>WWNC01000118.1:300000-900000 GCA_011125475.1 Melanerpes aurifrons | reverse complement strand
TATTGACACATAATGATATTGGGGACAGTCGAGAATGTTGAAAGAGTTTCACAAAAGCTGATCCTGTCCTTCATTCCCCAAGCAAACCCATCAAGAACAGGTGCAAGGTATTAAATAAAACAGTTTTTATCCTGTGTACTCAGTTTTGCATGTGTTATTGGAGTCTGTTATAGACCACCCAACTAGGAGGAAGATGTTTACAAGGCTCAGCTGCGGCTCGCGCAGGCTCTCTTCATCGGGCAGCTCGCTCGGGACAGCACCAAAACCAGCAACCGCCAGGGACCAGCCGCTGCTCTCCTTTTCGGGCTGCGGGAATCGCCATCGCTGCCGAGTTTTGCCGCGAGGAAGGAGCATCCGTCCTTTCACGTGGTCAGACTCGTGATCCCAGCGGCGGGAGCGGCTGAATTTAAAAGGCTCAGCTGCGGCTCGCGCGGGCTCTCTTTGTTGGGCAGCCCGTATTCTCTTGTACTCTCACGTGCCGCCCCACTTTTTTTTTTTTTTTTTAATTGGCAGTAAGTGCTGTGGCCAGGGACAGGCATGGTTGTAACTCGCAGCAAAATCTCCCTAAAAAAATCAGTGTCGACCCAGACTGAGGTAGAACAGAAGCACGTAGCTGTCCAGGTATCTGACTGTAGAGAATGCTGGAGCCCGGCTCTTGAGAAGCAGGGTTGTGGGGGCAACTCTTGTATAAGGTGTGAGCAGGTTGACTATCTGCTTAATATGGTGGTCAGACTGAAGGATAAGGTTGCTAGCCTTAGAACTGTAAGGGAATGTAGGAAAGAGATGAACCAGAGGAGGAAAGAGATGAACCAAAGGAGGAAAGAGATGAACCAGAGGAGGAAAGAGTTGAATCAGAGTAAGTAGGCTCTGCAGGCTCCCCCAGCAGAGGCTGGTTATTCAAAAAGCAGAGGGGAATGGACGCAGGTTCCTCTCAAAAGACGCAAAGTTAAACCTCCTTGCCTCCCCTCGCCTTCCCTGCTGCTCTTGGAAAACAGATATGGAGCACTGGAGATTGAGGGTGAGGTGGTCCTGATGCCACACCATCTGGGGTTCTCCCTAAGGCTAAGCAGCCTAAGGTTAATCAGCCGAAGGCAAAGCAGCCTAAGGTTAAACAGCCTTCCCCTGGCATCAGGGCCTGTTCCCTCAAAACAAAGAGGAGGGTAATTGTTATTGGTGATTTCCTTCTGAGGGGAATGGAGGGCCCTATATGTCGGCCTGACCCATCTCATAGGGAACTCTGTTGTCTGCCAGGAGCCCAAGTTAATGATGTTACCAGTAGGCTGCCTAGACTGGTGCAGCCCTCTGACTACTACCCTTTACTAGTTATGCAGTTAGGGAATGATGATGTTGCAACCAGAACTCCCAGGGCTATCAAAGATGACTTCAGGGCCCTGGGAGACCTGGTTGAGGGGTCAGGGGCACAAATAATTTTTTCATCAATACCCTTAGCTGCAGGAGGGAATACTATAAGGAACAGGTCAGCAGCTATAGTTAACAAGTGGCTTAGAGGCTGGTGCAGTCAAAAGAGTTTTGGATTTTTTGATATTGGGAAACTTTCTACTGCACCAGGCCAGCTGGCAACAGATGGAGTACATCTGTCCCAGAGAAGGGGAAAGGTCACAGTATATGAGAACGGCCTGTCCCCCAAAGGTAAAAAGATCCTGGGAAGGGAATTGGCAGGTCTCATCGACAAAGCTTTAAACTAGTTTCAAAAGGGGAAGGGGCTGAAACTAGTCCCCTCAGACAAGAGTCTGGGGGCGACAAGCTAGAGTGGGAGGTGAAACCAGCAGCCCAGCTGAAGTGCATGTACACTAATGCACGAAGCATGGGTAAGAAACAGGAGGAGCTGGAAACCTTGATGCAGCAGGAAAGTTATGATGTAGTTGCCATCACAGAGACGTGGTGGGACGACTCACATGACTGGAGCGCTGCAATTGACGGCTACAGGCTCTTCAGGAGAGACAGGCAAGGAAGAAGGGGTGGAGGGGTGGCCTCTACTGTGAAGGACAACAAAAAGTCCTTCTATAAATACATTAATAGCAAGAGGAAGGGCAAGGACAACCTCCACCCCTTGGTTGACATGGAGGGAAATGTTGCATCAAAGGATGAGGAAAAGGCAGAGATACTCAACACCTTCTTTGCCTCAATTTTTACTAGCAGGACAGAACGTCTTCCTGACAGCTGGCCTGCAGAGCTGGCAGAAGGAGCCAGGGAGCAGCATGGTTTCCCTCTGTTCCATGAGGAGGTGGTTGGAACTCTCCTTAGCAGCTTGGATCCCCACAAGTCCATGGGACCAGATGGGATTCATCCTAGGGTGCTGAGGGAGCTGGCAGATGAGCTGGCCAAGCCACTCTCCATCATTTTCCAGCAGTCCTGGCTCACTGGAGAGGTCCCAGAGGACTGGAAGCTGGCCAACGTGGTGCCCATCCATAAGAAGGGCCGGTTGGATGAGCCAGGGAATTACAGGCCTGTCAGCCAGACCTCAGTGCCAGGCAAGATCATGGAACAGGTCATCCTGAGTGCATTAACACAGCACTTAGAGGATGACCAAGGGATCAGGCTCAGCCAACATGGATTTAGGAAGGGCAGGTCCTGCCTGACCTGCCTGGTCTCCTTTTATGATCAGGTGACCCGCCTGGTGGATGTGGGGAGGCCAATGGATGTAGTCTACCTGGACCTCAGCAACGCCTTTGACACCGTCCCCCATAGCAAACTGCTGGCCAAGCTGTCAGCCCATGGCTTGGACGGGAGCACACTGTGATGGGTTAGGAACTGGCTAGAGGGCCGAGCCCAGAGAGTGGTGGTGAATGGTGCCACATCCAGCTGGCGGCCAGTCCCTAGTGGTGTGCCCCAAGGATCAGTGCTGGGCCCCATGCTCTTTAACATCTTTATTGATGAGCTGGATGAGGGCACTGAGTCCATCATCAGTAAATTTGCTGATGATACCAAGCTTGGGGCAGGAGTTGATCTGCTGGAGGGTAGAGAGGCTTTGCAGAGGGACCTCGACAGGCTGGACAGATGGGCAGAGTCCAACGGCATGAAATTTAACGCATCCAAGTGCCGGGTTCTGCACATTGGCCACAACAACCCCATGCAGTTCTACAGGCTGGGGTCAGAATGGCTGGAGAGCGGCCAGGTAGAGAGGGACCTGGGGGTACTGGTCGATGGTAGGATGAACATGAGCCTGCAGTGTGCCCAGGCAGCCAAGAGGGCCAATGGCATCCTGGCCTGCATCAGGAACAGTGTGACCAGCAGGAGCAGGGAGGTCATTCTGTCCCTGTACACTGCACTGGTTAGGCCACACCTCGAGTACTGTGTCCAGTTCTGGGCCCCTCAGTTTAGGAAGGATGTTGACTTGCTGGAATGAGTCCAGAGAAGAGCAACAAAGTTGGTGAGGGGTTTGGAACACAAGCCCTATGAGGAGAGACTGAGGGAGCTGGGATTGCTTAGCCTGGAGAAGAGGAGACTCAGGGGTGACCTTATCACTCTCTACAACTACCTGAAGGGAGGTTGTAGACAGACAGAGGTTGGTCTCTTCTCCCAGGCAGCCAGCACCAGAACAAGAGGACACCGTCTCAGGCTGCATCAGGGGAGGTTTAGGCTGGATATTAGGGAGAAGTTCTATACAGAAAGAGTGATTGCCCATTGGAATGGGCTGCCTGGGGAGGTGGTGGAGTCACCGTCATTGGAGGTGTTCAGGAGGAGACTTGATGGGATGCTTGGTGCCATGGGTTAGTTGTTTAGGTGGGTTGGATTGGTTGATGGGTTGGACACGATGATCTTGAAGATCTCTTCCAACCTGGTTTGGTTTATTCTGGTTATTCTGGTTTATTGTATTTTGCAGGAACAAAATCTACTAGTGCCCCTGACTTCAAGGGTAAAAACATTCCTGATGACAGGGAGAACGATGAAGAAAATGAGGCAATTGATTTTTTCAAAGAGGAGAAGACATCTGACTTAATCTCACAACTTTCATCAGTCAAAAATGCCAGAAAACGGGAAAAAAAAGAAGAGGAAGAGGAGGAAGAAGATTTAGACCCTCTTGGTATAATCAGGTATGGCTGGTAGTGCCTTTGTTACTTAGTTGTTAGCCTAGTTTCTGAACAAATAGGGCTGTTCTATGTCACTATGCCCTCATCTCAACATTTTACAACTTTTGACTACCTCTACTGCATTTCACAGTGCAGAGACCACTGCAGTTCACCAAGGATGTGCCTCAATAGAGGGAACACACTTTGTAGTACCTCCTTAGTGCATTCCTCAGAAAATCCAAGTGACAGAGGGACATGGTGAATACCTTGACAACAGTCTCCGCTACAGCAGGCTCTTTACTGAACACTGTACCACATAACATAAAGCCACCATAATCCATTGGATGTGCTGGTCTGGAGCCTACAGTATAGAACTGTTTTTGAACACGCTTGTGTCTGCAAAGAGGTAAAGTTACAGTAGCATAAACACCAAAAGAACCATTTCAATCATGATGTTCACAAATAAGCTTTTATTTTTTTCTTGTCTGAAGGTATCACATGCTAAATGCTGCTAAGGTATAAACAAGAACAGAATGGGAAACAATAACGGAATTAAAGCTTGCTGACGTTCCTATCTGGGTTTGCTTACCTGTCCAGTAATTTTCAGACAGTTATTTTCTTCAAGATGGAATTTCTTAGTTCCCAAAACCATTTCTAGCTATTGAAGCAAATTTAGTTTCTCAGTGGCTGGGATTGTGAATAATGACTACTTTTTTTTCAGGCTGTCTTAGGCTTTAGATGCCCAAGAAAAGGGCTAGCTGTTCTTGATCTTCAGTAAGCAGTGACTGACTCAGCTGAGTTGTTTCATTCACTCACAGTGACTCTGTTCTTTGTCTTTGGATCCAGGCAATGCTTTCAATATGATTCTTCATAGCAATAGAGAGTAACGGATGCTAGCAAGCCAGAGTCCTCTTGTGTTTTCCCAATTACCTTGAGTCATTTCCAAGGGGATCATACACTCCAGGCTCTAAGCTGCAGTCTCCCACACTGTTAGGTCAGCTACAGCAGTGAACACTGGAAGCACCGTTTGCTCCTGATGTTACAATGTTAAATAATTGGTGATTCCCAGAAGTCATCCTTCTTAATTAAAATATTATCCTTTACTTTAAATATTATTCTTTTGACAATGCATGTGCCTAGATACTCAGTATCAAAATTATTCTTTTGTTGAATAAGAGTTTTTTAAAAATTACATAAGTATTTGCAGTGAGAAGTTAGATAAAGCAGTACTTCCCATGAAATGCTCTTTAGTTGATAAGTTAAAAGAAGAAGCTGTCCTATTTTGGATAGGAAAATGATCTATTTGGTTAGCAACTGCAATCTTGTATTTTCTGACTTTAGAGCAAGATCTGTAAAGAACTTACTGTGCCAATACAAGCAAGAAGTTTTCTTTTCTACTCTGCACTGTTTAACATAGCATTTGAAAGTCTTGATTATTTTGGGTTGTTTAGTACATTGAAGGGTGGCAAGATTTGGTGTTTAATCCTCATGGAGTTTATTGCTTCTGTTCCTTTTGAGAACAGAATTGTTAGTGAGAAGTATGATCTTTACTGGTACAGCACAGTAGCATGAGGTGTTTTCCACTTTAAATCATTAGCTGTTTATCTATATTAAAAAAAAAAAAGATCTTCATAGTTTCATAGTTTCATTCAGGGTTGGAAGGGACCACAAGGATCATCTAGTTCCAACCCCCCTGCCATGGGAAGGGACACCCCACACTAGATCAGGCTGGCCAGAGCCTCATTCAGCCTGGTCTTAAACACCCCCAGGGACGGGGCCTCAACCACCTCCCTGGACAACCCATTCCAGGGCTTCACCACTCTCACCGTGAAGACCTTCCTCCTCACCTCCAGCCTGAATCTCCCCACCTCCAGCTTCATTCCATTCCCCCTAGTCCTATCACTACCTGAGATCCTGAGAAGTCCTTCCCCAGCCTTCCTGTAGGCCCCCTTCAGATACTGGAAGGCCACAGATACCAGAAACCCACAATTAGGTCATCTCGGACCCTTCTCTTCTGCAGACTGAACAGCCCCAACTCCTTCAGTCTGTCCTCATAGGAGAGGTGCTCCAGCCCTCTGATCATCCTCGTGGCCCTTCTCTGGACACATTCCAGCACCTCCATATCCCTCTTGTAATAGGGGCTCCAGAGTGGAGGGGGTCTCACCAGAGCTGAGTAGAGGGGGAGAATCACCTCCCTTGACCTGCTGGCCACACTTCTCTTGATGCAGCCCAGGATCTGATTGGCTTTCTGGGCTGCAAGTGCACACTGAGAGCTCATGTTGAGCTTTTTGTCCACCAGCACCCCCAAGTCTCTCTCCTCAGGGCTGCTTTCCAACCAGTCACTGCCCAGCCTGTATTTATGCCTGGGATTGCCTCGACCCAGATGCAGGACCCTGTACTTGGTCTTGTTGATTATATACGTATTATTTTTGTAAGTCTCACATGTACAGTGTTGAGGCAGAAATGTGAAAGTGGAAATGAGAATCCTGAAGGTAATGTTACATTTTCTCTGTACTCCTGTAACTCACCCTTCTTCTATGGAAGATATTTTCAATTCACATTAATGAAGCTCAAATTGGACATAAGCTTTCTATCCCAGCTTTATGCTTGCTAGTAACAGGTGTCTAGGTAAGAGGCCAAAGGCAGGAGCTTTGTTCTCAGTAGATGAGTATATCTTGGGTGACCATTTTAGGATGTCTGCTATGCCCATCAAAATGTTGGGTGTTACGTGCTTTAAAGAGCATTCTTGCAGGCCCTGCTGCTTTTTACCTTCATAGGTGTTTGAAGTTACTTTGGAATGGAAATAAATAACAAAGGAGGTAATGCAGAATGGATAAAAGAGTTAAGTAGTAAATGACTCCCAAATGACTTACAGGTTAAAAAAATATAAGCCACAATCCTTTCCCCTGTGAAAAAAACTTTGAAAAGATGTAAAGTCAGCACCAAAACAAGCCAGTCTATTCCAAAAGGTATCAGTGTCCAGGGTGCTTTGAGCAGCAGAGCTCTGACCTACATTAAATCGTGTGTTTGGCATGTTTTTTTCCTTCTTGATGGGGATGAAACTGCTCCAGTAGCACAGGCCTCCATATGTTGTCAGCACACTTCATTTGGTAACTTTTCCTCCTGGGCCAAAAGGCTGTGACTTGGATTTGGCCCAGCACTGCTGTTGTGCTACTGAACAACCAGATATCCAGTTAAATATATTTGCTTTAGGGCTAAATTGGTAAACTATATCTATATTTATGGTTCGGTACTGCTGGTGATCATCCAGGTGGAAGTTTCTAATGGTCTTTTTCCTTTTCCCTGGAGGAAGTAACTCAGTTGTGCTGATTCTTTTCCTCACATTCAAGGCTATGTCTGAGTTGTTCTTTCATGTCTGGTGGGCAACTCAACTTACCAGTTCTGCTTATCAGTTTCTGTGGATATAAATGATGGTCTACAAACTTTGTGTTTCTTTGCTGTATGATTCTCATACCCAAAAACTTGCTTGTTTTGTTGGCAGGGTGATCTTGGACCTTGCTGCTGATTCTTAACAGCAGAAAGATGGTTGTATTTTTCTTGTCCAAATAAGGGACATTTCAAGAAACAAAATATGCATTTCTGATGAAGTTTCCATCCTTTAACACTCTCAGGCCTGGTTCTTCCTAGAATTAAAGGTACTCAAAATTAGGCTTCATTTGTGAGATGCAGTGTTGGAATTAATTTTGAAATATGTTGTAGAATGCTGTATTTCTACTCTCTTTCTTGATAGTTAGGAGAACCGTTATTCCAGTGTATTATGACCAGTTACTCTGCAAAATTTCCTTGACATTTGTAGAAAACGTTTCAGCTTTGTACAGAATATGTATGTCCTGTAAGAAAAGCACTTCTAATAGAATAGAATAGAATAAAACAGGTTGGAATAGAATAGAATAGAATAAACCAGGTTGGAAGAGACCTTCAAGATCATCGTGTCCAACCTATCATCCAACACCACCCAACCAACTAAACTATGCAACCGAGCACCCTGTCAAGTCTCCTCCTGAACACCTCCAGCGATGGCAGCTCCACCACCTCCCTGGCCAGCCCATTCCAATGGGCAATCACTCTTTCTGTATAGAACTTCTTCCTAACATCCAGCCTTATCCCAGGTGCTGCGAGAGCCTACCAGGGGCAAGGCTATGCTTGACCTCCTCTTCACCAATAGGGAAGGGCTGGTGGGTGATGTGGTGGTCGGAGGGTGTTTAGGGGCCAGTGATCACGAGATAATTGAATTCTCATTATTTGGTCAAGCTAAGAGGGGTAGCAAGAAGACCTGGACTTCCGGAGGGCGGACTTCAGGCTACTCAAGGAACTAATTCAGAGGGTTCCTTGGGATAAAGCCCTTAAAAACAAAGGGGTCCAGGAGAGCTGGTCCTACTTCAAGGAAGAACTGTTGAAGGCTCAGGAACAGGCTGTGCCAATGTGCCGGAAGATGAGCCGCCGGGGCAGACGGCCAGCCTGGATGGTTAAAGAACTTTTAATGGAACTAAGGGAAAAAAAGAAGGTGTATCACCTTTGGAAGAGAGGGGAGGCAACCCGTGAAAAATTTAAGGCTGTTGCTAGGTCTTGCAGGAAGAAAATTAGGGAGGCAAAAGCGCATTTGGAGCTTAGTCTGGCCTCTGCTGTGAAGGACAACAAAAAGTCCTTCTATAAATACATTAATAGCAAGAGGAAGGGCAAGGACAACGTCCACTCCTTGGTGGACACGGAGGGGAACGTTGTGATAAGGGATGAGGAAAAGGCAGAGATACTTAACACCTTCTTTGCCTCAATTTTTACTAGCAGGACAGAATGTCTTCCAGACAGCTGGCCTCCAGAGCTGGCAGAAGGAGCCAGGGAGCAGCATAGTTTTCCACTGTTCCAAAATGGGGTAGTTGGTGATCTGCTCAGCCACTTGGATCCCCACAAGTCCATGGGACCAGATGGGATCCATCCTAGGGTGCTGAGGGAGCTGTCAGAGGAGCTGGCCAAGCCGCTCTCCATCATTTTTCAGCAGTCCTGGCTCACTGGCGAGGTCCCAGAGGACTGGAAGCTGGCCAACGTGGTGCCCATCCATAAGAAGGGCCGGTTGGATGAGCCAGGGAATTACAGGCCTGTCAGCCTGACCTCAGTGCCAGGCAAGATCATGGAACAGGTCATCCTGAGTGCATTAACACAGCACTTAGAGGATGACCAAGGGATCAGGCTCAGCCAACATGGATTTAGGAAGGGCAGGTCCTGCCTGACCAACCTGATCTCCTTCTATGATCAGGTGACCCGCCTGGTGAATGTGGGGAGGCCTGTGGATGCAGTTTACCTGGACCTCGGCAAGGCCTTTGACACTGTCCCCCATAGCAAACTGCTGGCCAAGCTGTCAGCCCATGGCTTGGACAGCAGCACTCTGAGCTGGGTTACGAACTGGTTGGATGGCCGAACCCAGAGAGTGGTGGTGAATGGTGTCACATCCAGCTGGCGGCCAGTCACTAGTGGAGTCCCCCAGGGATCAGTGCTGGGCCCCATCCTCTTTAACATCTTTATTGATGATCTGGATGAGGGCATTGAGTCCATCATCAGTAAATTTGTTGACGACACCCAGCTTGGGGCAGGAGTTGATCTGCTGGAGGGTAGAGAGGCTTTGCAGAGGGACCTCGACAGGCTGGACAGATGGGCAGACTCCAACGGCATGAAATTTAATGCATCCAAGTGCCGGGTTCTGCACATTGGCCACAACAACCCCATGCAGTGCTACAGGCTAGGGTCAGAGTGGCTGGGGAGCGGCCTGGCATAGAGGGACCTGGGGGTGCTGGTTGATGGTAGGATGAACATGAGCCTGCAGTGTGCCCAGGCAGCCAAGAGGGCCAATGGCATCCTGGCCTGCATTAAGAACAGTGTGGCCAGCAGGAGCAGGGAGGTCATTCTGTCCCTGTACACTGCACTGGTTAGGCCACACCTCGAGTACTCTGTCCAGTTCTGGGCCCCTCAGTTTAGGAAGGATGTTGACTTGTTGGAACGAGTCCAGAAAAGGGCAACGAAGTTAGTGTGGGGCTTGGAACACAAGCCCTATGAGGAGAGACTGAGGGAGCTGGGGCTGCTTAGCCTGGAGGGGAGGAGACTCAGGGGTGACCTTATTGCTCTCTACAACTACCTGAAGGGGGGTTGTAAACAGGCAGAGGTTGGTCTCATCTCCCAGGCAGCCAGCACCAGAACAAGAGGACACAGTCTCAGGCTGCGCCAGGGGAAGTTCAGCTGGAGGTCAGGAGGAAGTTTTACAGTGAGAGAGTGATTGCCCATTGGAATGGGCTGCCTGGGGAGGTGGTGGAGTCGCCGTCACTGGAGGTGTTCAGGAGGAGACTTGACAGGGTGCTTGGTTACATGGGTTAGTTGATTGGGTGGTGTTGGGTGATAGGTTGGACGCAATGATCTTGAAGGTCTCTTCCAACCTGGCTTATTCTATTCTATTCTATTCTATTCTATTCTATTCTATTCTATTCTATTCTATTCTATTCTATTCTAAACCTCCCCTGGTGCAGCCTGAGACTGTGTCCTCTTGTTCTGGTGATGGCTGCCTGGGAGATGAGACCAACCTCTGTCTGTCAACAACCCCCCTTCAAGTAGTTGTAGACAGCAATAAGGTCACCCCTGAGTCTCCTCTTCTCCAGGCTAAGCAATCCCAGCTCCCTCAGCCTCTCCTCATAGGGCTTGTGTTCCAAGCCCCTCACCAACTTTGTTGCCCTTCTCTGGACACGCTCCAGCAAGTCCACATCCTTCCTAAACTGAGGGGCCCTGAACTGGACACAGTACTCGAGGTGTGGCCTAACCAGTGCAGTGTACAGGGACAGAATGACCTCCCTGCTCCTGCTGGCGACACTGTTCCTGATGCAGGCCAGGATGCCATTGGCCCTCCTGGCCGACTGGGCACACTGCAGGTTCATGTTCAGCCTACCATCAACCAGCACCCCCAGGTCCCTCTATGCCTGGCCGCTCCCCAGCCACTCTGACCCTAGCCTGTAGAACTGCATGGGGTTGTTGTGGCCAATGTGCAGAACCCGGCATTTGGATGTGTTATATCTCCTGCCGTTGGAGTCTGCCCATCTGTCCAGCCTGTCGAGGTCCCTCTGCAGAGCCTCTCTACCCTCCTGCAGATCAACTCCTGCCCCAAGTTTGGTGTCATCAACAAATTTACTGATCGACTCAATGCCCTCATCCAGCTCATCAATAAAGATGTTAAAGAGCACAGGACCCAGCACTGATCCTTGGGGGACTCCACTACTGACTGTTCGCCAGCTGGATGTGACACCATTCACCACCACTCTCTGGGCTCGGCCCTCTAGCCAGTTCCTAACCCATCACAGTGTGCTCCCATCCAAGCCATGGGCTGACAGCTTGGCCAGCAGTTTGCTGTGGGGAACAGTGTCAAAGGCCTTGCTGAGGTCCAGGTAGACTACATCCACAGGCCTCCCCACATCCACCAGGAGGGTTACCTGATCATAAAAGGAGATCAGGTTGGTCAGGCAGGACCTGCCCTTCCTAAATCCATGCTGGCTAGGCCAGATCCCTTGGCCATCCTCTAAGTGCTCTGTGATTGCACTCAGGATGACCTGTTCCATAATCTTGCCTGGCACTGAGGTCAGGTTGACAGGCCTATAATTCCCTGGCTCATCCAACCGGCCCTTCTTGTGGATGGGCACCCCGTTGGCCAGCTTCCAGTCCTCTGGGACCTCTCCAGTGAGCCAGGACTGCTGGGAAATTATGGAAAGTGGCTTGGCCAGCTCATCTACCAGCTCTCTCAGCACCCTAGGATGGATCCCATCTGGTCCCATGGACTTGTGGGGATCCAAGTGGCTGAGCAGATCACCAACTACCCCATTTTGGAACAGTGGAAAACTATGCTGCTCCCTGGCTCCTTCTGCCAGCTCTGCAGGCCAGCTGTCAGGAAGACATTCTGTCCTGCTAGTAAAAATTGAGGCAAAGAAGGTGTTAAGTATCTCTGCCTTTTCCTCATCCTTTGTAACAACGTTCCCCTCCGTGTCAACCAAGGGGTGGAGGTTGTCCTTGCCCTTCCTCTTGCTATTAATGTATTTATAGAAGGACTTTTTGTTGTCCTTCACAGCAGAGGCCAGACTAAGCTCCAAATGCGCTTTTGCCACCCTAATTTTCTTCCTACAACACCTAGCAACATCCTTAAACATTCTGTGGGTTGCCTCACCTTTCTTTCAAAGATGATACACCCTCTTTTTTTCCCTTAGTTCTTTTAGAAGTTCGTTACCTATCCAGGCTGCCCGTCTGCCCCAGCGGCTCATCTTCCGGCACATTGGCACAGCCTGTTCCTGTGCCTTCAACAGTTCTTC
Source organism: Melanerpes aurifrons (assembly GCA_011125475.1). Taxonomy (NCBI): domain Eukaryota; kingdom Metazoa; phylum Chordata; class Aves; order Piciformes; family Picidae; genus Melanerpes; species Melanerpes aurifrons. The sequence goes on along the minus strand of WWNC01000118.1, from coordinate 887,621 downwards.
CTTGAAGTAGGCCCAGCTCTCCTGGACGCCTTTGTTTTTAAGGGCTTTATCCCAAGGAACCCTCTGAATTAGTTCCTTGAGTAACCTGAAGTCCGCCCTCCGGAAATCCAGAGTGGAGGTCTTCTTGCTACCCCTCTTAGCTTGACTAAATACTGAAAATTCAATTATCTCGTGGTCACTGGCCCCTAAACACCCTCCGACCACCACATCACCCACCAGCCCTTCCCTATTGGTGAAGAGGAGGTCAAGCATAGCCTTGCCCCTGGTAGGCTCTCGCAGCACCTGGGATAAGACGCTGTCCTCCATGCATTCTATGAACCTCCTAGATTGCCTCCTCTCTGCTATGTTAAGATCCCAGCAGATATCAGGCTGGTTGTATTCGCCCATGAGAACAAGGTCAGGCGATCTTGAGACAGCCTTAAGCTGCCTTTAGAATGACTCATCAACATCTTCCTCCTGGTTGGGTGGTCTATAACAGGCTCAAACCAGGATGCCAGCCCTGTTGGCCTTCCCTCTAATTCTCACCCACAGGCACTCAACCTGATGGTCCCTGATCTCCAGCTCAATAGCATCTAGTGCCTTCCTAATGTACAGGGCCACCCCTCCACCCCTTCTTCCTTGCCTGTCTCTCCTGAAGAGCCTGTAGCCATCAATTGCAGCGATCCGGTCATGTGAGTCGTCCCACCACGTCTCTGTGATGGCAACTGCATCATAACTTTCCTGCTGCAGCAAGGCTTCCAGCTCCTCTTGTTTGTTGCCCATGCTTCGTGCATTAGTGTACATGCACTGCAGCCGGGCTGCTGGTTTCACCTCTGACTCAAGCTTATCACCCCCAGACTCCTGCCTGGGGGGACTGGTTTCAACCCCTTCCCCCTTCAAAACTAGTTTAAAGCCAATTCCCTTACTAGAATCTTTTTCCCTTTGAGGGATAGGCCATTCTTGTACACTCTGATCTTTCCCCTCCTCTGGGACAGATGTACTCCATCTGTTGCCAGCTGACCTGGTGCATTAGAAAGTTTTTCAAGATCAAAAAACCCCAAATTCTTTTGACTGCGCCAGCCTCTAAGCCTCTTGTTGACTACAGCTGCTGACCTGTTCCTTATGGTATTCCTTTCTGCAACTAAGGGTATAGACCAAAATATTATTTGTGCACCTGACCCCTCAACGAGATCCCCCAAGGCCCTAAAGTTATTCTTGATAGCCCTTGGAGTTCTGGTTGCAACATCATCATTCCCTAACTGCATAACTATTAAGGGTTAGTATTCAGAGGACTGTACCAAACCAGGCAGCCTTCTGGTAACATCTCCAACCCTAGCTCCCAGGAGGCAACAAACCTCCCTGTGAGTAGGGTCTGGTCGACATATGGGGCCCTCTGTTCCCCTCAAGAGGGAATCACCAATAACAATTACCCTGCTCTTTTTTTTAAGGGAGCAAGTCCTGATGCCGGGGGAAGGCTGTTTTGCCTTAGGCTGTTTTGCCACAGGGAAAACCCCAGATGGTGTGTCCTCCGGCATCAGAATCACCTCACCCTCGACCTCCAATGCCCCGTACTTGTTTTCCAAGGGCAGTAGGGAAGGTGAGGGGAGGCAAGGAGGTTTGGCCTTGCATCTTTTGAGAGGAACCTGCATCCATTCCCCTCTGCTTTTTGGATAACTGGACTCTGCTGGGGGGGCCTGCAGAGCCTGGTTTCTCAGGTTCGTCATCCTTCTACAATCCCTTACATCTCTAAGTCTAGCAACCTCGTCCTTCAGTCCGGCCACCAGGCTAAGCAGATAGTCGATTTGCTCACATGTTATGCAAGAGTTGTCTCCACTACCCTGCATCTCAAGTGCCAGGCTCCAGCACTGTCTGCAGCCAGATGCCTGGACACCTACCTCTTGCTTATGACACCTACCTATCTGCTTATATTCCCCCTCAGTCTGAGTTGAGACTGACTTTTTAAAGGAGTTATTGCGGTGAGTTACCACCATGGCTAGCCCTGCCCACAGGACCTACTGGAGAAAGTTTTAGAAAAAGTGTGGCGGCGCTGAAACGGAAGCTGCTGCGAACTGCCGCAGGCTTTTTAAACTGCCGCAGCACGCAAGGGAGCCCAAGTGATCCCGAGCACGTGGAGAAACGTCAAGAGCCGATCCTATCCGAGTGTCGAGATTCCGCGCAGGTCCCGCAGGTTGAAAAGGGAGCAGTTAGTGCTTTTCCGAGGCTCCTGGTCTCGGTGTGTTCCCAATGGAGTTTACCGCTGAAACAGAACCGCCCGCGAGCTGCCGCCGGCTTTTTAAAGTGCCGCGGCACGCAGGGAGCCCAAGTGATCCCGAGCACGTGGAGAAATGGCAAGAGCCGATCCTAGCCGAGTGTCGAGATTCCACGCGGGTCCCGCAGGTTGAAAAGGGAGCAGTTAGTGCTTTTCCGAGGCTCCTGGTTTCGGTGTGTTCCCGATGGAGCTTACCACTGAAACGGAAGAGACCTTTGAGATCATCAAGTCCAACCTATCATCCAACATTATCTAATCAACTAAACCATGGCACCAAGCACCCCATCCAGTCTCTTCCTAAACACCTCCAGTGATGGTGACTCCACCACCTCCCTGGGCAGCCCATTCCAATGGCAAATCACTATTTCTATGAAGAATTTCTTCCTAACATCCAGTCTAAACCTCCCCTGGCACAGCTTGAGACTGTGTCTTCTTGTTCTGGTGCTGGTTGCCTGGGAGAAAAGACCAACCCCCACCCAGCTACAACCTCCCTTCAGGTAGTTGTAAAGAGCAATAAGGTCTCCCCTGAGCTTCCTCTTCAAGTTAAGCAACCCCAGCTCCCTCAGCCTCTCCTCATAGGGCTTGTGCTCCAATCTCCTCATAATGTGGAGTTAGATGGTCCATTGGTATCAACTGTGCAGCAAGGAATTAATATAGTGTACCCACTTTTGTAGCAGTGGCACATTTCTAGTTCTATTTCTTTTTTCTTGGCATTGTAAGTATACAGTGACTTGTAAGTCACAAGGCTGTCATAGCGTAACTAATTTTTTGAAGATAGCATTTTTTTTATTGGTTGGTTTTGTTGTTGTTTTCTGATAAGCCATGAGCATTAGATATCCCTTTGTTGAAATGTTTTCATTCTTTCATAAATGAGAAATCAGTTATGTATTTCATTCCACATCGTAGAGGCAATATTAGGTATATTGACTTAATCCTTGTCTCTTGCTCTCATTAAAGTGAGTGTGGTACTGCTCTTTACCACTCTACTCTAAACCCATCAATCTCAACATTTACAGGTACAATTTTTTTAAGTGCTTAGTAGGCTACCATGGTTCTTTGACAGTGTATCTGGAGTTTTAGAGGTGCAGTATCTTTTAACAGGTCTGCCTTTTTAAGGATTTTCCTCATAAATTGTAAAAGAGTACCCTGTGGCTAGTCATAATTTGAGAGGTTTCTCCAACTGCAATGCCTTCAGAAATGACAGAAGCAAGAACACGAGATCCTAGAGGCTAATCCTCTGAAAGGAAAAGCATGGAATACAGCAGTAAGATGGAGAAGCTATTCAGTTGCAGCTGAGTTATTCTTGCTGAAAATTCTGCAATAGAAGAAGGTGTCATTTTCCAGTGATTTGAGAGATTTGGATGGAGTAAAGATGGCTGTGTGAAGCAGTAGTCAGCTCAGCTGTGTCAGGGCGTGCTGACTGAGGCTGACTGGGCAGCTTCTAGCCAGGTCTATACAATTATATTCTCCTTTCCTGCAATTTGGGTTTGTCACATCCAGAATGCCCACTGGAAATGGCTTGTGCTGCCTCCTGAGCTGTGATTAAGATGATTTAGGAGAATGCAGGTCATCTCATGGCAGAAGAGTACCACAGACTGTCCTAATAGCAGAATTATTGAACTGAGCTCCCATGCTCAGGCCCAGGGTATGAAAGAATTACAAAAAATTAAAAAATACTATGGCCCTGAGCTCTTCTGCCCACAGGTGTTAGTTTTCCTGCCTGCTGCTGTGTTTGCTCTGAGGCTGCCCTAAGGATTCCCTAGAAAACAACCAGTTTGATATTTTTTTACTTGATCTTAACAGGGTGCAGTTAGGCATTTATAGCTCTGAATCAAAACAATTTTAAAAACACATCACAGTAACAGAAATGGGTTTTGTCTTCTCCCTCTGTAGATGAACTATGCAGTTTTATTGTTTGCACATTGTGGTGGGTTGAAAATTCCCCCCAACATAAAATTGCCAGACCAGCTCAGTTAGAAAGCAAATGAAGCTGTATTTACAAGCAAAACTACAATGTGGAAATGAAATGCAATGCATATGTACAAAATATACAGCTTCCTCCTTCCTGCTCCCTTCCCTCCCCTTGTACATGGGACGTGAGAAGAAAGGAGAAAAGCAGAGAGATCTGTTTGTTAATACTTAGGCACAACAAAGCAATTCAGGCAAGGTCAGCAAAGCCAGCAGAAGCCAGAAACTAGTATCTTCTAGAGTGAAGGAGTTGAAAAGAGAGAAGTGTACAAAACTAGTTTTTATGTCAGATATCTGTCCAATGGGATTATTTAGACTTTATCATTATTTTCCTTTTTTCATCCAATAGTGGTTTATTTACACTCTACTACTTTCTGTCCAAAGTCTGTGGAAAATTTCCAAGGCACAGGCTAAAACTACCACACACATTGAAGCCAAGGGCTTTAGCATCTCTCCCTCCCTCCTCTCACTTTGTAGTTCAATTAATTCAGTACTTGTATTCTGATGCCGAATTTTGCCCCAAAAGGCGAGAATAACTGCTTAAGAGACTCAATTTAAGTCAGATAGACAGGAGGTATTTTATTGGCAACGCGTTGGAGAAATCACTAAATGGATTTCTCCCTTTCCCGTAACAAAAGCATGCCTTTTATACAGTTTTGGATGTAGTATTACATCAGATCATATACATAATCATATCTTTGCATGCGTATTCATATGGGGCGTGGTGTAGGCTGAGCGTGGGTGGGGACATCTCTTTTTGACGATCTTCTTGGTGGTCATTCCGGTGGCCTTCATCATGGGCAGGGGTTTCCTGATGAGTCTTCCTCCTTAAACTTTTGAACTCCTTTCCTAATTTGGTCAATTCCCGGTGTGCCTGGCTTGGTTCCGCTGACAAGGCTCTGAGTGTTAGTTTGGCCTTGTTGGCTCTGAATGTTAGTTTGGCCTTGTTGGCTCTGAATCATGCTTACCCTAACAGTTCTTATCAGTCTTTATTCCTTATCTTCTTTTTCTGTCACAGTGACCCCTGCCTTAGCCGATTTATTGCTCTACCTGGTTTATGCTTTCGAAAGCTATCTGTTTTGGGGCTTCATTTCCCCCCTTTTTCTTATAACTGACGAATTCTTTCGTCAAATTCTAATCCTATAGGGCACTGATACGCTCGTACCATAGCCCAAACTATTTGGGTCCTTTTTATTATGATTCTTAGTCTCCACCACATACAAATAATTTCATTCAACATTACTCTAGTTACTTCTCTTTCCTTATTTGTCCTGCAAGGGAATGCTTCAGGCCACCCAGAAAACGTATCAGTTAATACCAACAAATACCGAAACCCCCCTTTTCTTGGGAGTTCAGAAAAATCAATTTGCCATAGTTCACCTGGGAATTTACCTCGATTTATGGTTTGTAAATATTTATGGTTTGTAACTATTGGTAAAGTGGATCTAGACCCCAATGGGCCTTCTCATGTTCTGCCTTTACAAACTGCCACATCACGTTTCCTGGTATTACTAACTGTCCTGTTTCCAATTGACCCCAACCATTTTCTAATATTTTGCCCTTATTTCTTTGAATCCATCTATGATCTGATTCCTGGTAATCAGGCTGGATGTTGATATCCAGCTCTCCTGGTATTAGGGTCGTTATTTCCACTTCCCTAGTCCTCGTGGCAGCCAATTTAGCTTCTGTATCTGCCTTCCTGTTTCCTATCTCTGGAATAGTGTTACCTTTCAAATGTCCCTTACAATGCATTATGGCCACCTGTGCTGGGAGTTGGACCGCCTCTAGCAATCGCAGAACCTCCTCTGCATGTTTGACCGTTTTTCCTTGTGTAGTCAACAGTCCTCTTTCTTTCCAAATGGCTCCATGAGCATGTACAACGGAAAAGGCATATTTAGAGTCTGTCCATATATTAATTTGCATGTTCTCCGCCAATTCCAGGGCTCGAGTCAGAGCTATCAGCTCTGCCTTTTGAGCTGAGGTCCCTGCAGGCAAGGGGTTCGACTCAATTACCCTTTCTGTAGTAGTGACTGCATAGCCAGCCATTCTTACTCCTCGCTTCACAAAGCTGCTGCCGTCTGAGAACCAGTTATCCGCATCTTCGAACGGCTCTTCTTTGAGATCCGGGCGACTGGAGTAAACTGCTTCAATTGTTTCCAGGCAGTCGTGTTCGATGGGTTCTGCTGGGTCTCTTCCTTCTAGAAATGAAACTGGGTTCACAATGTTAGTTACCTGAATGGTTATGTCATCTGATTCAGCCAGGATGGCCTGGTATTTTAGGAATCTGGAAGGCGACAGCCAATGGTTGCCTTTCTGTTCCAGCACAGCTGACACAGTGTGAGATACTAACACAGTCATCTTTTGACCCAACGTGAGCTTCCTGGCCTCTTCTATGTTAATTATTACTGCGGCCACTGCCCTCAGACAGCCTGGCCATCCTTTACTTACTTCATCCAATCGCTTGGAGAAGTATGCCACAGCTCTCCTGTGTGGTCCCAATTGCTGTGCTAGGACCCCTAGGGCCATCCCTTGTCGCTCATGGGAGAACAGGCAGAATGGTTTCGATACATCCGGGAGACCCAAGGCCGGTGCTCTCATTAGCTCCAGCTTCAACTTCTTGAAGGCCCCTTCTGCCTCGGGAGTCCAAACTAGGATGTTCTTTGTTTCCTTCAACAAATCATACAGTGGTTTAGCAAGTATCCCGTACTGGTAGATCCATAGCCGACACCAACCTGTCATGCCCAGAAAGGTGCGCAGATCTCTCACCATCTGTGGTTTGGGTATCTGGCAGATGGCTTCTTTCCTAGCTGCTCCCAGGGATCGCTGTCCTCTGGAGACGTCGTATCCCAGGTACACCACTTCTTTTTGCACCAGCTGTGCTTTCTGTTGAGAAACTCGATATCCACTTAAACCCAGGAAATTTAACAAGGAAATAGTCCATTCAATGCATTCTTCCTCTGTCACTGTTGCTATTAGGAGGTCGCCTACGTATTGCAGAAGGGTACCATCTCCCAGCGGCCTTTCCCACTGTTCTAATTCTTTGGCTAACTGATTCCCAAAAATCGTGGGGGAATTGCACCACCCTTGGGGCAATACTGTCCAGGTAAGTTGAGTCTTTCTTCCTATAGCTACAGATTCCCACTCAAAGGCAAAAATCTTTTGACTCTCGGGAGCTAAGGGAAGGCAGAAGAATGTGTCTTTTAAATCTAATACTGTGAACCAGGCCAAATTATCCTTCAGTCTAGTTAAAAGTGTGTATGGATTAGGAACTACCGGATGTAATGTCTTGGTTATTTCGTTTACTGCTCTCAGATCCTGAACTAGTCTATAGTCTCCATTAGGTTTCTTTACTGGCAGGATTGGTGTATTAAAATCTGATTCGCATTCTACCAATAATCCCAATTCCAAAAACCTTTTGATTATGGGCTCAATCCCCTTCCTGTCTTCTATCCTCAGAGGGTATTGTTTTCTTCTCACTGGTTTTGCCCCAACTTTAAGTTCAACAACAATCGGTACTGCTTGTTTTGATTTTCCAGGTATATCAGTAGCCCACACTAATGGGTATGTCTTATTCAGAATTCGCTTGGAATTGTGATTCTCAGGTTTAGGTTCCACACAACTGATCGTCAGGCTTAGAGCTGTAATCAGTTGTTCCTCATTCACTTGTAATTCCAATTTGTCTTTGTTAAACTTTATTACGGCTCCCAAGATCTCCAATAAGTCTCTTCCCAATAAGGGCTTAGGCGAATTTGGTAAATACAGGAACTGATGAATTCCCATTTGTTTCCCAATTTTGTATTTAATGGGTTTCAAGAAGTAAGCCTTTTCTGGTTGGCCTGTTGCTCCCACAACTTGTACAAATTCATCACTTTTAGGTACCAATTCCTGATTTAAAACCGAAAAAGTTGCTCCCGTATCAATCAAAAAGTTCAATTCCTTTTTACCTTCCCCTAGCTCCATTTTAACCAGTGGGTCTGCTAGGGTATGGCCCACCGGTCTTCCTCATTCACTATCCTGATGTGTGGTAGTAATAGTGGCCATTAGCCTTTCCCTTCGTTGGGGGCATTCCTGCTTCCAGTGTCCCATCTGTAGGCAGTACGCACATTGATTTGGCCCTAGTCTAGCTGGGTGGGGTTGGAGCCTTCCTCCCCTTCCTGCTGGGTTGCCTCTACCTCTTCCCCTGGTTCCAGGTTCCGAGTAACCTGTCTTCTGAGCTGCCACTGCTACAGCGACTACTCGCGCTATTCTCCTGTCCTCCTTTTTCTTCTCCTCACTCTCTCTATTATTGTATACCTTCCATGCCTCATTCAGCAGTGTCTCTAGGTTTTTATTTGCTGGATGCTCAAGTTTTTGTAATTTCTTTCTAATGTCTGGGTTACTCTGTCCCATCATCAACCCTAACAAGTGCTGTTTTCCTTCTTCTGTTGCTGGGTCCAGGGGTGTGTATTGTCTCATCGCTACCCTAAGTCTATCCAAAAACTCTGATGGGGTCTCATCCTTTCCCTGCCTGACGTCATATAGCATTGACCAATTTATAGCCTTAGGGATCGCATTACGCAAGCCCATCGCTATCAGTTTTCTATACTGCACTAGCTGTTGATAGTGCTCTGGATTGCCCGGGTCCCATTCTGGTTTACTGCTGGGAAAATTATCTTCTAGTCTTCCTGATAATACCTGACCATGTCGTTTTCCTGTTTCCAATACGAGTTCCCTTTCTGTATCTGTCAACTCTGACAGCATCACTTCTATATCCTCCCAATCAATATCTAAATTCTTTGCCATTAATTCAAACCTCTTCGCTACTCCCTCAGGGTTTCTCCTGAAATTCCTTGCCTCATCCCTCCAATTGTTCAAATCACTTGTCGAGAACGGCACTTTTATAGTTTCATAGTTTCATAGTTTCATTCAGGGTTGGAAGGGACCACAAGGATCATCTAGTTCCAACCCCCCTGCCATGGGCAGGGAAACCCCACACTAGATCAGGCTGGACAGAGCCTTTTACTCTAGTCTTTTCCCCTAACATTGGTACAACTTCTCGGAGAGGAGCTATTGTATGGTTCCCTTCCTCTCTTTGCTTTGCTTCCCCCCGTGCCACAGATCTGGTATAATACGAGTGACCGATCTCTTCCCCTGGATCTCCTTCCTGTGCCTCAATGTCTCCCTTATTCTTTCTCTTCTCTTTCCTCTTCTCACCTGCCTGTTCTTCCTCTTCCCCTTTTATCTCCATTACACAATCCATCCGGTTCTCGACCTGCGTCTGTTGCCCTTTTTGCATCTGCCGGCTCCTATCCTGTCCCGGGCTGCTGTCCTTCTCATCCTCTGGTCCCCTCCCACTTCTCTCATCCTTTATCTGAATTACTATATTAAGTTGTTCCCTGCCCCCCTTTCTGCATGTCTCGTTATCATCCTTCTCACTGTATCTCAATTCAGAGACGCCACTTCCCAGTGAGTTACTTTTGTCCCCAGTCCTTGGTGTGCTGGTTTTTATTCTACAAACGTCTCCACTTCTGGATGTGTTGTTATCCCCATATGGACTGAGCTCGGGCAGGCTAAGTGTCTCCCTTCGGCTCTCTGCTCCTGACGGACTGCCTTCCTCCCTTTCGGCCTCTAGTCTGGGTGGGCTGTCAGTATCCATGTAGCTCCCCGACCCCTGTGGACTATTTAGTTCCTGAGGGCTGCTTTTCCTCTCGTCAATCCCCGATTTTAATGGACTACCCTCCTCCCCACTGTTGTCTAACCTCTGAGGGCTGGGCCCAAACTTAGATTTCCACCTTCGCTCCAGTTCCTTTAATGGGCTAGGATCCCCTTGTTCCTCTTTTGGCCTGGGAAGAGGCCCTTCCCAGCCCGGAGCGAATGGATGGTATTCCCTCAGGCTTATTTCGCTCTCTTTTCCACTATCTCTTCTTGTTAGCTTGAGACACTGCTGTCCAATACTACATGCATCACAGCAACGTTCCTCCGGCTTTGGACCCTTCTTATCCCTTTCTAGGGCTAGTACCAGGGGATCCTGAGGGGCTACATTAATTCCGCACTCTCTTTGCCACTCAGGTTTATTCCTTAGAGTGAAGAACATGTCTGCGTACATCACCTCATCCCATTTATTGAGCCGGTGGAGGAAGATCATTAATTGTAAAATAGTGTTATATTTAGTTGTTCCCTCCGGTGGCCATTTCTCATTGTCATCTAACTTATACAATGGCCACCATTGTGTGCAATATTTAAGGAGTGTCTTTTTACTTATGCTCCCCCCCGGAATCCCTCCCAAGTCCTTCCAATGTTTTAGGATACATCCTAAAGGGGTTTTCATATTTATGTCCTTACTCTGTCGACCGCCCATGGCTGTTCCCTGTATCTGCGTTCTCTGTTTAACCGGAACAGTCTCTTTTTCCCGCGAGCACTATATGCAATATGCAAGCTCTATATTTTAACACTTCATGCACACAATTTCCAATCGCTTTGTCCGTTTCCGACCTGGCTTCTCGCGAAGAACAGGAAATGCGGATCAGGACTCCCTCTCGCTTCGCAGCGATGCTGCTTCTCATTCAATCACACCCACACATTCATCCAAACTGCCCTACCTTTCCGGTCTATCAGAGTATACTGCTTTACCACAAGATGTCGCTGGCCAACCGTATAGTCAGCTTCGGGCTGGCACACAGCTGTCCGGTCTATCGGAGTACACTGCTTTACCACAAGATGTCGCTGGCCAACCGTATAGTCAGCTTCGGGCTGGCACACAACTGTGAACCAAGGTAGGTTTGCAGATGATATAACAATAAATTCTTACACACTAAAGAGATTACAGTTAACACAAAATACCAAATCCTCATCCCGAAATTCAAACTCGAGTCTTACTAAATTGCGAGATTCTTGCAGACAACATAACAATGTTAGACAAAATGTGACACAAATGTATCTCTTCAGAAACAAAGCAACAACATTAAGATGAAAGAGAATCATATACCCGATTAACAAAGACTCCGATTTCCAGTGGGGACTCGAATCCCGATATGTGGGACTTTGCCAGGGCGTCCCCGGGCTTTCCCGTCAGGTGACCACGTCTGGTCCCTGTTTCCCAGTCAAAGCACTTTATCCCAAAATCAATAAACAATGAAAAATACCTCTTGATCGGAGCAGGAGATGCAGGTAACCCTTCGTCCACCAACGAGTGCTGGTCCGGGGGGGTCTCTTCTGACAAAAAGTCGTCAGGGGCGCCCAGAGGGTCCCGGCCCCGGCCCCGGCTCGGGAGGACCCCTTGAGGTCTGGATCTCCTGTATGCTCCTGGCTGGCTCGCCAGAAAATGATACCAAATTTTGCCCCAAAAGGCGAGAATAACTGCCTAAGAGACTCAATTTAAGTCAGATAGACAGGAGGTATTTTATTGGCAACGCGTTGGAGAAATCACTAAATGGATTTCTCCCTTTCCCGTAACAAAAGCATGCCTTTTATACAGTTTTGGATGTAGTATTACATCAGATCATATACATAATCATATCTTTGCATGCGTATTCATATGGGGCGTGGTGTAGGCTGAGCGTGGGTGGGGACATCTCTTTTGACGATCTTCTTGGTGGTCATTCCGGTGGCCTTCATCATGGGCAGGGGTTTCCTGATGAGTCTTCCTCCTTAAACTTTTGAACTCCTTTCCTAATTTGGTCAATTCCCGGTGTGCCTGGCTTGGTTCCGCTGACAAGGCTCTGAGTGTTAGTTTGGCCTTGTTGGCTCTGAATGTTAGTTTGGCCTTGTTGGCTCTGAATCATGCTTACCCTAACAGTTCTTATCAGTCTTTATTCCTTATCTTCTTTTTCTGTCACAGTGACCCCTGCCTTAGCCGATTTATTGCTCTACCTGGTTTATGCTTTCGAAAGCTATCTGTTTTGGGGCTTCAATTCAGTTTAATAAACCCAAGACTGCAGCTGATTAAAATGATCCAGAATCTGCTCCTCTGCAACAAGTTTGCAAAAGCAGCTTGACTACTTTGTGAGTTAAAGCAGCTCTTTCAGTTCATACAGTTCATCAACCACAATTAACTTCTGAGGTAATACTTATTCACTAGTTTGGGAGAACCCACCTTTTCCTGTGCTTTCGTTTCCTGTCCTCATCAGCTCTCTGCAGCCCTCACAGAAGCCTCTCCTCCACGTGCAGTTCCCTCCCTTCTGTCCTTTTTCCTTTGCCTCCCTAAATCTTTCAATGACAGCATATCTTCCCTCAGCTCTAAGTTTTTCCTGGCAAACTGCACAGAGCCTAGAGGTGGGTATTCCCCAGGCAGGAGCTCTTCTGTCTCCTGGTGGGTCCTGTCTCCATTCTCTACTTTTGCTATTTATTGTTTCAAAGGATTTCCCTTTGTAGTTTCTCCTCATTCAATTTGTGTCTTGCTAGAGAAATAAAGACACGTGGGTAGGTGGAAACTTTGTATCTATTGTGTTTAAACACAGATAGAGCTGTGTTCTGACAATAGTTAGGAAGGGATGGAGCTGATGAGAGATGACCTTTTGGTGGCCTGCTGCCACAAGTTTTTCAAAACTTTGTATGTAGCTGTTGCTGGGGTCAAGCTCAACGACCTCTGGTGCCAGAGGTTTGCAGCTGCTGGGTTTAGCTGGTAAGGAGATTATTAAAGGACTTTGGGCCTTTTCTGGCTGCAGATTAAATGGTCTATGGCTTTGAGCAACAGATTGACAGGGAAGGAGCAGTCAGGCATCCAGCCCTGGACTTGCCAAAGTCACACAGAGTCAGGTTGGCTGTAGGAGGAGGTAGGTTGGAACAGAAGCCAGCAGTTGTTTCTAGGTTGTGTCCTACGCTTGCACGTCCCCAAAACCCTAATGACATTCAGCCTTTTGTCTTAGAGGGAGAGATGAGTGGCAATGTTCAGTCTTGCTTCCTCTGCCAAAAGCCTTGGGCTGCTGAGAATAGTCAATGAAGAGGCACAAATCAGATTAAGAGGAGCCCTGTGTTTAGCATCATTCCAAGCAGTTCTATTGGTGAAGTGCCCAGAGCCCAGGTGAGGGCAGTGCTTGCCAGTGGAATTTCCATTTGCAAGGAAGAGAATTTGTGCAGGGTGGAGCAGTGTCATAGCACAGCTCCTGTCTGCTGGACAGATGGTTTGGAGCAATCTTGTTAAAATATGTGTTCAGCTGCTTTGCCTTCTGGTCCTTGGTTGGCAAGGCTGTACTCCTGCCACTCCTCTTAATCCTCAGCCACTCATGAGTTCATGGCTGCTGAAACCACCCCTCGGACAGGTTTAGCCTCTCCTGAGGGAGAAAATACCCAAACAGTTTTACCTAACAGATTCTTTTCTCTAACAACAGGAACTCTATAACCTTCTACTTTCTGTAGCAAATCTGAATGTGCAGGTCCAGCTCAGTTCACTGAACCTCTACTATTTACCAGCCAGGTTGCTTGTGCTAAATGTTTTTCCCAGTTTTTCAAAGATCCACCCCCCATGGCTTTAAGAGTGGTCTTCAACAAACCGTTGTAGCGTTCGATCTTCCCTGAAGCTGGTGCATAGTAGGGAATATGGAATATCCACTCAATACCGCGCTCTTTTGCCCAGTTCTTGACAAGGTTGTTCTTGAAAAGAGTTCCGTTGTCTGACTCAATCCTCTCCGGAGTTCCGTGTGTCCACAGGATCTGTTTCTCCAGATCGAGTATGGTGTTGCGTGCAGTTGCATGTGGAACTGGATAAGTTTCCAACCATCCAGTGTTTGCCTCTACCATAGTAAGCACGTACTGCTTACCAGAACGAGAATGTGGTAGAGTGATATAGTCAATCTGCCAAGCTTCACCATACTTGTACTTGGACCATCTGTCACCATACCACAAGGGCTTAATTCGTTTTACCTGCTTAATAGCAGCACAAATGTCACAGTCATGGATGACTTGTGTGATGGCATCCATGGAAATGTCTATGGATCTGTCACGAGCCCATTGGTATGTTGCATCTCTGCCTTGATGTCCTGACGAATCATGGGCCCACCGAGCTAAGAATATCTCACCTCGGTGTTTCCAGTCGAGATCAAGATTAGAGTCCATGTCTACTTGAGAAACTCTTGCAGCTAGATCTGCCTGATGGTTGTGTTGCTGTTCCTCAGTAGCTTTGCTCTTAGGAATGTGAGCATCAATGTGTCTCACCTTCACTGGAATTCTCTCGATTCGATCAGCAATGTCCTGCCATAGGTTGGCTGCCCAAAAGGGTTTTCCTTTTCTCTGCCAACCACTCTTCTTCCAGTTCTTTAGCCAACCCCATAGAGCATTGGCTACCATCCATGAGTCGGTGTAGAGATAAAACTTTGGCCATCTCACGTTCAGCCACGTCAAGAGCTAGCTGGACAGCTTTTACCTCTGCGAACTAACTGGATTCTCCTTCTCCATCCTTCGCCTCTGCGACTCGGCGTGTTGGACTCCACACTGCAGACTTCCACCTTCGCTTGTTCCCAACAAGACGACAGGAACCGTCTGTGAACAAAGCATACTTCTTTTCATCATCAGAAAGGTCATTGTAAGGAGGAACTTCCTCAGCATGAGTTACTTTCTCCTCTGGAGGTTTAGCACAGTTGATACCTTCAGGCCAACTTGAGATCACCTCCACTAGACCAGGTCTTTCAAGATTTCCCATTCGAGCTCTCTGTGTTATCAGAGCCATCCACTTGGACCATGTGGAGTCTGTGGCATGATGTGGTGTGGAGCCTTTGCCTTTGAACATCCAATTCAAAACTGGTAATCTGGGAGCTAAGAGAAGTTGTGATTCAGTTCCAATTACCTCAGAAGATGCTTTTACTCCTTCATAGGCAGCTAAAATTTCTTTCTCTGTTGGAGTATAATTAGCCTCTGAACCTCTGTAACCTCGACTCCAGAAACCAAGAGGTTGTCCACGTGTCTCACCTGGAGCTTTTTGCCACAATCACCAGGTTGGACCATTGTCACTTGCAACCGTGTACAAAATGTTCTTAATGTCTGGACCATCTTGGACAGGTCCCAGACCCACTGCTTAAACTACCTCTTGCTTTATCTGGTCAAAGGCTGCTTGTTGTTCAGGTCGCCAGTGGAAATGGTTTCTCTTTCGAGTCACATCATACAGAGGTTACAAATGGGCTTTTGGAGTAGCTTCAATAGAAATTGATGTACAAAAATTGAAGCTGTCTGCTAGACCTGAGCTTTCTGATGAATCTGCAGTTGTGGGACAACATAAGATACAGGACATTAAATTGCCGGTTGCTTCTCAGACTGTGCATCACAGACAATACAGAACCAACCATGACTCTTTGTATATGAATCGAGTCACATCATACAGAGGTTTCACAATCTGACTGTATCCAGGAATGTGCAGTCTCCAAAATCCCACTATCCCCATGAAACGTATGGATCCTTGCTTGTTTGTGGGACTTGCCATGGTAGAGACTCTATTTACCACATCCACTGGAATGTGTTGGCGTCCATCCTGCCACCGCACTCCCAGAAACTGAATCTCTGTGGTAGTGTGGTGGGGTGGAAGGGTAAGGCCAAGAAACCTCTTCCCTCCCCCCTGTAAGTAAAGGGAAAGAAAAATTGAAGGGAAAGGAAAAAAAAACTCACAAGCTGAATTAGCAAAGCAGTGGAGCTTTATTTACAAAGCAATGTAGGATTTGCAGGGGAATATTTACAAATTTACAATATCTACAATATATACAAAGATATACAACAGAATAACACAGAAATGAGAGTAACCCTCCTCAGCAGAGGGGGTTCCCCACCTCCGCTCTCCCCTCTCTTCCCCCTTTT
This sequence comes from Melanerpes aurifrons, assembly GCA_011125475.1. Classification (NCBI taxonomy): domain Eukaryota; kingdom Metazoa; phylum Chordata; class Aves; order Piciformes; family Picidae; genus Melanerpes; species Melanerpes aurifrons. Next base: position 871,651 of record WWNC01000118.1, on the reverse strand, counting down.
CCCCAGAATGGGATGGAAAGAGAAAGAAAAGAGAGGAAAAAAAAAATTTAGAAGCAGTTCGTGTTAATTGGAAAGGAGTTAATACAGGCCTTATCAGTTTTTCAAGGCCGGAGCCTTGGCAGAAAACCCAGCATAGACAGAGCTGCTGCACCGTGGAGAGGCGGAAGCAAGAGTGACAGAGAAGTGCTGGAAATGCCCATTTCACTCCCAGTTCAGAAGGTGCTTCCTCCCACTTCACCAATGAAATAGTTTAGATTATTATTTCTGTTTACCAACTTCCGTCCACCATATTCCCTTTCTTAAGGGGACAGTGTCAACCGGACACAGTTAGGTCCTTTCACCTTGTCTCGCTTGATGGCAAAACCTGCATTCAGAAGAATGTCAATGATTTTGTTACCTTTCTCGAAGACTTCCTCAGCAGTTTTACCCCAGACAATGATATCATCGATGAACTGGATGTGTTCTGGAGCACCGCTTTTCTCCAGAGCATCGTGGATGACTGCATGGCAAATGCTTGAGCTGTGGATCCAGCCCATTGCCAATCTGTTGAAAGTGTACTGATTTCCTCTCCAAGTGAAAGCAAACTGAGGCCTGCATTCCTCTGCTATGGGAATAGAGAAAAATGCATTAGCAATGTCTATGGTAGCATACCATTTGGCCTCTTTGGATTCCAGCTCATACTATAGTTCCATCATGTCTGGCACAGCTGCACTCAGTATCACAGTATCACAGTATCACTTAGGTTGGAAAGGACCTCGGGGATCATCGAGTCCAACCTATCAACACAGACCCCATGACTAGACCATGGCACCAAGTGCCACGTCCAATCTCCCCTTGAACTCCTCCAGGGTCGATGACTCAACCACCTCCCTGGGCAACCCGTTCCAATGCCGAATGACTCGCTCGGTGAAGAACTTCCTCCTCACCACGAGTCTGAACCTTCCCTGGCGCAGCTTGAGACTGTGTCCCCTTGTTCTGGTGCTGGTTGCCTGGGAGAAGAGGCCAACCCCCTCCTGGCTACAACCACCCTTCAGGTAGTTGTAGAGGGCAATGAGGTCACCCCTGAGCCTCCTCTTCTCCAGGCTAAACAATCCCAGCTCCCTCAGCCTCTCCTCATAGGGCTTGTGTTCAAGGCCTCTCACCAGCCTTGTTGCCCTTCTCTGGACATGCTCAAGTGTTTCGAGGTCCTTCTTAAACTGAGGGGCCCAGAACTGGACACAGGACTCAAGGTGCGGCCTAACCAATGCAGAGTACAGGGGCACTATGACCTCCCTGCTCCTGCTGGCCACACTATTCCTAATGCAGGCCAGGATGCTATTGGCCCTCCTGGCCACCTGGGCACACTGCTGGCTCATATTCAGGTGGCTGTCGATCAGCACCCCCAGGTCCCTCTCCGTTTGGGAGCTCTCCAGCCACTCCTACCCCAGCCTATAGCTCTGCATGGGATTGCCGTAGCCAAAGTGCAGCACTCGGCACTTGGACTTGTTGAATGCCATCCCATTGAACTCCGCCCATCTGTCCAGTCGGTCGAGGTCCCTCTGCAGAGCCTTTCTACCCTCTAACTGACTAGCATCTGCCCCTAACTTGGTGTCATCTGCAAACTTGCTGATGACTGACTCTACCCCTTCATCCAGATCAGCGATGAATATGTTGAAGAGGACAGGGCCCAGCACTGATCCCTGGGGGACACCACTGGTGACTGGCCGCCAGCTGGATGCGGTACCGTTTACTACCACTCTCTGGGCCCGGCCCTCCAGCCAGTTCCTAACCCAGCACAGAGTGTAATGGTCCAATCCACGGGCTGACAGCTTAGTCAGCAGTTTGCTGTGGGGGACGGTGTCAAAGACCTTGCTGAAGTCTAGGTAGACCACATCCACAGGCCTGCCCACATCCACCAGACGGGTCACCTGATCATAGAAAGAGATCAGGTTGGAGAGGCAGGATCTGCCCTTCCTGAATCCATGTTGGCTGGGCCTGGGCCCTTGGCCATCCTTCAGGTGCGCTCATAGGTGTTGTCACTTCATTTAGGGCTCGGTAGTCTGCCATCAGACGCCAGTCTCCATTCTGCTTCCGCACAGGCCACACTGGACTATTGAAAGGTGAATGAGTTTTGCTGACAACTTTCTCACTCTCCAACTGACGAATCAGATTCTGAATGGGCAACAACCCCCTCAGGTGGCTCAGTTGGTAACGCATCAGACCCTTAATGGGAAGGTTGTGAGTTCAAGCCTGCAGTGGGCAGTAGTGTCCTCACTACTCTAGTCATGAGGTCTGAGGTGACAGGTTGGACTCGATGATCTTTGAGGTTTCTTCCAACCTTAGGAATACTGAGTCACGGTTGGTCCTGTATTGTCTGTGATTCACAATCTGAGAAGCAACTGGCAATTTAATGTCTTTGAAACGCCCTTCTCTCAGAAAATCAATTCCCAAAATACAAGGTGCATCAGGTCCGGTCACAACTGTATGCTTCCTCCATTGTTTTCCAGTTAAATTTATATTAACCTCCACCTTACTTAACTCTTGAGATCCACCAGTGACTCCCAGAATAGTTATAGACTCTGATCCCTGATAATTTGATGGCATTATGGTGCACTGAGCTCCTGTGTCAACCAAGGCCCTGTACTTCCGAAATTGTGAAGTGCCAGGCCACTGGATGTACACATCCCAATAGATTCTATTATCTCTGTAATCCCTCTCCTCCCCCTGGCGGGAGGAAGGGCACCCCTAGTTATGGGGAACATGCCCACATGTGCATTGCACACAGTGTGCAGTGTTATAACTTTGCATGTTAGAACTGGAGCCACTGTTGGAGCCACAAGAGTCGTTCTGGGGAACTGGGGAAGTAACAGCTACCCTTCTGGTATTGCTACCTCGGGTTCTGCCACTTTGCAATTCCCTCAGTCTCCTGAAAAGATTAGAAGTTGGTTGACCATCCCAGCGGTTCATGTTCTCACCAAACTGATCACGCAGAGTTATCCAAATAGTCCTACGTGATTGCCTTCGTGGTCTGTTTTGATTTGATCTATTTTGGAATGACCTCCTTGGAGGACGTGTATTCCTCACACATGAAACTTGTACCCACCTGGAGGAAGAATTAGAATTATCCTTCTGTACCAATTGGTATATGGAATCCTTCAGATCCTTCATGCAACTCTCAATTTTTCCAGAGAAAGTTTCAATGGCTGAAACCAAAGAACCACGTGTCATGCTATCCTCCAATTGTCTCATTTGATCACTGAATTGGCCAACCTTAGGAGAAGCTCCACCATAATTTCTTGACACAATTCTGCTTGCCAGAATGTTTGCATAATTAGAAGGAGCAAGTTTGATGATCTTTTTAGCAAGACCAATACCCACAGGAATGTCATCGGGGTTCAGAGTTTCATGTTCACCATAGAGTATCTCTCTAACAGCAAATTCTCTCAAGCGCTTAATTCCCTCATCTCTGGTAGTCCAGGGTTTGGGATTCCATGGGAGATCATCTCGGGAAGGGTATCTCAGGGGAACCGCCATTAAAAGGCGTATCCACAGATTAACTTTACTGAGAACCCTGCCTAGATGTCTATCTATTCCATTATCCCTCGAGAGAGTTCCTAACTGAGCTGCTGACTTGTCTCCAACTGTTAGAGCTGGAGCACCTGTATCATAACACCTACTAAGCCAAGCTAGAACTGGCTCCTTATCTGCTCTGGTGTAATCTTTACGGACATTTCTCAATTCCTCACGCAGCGAGGAGAAGTCGGCTATGTCATCTTGTAGCTCATCCCCCTCAACTGGTTTCCCTAATAATCCTGCTGTCATTTTCTCAAGGATCTCTTTAAGCTGAGAACCACCTTTGCCAGCTCCTTTCCTAGCTTCATCTCTATCCTGCTTTGCTCACACTAGGTCAGCTAGATCTTTAAAACAAATCTTCTCTTCCTCCTCAGCAGGATTTCTTAGAGTAGGGGGCCCCTCACCAGGATCAGTCTCCTGCTCTCCTTCTCCATCAGCTTTGGTCTTTCCACTTCTAGTCTTTAAAACAGTCACCTTAACTGGAGCTGTGTTTGAATTTACAGCCACCTTAATAGAAGCTGACAGGTCCTGAGATAAATCAGCTGCTGGGGCAGTGACTTCCGGTCCCACCGAGAGAGTGGGCGGAAATGACGTTGCTCCGTTAATGGCTGACGGAGAAGAAGAAGGAGGAGGAGGAGTAGGCGCCATATTGATACCAGCCACCGCCCTTGGCAGCCTGCCAGAATCAGCAGCAAAGTCATTTAGGGCAGCCTTTCCAATTAACTTCTTGGCTTTCTTTTTAACTGACAGAGATTCTCCACACTCCTCATCGCTAGATGTCTCTGGGACTGACCCAGAAACACGGCGTTTTCTCTTTGATCTAGTTTTAATAATTAAACAAGCTCTGGATATTTTTCTCTCTCGCCGCAAAGAATACAACGAATACACATTAGTTATCACCAGCAGCAGAATTATAGACACCAAATAAATCACCTTTGGATCCCAGCCATCACCTAAAGTTACTCTCTGCTCCGGCAGAATCTTAAAACCCTTTATCTCAATTGGGAGAGTGGTGGAGGTAACATTTCTCTATCATGCTGGCCATAATAAATCAATACATTTTCCATACCATAGTCTAACTCTATACATAACCCACAGATAAATTGTCCGCACCAAATATTTACCAAGGTAATCCAAAATCAAACCCAAACTATATCTGTAAACCAGAGCCCCAAAAATTGAAAAGAATAACCGCTCTACAAACCACAACACCTTCATGTTTGCTAATTCAGCTAGAAAACACTAAATCAATCAAGTAATAAATTAAGCTAATTATCTGCCGCACGTTGGGTAAGTCAAGAAAAAAAATGTCGAGGGTTGGGGGAAAGTCCAGGCCTTCCCCCCCCACTGTGAGTAGAGGGATGAAAATTGAAGGGAATGAAAAAAAAACTCACAGCTGAATTAGCAAAGCAGGGGGGTGCTGTATATTTACAAAGCCGTTTAGGGAAACGCAGGGGAATATATACAGAATTTACAGTATTTACAATATATACAGAAATATACAACAAAGTAGCACAGAAATAAGAGAGTTCCCCCCCCTCTGCTGAGGGGGTTCCCCACCTCTGCTCCCCCTTCTCTCCCCCTTTCCCCAGAGAGGGTTAGAAAGAGAGAAAAGAAAAAAAATTAGAAGCAGTTATGTGTTAATTGGAAAGCAGTTAATACAGGCCTTGCAGTTTATCAGTTTCAAGGTCAAGCCTTGGCCGAAAGCCCAGAACGCTGTGAGCTGCAAAGCCACCGAAGGAGGGAAGACAGACTGACCAGAAAAGTTCAGGAATGTCCATGATACTCTGCTGCACTCCCAGTTCAGAAGGTACTTCCTCCCACTCTACCAATGAAATTAGTTTAGATTCGTCTTTTCGTTTACAAACATCCCACTACAATATTCCCTTTCTTAAGGGGACAGCCTCAAACGGTCACAATGGCAAAGGACAATCTCCTTTCTGCCCTCTACTTATCTCTTCTTTCTGGGAGGAGCTGGTACCTAGGACCCCTCTTGGCAGGTCCCTCTTGGAGCTGGCTGGAGCTGGCTCTTTTGGACAGAGGGGAAGCTTCTGGCAGCTTCTCACAGAAGCTCCCACCCTATAACCCCTCCACTACCAAAACCTTCTCACACAAACCCAATGCAGCACCCACTATTGTCCTTCCCTGGGAGTGCAAAGGAAGATGAACAAAGTGAGGCCAAGAGCTACAGATAGGAGCTGGGTGAGCAAAACAGAGGGGCTTACTGAGGGGCAGAAGGCAGCCCCATGAATTACTACCTGGCATTTTGGTCATGTTTGACATACTGTTATGTTTACAGTCACACTGATATTGTGGTGTTAGTCCTCTGTCTTAGACATGTGGCATGTGAAAGGTCTGCTGTAGTATTTTTCCTTATGGATCCAGATTCTGAAATGTCCTGGATCTGTGTCTGAAATCAACATTCTTTTGTCCAACATTTCCACAACCACTGTAGCAACAAGGAGTAGTTATTTGTAATTGTTACTCCCCTACTGTCATCAGCATCATTTCACCAGTTTTCCACTAGTCACTCCTACTGACATATCAGTGATGCAATTTCTGCTCCTCCTATGTATTCCGCAAAAATCTCAATTTCTTACATCTCTCCAATTTACTAGGTGGCTTAGTTGCACACTGGTGTAAAATGGCACAACTTCAATGCACTGTGAGGCCATCTAGGATTTATGAGTCAGCAAACTGGTCCAAAGGATCAAATTTCTTGCCCAAACTCACACTATGAGTCAGCAGCAGCTAATCCTGGAAAGAGTTCCCCTTGATCTGATAGAACAACATAGACTAGGAAGGTTCTTCTCTCCCTCTGTTCTGCCCTGGTGAGAATACTGTGTCCAGTTTTGGGCTCCCCAGTTCAAGAGAGACAGAGGACTGCTGGAGAGAGTCCAATGGAGTGCCACAAGGATGATTAGGGGACTTGAGCATCTCTCCTATGAAGAGAGACTGAGAGAGCTGGGGCTGTTTAGTCTTGAGAAGAGAAGACTCAGAGGGGATCTCATCAATGAGTACAAATATCTGAGGGGTGGGTGTCAAGTGGAGGGGGCCAAGCTCTTTTTGGTGGTGTGTAATAATAAGACCAGAAACAACAGGCTGAAGCTTGAACATAGAAGATTTTGCTTCAACATGAGGAGAAACTTCTTTACAGTGAGGGTGATGGAGCACTGGAACAGGCTGCCCTGCCCAGAGAAGTTGTGGAGTTTCCTTCTCTGGATACTTTCAAAACCCATCTGGATGCATTCCTGTGCAGACTATCCTAGGTGATCCTGCTTTGGCAGGGGGTTGGACCCGATGATCTCTTGAGGTCCTTTCCAACCTCTAATGTACTGTGATACTGTGACTTGCCACTATATGTCCTCACACAAGCCTGAGGTCTCGCATTGCCTTGCGTTTGTGAGCCTGAGACATTAACCAGCATTCCTACCCACAGGCTGTGTTCCCTGAACCATTTTTCCTGCTGCATCCTTTGCAGCATGTGAATCTCTGGCACTTCTAATCCAGTAAACCCCAAGGGGGGATATCTGGCAGTATCAGATTATCAGGTGGCTAAGTAGGAGCAAAGAGCAGAGTCTGCAATGAATCACTTGGGTGGATCTGCAGGCTTGTGTCACATGTGTCAGGTTATAATTCTCTGGGGATATGAGATGGTAGTTGGAGGCCTTGCTAAGATCATCCATCTGTCATCTGTCAAGAGTGCTGTGGGAATAGCAAGTGTCACTCTGGGTGATCTGAGCTCTGACGTATTTTGCCAATAGGAGGGGAATGATTTTGCTTATGGTTTTAGAATATAATCATGGCTACTAAATAGCACCAGCACCGAGCTGAATCTTGTGTCTGAGCCAGAATATGTGTAAAGATTGCTTTCTTCTTTTATTCACCTCTTTGTGGGTTCCTTGCGCTTACCAGGTTTCTGTGATTCAGTGCCTGGTCTCACTGTGTTCTGTCAAGGGCTTGCAGTGCTTCCCAACTGAACCTGTCCATTCAGTGTGACAGCCAGATGAAATTACTTCTGCTGCAAAAGCGTGTGAGCTGAGAAGTCAGTCCAGTTAGTGATAAAAACATAAATAGGAATCCAATTAAAAAAATGTAGAACTGAGCCAGCTATTATTCTGCTTGCAGCAGAAAAAAAACCTCTTGGCAGATGCTGCTGCAGAGCCTCACTGTCTTGCTTAGGAGGGAGACTTTTGTGTTTCCGGTACTCCATAGTGTGACTGTTCCTACAGTATGACCTCAAGCGGCATCTGCAACTTCAGAAGTGGAATTGCTCTGTGCAATAGGTGTATCTGGGGCCTGGGGAATACATCAACTAGAGCAATTGTAACTTGCCTCTCTTTAAAAAAAATAAAAAGCTCAAGAAGCCTCTAGGCAGGAAAGCTGCATTTTATTTTTTATATAAGAGGTTTTGATTTTGTGATTGGCAGGAAAGGCAGCAGATAGAGCATGGGGCTGTGTCTGCAACAGCAGTATCATTTAGCTCTGACAGTGTCTCACTGTGTCTTTATTTTGTTTCCTATGGAGCCGTCTCTATGTTGAAGTGAGAGGTTTGTTTTACCCACAGCACAGCCAAGAGAAAAGAGTGACCTCTGTGAGCTGCAAGATGTGGGGGAGGGAAGACAGTGAGAAACTAGGCTCAGTCCCATCTTCCCTCCTCAGGATGTATCACAGAGCAGTTGAGAGCCAGTGTTTTTGAAGCAGTCTGCCTCTGAGTGCAAATCCTGCTTGGCTACTGCTGAAATCTCACTGCCATGATAACCAGCTCTTCCCTGGCTCTTCATAAGCTCTCTAGATGTGGTGTGACAGGCACATCAGGTAAAATTCTAGATCAAAACATCATTTGCAGTTTTCTAGAAGTTTTTTGTAGACTGGGAGTAGGTCTGTGCAGGTAGCAAGTAAAAAAAAGAAGGGCACCCTTCAGACAGTTTTACATGGAGAGGACAGAAGGTTGTAGATGCAATCATCCTCACTTGTTACATGATCTATTTGAGACTTTTCTGCTCATAGGCAGATAAAAGCTGGAGTTGTGCCTGCAGTGTAGGTTCTTGTACTCATTCTACTTTTGGATGCAGTGAGAAGGGAATTCACATGAGACAGCAGAACAGGGTAAATGGCGTTCTGAGGAGTGCAACATAAGGCTAGGAGGCTGTCAGACATAGGTGGAAGGAGATGCTGCTGGATATGATGGCATTCTGCTTGCAGAGAGTAGGTTTAGATTGGACATAATGAAGAGATTTTTTTTTCCTTAAGGGTGATGAAACACTGGGGCAGGTTGTTCCGAGAAGCTGTGGATGGCATATCATTGAAAGTGTCCAAGTGCAGGTTGGGTGGGGCTTTAGCAACATGATCCAGTGAGAGATGTCCCTGCTCATGACAGAGTGTTGGCCTTGATGGCTTGTGAAACATGGTGCAGCAGTGCTGTTGGAGGAGGGCGGATATTTGATTACGAGTGGTTGTAATGACCTGAGAATGTAAGACTTCAGGCATATAGAAGATTGATGTAACAGAGTCTCTGGTCCTGTCGTAAACTGCTTTTGTGTTGTATTAGTTTTATAAAGAAGAATTTTGTATAATAAAGTGGACACCTGGCCTGCATCAGGCTGCGTCCCGTCTCTTAATTGCGGCACATGGTGATCCCCGATGTGATAGGGGCGATGAAACGCTAAGCTGCGTCCTGCCACGTATTCCCTCGGAACTTTGAATGAGCTGCTGAAAGGAAGCAGGAAAAGCCGGCTGGCCAGAGCAATCCCTCCTGCTGGACGAGAGGTGAGCCATGGGAAACATGGGGAACCAGGAGAGTTCCTCAGAAAGAGATGCTTATGAATTAATGCAAGAACTCTTTAAAAAGCATGAAAAGGTTATCTGTGGGCATGATCTTAAGGAGATGCTGGAGTGGGTGCAGGAGAACATCCCGACAGTTACAATATCTAGCATGTTTACGAGTGAAACCTGGGATCAAGTGGGGGTGAAGTTATGGGATGCTGCTACTACAGGGAATGTTGAGGCGCAGCGTATGCTCCCATGGTGGCAGATTATATTCGAGATGCTTAAAGCGCAAGAAGGGAACTTGGAACAGAGTACTACCAACTCATCAGCCTCACCTCTGTGTCTGGGAAGATCATGGAGCAGATTCTCCTAGAAGTTGTGATAAGGCAGATAGAGGCCAGGGAGGTGTCAAAGACAACCGACATGGCTTCACTAAGCTCAAATCCTACCTGATGAACCTAGGAGCCTTCTGTGATGCAATGACTACATCAGTGGACAGGGGACAATCTGTGCATGTCATCTATCTGGACTTCTGCAAGGCCTTGTAAATGGTCCCCTGAAACACCCAACTCACCATGTTAGAGAGATATGGATTTGATGGGTGGATTGTTCAGTGGATAAGTAATGGCCAGAATGATCACATCCAGAGGGTAGATGTCTTAAGGTACAGATGGAGATGAGTTACAAGTCATGTCCCTCACAGGTCCATACTGGGACCTATACTGTTTCCTATCAGGGATATAGACAGAGGGATTGAGTGAAGCATTACGTGACCCAAAAAGCAGCGGGGAATGGAAACAGGTCCCTCTTAGGAGACGTAAAGTAAACCCTCCCACACCTCCCGTCACCTTCCCTGCTTCCATTGCAAAACAAATATAGGGCATTGGAAGTTGAGGGTGAGGTGATTCTGATGGCAGAAGACACACCATCTGGCGTGTTGCCTAAGGCAAAACAGCCTGTCCTCAGCATCAGGACTTGTTACCTCAAAAAAAAGAGGAGAGTAATTACTATTGGTGATTCCCTCCTGAGGGGAACAGAGGACCCCATATGTCGGCCAGATCCTTCCCACAGGGAACAAACCCTCCACTCTGGACTTCAGGAGGGCAGACTTCAGGTTACTTAAGGAACTAACTCAGAAGGCACCCTGGGAAACAGCCCTCAAAAACAAAGGGGTCCAGGAGGGCTGGACCTGCTTCAAAAAAGAATTCTTGAAGGCGCGGGAACAGGCTGTGCAAATGTGCTCGAAGATGAGCCGCCGGGGCAGACAGAAAGCCTGCATGGGTTGGATGGGATTCATCCTAGGGAAGTGTTCAAGTCCATGGGACCCGACAGGATACACCCATGGGTACTGAGAGAACTGGCAGATGAGGTTGCTAGACCCCTCTCTATTATATTTCAAAAGTCATGGCAATCTGGGGAAGTCCCCACAGACTGGAAAAGGGGAAACGTTGCCCCCATCTTCAAAAAGGGTAAGAAGGAGGAACCAGGGAACTACAGGCCAGTCTCACCTCTGTGCCTGGAAAGATCATGCAGCAGATCCTCCTGGAGTCACTACTCGCTCAAAAGAATAGTGAAGAGGTGATTGGGAACAGTCAGCATGACTTTGCCAAGGGCAAATCCTGCCTGACCAACCTGGTTGCCTTCTATGAGCAGGTGACAAAATTAATAGATGAGGGGCGAGCAACTGATGTCATTTACCTGGACCTGAGCAAAGCCTTCGACAGTGTCCCGCACCACATCCTGGTCTCCAAACTGGTGACACATGGGTTTGAAGAATGGACCACTAGATGGATAAGGAACTGGCTTGATGACCGCACCCAAAGAGTGGCTGTCCATGGGTCCATGCCCCAGTGGAGGCCAGTGACAAGCGGAGTCCCTCAGGGATCAGTCCTGGGACCTGTCTTGTTCAACATCTTTGTGGGTGACATGGACAGTGGCATTGAGTGCACCCTCAGCAAGTTTGCTGATGACACCAAGCTGTGTGGTGCAGCAGACACGCTGGAGGGAAGGGAGGCCATCCAGAGGGACCTTGACAGGCTGGAGAGGTGGGCACAAGCCAACCTCATGAAGTTCAGTAAGAGCAAGTGCAGGGTCCTGCATCTGGGTCGAGGCAATCCCAGGCACAAATACAGGCTGGGCAGGGACTGGCTGGAAAGTAGCCCTGAGGAGAGAGACTTGGGGGTGCTGGTGGACAAAAAGCTCAACATGAGCTCTCAATGTGCACTTGCAGCCCGCAAAGCCAATCAGATCCTGGGCTGCATCAGGAGAAGTGTGGCTAGCAGGTCGAGGGAGGTGATCCTCCCCCTCTACTCAGCCCTGGTGAGACCCCACCTGGAGTACTGTGTCCAGTTCTGGAGCCCCTATTACAAGAGGGATGTGGAGGTGCTGGAACGTGTCCAGAGAAGGGCCACAAGGATGATCAGAGGGCTGGAGCACCTCTCCTATGAGGACAGACTGAAGGAGTTGGGGTTGTTCAGTCTGCAGAAGAGAAGGCTCCGAGGTGACCTAATTGTGGCCTTCCAGTATCTGAAGGGGGCCTACAGGAAGGCTGGGGAAGGACTTCTCAGGATCTCAGGTAGTCATAGGACTAGGGGGAATGGAATGAAGCTGGAGGTGGGGAGATTCAGGCTAGATGTGAGGAGGAGGTTCTTCACCATGAGAGTGGTGAAACCCTGGAATGTGTTGTCCAGGGAGGTGGTCGAGGCCCCGTCCCTGGGGGTGTTTGAGAGCAGGCTGAATGAGGCTCTGGGCAGCCTGATCTAGTGTGGGGTGTCCCTGCCCATGGCAGGGGGGTTGGAACTAGATGATCCTTGTGGTCCCTTCCAACCCTGAATGAAACTATGAAACTATGAAACTATGAAACTATTGAGGGAGCTCAGACTCCTCCTCCGTTACCCTCTAAGCTGCCACCAAAGCCGAAGCTGCGGACTGAGACTTTGGGTACATACGCAGCAGAATACCCCCCCAAGACGACCTCCTAGATCCAGGTCCTGTCTATCCTGAACGGGAACCAGACCTTTATCTCCGGGATCCTCACGATGTGTGGGCTTCCGTTAAGTGCCAAGCTTTGTGGGATGGAGACACTGAGGTTGCCGCAAGAATCGTGGCTCCTGTACTGTACGCGGGAAGAGGGGGTAACCCTCAATGGGAGGCTTTGTCCTTCCCAGTGATTAAAGAACTCTGTCATACTGCCGCTGAGCATGGGCTCTCTCCTCCTTATTTCGCTAATCTTTTAACATCTATACTCAACAATCATGTAATGACACCATACGACTTAAAATCTTTAGCACAACTGTTGCTAACTCTGTCTCAGTATACTTTATGGGAGTTCCAGTGGAGAAAAGGGCTCCAAGCGCTCTTACTTACATATGCGGGACATAACAATCAGGCTTTAGCGGCACTCATGTTGGATCACCTCATGGGCACAGGTCAACACACCGACCCGGCAGCGCAAGCAGTTAAAACTCTATTAGGTAGATCATCAACAACGATATCAGGACTTTTTGTGCTTCCTGGGGTTGTCAATTCCGACAGCACAGATAAAATTCAGATCATGGCATGGACTTAGTTTCCTCCCTGCATGGTACCAAAGGGATGTCATATTGCACAGCTATTATTGCTTCCCTTGGGATCGGAACGTCCCCTTGCAAAGGGACCTTTAAGAAATAAAGGAGGATTCGGGTCTTCTGGGGATCCACAGATTCTGTGGGTACAGACTATCTCTCAAAAACGTCCTATTTGTCAATGTGTCCTGATGTATGGTCAGCTGAAAATAGTGCTTAGTGGTATTATTGATACTGGAGCAGACATCACAGTGATTTCTAAAGCTAAATGGCACCCCCTCTGGCCTGTAGCTAGTGCATCTCAGGCACTGGCAGGCATAGGGGGAGCTGGAGAAAGTCATCAGAGCCTGAATTTCATTCAGATTCAGGGACCAGAGGGACATATAGCTTCTGTGAAACCTTTTGTTTTATCTGTGCTTATGGTGCTATGGGGTTGTGATGTGCTTTCACAATGGGGGGTGACCATGAACACCCATTTTTAGAGGGGGCCATTGCGGTGCGCAACACCCTTCAGTTAACATTGAAAACAAATTCCCCTGTCTAGGTGGATCAATGGCCCCTACCATTGGAAAAGCTTTGCGCACTCCAAGAACTAGTCACAGAGCAATTGGGGAAAGGGCATATTTTACCCACCACGAGTCCATGGAACTCTCCTATTTTTGTCATCAAAAAACAAAGAGGTAAGTGGCGCTTACTCCATGATCTCAGAAAGATTAATGACGTTATGGAATATATGGGGAGCCTTCAACCAGGGCTACGCTCACCCACAATGATACCACAATATTAGCATTTAACTGTTATTGACCTAAAAGATTGCTTCTTTAGCATTCCTTTACATCCAAATGATGTTCCTAAATTTGTTTTTTCAGTTCCAAACATCAACATGCAACAACCTTTGCAGAGATATCATTGGGTTGTTGTAGTGGGTTGAGAGAGAAGGCCTAGCTTTCCCTCCCCCACAAAGAGGAAAAAAACCACAGCTAACTCAGTCGGAGAAGCACAGGAATGCTATATGTACAATCAATGTGAAAAGGCAGGTTAGATATGCACAATATATACAGTATTTACAATATATATACAGAAATATACAATATATATACAGAAATATACAGTCTCGCTTGATGGCAAAACCTGCATTCTACAGGTGAAAGCAAACTGAGGCCTGCATCCCTCTGCTATGGGAATAGAGAAAAATGCATTAGCAACGTCTATGGTAGCATACCATTTGGCCTCTTTGGATTCCAGCTCATACTGTAGCTCCATCATGTCTGGTACTGCTGCACTCATAGGTGGTGTCACTTCATTCAGGGCTCGGTGGTCTACTGTCAGACGCCAGTCTCCATTCTGCTTTCGCAGAGGCCACACTGGACTGTTGAAAGGTGAATGAGTTTTGCTGACGACTTTCTGACTCTCCAACTGACGAATCAGATTCTGAATGGGCAACAAAGAGTCACGGTTGGTTCTGTATTGTCTGTGACGCACAGTCTCAGAAGCAACCGGCAATTTAATGTCCTGTATCTTATGTTGTCCCACAACTGCAGATTCATCAGAAAGCTCAGGTCTGGCAGATAGCTTCAATTTTTGTCCATCAATTTCTACAGAAGCTACTCCAAAAGCCCATTTGTAACCTCTAGGGTCTTTGAAACGCCCTTCTCTCAGAAAATCAATTCCCAAAATACAAGGTGCGTCAGGTCCGGTCACAACTGTATGCTTCCTCCATTGTTTACCAGTTAAACTTATATTAACCTCCACTTTACTTAACTCTTGAGATCCACCAGTGACTCCCAGAATAGTTATAGACTCTGATCCCTGATAATTTGATGGCATTATGGTGCACTGAGCTCCTGTGTCACCCAAGGCCCTGTACTTCCGAAATTGTGAAGTGCCAGGCCACTGGATGTGCACATCCCAATAGATTCTGTTATCTCTGTAATCCCTCTCCTCCCCCTGGCGGGAGGAAGGGCACCCCTAGTTATGGGGAATGCGCCCACATGTACAATGAGCACAGTGTGCAGTGTTATAACTGGAGCCACTGTTGGAGCCATAAGAGTCGTTCTGGGGAACTGTGGAAGTAACAGCTACCCTTCTGGTATTGCTACCTCGGGTTCTGCCACTTTGCAGTTCCCTCAGTCTCCTGAAAAGACTAGAAGTTGGTTGGCCATCCCAGCGGTTCATGTTCTCACCAAACTGATCACGCAGAGTTATCCAAATAGTCCTACGTGATTGCCTTCGTGGTCTGTTTTGATTTGATCTATTTTGGAATGACCTCCTTGGAGGACGTCTGTTCCTCACAGATGAAACCTGTATCCACCTGGAGGAAGAATTAGAATTATCTCTTTGTGCCAATTGGTATATGGAATCTTTCAGCTCTTTCATGCAATTCTCAATTTTTCCAGACTGAGTTTCAATGGCTGAAACCAAAGAACCACGTGTCATGCTATCCTCCAATTGTCTCATTTGATCAGTGAATTGGTCAACCGTAGGAGGAGCTCCACCATAATTTCTTGCCTTAATTCTGCTTGCCAGAATGTTTGCATAATTAGAAGGAGCAAGTTTGATGAGCTTTTTAGCAAGACCAGTTCCTACGGGAATGTCATCAGGATTCAGAGTTTCATGTTCACCATAGAGTATCTCTCTAACAGCAAATTCTCTCAGGCGCTTAATTCCCTCATCTCTGGTAGTCCAGGGTTTAGGATTCCATGGAAGATCATCTCGGGAAGGGTATCTCAGGAAAATTTCAAATAAAAGGCGTATCCACAGATTAACCTTACCGAGAGTCTTGGCTAGATGTCCATCTATTCCATTATCCCTCGAGAGAGTTCCTAACTGAGCTGCTGACTTGTCTCCAACTATTAGAGCTGGAGCACCTGTATCATAACATCTACTAAGCCAAGCTAGAACTGGCTCCTTATCTGCTCTGATGTAATCCTTATGCACATTGCGAACCTCTTCACAATGCGAAGAACATCCCTGAAGGTCATCTTCTTCTCCATCTATCACATCTTCCTTAACATGTTGTCCCCGTAATCCTGTTGTCACTCTCTTAAGGATCTCTTTAAGCTGAGAACCACCACTGCTAGCTGCTGTCCTAGATGCATCTCCATCCTGTGTTGATCTCAATAACTCTGCTAGATCTTTAAAACAAATCTTCTCTTCCTCCTCAGCAGGGTCTTTTCTTGTAGAAGGTCCCTCCCTCGCATCAGCATCTTGCTCCTCTCCCCCATCAGCTCCTGGATCACCTTTGACTTTTCCACTTCTTGCTCTTAAAACTGCTACTTGCTTCATTGGAACTGTGTTTGAATTTACAGCCACCTTAACAGAAGCTGACAGCTTCTGAGACAGATCAGCTGCTTTGGAGGGCGCTTCCCTCGAGTCTCGACTCAGACTGAGGGGGAATATAAGCAGATAGGTAGCTGTCATAAGCAAGAGGTAGGTGTCCAGGCATCTAGCTGCAGACGGTGCTGGAACCTGGCACTTGAGATGCAGGGTAGAGGGGACGGCTCCTGCTTTAGGTGTGAGCAGATCGACTGTCTGCTTAGTCTGGTGGCCGGACTGAAGGACAAGGTTGCTAGATTTAGAGATGTATGCAATTGCAGAAGGGTGACGAACCTGAGTAACCAGGCTCTGCAGGCCCCCCCAGCAGAGTCCAGTTATCCAAAAAGCAGAGGGGAATGGATGCAGGTTCCTATCAAAAGATGCAAGGTTAAACCTCCTTGCCCCCCCTCACCCCCCTTACTGCCTTTGGAAAACAAGTACGGGGCATTGGAAGTTGAGGGTGAGGTGATTCTGATGCCGGAGGACACACCATCTGGGGTTTTCCCTGTGGCAAAACAGCCTAAGGTGAAACAAACTAAGGTGAAACAGTCTAAGGTTAAACAGCCTTCCCCCAGCATCAGGACTTGCTCCCTTAAAAAAATGAGGAGGGTAATTGTTATTGGCGATTCCCTCCTGAGGGGAACAGAGGGCCCCATATGTCGACCAGACCCTACTCACAGGGAGGTTTGTTGCCTTCCAGGAGCCATGGTTGGAGATGCTACCAGAAGACTGCCTGGTATGGTGCAGCCCTCTGACTATTATCCCTTGATAGTTATGCAGTTAGGGAACGATGATGTTGCAACCAGAACTTCAAGGGCTATCAAAGATGACTTCACGGCCCTGAGAGATCTGGTTGAGGGATCAGGTGCACAAATAATTTTTTCATCTATACCCTTAGTTGCAGAAGGGAATACCATAAGGAACAGGTCAGCAGCTGTAGTCAACAAGTGGCTTAGAGGCTGGCGCAGTCAAAAGAATTTGGGGTTTTTTGATCTTGAAAAACTTTCTAATGCACCAGGTCAGCTGGCAACAGATGGAGTACATCTGTCCCAGAGGAGGGGAAAGATCAGAGTGTACAAGAATGGCCTATCCCTCAAAGGGAAAAAGATTCTAGTAAGGGAATTGGCTTTAAACTAGTTTTGAAGGGGGAAGGGGTTGAAACCAGTCCCCCCAGGCAGGAGTCTGGGGGTGATAAGCTTGTGTCAGAGGTGAAACCAGCAGCCCAGCTTAAGTGCATGTACACTAATGCACGAAGCATGGGTAACAAACAGGAGGAGCTGGAAGCCTTGATGCAGCAGGAAAGTTATGATGTAGTTGCCATCACAGAGACGTGGTGGGACGACTCACATGACCGGATCGCTGCAATTGATGGCTACAGGCTCTTCAGGAGAGACAGGCAAGGAAGAAGGGGTGGAGGGGTGGCCCTATACATTAGGAAGGCACTAGATGCTATTGAGCTGGAGATCAGGGACCATCAGGTTGAGTGCCTGTGGGTGAGAATTAGAGGGAAGGCCAACAGGGCTGGCATCCTGGTTTGAGCCTGTTATAGACCACCCAACCAGGAGGAAGATGTTGATGAGTCATTCTAAAGGCAGCTTAAGGTTGTCTCAAGATCGCCTGACCTTTTTCTCATGGGCGACTACAACCAGCCTGATATCTGCTGGGATCTTAACATAGCAGAGAGGAGGTAATCTAGGAGGTTCTTAGAATGCATGGAGGACAGCGTCTTATCCCAGGTGCTGCGAGAGCCTAGCAGGGGCAAGGCTATGCTTGACCTCCTCTTCACCAATAGGGAAGGGCTGGTGGGTGATGTGGTGGTCGGAGGGTGTTTAGGGGCCAGTGACCACGAGATAATTGAATTTTCAGTATTTAGTCAAGCTAAGAGGGGTAGCAAGAAGACCTCCACTCTGGATTTCCGGAGGGCGGACTTCAGGTTACTCAAGGAACTAATTCAGAGGGTTCCTTGGGATAAAGCCCTTAAAAACAAGGGGGTCCAGGAGAGTTGGGCCTACTTCAAGGAAGAACTGTTGAAGGCACAGGAACAGGCTGTGCCAATGTGCCGGAAGATGAGCCGCCGGGGCAGACGACCAGCCTGAATGGCTAAAGAACTTTTAATGGAACTAAAGGAAAAAAAGAGGGTGTATCACCTTTGGAAGAGAGGGGAGGCAACCCGTGAAAAATTTAAGGATGTTGCTAGGTCTTGCAGGAAGAAAATTAGGGAGGCAAAAGCGCATTTGGAGCTTAGTCTGGCCTCTACTGTGAAGGACAACAAAAAGTCCTTCTATAAATACATTAATAGTAAGAGGAAGGGAAAGGACAACCTCCACTCCTTGGTGGACACGGAGGGGAACGTTGTGATAAGGGATGAGGAAAAGGCAGAGATACTTAACACCTTCTTTGCCTCAATTTTTACTAGCAGGACAGAATGTCTTCCAGACAGCTGGCCTCCAGAGCTGGCAGAAGGAGCCAGGGAGCTGCACAGTTTTCCACTGTTCCAAAATGGGGTAGTTGGTGATCTGCTCAGCCGCCTGGATCCCCACAAGTCCATGGGACCAGATGGGATCCATCCTAGGGTGCTGAGGGAGCTGTCAGAAGAGCTGGCCAAGCTGTTCTCCATCATTTTTCAGCAGTCCTGGCTCACTGGAGATGTCCCAGAGGACTGGAAGCTGGTCAGTGTGGTGCCCATCCACAAGAAGGGCCAGTTGGAAGAGCCAGGGAATTATAGGTCTGTCAGCCTGACCTCAGTGCCAGGCAAGATCATGGAACAGGTCATCCTGAGTGCATTAACACAGCACTTAGAGGATGGCCAAGGGATCAGGCTCAGCCAACATGGATTTAGGAAGGGCAGGTCCTGCCTGACCAACCTGATCTCCTTCTATGAGCAGGTGACCCGCCTTGTGGATGTGGGGAGGCCTGTGGATGTAGTTTACCTGGACCTCAGCAAGGCCTTTGACACCGTCCTCCATAGCAAACTCCTGGCCAAGCTGTCAGTCCATGGTTTGGACAGCAGCACTCTTAGCTGGGTTAGGAACGGGCTGGAAGGCCGAACCCAGAGAGTGGTGGTGAATGGTATAACATCCAGCTGGCGGCCAGTCAGTAGTGGAGTCCCCCAGGGATCAGTCCTGGGCCCCATCCTCTTTAACATCTTTATTGATGATCTGGATGAGGGCATTGAGTCTATCATCAGTAAATTTGCTGATGACACCAAGCTGGGGAAAGGAGTTGATCTGCTGGAGGGTAGAGAGGCTTTGCAGAGAGACCTTGACAGGTTGGACAGATGGGCAGAGTCCAACGGCATGAGATTTAACACATCCAAGTGCCGGGTTCTGCACATTGGCCACAACAACCCCATGCAGAGGTACAGGCTGGTGTCTGAGTGGCTGGAGAGCAGCCAGGCAGAGAGGGACCTGGGGGTGCTGGTTGATGGTAGGATGAACATGAGCCTGCAGTGTGCCCAGGCGGCCAGGAGGGCCAATGGCATCCTGGCCTGCATTTAGAACAGTGTGGCCAGCAGGAGCAGGGAGGTCATTCTGCCCCTGTACACTGCACTGGTTAGGCCACACCTCGAGTACTGTGTCCAGTTCTGGGCCCCTCAGTTTAGGAAGGATGTTGACTTGCTGGAACGAGTCCAGAGAAGGGTAACGAAGTTAGTGAGGGGCTTGGAACACAAGCCCTACGAGGAGAGACTGAGGGAGCTGGGGCTGCTTAGCCTGGAGAGGAGGAGACTCAGGGGTGACCTTATTGCTCTCTACAACTACCCGAAGGGGGGTTGTAAACAGGCAGAGGTTGGTCTCTTCTCCCAGGCAGCCAGCACCTGTACAAGAGGACACAGTCTCAGGCTACGCCAGGGGAGGTTCAGGCTGGAGGTCAGGAGGAAGTTTTACACAGAGAGAGTGATTGCCCATTGGAATGGGCTGCCTGGGGAGGTGGTGGAGTCGCCGTCACTGGAGGTGTTCAGGAGGAGACTTGACAGGGTGCTTGGTTACATGGGTTAGTTGATTAGGTGGTGTTGGGTGATAGGTTGGACGCAATGATCTTGAAGGTCTCTTCCAACTTGGTTGTCGAGGTTTGGAAGGGTAAGGCCCAGTAGCCTCCTCCCTCCCCCCTGTAAAGTAAAGGGAAAGAAAATTGAAGGGAAAGGGAGAAAAAAGCCTCACAGCTGAATTAGGAAAGCAGTGGAGCTGTATATTTACAAAGCAATGTAGGATATGCAGGGGAATATATATACAAATTTACAATATTTACAATATATACAAAGATATACAATAAAGTAACACAGAAATGAGAGTTCCGCCCTCTGCTGAGGGGGGTTTCCCACATCCTCTCTCCCCTCTTTCCCCCTTTCCCCAGAGTGGGATAGAAAGAGAAAGAAAAGAGAGAAAAAAATTTAGAAGCAGTATGTGTTAATTGGAAGGGAGTTAATACAGACCTTTATCAGTTTCAAGGCCGAAGCCTTGGCAGAAAGCCCAGGAGCTGCAAGCTGCTGCCCGAAGGAGAAGCGGATGCATGACTAAAGATAAAAGTGCCGGAGTGCCCAGGATACCCTCCTGCAATCCCAGTTCAGATGGTGCTTCCTCCCACCTTACCAATGAAATTGGTTTAGATTGTTTTTTTCATTTACCAACTTCCGTCCACCATATTCCCTCTCTTAAGGGGACACCCCCAACCAGTGACTGTCCACCCCTTCTAAACAATTTCATTGGCTGTTCACACTGTCCATCCAATCCAAAACGACATTTACAGTTCGTGAGTAAAGTTCATAGTCCATTCCGTCTATGCTCAGATGCAGATGATTCAGAAGTCCAAGAAAATCAGAAAATGAGAAAAATGGAAAACAGTTCATTTCTTCGCCGACGAAGCAAAGAAAAGGGAAGCAGGGATTCTCAGGGTCTCTTAGTTGACTCAGGGCTCTCAGGGATCTCAGGGTTTGTGCACCGTAGATTTCCATGTTGATTCTTCCTCTGGACACGATGCAGCTGTACAATGGTTTGAAATTAACCTCTTTCTGCTAAAGTTAAATTTATTTGTGGAATACACTGAATTTCACCATTCTCTTGCATTACCCAATAAGTGTGACCCGGACCTTCAGCTGATGCCACCCCTTGGACAGGTTTAGCCTCTCCTGAGGGTGAAAATACCCAAACAGTTTTACCTAACAGGTTCTTTTCTCTAACAACAGGAACTCTATCACCTTCTATTTTCTGTAGCAAATCTGAATGTGCAGGTCCAGCTCGGTTCACTGAACCTCTACTATATACCAGCCAGGTTGCTTGTGCTAAATGTTTTTCCCAGTTTTTCAAAGACCCACCCCCCATGGCTTTGAGAGTGGTCTTCAACAAACCGTTGTAGCGTTCAATCTTCCCTGAAGCTGGTGCATAGTAGGGAATATGGAATATCCACTCAATACCGTGCTTTTTTGCCCAGTTCTTTACGAGGCTGTTCTTGAAATGAGTTCCGTTGTCTGACTCAATTCTCTCTTGAGTTCCGTGTCTCCACAGGATTTGTCTCTCCAGACCGAGAATGGTGTTGCATGCAGTTGCATGTGGAACTGGATAAGTTTCCAACCATCCAGTGTTTGCCTCTACCATAGTAAGCACGTACTGCTTACCAGAACGAGAACGTGGTAGAGTAATGTAGTCAATCTGCCAAGCTTCACCATACTTGTACTTCGACCATCTGTCACCATACCACAAGGGCTTAAGTCGTTTTGCCTGCTTAATAGCAGCACAAATGTCACAGTCATGGATGACTTGTGTGAAAGCATCCATGGAAATGTCTATGGATCTGTCACGAGCCCATTGGTATGTTGCATCTCTGCCTTGATGTCCTGACGAATCATGGGCCCACCGAGCTA
Organism: Melanerpes aurifrons; assembly: GCA_011125475.1. Taxonomy (NCBI): domain Eukaryota; kingdom Metazoa; phylum Chordata; class Aves; order Piciformes; family Picidae; genus Melanerpes; species Melanerpes aurifrons. The sequence goes on along the minus strand of WWNC01000118.1, from coordinate 849,598 downwards.
AGAATATCTCACCTCGGTGTTTCCAGTCGAGATCAAGATTAGAGTCCATGTCTACTTGAGAAACTCTTGCAGCTAGATCTGCCTGATGGTTGTGTTGCTGTTCCTCAGTAGCTTTGCTCTTAGGAATGTGAGCATCGATGTGTCTCACTTTCACTGGAATTCTCTCGATTCGATCAGCAATGTCCTGCCACAGGTTGGCTGCCCAAATGGGTTTTCCTTTCCTCTGCCAACCACTCTTCTTCCAGTTCTTTAGCCAACCCCATAGAGCATTGGCTACCATCCATGAGTCGGTGTAGAGATAAAGCTTTGCCCATCTCTCACGTTCAGCCATGTCGAGAGCTATCTGGACAGCTTTTACCTCTGCGAACTGACTGGATTCTCCTTCTCCATCCTTCACCTCTGGGACTCGGCGTGTTGGACTCCACTCTGCAGACTTCCACCTTTGCTTGTTTCCAACAAGACGACAGGAACCGTCTGTGAACAAAGCATATTTCTTTTCATCATCAGAAAGGTCATTGTAAGGAGGAGCTTCCTCAGCACGAGTCACTTTCTCCTCTGGAGGTTTAGCACAGTTGATACCTTCAGGCCAACTTGAGATCACCTCCACTAGACCAGGTCTTTCAAGATTTCCCATTCGAGCTCTCTGTGTTATCAGAGCCATCCACTTAGACCATGTTGAGTCTGTGGCATGATGTGGTGTGGAGCCTTTGCCTTTGAACATCCAGTTCAAAACTGGTAATCTGGGAGCTAAGAGAAGTTGTGATTCAGTTCCAATCACATCAGAAGATGCTTTTACTCCTTCATAGGCAGCTAAAATTTCTTTCTCTGTTGGAGTATAATTAGCCTCTGAACCTCTGTAACCTCGACTCCAGAAACCAAGAGGTCGTCCACGTGTCTCACCTGGAGCTTTTTGCCACAAACACCAGGTTGGTCCATTGTCACTTGCAGCCGTGTACAAAATGTTCTTAATGTCTGGACCATCTCGGACAGGTCCCAGACCCATTGCTTGAATTACCTCTTGCTTTATCTGGTCGAAGACTGCTTGTTGTTCAGATCCCCAGTGGAAATGGTTTCTCTTTCGAGTCACATCATACAGAGGTTTCACAATCTGACTATATCCAGGAATGTGCAGTCTCCAAAATCCCACTATCCCCAAGAAATGTAGGGTCTCTTGCTTGTTTGTGGGATTTGCCATGGTGGAGACTCTATTTACCACATCCACTGGAATGTGTCGGCGTCCATCCTGCCACCGCACTCCCAGAAACTGAATCTATGTGCTAGGTCCTTTCACCTTGTTTCTCTTGATGGCAAAACCTTCATTCAGAAGAATGTCAATGATTTTGTTACCTTTCTTGAAGACTTCCTCAGCAGTTTTACCCCAGACAATGATATCATCGATGAACTGGATGTGTTCTGGAGCACCGCCTTTCTCCAGAGCATCATGGATCACTGCATGACAGATGCTTGAGCTGTGGATCCAGCCCATTGGCAGTCTGTTGAAAGTGTACTGGATTCCTCTCCAGGTGAAAGCAAACTGAGGCCTGCATTCCTCTGCTATGGGAATAGAGAAAAATGCATTAGCAATGTCTATGGTAGCATACCACTTGGCCTCTTTGGACTCCATCTCATACTGCAGCTCCATCATGTCTGGTACTGCTGCACTCATAGGTGGTGTCACTTCATTCAGGGTTCGGTAGTCGACCGTCAGACGCCAGTCTCCATTCTGCTTCCGCACAGGCCACACTGGACTGTTGAAAGGTGAATGAGTTTTGCTGATGCCTTTCTGACTCTCCAACTGACGAATCAGATTCTGAATGGGCAACAAAGAGTCACGGTTGGTTCTGTATTGTCTGTGATGCACAGTCTGAGAAGCAACCGGCAATTTAATGTCCTGTATCTTATGTTGTCCCACAACTGCAGATTCATCTAAAAGCTCACGTCTGGCAGATAGCTTCAATTTTTGTCCATCGATTTCTATTGAAGGTACTCCAAAAGCCCATTTGTAACCTCTAGGGACTTTGAAACGCCCTTCTCTCAGAAAATCACTTCCCAGAATACAAGGTGCGTCAGGTCCGGTCACAACTGTATGCTTCCTCCATTGTTTACCAGTTAAACTTATATTAACCTCTTCCTTACTTAACTCTTGGTATCCACCAGTGACTCCCAGAATAGTTATAGACTCTGATCCCTGATAATTTGATGGCATTATGGTGCACTGAGCTCCTGTGTCAACCAAGGCCCTGTACTTCCGAAATTGTGAAGTGCCAGGCCACTGGATGTACACATCCCAATAGATTCTATTATCTCTGTTATCCCTCTCCTCCCCCTGGCGGGAGGAAGGGCACCCCTAGTTATGGGGAACATGCGCACACGTGCATTGCTCATAGTGTGCAGGGTTATAACTTTGCATGCTATAACTGGAGCCACTGTTGGAGCCACTGTTGGAGCCACAAGAGTCGTTCTGGGGAACTGTGGAAGTAACAGCTACCCTTCTGGTATTGCTACCTTGGGTTCTGCCACTTTGCAATTCCCTCAGTCTCCTGAAAAGATTGGAAGTTGGTTGGCCATCCGAGCGGTTCATGTTCTCACCAAACTGATCATGCAGAGTTATCCAAATAATTCTACGTGATTGCCTTGGTGGTCTGTTTTGAAATGACCTGTTTTGGAATGACCTCCTTGGAGGACGTGTATTCCTCACAGATGAAACTTGTATCCACCTGTAGGAAGAATCAGAATTATCCCTTTGTGCGAATTGGGATATGGAATTTCTAAATTCAACTTTTAACTCTCTTATGGAATTCTGTATATCACCAGACATAGTTTTAATGGCCGAAACCAAAGAACCACGTGTCATGCTCTCCTCCAATTGTCTCATTTGATCACTGAATTGGCCAACCGTAGGAGAAGCTCCACCATAATTTCTTGACACAATTCTGCTTGCCAGAATGTTTGCATAATTGGAAGGAGCAAGTTTGATGATCTTTTTAGCAAGACCAATACCCACAGGAATGTCATCAGGATTCAGAGTTTCATGTTCACCATAGAGTATCTCGCTAACAGCAAATTCTCTCAAGCGCATAATTCCCTCATCTATGGTAGTCCAGGGTTTAGGATTCCATGGAAGATCATCTCGGGAAGGGTATCCCAGGGTAACCGCCATTAAAAGGCGTATCCACAGATTAACCTTACCTAGAGCTCTGCCTAGATGTCTATCTATTCCATTATCCCTTGAGAGAGTTCCTAACTGAGCTGCTGACTTGTCTCCAACTGTTAGAGCTGGAGCACCTGTATCGTAACACCTACTAAGCCAAGCTAGAACTGGCTCCTTATCTGCCCTGGTGAAATCTTTACGGACATTTCTTAATTCCTCGCGGGGTGACGAGCACTCTGAAATATCATCTTTCTCTTCCTCTCCCTGAACTTTTTGTCCATATAATCCTGCTGTCATTTCCCAAGGATCTCTTTAAGCTGAGAACCACCTTTGTCAGCTCCTTTCCTAGCTTCATCTCTATCCTGCTTTGGTCTCACTAGGTTAGCTAGATCTTTAAAACAAACCTTCTGTTCCTCCTCAGCAGGATCTTTTAGAGTAGAGGGCCCCTCACCAGGATCAGTCTCCAGCTCCTCTTCTCCATCTTTGGCCTTTCCACCTCTAGTCTTTAAAACAGCCACCTTAACTGGAGCTGTGTTTGAATTTACAGCCACCTTAATAGAAGCTGACAGGTCCTGAGATAAATCAGCTGCTGGGGCAGTGACTTCCGGTCCCACCGAGGGAGTGGGCAGAAATGACGTTGCTCCGTTAATGGTTGACGAAGAAGAAGGTGGAGGAGAAGGAGTAGGCGCCATGTTGATACCGGCCGACACCCTTGGCAGCTTGCCAGAATCAGCAGCAAAGTCATTTAGAGCTGCTTTACCAATTAACTTTTTAGCCCTCTTTTTAACTGACACGGATTCTGCACACTCCTCGTCACTAGATGACTCTGGGACTGATCCAGAGCCACGACGTTTTCTTTTTGATCTAGTTTTAATAACAAAACAAGCTCTGGACACCTTTCTATCTCACCGTAAAGAAATCAGGAGATACACGATAATTATCACCAGCAGCAGAATTATACCCATGAAATAAATCACCTTTGGATCCCAGCCATCACCTAAAGTTACTCTCTCCTCATGCGGAATCCTAAAACCCTTTATCTCAATTGGGAGAGTGGTGGAGGCAACATTTCTGTATCTCACTGGCCATAAGAAATCCATGCACTTTCCATACCCTAATCTAACTCTATACATAACCCACATATAAATTGTCCGCACCAAATACTTACCCAGGTAATCCAAAATCAAACCCAAACAATATCTGTAAACCAGAGCCCCAAAAATTGAAAAGAATAATCGCTCCACAAACCACAACACCTTCATGTTTGCTAATTCAGCTGGAAAACACTAAATCAATCAAGTAATAAATTAAACTAATTATCTGCCCCACGTTGGGCGCCAAGAAAAAAAAATTTCGAGGGTTGGAAAGGTAAGGCCCAGAAGCCTCCTCCCTTCCCCCTGTAAAGTAAAGGGAAAGAAAATTGAAGGGAAAGGGAGAAAAAAATCTCACAGCTGAATTAGCAAAGCAGTGGAGCTGTATATTTACAAAGCAATGTAGGATATGCAGGGGAATATATATACAAATTTACAATATTTACAATATATACAAAGATATACAATAAATTAACACAGAAATGAGAGTTCCGCCCTCTGCTGAGGGGGGTTTCCCACATCCTCTCTCCCCTCTTTCCCCCTTTCCCCAGAGTGGGATAGAAAGAGAAAGAAAAGAGAGAAAAAAATTTAGAAGCAGTTTGTGTTAATTGGAAGGGAGTTAATACAGGCCTTTATCCGTTTCAAGGCCGAAGCCTTGGCAGAAAGCCCAGGAGCTGCAAGCTGCTGCCCGAAGGAGAAGCGGATGCATGACTAAAGATAAAAGTGCCGGAGTGCCCAGGATACCCTCCTGCAATCCCAGTTCAGAAGGTGCTTCCTCTCACCTTACCAATGAAATTAGTTTAGATTGTTTTTTTCATTTACCAACTTCCATCCACCATATTCCCTCTCTTAAGGGGACAGCCCCAACCGGTGACACTGGTTTATGCTATTCTATTCTATTCCGGTCCTACCGAGAAGGAGGGTGGAAATGACTTTGCCTCGTTAATGACTGCTGATGACGGGGGAGTCGCCATCTTGGAAGCTGCCGCCGCCCCTGGCTGCTTGCCAGAACCAGCAACAGAACCGTTCAAAGCAGCCTTTCCAATAGACTTTTTAGCTTTATCTTTAAGTGATACAGATTCTCCGCTCTCCTCATCACTAGAAGTCTCTGGGGCTGAACCAGAAGTGTGCCTCCTTTTCTTTGATCTATGCTTGATAATGAAGCAGGCCTTAGATACTTTTCTCTCCCGGCACAAAGAATATAACAAATACGCAATCACTATCATCAGCAGCAGATTCACACACATCAAATAAATCACCTTTGGATCCCAACCATCACTTAAAATTACTCTTTCACCTACTGGAGTCTTAAACTCCCTTATCTGAATTGGCAAAGTGCTCGAAGTTATATCCCCGTATGTACTAAGACAAAAAAAATCCAGACAGCGGTCATACAGAAGTGGAATCTTATACTTGAACCATAAATATAGTTTTTGCATTAAATATTTACGTCTGTGATTGATAAGTAAGCCCAAACAATATTTATAAATTATAACCCCAAAAACTGAAAAGAACTGTCATAGGGTTGGGGGAAAGGCCAGGCCCTTTCCCCCCGCTGTGAGTAGAGGGAAGAAAATTGAAAGGAAAAAAAAATGCACAGCCGGATTAGCAAAGGAGTGGGTGCTGTATATTTACAAATCAGTTTAGGAAATGCAGGTTTATGTACAGAATTTACAGTATTTACAATATATACAGAAATATACAACAAAGTAACACAGAAATGAGAGTTCCCTCCTCTACTGAGGGGGGGGTTCCCCACCCCTGCTCCTCCTTCTCTCCCCCTTTCCCCAAAACGGGGTTAGAAAGAGAGAAAAAGAGAAACTGTTAATTAAAAAAACAGTTATGTGTTAGAATGTTAGAAGAGGCCTCATGCTCTTATCGGCTTCAAGGTCAAGCCTGACCGAAAGCCCAGAAAGTTGCGAGCTGCAAGGGGAGAAAGCAAGACTGAGACTAGTCCCTCTGGGAATCAAACTTAAGGCAGTGCTTCTGCCTCTCCACCAATGAAATTAGTTTAGATCCGTCTTTCATTTACAAACATTCGGCCATAGTATCCCTTTGTTAAAGGCACCGCCTCAAACGGTCACAAGAACAAACGCTCTAAAATCCACAACACCTTCATATTTGCTAGTCCGACTCAAGCAAGCAATAAATCAAGCTAATTTTGCCCCACGTTGAGATGGCCAATTAAAAATGTAGTGGGTTGAGAGAGAAGGCCTAGCTTTCCCTCCCCCACAAAGAGGAAAAACACCACAGGTAACTCAGTTGGAGAAGCAAAGGAATGCTATATTTACAAGCAATGTGAAAAGGCAGGTTAGATATACACAATATATGCAGTATTTATAATATATATACAGAAATATACAGCAAGGGAAAAAATATACAGGAACGAAATTCCCTCTTCCGGACAGAGGAGGGTTCCCCCCCTGTACCCCACTCTCTCTCCCTACCTCCCTTTTTTCCCAAAAAGGGTTAGAGAGAGAGAAAGGCAGTTATTAAGGAAGAATGATTTTAGTAGGCCTCATGCGAATTAATGCAGGATTAGTGCTTATCTTATCCAAGGTTGCTCTGGCTAGGTGCCCAGAAGCAGGCAAGCTGGAAAAGGGAGAAAGAAAGGAATAAACTGAGAAAAAATTCCAACTGCACTAAAACTTAAAGCTGCGTTCTACCAATCTACCAATGAAATTCGTTTAGACCTGTCTTTGTTTACAAAATATTCATCCAGAGTGTCCCAGCACTGTCCCTTTCTTAAAGGCACAGCCTCAAACGGTCACAGTTGTGCTTCCACAAGGAATGAAAAATAGTCCTAGAATTTGTCAGTGGTATGTAGCAAAAATTCTTAGTCCTGTTCAAGAGGCATTTCCTGATGTTCTGATATATCATTACATGGATGACGTTCTAGTGGCAGCACAAAGCCCTGAGCTCATGGAGAAAGCCGTAGCCCTTACTGTATCTACTGTGACTAAAGTGGGTTTTTGTGTGGCATCTGAGAAAATTCAGGATGTACCACCTTGGAAATATTTAGGGTGGAGAATTTGGACCCAAACAATTGTTCCACAGTCTTTACATATCAATGTACATGTGAAAACACTTCATGATGCTCCTTCATCTTTTAAATTCCTTGCTAATTGGGGACTTTTTCTCTGGCTTTGTAGTTTTCTTAGAACAATTATGTATGCTTTTACTGCTTTATTCTTTTTGCTATCCTTTTTTACCTTGTTTATTGTAATGCTTATAGAGTTTGATTAATTTCTTTGTTAAGGGGATTCTTGTTATGTAACAGAAGGGAGAAATGAAGGGTTAAATCTTGGAGAGCCGAGCTCCAAGCACTGCTGGACTGATAAGAAGGAGACAGTGTTGGCCTTGATGGTTTGTGAAACACGGTGCAGCAGTGCTGTTGGAGGAGGGCAGATATTTGATTACGAGTGGTTGTTATGACCTGAGAGTGTAAGACTTCAGGCATATAGAAGATTGATGTAACAGAGTCCCTGGTCCTGTCGTAAACTGCTTTTGCATTGTATTAGTTTTATAAAGAAGAATTTTGTATAATAAAGTGGACACCTAGCCTGCATCAGGCTGTATCCCGTCTCTTAATCGCGGCAACAGAGGAAGTTGGACTAGGTGATTAACAAAGGTCCCTTCCAACCCAAATCATTCTGTGACTTAGTGAGTGCCCAACGTTTCTGGAACTGTTCATGTATGTGTTTGATGTTTGAAGAAACCAATCACTTCTCCAAAAAGTTGCTTTTACTTGCTAGTTGTAAAGATTCTTACCACAACATTGGGTACTTTCAGTAGCATCAATTACCTCTTTATAAGGCCTTCATTTTTTGTGTTTGCTCCTGAATCTCTTGAGCATGTGGCAGATAAGATGCTCACTAGCTTTTTTTTTTCACACCCTGTTTATTTCAGCTTGGTTCACTTTGATGGTGAAACTGCTCAGGATGTTTTGTGAAGAATGTCTCAAAAAGGGACAATGTTGACAGGTTGATTTTATGACAACCATAAAATTTATATCCTCGTTGTGTCACACATTTTATTGCTGAGTGATATTGCACGTATGCATCACTTCACAGATATGAAACACAGTGCTGGCCAAAGAATTTGTTGTCTTTGGAGCTACAGACCTGTAACAATTGTTAATTAGTGTAAGAGAATGGATTTTTTTTGTAGAGTGTAATTTGTATAGGGTCAAAACATAAATCTAGGACCTATTCCTGAAGCAATTCTGTTAAATTGAATAGCGACCTTAAAGTAAATAGATCAAAGCATATTGTTGGTTAGGTCAAGACTGCAAGTCCTGATTTTTTTTCCTGATAAAGCATCCTTTCTTCAAGGAAGATTTTATGCTTATTTAAGATTTAACATAACCTGGTTTGGTCTATTCTATTCTATTCTAATCTAATTTTGTCGTTTATTGAAAACTGACTCGTTTATTTTTGGTGCTCATCAGTTATAAGTGGTTATCATTTGTGATCAGCTTCAGCCCCTTCCCTTTCTCTTGCTTGGCTAACTTCCTTACTGATACATCTGTTTAATTTAATTTTGTTATCATAGTATCATAGTATCATTCAGGGTTGGAAGGGACCACAAGGATCATCTAGTTCCAACCACCCTGCCATGGGCAGGGACACCCTACACTAGATCAGGCTGCCCAGAGCCTCATCCAGCCTGGTCTTAAACACCCCCAGGGACGGGGCCTCGACCACCTCCCTGGACAACACATTCCAGGGTCTCACCACTCTCATGGTGAAGAACCTCCTCCTCACATCTAGCCTGAATCTCCCCACCTCCAGCTTCATTCCATTCCCCCTAGTCCTATCACTACCTGAGATCCTGAGAAGTCCTTCCCCAGCCTTCCTGTAGGCCCCCCTCAGATACTGGAAGGCCACAATTAGGTCACCTCGGAGCCTTCTCTTCTGCAGACTGAACAGCCCCAACTCCTTCAGTCTGTCCTCATAGGAGAGGTGCTCCAGCCCTCTGATCATCCTCGTGGCCCTTCTCTGGACACGTTCCAGCACCTCCACATCCCTCTTGTAATAGGGGCTCCAGAACTGGACACAGTACTCCAGGTGGGGTCTCACCAGGGCTGAGTAGAGGGAGAGGATCACCTCCCTCGACCTGCTAGCCACACTTCTCCTGATGCAGCCCAGGATCTGATTGGCTTTGCAGGCTGCAAGAGCACATTGAGAGCTCATGTTGAGCTTTTTGTCCACCAGCACCCCCAAGTCTCTCTCCTCAGGGCTGCTTTCCAGCCAGTCACTGCCCAGCCTGTATTTGTGCCTGGGATTGCCTCGACCCAGATGCAGGACCCTGCACTTGCTCTTACTGAACTTCATGAGGTTGGCTTGTGCCCACCTCTCCAGCCTGTCCAGGTCCCTCTGGATGGCCTCCCTTCCCTCCAGCGTGTCTGCTGCACCACACAGCTTGGTGGCATCAGCAAACTTGCTGAGGGTGCACTCAATGCCACTGTCCATGTCACCCACAAAGATGTTGAACAAGACAGGTCCCAGGACTGATCCCTGAGGGACTCCGCTTGTCACTGGCCTCCACTGGGGCATGGACCCATTGACAGCCACGCTTTGGGTGCGGCCATCAAGCCAGTTCCTTATCCATCTAGTGGTCCACCCATCAAACCCATGTGTCACCAGCCTGGAGACCAGGATGTGGTGCGGGACAGTGTCGAAGGCTTTGCTCAGGTCCAGGTAAATGACATCAATTGCTCGCCTCTCATCTATTAATTTTGTCACCTGCTCATAGAAGGCAACCAGGTTGGTCAGGCAGGATTTGCCCTTGGCAAAACCATGCTGACTGTTCCCAATCACCTCTTCACTTTTCTTCTGAGCGAGTAGTGACTCCAGGAGGATCTGCTCCATGATCTTTCCAGGCACAGAGGTGAGACTGACTGCCGTGTAGTTCCCTGGTTCCTCCTTCTTATCCTTTTTGAAAATGGGGGCAACGTTTCCCCTTTTCCAGTCTGTGGGGACTTCACCAGATTGCCATGACTTTTGAAATATAATAGAGAGGGGTTTAGCAACCTCCTCTGCCAGTTCTCTCAGTACCCGTGGGTGTATCCCGTCGAGTCCCATGGACTTGAACACTTTCAGGTTCTTCAGGTGATCACGAACCTGATCTTCACTTACAAAGGGCAGTTCTTCCTCCCCGTCCCTGGCATTGTCTTCCATAACATCAGGAGTGTGGCTAGAGGCCCTTGCGGTGAAGACTGAGGTAAAGAAGTTATTAAGTACCTCAGCCTCTTCCTCATCACTTGTACCCTCTTTGTTACCCTCTTACTCTCCTTTGAGAATTTTCCCATTGGAACTTTCTGTTTCTCCTTCGGTTACAGCCTGTGGTCTTCTTTAAAAGCATAATTTGACCACGAATAGTAATCTTCAGAGTTAAAGCAGAAAAAAGAGGAATCCAAAGTAGATGAGTGAAGACTAAGAGTTACAGGATGTGGCTCAGGTGTGAAGTGGGCTGGTGATGACAAGGAGACCTAACTGTCAAGTTGTGAGAGACTAAAAGTTGGCTCTCCTGGTGTGACTCAACAAAGATACAAGTCTAGAGCATAAGGCAATATTGCAGAATCTGGAGATGGACCAAGAAAGTGTCTGATACTGGCCAGAAATTTTGGGAAATGTAATGAGGTATGAAAAGGGGAAACTGGGTGATAGTGGGCAGAAATTGCATGGACTAGCACAGGGTACTCCAAAAGAGGGAAGCAGAGAAAAAAAGCAATGTTTCTGACCTTTTATCATTTTGAAATCAAGTCCTACTAAACATACAAGTCGAGAAAGAGAATTAAAGGCATAATTAATGTTGGTATACACCAGGCTCTGATGCTGCCATCATCAGGTTCACCTTACAGCTCTTTAACTGTTTCATAGACTGAAGAGCAAGACATTATATTCTCTCCTCATCATCCCACCAAACCAACAAAAAAGGAGTTTGTAGTTTCATCCCTTCTTGCTTGAGGTGTCTGAGTGCTTAAGTGAATGTACAGATAGCTCAGGCTCTCTACAGAGAAGCAGATACATGCAATTCTGCAGTGACATCGCTGTCTGCAGGAGCTGGAGGATAAGAGCTTCCACTGTCCTGGTTCTTATTTGGAAGAAAATGGTGGGAAGTCTCAGGACTGCTGCCTCAATCCTTGGATAAGATACTGTTATCAGCACTTGTCTGGACACAGCTGGAGTGCTGTGCACAGTTTTGGTCCCCACTGTACAAAAAAGATGTGGACGGGCTGGAAGTGTCCAGAGAAGGGCCACAAGAATGATCAGAGGAATGAAAGACCTGCCATATGAGGAAAGGCTGAGAGAAATGGGTATGTTCAGCCTTGAGAAGAGAAGGTATAGGGGTACCGCATACCAATACGTAAAGGGTAGCTAGCAGGATGATGGAGATTCCCTTTTTACAAGGAGTCACGTGGAAAAAGCAAGGCATAATGGGTACAAGTGACTGCTGGGGAGATTCTGATTGGAATTCAGAAGAAAAATTTTTACCATGAGAATAGTAGACGTTGGAATAATCTCCCAAGGGAAGTAGTGGATTCTCTTACATTGGTCAGTTGTAAGACTCAGCTTGGCAGGGTGCTGGAAAGGTTGGACCAGATGATCCTTTGGGTCCTTTCCAACCTGGCATTCTATGATTCTGTGAAAAATAAAACATAAGGTGATTCTGGCAAGGTTTTAGTAATTAATGCTTTCTTTAAATTACTTGCTCATTCTGTCTGATTATCTGCTTTTCTTTACCAAGCATCAAGGCAATGCTCACCAGTCCATATACTTCTTTTTGTTGTACTTCTCTAACTCTTCTAATTTCTAAAATAACTTTATTTTTAGCCCTCTGTAAACTCCCTGAAGTTATAAAATGTGTTAAGTAGTTACATCCAGAGTGCAGAAAGATGCCTGGGCAATTTTTTCCCAAAACACATTAGTGTACGTTATCTAGTATTGCATATTCAAAAATGTGTGCCATTAACTTAAGTTTCAGGGTAAGAAATATTTCACTGTTATCAGAAACCCTGAAAGTAGCTTTCTGCTTCTTTGCAGGTGGCCAAGAAGGCCAATGGTATCCTGGCATGCATCAAGAATAGTGTGGCCAGCAGGAGCAGGGAAGTCAGTGTGCCCCTCTACTCAGCACTGGTTAGGCCACACCTTGAGTATTGTGTCCAGTTCTAGGCCCCTCAGTTTAAGAAGGACATCAAGACACTTGAACGTGTCCAGAGAAGGGGAACGAGGCTGGGGAGAGGCCTCAAGCACAAGCCCTATGAGGAGAGGCTGAGGGAGCTGGGATTGTTTAGCCTGGAGAAGAGGAGGCTCAGGGGTAACCTCATTGCCCTCTACAACTACCTGAAAGGTGGTTGTAGCCTGGAAGGGGTTGGCCTCTTCTCCCAGGCAACCAGCACCAGAACAAGAGGACACAATCTCAAGCTGTGTCAAGGGAAGTTTAGGCTGGAGGTGAGGAGAAAGTTCTTCACTGAGAAAGTTGTTAGCCATTAGAATGGGCTGGCAAGGGAGGTGGTGGAGTCACCATCCCTGGAGGTGTTCAAGAGGGGATTGGACGTGGCAGTTGGTGCCATGTTTTAGTCATGAGGTCTGTGGTGACAGGTTGGACTTGATGATCTTTGGGGTCTCTTCCAACCTTGGTGATTCTGTGATTCTGTGGTTTTTGCTTTTTCACTTCATTGTTGGCAATTTTAATTATGCCTGTCTTGTTCTGGACCAGTGTCACTGATAGAGTTTAATTTAGTTGTGATTATATGTTGAAACTTGTCTTTTGTCATCCTTAACTTGTTTCAGCGAGATGCACATTCTGGTTTAGTCTGGAAAATCAAATGAAAACAATAATTGCATTTCCTTTATGTTAATTTTCTTTCTTTGCAGTCTACTCTGTAGCCCTTGTGGACTTGCCAGGCATACGAATGCCTGTGTGTGTTGCTGTAGCTGAAAACTTTTGAGGAAATGTTTCTGTATTGTGATTATTGCTAATGAACTGTATGTATACTAAACAAAAAGTTGTCCTTTTGTGATTTTGTCATTAATTTTCTATTTTTATTGAAAAAGGATGGAGTCAGAAAGCTTGACAACAAATTACAAAACCAGCTTGGCTTCATTTAGAACGAACAGGTACTCCTGAGTGCTCAGCCTTTCAGAAAAACCTCTCCACAAAACCATGTCCCTAGATGGGAGCTGAACTGTTGAAAATCTGTTCTTTAAGACTTTCTTTCTTTCTTTTCTTTCTTTCTTTTCATCTGGACTAATCTGAGGACTTCAGCAGGAGTAACTTTTCCTGCAACTGAATGCCCTTCTTCCAAATGATTTCTATTAGGATATTTATTCCATCTATTATGCACTGTAAGTTACTGTGATGCCCACAAGAAAAAGATTGCTGGGTAAGGTGAAATACGCCTGCAGCCAGCACTTGTCATGGTGGCTTAATGCTTACCAGTCAGTCTGTGAGGAGCTGATGGGCTTGGAATTTCTATTCAGCATCCCTTGCCCAAAGCAGATGAGAATAAGCCCTTTTGTCCTGTCTGCTGTTACCAAATGGCTTTGGAAAATGAGCACTGTTCAATGAAAAGAAAGGGCAAGATGACATTTTGTTTTCTACATGAGCTAGTGTATAGGTTCTTTGTTTTTCAGAAATGGTTTTCATGAAGACATGCTAATATTGCTGCTATTTTAGCAGTGGTTCTTTTGTTCAAACCTGAAAATAGGTTTGTGGGAGTTGGCTGTCCGTTTATATTAGTGAGCTCTTTCCTTGTTAAGATTCCATGGACACCTAAAATATGAATATTTATATTCTGAAAAAGTCTCACTATTTAACTCAGTATTGAGCATGGGTTAGGGACTCCTGTCTGCTGAGCACGAGACACCCGCTTTGACTTCAACTGTGTGCCACCAAGAGTTGAGTCTGGAGATCCAATATTTGAAATGCAGACAGAAATCTTCTGACTTTTGAGTGTCTTCATCCTCCTTGTCCCTTTAGTAGAGGGCTTGAGTAGAGAAACACTAAATGGTCCTTCATTTCTGTCTTCCCAAAAGCTTCAGTTTACTGCACCCTGGCACATTGTGATTATTGAATTAACTATCCTTGCAGTTTCTCCTTTGCATGCCTACTAGGATGTGGCTTCACAATCAGCTCAGGTCCAGCTAAGTACCCAGTCCCTTGCTTATGGAGAGGTAGCAGGAATATCTAGAGAGGGGTGAGTGGCAGGCAGACACTCAGGCCAGCTGAAACTGATTGTGAAACTGGAATGTCAGACAGGCTCTGAAACTTGTTGCATACCCTTTCTCATCCATTAACCTCTGCTCAGCAGTGCACAGCCTAGACTGGCACAACTAAATACAGAACCGTGGGAATCCTACTTCCCAGTTAGAGAGTGACCTCAACAGAGACCCTGTATGGATATGCTGGAATTATTTCTGCTACAGTCCAACTGTGGCTTCCTTAGGTGGATAGTGAAGGAAAACAGCTTGAAGGCAGAAAAACAACTTCCTCATGTTCCTACTGGTAGCAGTCAAGCCCTGGAAGTTTGGACCTGTGCCCTGTAACTGCCAGTGGAGTCCCCTGGCAAAACAGAAAGCAAGCCAGTGTAAGTGGGCTGATTTGATGGCAAGACTAAACAGAAAACTACTACCAGGACCTTTAAGTTCAATTAATTTTGTTTTATGTGTTGTTCGTTATGGTACTTTTCCCTTTTTTCAGTATTTCCCACCATTTTGGTACTCTTTGCTGCAAATACATTAGCTAACTATTAGTAAACCCCTTGCGAACATCACTGGGGTGGGGACCTGTTGCTTGAAAATGTATTGGCTCATGTTTATAAGTACTTGTGGCATAACAGGCTCTTATACTTCAGGAGAGCTGCTGTAAGCATCTGTGAGAAATGAACACACTACTGAAATTTATAACCAGTTTATTATAAAATAAAGGCAACACAGCGCTGGGCACGTAGCGAGTTTGCTGGAGGAGCACCCTAACAACACAAGTTGAACTTATATAGATGGTAAACGTACATATTCATACATTAAAACGTACATATTCATATATTCCCCAACACGCTCCCACCCCTCTCCATCAGGACTGAGACAAAACCTGCACTTTTGACCCGACCAGTCCTTAGACCTGTTGGCACCCCGCCTTTCTCTCCCAATACCCCACACAATACAGACCATAACCTGTAGACGACGGAGATAGGAATCAATACGGCTGACCAATATGATCGAGTATTGTTCCTTTATTGTTCCAGTGTTGCAGGCCGATGGTGCAGGCCTGAGGTGCAGACCTATGGAGCAGGCCTGTAGTGCAAGTATAGCACAGTAAAGTAAAGAAGAAACAGGAGACAGGAAAGGCAGAAGAGCGTAGGAAGGGAGCTACTAGAACTTATATAAACTCGGACTCCCTTGTAGGCATAGCTCCATTGGTTCCCTCTGAGTGACCACACATTTCATAGTTTCATAGTTTCATAGTTTCATTCAGGGTTGGAAGGGACCACAAGGATCATCTAGTTCCAACCCCCCTGCCATGGGCAGGGACACCCCACACTAGATCAGGCTGGACAGAGCCTCATCTAGCCTGCTCTTAAACACCCCCAGGGACGGGGCCTCGACCACCTCCCTGGACAACACATTCCAGGGTCTCACCACTCTCATGGTGAAGAACCTCCTCCTCACATCCAGCCTGAATCTCCCCACCTCCAGCTTCATACCATTCCCCCTAGGTTCTATCACTACCTGACATCCTGAGAAGTCCTTCCCCAGCCTTCCTGTAGGCCCCCTTCAGATACTGGAGATTGCACTATTACAGATTATTGGTCCAACTACTAATGACACAATGAGGTTTGTTGATGCAGGTGCATGTCCTGTTGTCCCAAGATAACTGTCCATGTTTATAGCTACCAGTGCCTTGTTTTAGTTACATGCTGCAGGCACAGCACTGTTTTGCTACACTGCTAGCTGGCTCTGCATTTATGCTGAGCATGGCCTACCACCATGTCAGGCTCTAGGCCTGCACTGCCAGATTGCTCACATTGCTCGTCACTGGCATTGCCACAAATCCCCTTTTTTGTTTTTGTGAGCAATCTGGTCATGGGAGTTGTTCTCATCCCATGCAAGATGCTACTGCAAACACAGAAGCTAGCAAGGTAAAGCTAAGCTGTATAGCAAAAGCAAGAGTTCTGTAGTGCAGCATGTCTAACAGACTGATGTAACCCACACAAAGCACAAAGCTTAACTTGAACTAGTTACAATGCTCTAACAGAGTTGGCATAATACATGATCAAAGATAACAAACATTGTAAAGAAGAACTTAGATCTTAATAGTTCCGATCTTTACAT
Organism: Melanerpes aurifrons; assembly: GCA_011125475.1. Classification (NCBI taxonomy): domain Eukaryota; kingdom Metazoa; phylum Chordata; class Aves; order Piciformes; family Picidae; genus Melanerpes; species Melanerpes aurifrons. The sequence goes on along the minus strand of WWNC01000118.1, from coordinate 833,018 downwards.
TTCACTCCTCTTATTGACAGAGAAGACTTGATTATGCCTGAATGCATTGCACACAGAGATTGAGGCACAAATGCAATCCTTAGCACTGTCTTTTGCGATCTGCTTTAGGATTATGTTGCATCTTTATTTTCTCTAGGATGGTCAAAAATCATGAATTGCTTAATGGTAGCAAGATTTCTTTAATCTGTAAAGGTAGATCTGGCCAGGTTCTAGCTTCACAGACAGAAAACTTGCAGGCAAGCAGCAAGAGCAAAAAGAGCTTCATTGCTTTGCCCATTATAAAATTACACAGAATAATGTGGTTTTGCTCATCCTAGTAATTCTGATCTCTTAATGTTCACATAACAGTTAAGCAGTCACAACACTCAGTTATAAGTTAGATGCTTTCTATTGACATCTTGGTTTATCGTGACCGTCATTGTCAGTGCTAAGCAGGTTTGCTGATTGTCATTTTAATGACAGTTGTGCCGTGTTCACAGTATCACAGTATCACTTAGGTTGGAAAGGACCTCGGGGATCATCGAGTCCAACTTATCAACACAGACCCCATGACTAGACCATGGCACCAAGTGCCACGTCCAATCTCCCCTTGAACGCCTCCAGAGTCGATGACTCAACCACCTCCCTGGGCAACCCGTTCCAATGCCGAATGACTCGCTCGGTGAAGAACTTCCTCCTCACCTCGAGTCTGAACCTCCCCTGGTGCAGCTTGAGACTGTGTCCCCTTGTTCTGGTGCTGGTTGCCTGGGAGAAGAGGCCAACCCCCTCCTGGCTACAACCACCCTTCAGGTAGTTGTAGAGGGCAATGAGGTCACCCCTGAGCCTCCTCTTCTCCAGGCTAAACAATCCCAGCTCCCTCAGCCTCTCCTCATAGGGCTTGTGTTCAAGGCCTCTCACCAGCCTTGTTGCCCTTCTCTGGACACGCTCAAGTGTTTCGAGGTCCTTCTTAAACTGAGGGGCCCAGAACTGGACACAGGACTCAAGGTGCGGCCTAACCAATGCAGAGTACAGGGGCACTATGACCTCCCTGCTCCTGCTGGCCACACTATTCCTAATGCAGGCCAGGATGCTATTGGCCCTCCTGGCCACCTGGGCACACTGCTGGCTCATATTCAGGTGGCTGTCGATCAGCACACCCAGGTCCCTTTCTGTTTGGGAGCTCTCCAGCCACTCCGACCCCAGCCTATAGCTCTGCATGGGATTGCCGTAGCCAAAGTGCAACACTCGGCACTTGGACTTGTTGAATGCCATCCCATTGGACTCTGCCCATCTGTCCAGTTGGTCGAGGTCCCTCTGCAGAGCCTTTCTACCCTCTAACTGACAAACATCTGCCCCTAACTTTGTGTCATCTGCAAACTTGCTGATGACTGACTCTACCCCTTCATCCAGATCATCAACGAATATGTTCGTGCTGTCTTGTGGTGAAAGGGTTACTGCACATTGCAACGTTGACGTTTCTAGGGTTACAACACTTTCTAGGGTTGATGTCCCTAGGGTTACAGCATTTCTAGGGTTGATGTTTCTAGGGTTACAGCATTTCTAGGGTCACCATGAGCTAATTTTTTGCTATGGGGTATTCTCTCTTTTCCCTTTTTTTTTTTTTTTTTTTTGAGTAATCTCTACTAAGCAAAATGTAAAGATGAAACTTTATCCTCTAGGATGTCTACATTCTGAGGCACACTTAGTTAACAAGAGAGAATACAAAGTTATCAAGCAACCACAATATTCAGTCCTAATTCACACGATGCTGTGGTACATTCTTCTGAGTGATGCTGTTTGATCCCAGATTATCATAACAGATATTGTGATCGATGTTCGACTGCATGGGAAATGCTGTGTACTCGTGGTCTTGAGTCTTCCGCCGTTTTTATTGCAATGATTGCAGTTAGCAGAAAAGAAGGCTCGAGGTGACCTGATCGCGGCCATCCAGTATCTGAAGAGAGCCTACAAGAATGCTGGGGAGGGACATCCTAGCATGTCAGGAGGTGACAGGACTAGGGAGAATGGAACAAGGCTGGGGATGGGAAGATTCAGGCTGGATGTGAAGAAGAAATTCTTCACCATGAAAGTGGTGAAGCCCTGGAATGGGTTGTCCAGGGAGGTGGCCGAGGCCCCATGCCTGGAAGTGTTTAAGACCAGGCTGGACGAGGCTCTAGCCTGCCTGATCCAGTGTGAGGTGTCCCTGCCCATGGCAGTGGTTGAAAATAAATGATCCTTGTGGTCCATTCCAACCCTGACTCATTCCATGAGTCTATGATTCCACATATTTTGTGACTAGTTTTGAGTGTTTTTGTTTGTTTTTAATGTGAGCTATTTTTAAATTTGTGATTAATTTTTTGTTTCATTTCTTTAATATTTTGAAATCTACTTTCAATAAATGTGTTTAATTTTTGTTTGATTTCATGGAACTAGATGATCCTTGTGGTCCCTTCCAACCCTGAATGAAACTATGAAACTATGAAACTATATGGATATTTTTTTTTTTACATATTTGCAATTGGTTTTGTTTAATTTTTTAATTTCTTTTCATTTCAATTTGATTTTTTGTAAATTATTTTTATAGTTTTTTCTTTTTAATTCTAACTTGAGTTGTTTCACATTTTATGTTGAATGTATTTCTTTTAGAATTTATTTTGTCTCTTGTTATTTTATTTCATTTTTAGTTATTATTTTCTATTCTGAATTTATTATTTTGATATGTTTAATATTTTTACTTTTAATCTAGATATTTGTTTAATCTTTAATTAATTTTAATTTTTGTTTTTAAGTTATTTCTATACTGTTTTAATGTGGTTTTTTCTTCATTGCATTTTATTATTTTTTTTATCTACACTTTTTAATTATTTTTGTTAACTTTTTTGTTTTGTTCATTTTAATCTAATTTTTATATATATTTTATTCAATTTTTGTTATTTTGTATTTTAATTTTTCTTTGTTCTTTAAATTTTTATTATTATTAACTTACTTTTTGTCATTTTTAATTTATTTCTTTTTTACCTTCTTTATTAACATTTTTATTTTGTTATTGTAATTTTTTAATCTGTATTTTAATTTTTTGTTCTAATCAATTTTTCATTTTCAATTTCTTTTATTTTTGTAATTTCTATTTTTTCTTTTTATCTAGTGTTTAATCTTTTATTTTTTGATCTTATATTCTTTATTGTAATTATTTTTTATTTTGCATGTTTGTTTTATTTAATCTATTTTCCATTTTAATTTTCATTTTTGCTTTTGCATTATATTTTTTAACCTTCTTCTTTTCCATGAATTATTTTTTATTATCATTTTTCATTTTTATTTTCTTGATTTTTTCTTTGTATAATTTTTTGTTTGTTTTAATCTATGTGGTGGGTGGAAGGGTAAAGCCAAGAAGCCTCCTCCCTTCCCCCTTGTAAGGTAAAAGGGAAAAGAAAAATTTGAAGGGAAAGGAAAAAAAAACTCACCAGCTGAATTAGCAAAGCAGTGGAGCTATATTTACAAAGCAGTGTAGGGTTTTGCAGGGGAATATTTACAAATTTACAATATCTACAATATATACAAAGATATACAACAGAGTAACACAGAAATGAGAGTAACCCCCCTCGGCTGAGGGGATTCCCCACCTCCGCTCTCCCCTCTCTCCCCCCCTTTCCCCAGAGTAGGTCAGAAAAAGGGAGAAAGAAGAAAGAAAGATGTTAAAAGCAGTTTTGTGTTAATTGGAAAGGAGTCAATACAGGCCTTCTATCTTATCGGTTTCAAGGCCGAAGTCTTGGCAGAAAGCCCAGCAGAGAAAGAGTTGCTGCCCAAAGGAAAGGCGGAAGCAAGACTGACCAAGAAGTTCCCGGAGTGCCCAGGATATCTCCCAGTTCAGAGGGTGCTTCCTCCCACTTAACCAATGAAATTGTTTAGACTATTCCTTCCGTTTACCAACTTCCGTCCACCATATTCCCTTTCTTAAAGGGACACCGTCAACCGGCCACAATCTAGTAGTCTTGATAATCCTTATTTTTATTTTTTTGCTAACAATTCTTATGTTTTTTTTTGTTAATAGCTATTCTGTGTTAGTAATCTTTATGATTTTTCAATGTGTCATATTTTGTTTTTAACATTTTGTTTTTATTGTTGCTCTTCGTTTTTATTATTATTCTGTTATTTAGTACTCTATGCTTTGTATCCAGAGTTTTTGTGCTTTTGTTATATATTTCTATGTTTACATTTTTTCTTTGCACACATCACCTTTTTGTTTACTTTTTGTTTTTTCATTTTTTGTATTTTTTCTAGTCTATGTCTAAGAAGGAAATATAAAGACATTACCTTAGCTAAGGAATACTTTTTAAAATGAATACCTATTTACTACAAGTCTTAACTATATTACATGGAGTTCCTTTAAAATGCCATGACACACAACTAAGAAGGTTCGAACCAAAAGAAATCTTACAATGTGAACTCATTACTAAGTACTTACACCTTACTACAATTACTATGAACTAGGTATCTGTAAATGCCAAATGCTTACCATTCATTATGCTTGCCAGGAAAACTTAGCAAAACTCTAAATAACAAATCTCTTAAGGACATTGCAATCAGAAATGTAGAAATTATCACTGTAGCTTTAAATCAGAGCAGAGTTTTGGTTGGCAAGAGTCATACTAGAAAATCCTCCCTTTTCTGGGGGTGGAGGTAGGTTGAGGGTGGCTAGCAAGGTGTGACCTAGTTGCTATTGTTTCTGTATTAGGGTCTTAACGACTTGCAGCCTATCGTGTTTGAACGACCATTGTTCCACCCATACTGGATTATGTGTTTTCCTTTTTAATTTGAGGGTTGGTTGCTGACTAGTAGCCACTACAAAGAAGGAACGGTAACAAGTTTTGCTCCTAGGTTACTTAAGGCTTATCAGCCCAATAGAGCAACTGGAAGGGTTAAAATGTACGGTCTTACAGTGATTGATTTGCTGTAGTTAAAAGCTAATTGCACTGGCTCTTTGCTAACCCAGGTTGTTTGGATACCTTTGAAACACATGACTTCAACATTTGCCATGAGCAATGGCTAGTGACCATTCCATTTATGACTAGGTATAATGATGACATCGTCCCCAGTATCCATAATAATTGAAAATTCTATAATTTGTCCACAAGGGTGTTTGACAAATACAATCTGTTCCAGTTTTCCCTTTTGGATTTCTAGGGCTAATAAGGTATTAGGCATATCGGTGGAAATCGAGCCTTCTTGCCTTGGAGCGGCAGACAATGTGCAGGGAGAGAGGAGGGGGGCGGAGGGTGGGGTGTGCCTTCCGAGTCTCCCTTTTTCGACTCGGTTAGAACCAAATGCCACAGCAGCTGAATCGGGAGTAACCTGCTCTACTTTTTTCGATTGCAATGTACGTGATGATCCGTCACACGGTGCTATAGTGAAAAACTACTTTTTTTAAGTACGTAGCACCTCATCCCACAGCTGGACTGCAATTTCGTCCCATGCTTCGGAAGTAAAAGCTTATTTGCCGTGGGGATGACACTGGGCACAGGCTAAAAGCCCTTTAAGATCCCAGAATAGCCAGTAATACCTCTCATGGAGAGGATAGGTGGAGGGCGTTTAGCACTGCCTCTTCTATGTGGTGGCGTACTGCCCCTTGCCCCTTCTCCGGTCGCTCACCGGGCCAGGGTGAGATTCACTTCCTTTTTGAGCGCGTGCGCGCTGCTAATTTTTCCAGCACTGGGGCAGTGCTGTTCGAACGGCTTTCCATATCGCTCGGATGTACCTCTTTATGCTGAGGTGATCAGTATTGCAGTCCAGTCCGAGGATCCCGTGTCCACGAGTTCAGGGTGATTTGGGCGCCAGTTGTAGACGACGGAGATGGGAATCAATACGGCTGACCAATATGATCGAGTATTGTTCTTTTATTGTTCCAGTGTTGCAGCCCGATGGTGCAGGCCTGAGGTGCAGGCCTATGGAGCAGGCTTGTAGTGCAAGTATAGCACAGTAAAGTAAAGAACAAACAGGAGACAGGAAAGGCAGAAGAGCGTAGTAAGGCAACTGCTACAACTTATATAAACTCAGAGTCCCTTGTTGGCATAGCTCCATTGGTTCCCTCTGAGTGACCACACATTGCACTATTACAGATTATTGGTCCAACTACTAATGACACAACGAGGTTTGTTGATGCAGGTGCATGTCCTGTTGTCCCAAGATAACTGTCTATGTTTATAGCTACCAGTGCCTTGTTTTAGTTACATGCTGCAGGCACAGCACTGTTTTGCTACACTGCTAGCTGGCTCTGCACTTATGCTGAACATGGCCTACCACCATGTCAGGCTCTAGGCCTGCACTGCCAGATTGCTCACACTGCTCGTCGCTGGCATTGCCACAAATCCCCCTTTTTGTTTTTGTGAGCAATCTGGTCATGGGAGTTGTTCTCATCCCATGCAAGATGCTACTGCAAACACAGAAGCTAGCAAGGTAAAGCTAAGCTGTATAGCAAAAGCAAGAGTTCTGTAATGCAGCATGTCTAACAGACTGATGTAACCCATACAAGGCACAAAGCTTAAGTTGAACTAGTTACAATGCTCTACAGAGCTGGCATAATACATGGTCAGAGATAACAAACATTGTAAAGAAGAACTTAGATCTTAATAGTTCCGATCTTTGCATTTCACTCCTCTTATTGACAGAGAAGAGTTGTGGCCGGTTGACGTTGCCCCCTTAAGAAAGGGAATATGGTGGACGGAAGTTGGTAAACGGAAGGAATAGTCTAAACTAATTTTCATTGGACGAGTGGGAGGAAGCACCTTCTGAACTGGAGTGAAATGGGCATTTCCAGCACTTCTCTGTCACTCTTGTTTCCGCTTCTCCACGGTGCAGCAACTCTCTGGCTGTGCTGGGCTTTCTGCCAAGGCCTCGGCCTTGAGGATAAGATAACCAGGCCTGTATTAACTGCTTCCAATTAACACAAACTGCTTTTAACTTCTTTCTTTCTCTTTCTCCCTCTTTTCCGAACTATTTTAGGGAAAGGGGGGAAGAGAGGGGAGAGTGGAGGTGGGGAATCCCCTCAGCCGAGGGGGGTTACTCTCATTTCTGTGTTACTCTGTTGTATATCTTTGTATATATTGTAGATATTGTAAATTTGTAAATATTCCCCTGCAAACCCTACACTGCTTTGTAAATATAGCTCTACTGCTTTGCTAATTCAGCTTGTGAGTTTTTTTTTCCTTTCCCTTCAATTTTCTTTCCCTTTACCTTACAGGGGGGAGGGAAGAGGCTTCTTAGCCTTACCCCTTCCAACCCACCACAAGAGTTGATTATGCCTGAACGCATTGCACACAGAGATTGAGGCACAAATGCAATCCTTAGCACTGTCTTTTGCGATCTGCTTTAGGATTATGTTGCATCTTTATTTTCTCTAGGATGGTCCAAAATCATGAATTGCTTAATGGTAGCAAGATTTCTTCAATCTGTAAAGGTAGATCTGGCCAGACTCTAGCTTCACAGACAGAAAACTTGCAGGCAAGCAGCAAGAGCAAAAAGAACTTCATTGATTTGCCCAATATAAAATTACACAGAATAATGTGTTTTTGCTCATCCTAGTAATTCTGATCTCTTAATGTTCACACAACAGTTAAGCAGTCACGACACTGTTAGATGCTTTCTGTCGACATCTTGGTTTATCGTGACTGTCATTGTTGTCAGTGCTAAGCAGGTTTGATGACTGTCATTTTAATTACGGTTGTGCCGTGTTTGTGCTGTCTTGTGGTGAGAGGGTTACAGCACATTGCAACGTTGATGTTTCTAGAGTTACAGCACTTTCTAGGGTTACAGCACTTTCTAGGGTTGCTATGAGCTAATTTTTTGCTATGGGGATATTCTCTCTGGGATGTCTACATTCAGCGGCACATTTAGTTAACAAAAGAGAATACAAATTTATTAAGCAACCACAATATTCAGTCCTAATTCACACGATGCTGTGGTACATTCTTCTGAGTGATACCGTTTGATCCCAGATTGTCATAACAGTTACTGTGATCGATGTTTGACTTCATGGGAAATGCTGTGTCCTCATGGTCTTGATTCTTCTGCCGTTGTTTATTGCGATGATTGCAGTTAGCAGAAAAGAAGGCTCGAGGTGACCTGATCGTGACCATCCAGTATCTGAAGAGAGCCTACAAGAATGTTGGGGAGGGACATCCTAGCATGTCAGGAAACGACAGGACTTGGGAGAATGGAACAAGGCTGGGGATGGGAAGATTCAGGCTGGATGTTGTGGCCGGTTGACGGTGCCCCCTTAAGAAAGGGAATATGGTGGACGGAAGTTGGTAAACGGAAGGAATAGTCTAAACTAATTTTCATTGGTCAAGTGGGAGGAAGCACCATCTGAACTGAGACTGAAATGGGCAGTTCCAGCACTTCTCGGTCACTCTTGCTTCCGCTTCTCCAGGGTGCAGGAACTCTTCTCTGTGCTGGGCTTTCTTTGTATATATTGTAGATATTGTAAATTTGTAAATATTCCCCTGCAAAACCCTACACTGCTTTGTAAATATAGCTCCACTGCTTTGCTAATTCAGCTGGTGAGTTTTTTTTTCCTTTCCCTTCAATTTTTCTTTCCCTTTTACCTTACAAGGGGGAAGGGAAGAGGCTTCTTAGCCTTACCCCTTCCAAACCCACCACATTTTTTTTTATTGGCGTACCCAACGTGTGGCAGATAATTAGTTTAATTTATTACCTGATTGATTTAGTGTTTTCCAGCTGAATTAGCAAACATGAAGGTCTTGTGGTTTGTGGAGCGATTGTTCTTTTCAATTTTTGGGGCTCTGGTTTACAGATATTGTTTGGGTTTGCTTTTGGATTACCTGGGTAAATACTTGGTGCGGACAATTTATATGTGGGTTATGTATAGAGTTAAATTATGGTATGGAAAATGTATTAATTTATTAGGGCCAGTGAGATACAGGAATGTTACCTCCACCACTCTCCCAATTGAGATAAAGGGTTTTAAGATTCCGCCTGAGGAGAGAGTAACTTTAAGTGATGCCTGGGATCCAAAGGTGATTTATTTGATGTGTATAAATCTGTTGCTGGTGATGGTGATTGCATATTTGCTGTTCTCTCTGTGGCGAGAGAGGAAGGTGTCCAGAGCTTGTTTTGTTGTTAAAACTAGATCAAAAAGAAAACGCCGTGGCTCTAGATCAGTCCCAGAGTCATCTAGTGACGAAGAGTGTGCAGAATCTCCGTCAGTTAAAAAGAAGGCTAAAAAGATAATTGGTAAAGCAGCTCTAAATGACTTTGCTGATTCCAGCAAGCTGCCAAGGGCGTCAGCTGGTATCAACATGGCGCCTACTCCTTCTCCCACTCCTTCTCCTTCTTCTTCTTCTCCGTCGGCCATTAACGGAGCAACGTCACTTCTACCTACTCCCTCGGTGGGACCGGAAGTCACTGCCCCAGCGGCTGATTTATCTCAGGACCTGTCAGCTTCCATTAAGGTGGCTGTAAATTCAAACACAGCTCCAGTTAAGGTGGCTCCTTTAAAGACTAGAGGTGCAAAGGCCAAAGATGGAGAAGAAGAGGAGCTGGAGACTGATCCTGGTGAGGGCCCCTCTACTCTAAGAGATCCTGCTCAGGAGGAAGAGGTGGTTTGTTTTAAAGATCTAGCTAACCTAGTGAGATCAAAGCAGGATACAGATGAAGCTAGGAAAGCAGCTGGCAAAGGTGGTTCTCAGCTTAAAGAGATCCTTAGGAGAATGACAGCAGGATTATATGGGCAAAGAATTCAGGGAGATGAAGAGGAAGATGATATTTTGGAGTGTTCTTCTCCACGGGAGGAATTGCATGATGTCCGTAAAGATTTCACCAGAGCAGATAAGGAGCCAGTTCTAGCTTGGCTTAGTAGGTGTTATGATACAGGTGCTCCGGCTCTAACAGTTGGAGACAAGTCAGCAGCTCAGTTAGGAACTCTCTCAAGGGATAATGGAATAGATAGACATCTAGGCAGAGCTCTCGGTAAGGTTAGTCTGTGGATACGCCTTTTAATGGCGGTTGCCCTGAGATACCCTTCCCGAGATGATCTCCCATGGAATCCTAAACCCTGGACTACCATAGATGAGGGAATTAAGCGCTTGAGAGAATTTGCTGTTAGAGAGCTACTCTATGGTGAACATGAAACTCTGAATCCTGATGACATTCCTGTGGGTATTGGTCTTGCAAAAAGATCATCAAACTTGCTCCTTCTAATTATGCAAACATTCTGGCAAGCAGAATTGTGTCAAGAAGTTATGGTGGAGCTTCTCCACGGTTGGCCAATTCAGTGATCAAATGAGACAATTGGAGGATAGCATGACACGTGGTTCTTTGGTTTCAGCCATTGAAACTCTGTCTGGAAAAATTGAGAATTGCATGAGAGAGTTAAAAGATGAATTTAGAAATTCCATATCCCAATTGGCACAAAGGGATAATTTCAATTCTTCCTCCAGGTGGATACAAGTTTCATCTGTGAGGAATACACGTCCTCCAAGGAGGTCATTCCAAAACAGGTCATTCCAGAACAGGTCATTCCAAAACAGACCGCCAAGGCAATCACGTAGAACTATTTGGATAACTCTGCGTGATCAGTTTGGTGAGAACATGAACCGCTGGGATGGCCAACCAACTTCTAATCTGTTCAGGAGACTGAGGGAATTGCAAAGTGGCAGAACCCGAGGTAGCAATACCAGAAGGGTAGCTGTTACTTCCACAGTTCCCCAGAACGACTCTTATGGTTCCAACAGTGGCTCCAACAGTGGCTCCAGTTATAGCATGCAAAGTTATAACCCTGCACACTATGAGCAATGCACGTGTGCGCATGTTCCCCATAACTAGGGGTGCCCTTCCTCCCGCCAGGGGGAGGAGAGGGATAACAGAGATAATAGAATCTATTGGGATGTGTACATCCAGTGGCCTGGCACTTCACAATTTCGGAAGTACAGGGCCTTGGTTGACACAGGAGCTCAGTGCACCATAATACCATCAAATTATCAGGGATCAGAGTCTATAACTATTCTGGGAGTCACTGGTGGATCTCAAGAGTTAAGTAAGGTAGAGGTTAATATAAGTTTAACTGGTAAACAATGGGGAAGCATACAGTTGTGACCGGACCTGATGCACCTTGTATTTTGGGAATTGATTTTCTGAGAGAAGGGCGTTTCAAAGACCCTAGAGGTTACAAATGGGCTTTTGGAGTAGCTTCAATAGAAATTGATGGACAAAAATTGAAGCTCTCTGCCAGACCTGAACTTTCTGATGAATCTGCAGTTGTGGGACAACATAAGATACAGGACATTAAATTGCCGGTTGCTTCTCAGACTGTGCATCACAGACAATACAGAACCAACCGTGACTCTTTGTTGCCCATTCAGAATCTGATTCGTCAGTTGGAGAGTCAGAAAGTCGTCAGCAAAACTCATTCACCTTTCAACAGTCCAGTGTGGCCTGTGCGGAAGCAGAATGGAGACTGGCGTCTGACAGTAGACTACCGAGTCCTAAATGAAGTGACACCACCTATGAGTGCAGCAGTACCAGACATGATGGAACTACAGTATGAGCTGGAATCCAAAGAGGCCAAATGGTATGCTACCATAGACATTGCTAATGCATTTTTCTCTATTCCCATAGCAGAGGAATGCAGGCCTCAGTTTGCTTTCACCTGGAGAGGAATCCAGTACACTTTCCACAGACTGCCAGTGGGCTGGATCCACAGCTCAAGCATCTGTCATGCAGTGATCCACGATGCTCTGGAGAAAGGCGGTGCTCCAGAACACATCCAGTTCATCGATGACATCATTGTCTGGGGGAAAACTGCTGAGGAAGTCTTCGAGAAAGGTAACAAAATCATTGACATTCTTCTGAATGCAGGTTTTGCCATCAAGCGAGACAAGGTGAAAGGACCTACCACAGAGATTCAGTTTCTGGGAGTGCGATGGCAGGATGGACGCCGACACATTCCAGTGGATCTGGTAAATAGAGTCTCTACCATGGCAAAACCCACAAACAAGCAAGAGACCCTACGTTTCTTGGGGATAGTGGGATTTTGGAGACTGCACATTCCTGGATATAGTCAGATTGTGAAACCTCTGTATGATGTGACTCGAAAGAGAAACCATTTCCACTGGGGATCTGAACAACAAGCAGTCTTCGACCAGATAAAGCAAGAGGTAATTCAAGCAATGGGTCTGGGACCTGTCCGAGATGGTCCAGACATTAAGAACATTTTGTACACGGCTGCAAGTGACAATGGACCAACCTGGTGCTTGTGGCAAAAAGCTCCAGGTGAGACACGTGGACGACCTCTTGGTTTCTGGAGTCGAGGTTACAGAGGTTCAGAGGCTAATTATACTCCAACAGAGAAAGAAATTCTAGCTGCCTATGAAGGAGTAAAAGCATCTTCTGAAGTGATTGGAACTGAATCACAACTTCTTCTAGCTCCCAGATTACCAGTTTTGAATTGGATGTTCAAAGGCAAAGGTTCCACACCACATCATGCCACAGACTCCACATGGTCTAAGTGGATGGCTCTGATAACACAGAGAGCTCGAATGGGAAATCTTGAAAGACCTGGTCTAGTGGAGGTGATCTCAAGTTGGCCTGAAGGCATCAACTGTGCTAAACCTCCAGAGGAGAAAGTAACTCGTGCTGAGGAAGCTCCTCCTTACAATGACCTTTCTGATGATGAAAAGAAATATGCTTTGTTCACAGACGGTTCCTGTCGTCTTGTTGGAAACAAGCGAAGGTGGAAGTCTGCAGTGTGGAGTCCAACACGCCGAGTTGCAGAGGCGAAAGATGGAGAAGGAGAATCCAGTCAGTTCGCAGAGGTAAAAGCTGTCCAGCTAGCTCTCGACGTAGCTTAGCGTGAGAGATGGCCAAAGCTTTATCTCTACACCGACTCATGGATGGTAGCCAATGCTCTATGGGGTTGGCTAAAGAACTGGAAGAAGAGTGGTTGGCAGAGGAAAGGAAAACCCATTTGGGCAGCCAACCTATGGCAGGACATTGCTGATCGAATCGAGAGAATTCCAGTGAAAGTGAGACACATCGATGCTCACATTCCTAAGAGCAAAGCTACTAAGGAACAGCAACACAACCATCAGGCAGATCTAGCTGCAAGAGTTTCTCAAGTAGACATGGATTCTAATCTTGATCTCGACTGGAAACACCGAGGTGAGATATTCTTAGCTCGGTGGGCTCACGATTCGTCAGGACATCAAGGCAGAGATGCAACATACCAATGGGCTCGTGACAGATCCATAGACATTTCCATGGATGCTATCACACAAGTCATCCATGACTGTGACATTTGTGCTGCTATTAAGCAGGCAAAACGACTTAAGCCCTTGTGGTATGGTGACAGATGGTCCAAGTACAAGTATGGTGAAGCTTGGCAGATTGACTACATCACTCTACCACGTTCTCGTTCTGGTAAGCAATACGTGCTTACTATGGTAGAGGCAAACACTGGATGGTTGGAAACTTATCCAGTTCCACATGCAACTGCACGCAACACCGTTCTCAGTCTGGAGAGACAGATCCTGTGGAGACACGGAACTCCAGAGAGGATTGAGTCAGACAACGGAACTCATTTCAAGAACAACCTTGTAAAGAACTGGGCAAAAGAGCACGGTATTGAGTGGATATTCCACATTCCCTACTATGCACCAGCTTCAGGGAAGATTGAACGCTACAACGGTTTGTTGAAGACCACTCTTAAAGCCATGGGAGGGTGGATCTTTGAAAAACTGGGAAAAACATTTAGCACAAGCAACCTGGCTGGTAAATAGTAGAGGTTCAGTGAACCGAGCTGGACCTGCACATTCAGATTTGCTACGGAAAGTAGAAGGTGATAGAGTTCCTGTTGTTAGAGAAAAGAATCTGTTAGGTAAAACTGTTTGGGTATTTTCACCCTCAGGAGAGACTAAACCTGTCCGAGGGGTGGTTTCAGCTGAAGGTCCGGGTCACACTTATTGGGTAATGCAAGAGAATGGTGAAATTCAGTGTATTCCACAAAGAAATTTAACTTTAGCTGAAAGAAGTTAACTTCGAACTGCTGTACAGCTACATCGCGCCCAAAAGAAGAATCAGCGAGGAATCTGCGGTGCACGAACCCTGAGATCCCTGAGAGCCCTGAGTCAACTAAGAGACCCTGAGATTTCCCTGTTTCCCTTTTCTTCGCTTCGTCAGTGAAGAAATAAACTGTTTTCCACTTTTCTCATTTTCTGATTTTCTTGGACTTTTGAATCATCTACACCTGAGCATAGCCGGAATGGACTATGGACTTTACTCACGAACTGTAAATATCATTTTGGATTGGATAGACAGTGTGAACAGCCAATGAAATTGTTTAGAAGGGGTGGACTGTGGCCGGTTCACGGTGCCCCCTTAAGAAAGGGAATATGGTGGACGGAAGTTGGTAAACGGAAGGAATAGTCTAAACTAATTTTCATTGGTCAAGTGGGAGGAAGCACCATCTGAACTGAGACTGAAATGGGCATTTCCAGCACTTCTCGGTCACTCTTGCTTCCGCTTCTCCAGGGTGCAGGAACTCTTCTCTGTGCTGGGCTTTCTGCCAAGGCCTCGGCCTTGAGGATAAGATAACCAGGTCTATATTAACTGCTTCCAACTAACACAAACTGCTTCTAACATTTTTTTTCTCTCTTTTCTTCCTCTTTCTATCCCATTCTGGGGAAAGGGGGGAAGAGAGGGAGAGCGGAGGTGGGGAATCCCTCGGCCGAGGGGGTTACTCTCATTTCTGTGCTACTCTGTTGTATATCTTTGTATATATTGTAGATATTGTAAATTTGTAAATATTCCCTGCAAAACCCTACACTGCTTTGTAAATATAGCTCCACTGCTTTGCTAATTCAGCTGGTGAGTTTTTTTTTCCTTTCCCTTCAATTTTTCTTTCCCTTTTACCTTACAAGGGGGAAGGGAAGAGGCTTCTTAGCCTTACCCCTTCGAAACCCACCACAGATGTGAAGAATAAATTCTTCACCGTGAAAGTGGTGAAGCCCTGGAATGGGTTGTCCAGGGAGGTGGCCGAGGCCCCATGCCTGGAAGTGTTTAAGACCAGGCTGGACGAGGCCCTAGCCTGCCTGATCCAGTGTGAGATGTCCCTGCCCATGGAAGTCGTTGGAACTAAATGATCCCTGTGGTCCTTTCCAACCCTGACTCATTCCACGAGTCTATGATTCCACATATTTTGTAACTAATTTTGACTGTTTTTTCTTTGTTTTTAATGTAAGCTATTTTTAACTTTGTAATTAATTTTCTGTTTCTAGCTTCCCTTAATATTGTCAGTCCACAGATTACCATTGTTAACCTTCACAGATTCTCCATCTGTGACTACATTTCCCACAATACCTTTCCACCAGCGCAGCGGGACAGTTCCGTGTCCCTCCCACCTCCCGATCACCCTATCGGGACTCAATTGGAACCTCCATCGGAGTGCTATACTCTGATGATAATGTCTGGAATGTAGGAGGCGGGAGGGGTGTGTAGCACAGCTGAAACTGCCGGGGGGAAGGGGCCGTTCCTGCCACTGCCATGGGGGAGCCTGCAAGTGCTCCATCTTTTCCAAGAGGATTTGTAGAGTAGAGTCGGCACTGTACGGCCTCCCAGCATCGGTCCTCTCGTCTTCCAGGCGGTATCAGAGGAAGATGTTGATGAAAGGGATCGAAAACGCTGAGCCACAGGTTTCGCCGCTTTTTTATGGCTTTTCCCTGCTTGGGGCGAACAGCAGTGGTGATGTCTAATAAACACAGTGTGCTCGCCAAGATGGCAGACGTGACGTCTTCTTTGTGCATTTATTAATGCGTAGGGACCTCATTTTTGATTTTGCGTGCCTTATCAGTTTGATCTGGATTCGCTTCTGCCGCTATTGACGTGGCAGGAGCAGATTTTTCTGCGCAAAAGTACGAAAATAAGAGAGCCACGATTCGTGTAGAAGGAGTAGCGGGCAAGTGAAATTGTGAGGAGGATGCTGACGGAGCGGCAGACGATGTGCAGGGAGAGAGGAGGGGGGCGGAGGGCGAGGAGTGCCTTTCGAGTCTCCCTTTATTGTCTCAGTTAGAACCAAACGCTGCAGCAGCTGAATCGGGAGTAGACTGCTCTGCTTTTTTCGATTGCAATGTCCGTGACGAGCCGTCACACGGTGCTATAGTGAAAAGCTTCATTTTTAAGACTGTAGCACCTCATCCCACAGCTGGGCTGCAATTTCGTCCCATGCTTAAGAAGTAAAAGCTTATTTGCCGTGGGGATGACTCTGGGCCCAGGCTAATAGCCCTTTTAAAATCCCAGAATAGTCAGTAATACCTCTCACGGAGAGGATAGGTGGAGGGCGTGTGGTGATGGGGTTATTAAATTTATTAATATGAAATATGAAAATATAATTTTTATTAATTATCAAACTATTAATAACCGATAAATCACCAACTTATATACATGTTCTAGTGCACGTTCATGAAATAGATTCCACAAATGGCATAGTGTTATGATTATAACGTAATTGAACTATCTATAAACCCTTTCTATATTTATATAACTAAAGGTGCAGTTCTGCCGCTTGGCCACTAGATGGAGACTCGGCGGGACGCGGGCGGCTTCTGGCTATGCACAGCAATATTACAATCTTTCTATGCGTCAGCGCTTACTCTGGTAGACGCGGATACTTTGAACTGAGTGCTAGTGGATGGAAAGCATGTGGGAGATATTCAATTCCCTTCAGACAACAGGGATCGGTCCTGGTCGGGGTTGGTCCGTGGGATCGGCCCTCAGAAGTCGGCTCGCACGGCAGGGCAGGACGACGGTGGCCGGTAGGTGGGCTCGAACGACGGAAGCAGGCGAAGCTATGGGGGTCGGCCCAACCACGGCGGTTCTCGGGGCTGATGCAAACAGCCTCGGGGAGAGAATGCGGCTGCGTTAGGCGGCGGATTCTCTTTAGCGAGCTTAAAGGAGCAACAGGACTCTCAGAGTGGTCCCGGGTCCGGTGCAGTATAAGCACGAACAATGCTTTGGTTTTCCCTGGGATCCACAGGGCTCAGAGCGGCACTCGGCGGCTCCTCAGAGCGGCACTCGGCGGTGTCTCTCCCGCTACGGCGGGGCTAAGCATACGTGGACTCGGTTATCAGTCGAGTCCCTTCTCCCCGGTAACTGGGCAGATCTTACCCTCGGGGGTCAGTCCAGTCCTCCGGTGGCACGATGGGCTCTCCCGGTCGGCACGGCTGGCTGCAGCAACACTGAACTCCTCAGGCTCAGCGGAGGTCCTCCCTCTAGGCTTCTTCACTATGCAGATGCTTCCAGTATGCGTGCATGTATAACAGAAGCTAATAACAATAAGCTCAATGGCAAAGGTTGCAGCTCAAGAGTTACTCTCTCGAGCAAGCACAGAGACAAAGTAAATGAGGGGGCAACTTGTTTACCAACTGGGGTGACACTTATAGATTCCTCGAGGCTGGGCTTGACCAATGGGCACTCTCATAAGCAACTGGCTTCAGCCTATAGAAAGCGTGAAGCTAGAATATGCCCATACTTGGTGTCAGCACTAGTACTGCATGCGCTGGGTGCGTGCAAGCCTGGCTAATGCCTTGGCTTTTGTCTCCCTCCAAAGGAGGGGGAACTTGCCCACATGCTGGGACAAGATTCAGTATTGGGGCATAATGTGTCTTCACCACAGGGCGTTTAGCACAGCCTCTTCTATTTCGTGGTGCGCTTCCCCTTGCCCGTCCCCGGTCACTCACTGGGCCAGGGTGAGATTCAATTCCTTGAAGCCCCAAAACAGATAGCTTTCGAAAGCATAAAACACATAGAGCAATAAATCGGTTAAGGCATGGGTCACTGTGACAGAAAAAGAAGATAAGGAGTAAAGACTGATAAGAACTGTTAGGATAAGCATGATTCAGAGCCAACAAGGCCAAACTAACATTCAGAGCCAAGAAGGCCAAATTAACACTCAGAGCCTTGTCAGCGGAACCAAGCCAGGCACACCGGGAATTGACCAAATTAGGAAAGGAGTTCAAAAGTTTAAGGAGGAAGACTCATCAGGAAACCCCTGCCCATGATGAAGGCCACCGGAATGACCACCAAGAAGAACGTCAAAAGAGATGTCCCCACCCACGCTCAACCTACACCACGCCCCATATGAATACGCATGCAAAGATATGATTATGTATATGATCTGATGTAATACTACATCCAAAACTGTATAAAAGGCATGCTTTTGTTACGGGAAAGGGAGAAATCCATTTAGTGATTTCTCCAACGCGTTACCAATAAAATACCTCCTGTCTATCTGACTTAAATTGAGTCTCTTAGGCAGTTATTCTCGCCTTTTGGGGCAAAATTCAGCATCATTTTCTGGCGACCCCAGATAGGACCAGACAGGAGACCCAGGTCCTCAGGAGTCCTCCCGAGCCAGGTCCGGGGCCGGGACCCTCTGGGCGCCCCTGACAACTTTTTGTTGGAAGAGACCCCCCCCGGACCAGCGCTCGTTGGTGGACGAAGGGTTACCTGCATCTCCTGCTCCAATCAAGAGGTATTTTTAATTGTTTATTAATTCTGGGATAAAGCGCTTTGACTGGGAAACAGGGACCAGACGTGGTCACCTGACGGGAAAGCCCGGGGACGCCCTGGCAAAGTCCCATATTTTGGGATTCGAGTCCCCACTGGAAATAGGGATTCGAGTCCCCACTGGAAATCGGAGTCTTTGTTAATCGGGTATATGATTCTCTTTCATCTTAATGTTGTTGCTTTGTTTCTGAAGAGATACATTTGTGTCACACTTTGTCTAACATTGTTATGTTGTCTGCAAGAATCTCGCAATTTAGTAAGACTCGAGTTTGAATTTCGGGATGAGGATTTGGTATTTTGTGTTAACTGTAATCTCTTTAGTGTGTAAGAATTTATTGTGATATCATCTGCAAACCTACCTTGGTTCACAGCTGTGCGACATCTTGTGGTAAAGCAGTGTACTCCAATAGACCGGACAGCTGTGTGCCAGCCCGAAGCTGACTATACGGTTGGCCAGCGACATCTTGTGGTAAAGCAGTATACTCTGATAGACCGGAAAGGTAGGGCAGTTTGGATGAATGTGTGGGTGTGATTGAATGAGACGCAGCATCGCTGCGGCGAGAGGGAGTCCTGATCCGCATTTCCTGTTCTTCGCGAGAAGCCAGGTCGGAAACGGACAAAGCGATTGGAAATTGTGTGCATGAAGTGTTAAAATATAGAGCTTGCATAGTGCATATAGTGCTCATGGGGAAAGAGACTGTTCCGGTTAAACAGAGAACGCAGATACAGGGAACAGCCATGGGAGGTCGACAGAGTAAGGACATAAATATGAAAACCCCTTTAGGATGTATCCTAAAACATTGGAAGGACTTGGGAGGGATTCCAGGGGGGAGCATAAACAAAAGACACTCCTTAAATATTGCACACAGTGGTGGCCATTGTATAAGTTAGGTGACAATGAGGAATGGCCACCGGAGGGGACAACTAAATATAACACTATTTTACAATTAATGATCTTCCTCCGCCGGCTCAATAAATGGGATGAAGTGATGTACGCAGACATGTTCTTCACTCTAAGGAATAAACCTGAGTGGCAAAGAGAGTGCGGAATTAATGTAGCCCCTCAGGATCCCCTGGTACTAGCCCTGGAAAGGGATAAGAAGAGTCCAAAGCCGGAGGAACATTGCTGTGATGCATGTAGTATTGGACAGCAGTGTCTCAAGCTAATAAGAAGAGATAGTGGAAAAGAGAGCGAAATAAGCCTGAGGAAATACCACCCATTCGCTCCGGGCTGGGAAGGGCCTCTTCCCAGGCCAAAAGAGGAACAAAGGGATCCTAGCCCATTAAAGGAACTGGAGCGAAGGTGGAAATCTAAGTTTGGGCCCAGCCCTCAGAGGTTAGACAACAGTGGGGAGGAGGGTAGTCCATTAAAATCGGGGATTGATGAGAGGAAAAGCAGCCCTCAGGAACTAAATAGTCCACAGGGGTCGGGGAGCTACATGGATGCTGACAGCCCACCCAGACCAGAGGCCGAAAGGGAGGAAGGCAGTCCGTCAGGAGCAGAGAGCCGAAGGGAGACACTTAGCCTGCCCGAGCTCAGTCCATATGGGGATAACAACACATCCAGAAGTGGAGACGTTTGTATAATAAAAAACAGCACACCAAGGACTGGGGACAAAAGTAACTCACTGGGAAGTGGCGTCTCTGAATTGAGATATAGTGAGAAGAATGATAACGAGACATGCAGAAAGGGGGGCAGGGAACAACTTAATATAGTAATTCAGATAAAGGATGAGAGAAGTGGGAGGGGAGCAGAGGATGAGAAGGACAGCAGCCCGGGACAGGATAGGAGCCGGCAGATACAAAGAGGGCAACAGATGCAGGTCGAGAACTGGATGGATTGTGTAATGGAGACAAAAGGGGAAGAGGAAGTACAGGCAGGGGGGAAGAGGAAAGAGAAGAGAAAGAATAAGGGAGACATTGAGGCACAGGAAGGAGATCCAGGGGAAGAGATCGGTCACTCGTATTATACCAGATCTGTGGCACGGGGGGGAAGCAAAGCAAAGAGAGGAAGGGAACCATACGATAGCTCCTCTCCGAGAAGTTGTACCAATGGTAGGGGAAAAGACTAGAGTAAAAGTGCCATTCTCGACAAGTGATTTGAACAATTGGAGGGATGAGGCAAGGAATTTCAGGAGAAACCCTGAGGGAGTAGTGAAGAGGTTTGAATTAATGGCAAAGAATTTAGATATTGATTGGGAGGATATAGAAGTGATGCTGTCAGAGTTGACAGATACAGAAAGGGAACTCGTATTGGAAACAGGAAAACGACATGGTCAGGTATTATCAGGAAGACTAGAAGATAATTTTCCCAGCAGTAAACCAGAATGGGACCCGGGCAATCCAGAGCACTATCAACAGCTAGTGCAGTATAGAAAACTGATAGCGATGGGCTTGCGTAATGCGATCCCTAAGGCTATAAATTGGTCAATGCTATATGACGTCAGGCAGGAAAGGATGAGACCCCATCAGAGTTTTGGATAGACTTAGGGTAGCAATGAGACAATACACACCCCTGGACCCAGCAACAGAAGAAGGGAAACAGCACTTGTTAGGGTTGATGATGGGACAGAGTAACCCAGACATTAGAAAGAAATTACAAAAACTTGAGCATCCAGCAAATAAAAATCTAGAGACACTGCTGAATGAGGCATGGAAGGTATACAATAATAGAGAGATTGAGGAGAAGAAAAAGGAGGACAGGAGAATAGCGCGAGTGGTCGCTGTAGCAGTGGCAGCTCAGAAGACAGGTTACTCGGAACCTGGAACCAGGGGAAGAGGTAGAGGCAACCCAGCAGGAAGGGGAGGGAGGCTCCAACCCCACCCAGCTAGAGTAGGGCCAAATCAATGTGCATACTGCCTACAGATGGGCCACTGGAAGCAGGAATGCCCCCAACGAAGGGAAAGGCTAATGGCCACTACTACTACCACACATCAGAATAGTGAATGAGGAAGACCGGTGTGCCGTACCCTAGCAGACCCACTGGTTAAAATAGAGCTAGGGGAAGGTAAAAAGGAATTGAACTTTTTGATTGATATGGGAGCAACTTTTTCAGTTTTAAATCAGGAATTGGTACCTAAAAGTGATGAATTTGTACAAGTTGTGGGAGCAACAGGCCAACCAGAAAAGGCTTACTTCTTGAAACCCATTAAATATAAAATTGGGAAACAAATGGGAATTCATCAGTTCCTGTATTTACCAAATTCGCCTAAGCCCTTATTGGGAAGAGACTTATTGGAGAACTTGGGAGCCATAATAAAGTTCAACAAAGACAAATTGGAATTACAAGTGAATGAGGAACAACTGATTACAGCTCTAAGCCTGACGATCAGTTGTGTGGAACCTAAACCTGAGAATCACAATTCCGAGCTTAATTCTAAATAAGACATACCCATTAGTGTGGGCTACTGATATACCTGGAAAATCAAAACAAGCAGTACCGATTGTTGTTGAACTTAAAGTTGGGGCAAAACCAGTGAGAAGAAAACAATACCCTCTGAGGATAGAAGACAGGAAGGGGATTGAGCCCATAATCAAAAGGTTTTTGGAATTGGGATTATTGGTAGAATGCGAATCAGATTTTAATACACCAATCCTGCCAGTGAAGAAACCTAATGGAGCCTATAGACTAGTTCAGGATCTGAGAGCAGTAAACGAAATAACCAAGACATTTCATCCGGTAGTTGCTAATCCATACACACTTTTAACTAAACTGAAGGATAATTTGGCCTGGTTCACCGTATTAGATTTAAAAAACGCATTCTTCTGCCTTCCCTTGACTCCCGAGAGTCAAAAGATTTTTGCCTTTGAGTGGGAATCTGTAGCTATAGGAAGAAAGACTCAACTTACCTGGACAGTATTGCCCCAAGGGTGGTGCAATTCCCCCACGATTTTTGGGAATCAGTTAGCCAAAGAATTAGAACAGTGGGAAAGGCCGCTGGGAGATGGTACCCTTCTGCAATACGTAGACGACCTCCTAATAGCAACAGCGACAGAGGAAGAATGCACTGAATGGACTATTTCCTTGTTAAATTTCCTGGGTTTAAGTGGATATCGAGTTTCTCAACAGAAAGCACAGCTGGTGCAAAAAGAAGTGGTGTACCTGGGATACGGAGTCTCCAGAGGACAGCGATCCCTGGGAGCAGCTAGGAAAGAAGCCATCTGCCAGATACCCAAACCACAGACGGTGAGAGATCTGCGCACCTTTCTGGGGATGACAGGTTGGTGTCGGCTATGGATCTACCAGTACGGGATACTTGCTAAACCACTCTATGATTTGTTGAAGGAAACGAAGAATGTCCTAGTTTGGACTCCCGAGGCAGAAGGGGCCTTCAAGAAGTTGAAGCTGGAGCTAATGAGAGCACCGGCCTTGGGTCTCCCAGATGTATCGAAACCATTCTGCCTGTTCTCCCATGAGCGACAAGGGATGGCCCTAGGGGTCCTAGCACAGCAATTGGGACCACACAAAAGAGCTGTGGCATACTTCTCCAAGCGATTGGATGAAGTAAGTAAAGGATGGCCAGGCTGTCTGAGGGCAGTGGCCGCAGTAATAATTAACATAGAAGAGGCCAGGAAGCTCACATTGGGTCAAAAGATCACTGTGTTAGTATCTCACACTGTGTCAGCTGTGCTGGAACAGAAAGGCAACCATTGGCTGTCGCCTTCCAGATTCCTAAAATACCAGGCCATCCTGGCTGAATCAGATGACATAACCATTCAGGTAACTAACATTGTGAACCCAGCTTCATTTCTAGAAGGAAGAGACCCAGCAGAACCCATCGAACACGACTGCCTGGAAACAATTGAAGCAGTTTACTCCAGTCACCCGGATCTCAAAGAAGAGCCATTCGAAGATGCGGATAACTGGTTCTCAGACGGCAGCAGCTTTGTGAAGCGAGGAGTAAGAATGGCTGGCTATGCAGTCACTACTACAGAAAGGGTAATTGAGTCGAACCCCTTGCCTGCAGGGATCTCAGCTCAAAAGGCAGAGCTGATAGCTCTGACTCGAGCCCTGGAATTGGCGGAGAACATGCAAATTAATATATGGACAGACTTTAAATATGCTTTTTTCCATTGTACATGCTCATGGAGCCATTTGGAAAGAAAGAGGACTGTTGACTACTCAAGGAAAAACGGTCACACATGCAGAGGAGGTTCTGCGATTGCTAGAGGCGGTCCAACTCCCAGCACAAGTGGCCATAATGCATTGTAAGGGACATTTGAAAGGTAACACTATTCCAAGAAATAGGAAACAGGAAGGCAGATGCAGAAGCTAAATTGGCTGCCACGAGGACTAGGGCAGTGGAAATAACGGCCCTAATACCAGGAGAGCTGGATATCAACATCCAGCCAGATTACCAGGGATCAGATCATAGATGGATTCAAAGAAATAAGGGCAAAATATTAGAAAATGGTTGGGGTCAATTGGAAACAGGACAGTTAGAAATACCAGGAAACGTGATGTGGCAGTTAGTAAAAGCAGAACATGAGAAGGACCATTGGGGTCTAGATCCGCTTTACCAATAGTTACAAACCATAAATATTTACAAACCATAAATCGAGGTAAATTCCCAGGTGAACTATGGCAAATTGATTTTTCTGAACTCCCAAGAAAAAGGGGGGTTTCGGTATTTTTTGGTATTAACTGATACGTTTTCTGGGTGGCCTGAAGCATTCCCTTGCAGGACAAATAAGGAAAGAGAAGTAACTAAAGTAATGTTGAATGAAATTATTTGTATGTAAGAATCATAATAAAAAGGACCCAAATGGTTTGGGCTATGGTACGAGCGTATCAGTGCCCTATAGGATTAGAATTTGATGAAAGAATTCGTCAGTTATAAGAAAAAGGGGGGAAATGAAGCCCCAAAACAGATAGCTTTCGAAAGCATAAAACTCATAGAGCAATAAATCGGTTAAGGCATGGGTCACTGTGACAGAAAAAGAAGATAAGGAATAAAGACTGATAAGAACTGTTAGGGTAAGCATGATTCAGAGCCAACAAGGCCAAACTAACATTCAGAACCAAGAAGGCCAAATTAACACTCAGAGCCTTGTCAGCGGAACCAAGCCAGGCACACCGGGAATTGACCAAATTAGGAAAGGAGTTCAAAAGTTTAAGGAGGAAGACTCATCAGGAAACCCCTGCCCATGATGAAGGCCACCGGAATGACCACCAAGAAGAACGTCAAAAGAGATGTCCCCACCCACGCTCAGCCTACACCACGCCCCATATGAATACGCATGCAAAGATATGATTATGTATATGATCTGATGTAATACTATGTCCAAAACTGTATAAAAGGTATGCTTTTGTTACGGGAAAGGGAGAAATCCATTTAGTGATTTCTCCAACGCGTTGCCAATAAAATACCTCCTATCTATCTGACTTAAATTGAGTCTCTTAGGCAGTTATTCTCGCCTTTTGGGGCAAAATTCGGCATCATCCTTTTCAGCACTGGAGCAGTGCTATTCCGACTGGCTTTCTCTATCGCTTGGATGTACCGCTTTATGCTGAGGTGATCAGTATCGTACTCTGAGGATCCCGAGAATCCATGTATGTTCGGGTGCTAGATATGGGCGACGGAGATTGGAATCAATATGACTGACCAATATGATCGAGTATTGTTCCTGTATTGTTCCAGTGTTGCAGGCCTATGGTGCAGGCCTGTGTTGCAGGCCTATGGTGCAGGCCTGTAGTGCAGGTATAGCACAGTAAAGTGTAGAAGAAAAGAGAAAGGAAAGGCAGAAATGCGTAGCAAGGGGACTTCTACAACTTATATAAACTCGGAGTGCCCTGTTGGCATGGCTTCATTGATTCCCATCGCACTATTACAGATTATTGGTCCAACTACTAACGACACGCAAGGTACCTCAGGTGGCTCAGCTGGTAGCACATCAGACCCTTAATGGGAAGGTTGTGAGTTCAAGCCTGCAGTGGGCAGTAGTGTCCTCTCTACTCTAGTCAGGAGGTCTGTGGCAACAGGTTGGACTTGATGATCTTTGAGGTCCCTTGCAACCTTAGGAATACTGAAAGGGTTTGTTGATGCAGGTATATGTCCTGTTGTCCCTAGATAACTGTCCATGTTTATAGTTACCAGTGCCTTGTTTTAGTTACATGCTGCAGGCACAGCACTGTTTTGCTACACTGCTAGCTGGCTCTGCATTTATGCTGAGCATGGCCTACCACCACGTCAGGCTGTAGGCCTACACTGCCAGATTGCTCACACTGCTCGTCGCTGACATTGCCACAGTTGGACTCAATGATCTTGGAGGTCTTTTCCAACCCAAACAATTCTGTGATATACACAGATTGTTTTATCTAAAGCATGTGCACAACTGAGCTTTTAAAGTGTGATACAGAGTATACAAGTTAAGTAATGATTTGGGAATGTTATTCTTCAGTTGGGGCAAGATCATGTAGAATCAGTCAGAAAGAAGAAATAATTCCCTTGAGCTGGGATATTGCAGGTCTGTGGCACACTTGTAGTTATCAGTGACAGAGATAGGAATCAATATGACTGACCAATATGATCGAGTATTGTTCCTTTATTGTTCCAGTGCTGCAGGCCGATGGTGCAGGCCTGAGGTGCAGGCCTATGGAGCAGGCCTGTAGTGCAAGTATAGCACTGTAAAGTGTAAAAGAAACAGGAGACAGGAAAGGCAGAAGTGCATAGCAAGGGAACACCTACCTCTTGCTTATGACACCTACCTATCTGCTTATATTCCCCCTCAGTCTGAGTCGAGACTGACTTTTTAAAGGAGTTATTGCGGCGAGTTACCATGGCTAGCCCTGCTCACGGGACCCACTGGGGAAAGTTTTGGTTTTTTTAAAAATTGTGGTGGTGCGCATGTCCGAGCGAGAAGCCGGGCTGAAACGGAAGCTGCCGCGAGCTGCCACGGGCTTTGAAACTGCCATGGCACGCAGGGACCCGAACGATCCCGAACACGTGGAGAATCGGTGAAAGCCGATTCCTGCCGAGCGCAGGGACTCCACACGGGTCCTTCAGGTCAAAAACAGCAGCAGTCCGTGCTTTTCCGAGGCTTCTGGTCTCGATGTGTGTCCCCGATGGAGCTTACCGCTGAAACGGAATCTACAGCGAGCTGCCGCGGGCTTTGAAACTGCCGCGGCACGCAGGGACCCAAACGATCCCGAACACGTGGAGAATCGGTGAAAGCCGATTCCTGCCGAGCGCAGGGACTCCGCACGGTGTTGGGTGATAGGTTGGACGTGATGTTCATGAAGGTCTCTTCCAACCTGGTTAATTCTATTCTACAACTTATATAAACTCGGAGTGCCCTATTGGCATAGCTCCATTGGTTCCCTCTGAGTGACCACACATTGCACCATTACAGATTATTGGTCCAACTATTAATGACACAATGAGGTTGTTGATGCAGGTGCATGTCCTGTTGTCCCAAGATAACTGTGCATGTTTATAGCTACCAGTGCCTTGTTTTAGTTACATGCTGCAGGCACAGAACTATTTTGCTACACTGCTAGCTGGCTCTGCATTTATGCTGAGCATGGCCTGCCACCATGTCAGGCTCTAGGCCTGCACTGCCAGATTGCTCACACTGCTCGTCGCTGGCATTGCCACACACACTAATGAGAGTAATGTGACCTACATTTGAGAGTAGGAAGAAAGCAGATCTACGAAGTCCTGAGAGTGCAGAGTATCACTACACTTTGGAGATTTGAAGTACTTTGTGAAAAAAGACTTGTCCACATGATTTTTTTTTTCAGCCCAGTATCCAGATCTACTAGCGAATGTTGATGCAGATATTGTATTATGTAGTGTGATTTAGAATAGAATAGAATAAACCAGGTTGGAAGAGACCCTCAAGATCATTGCGTCCAACCTATCATCCAACACCACCTAATCAACTAACCCATGTAACCAAGCACCCTGTCAAGTCTCCTCCTGAACACCTCCAGTGACGGCGACTCCACCACCTCCCCGGGCAGCCCATTCCAATGGGCAATCACTCTCTCTGTGTAAAACTTCCTCCTGACCTCCAGCCTGAACTTCCCCTGGAGCAGCCTGAGACTGTGTCCTCTTGTTCTGGTGCTGGCTGCCTGGGAGAAGAGACCAACCTCTGCCTGTTTACAACCCCCCTTCAGGTAGTTGTAGACAGCAATAAGGTCACCCCTGAGTCTCCTCCTCCCCAGGCTAAGCAGACCCAGCTCCCTCAGTCTCTCCTCACAGGGCTGTGTTCCAAGCCCCTCACTAACTTCGTTGCTCTTCTCTGGACTCGTTCCAGCAAGTCAACATCCTTCCTAAACTGAGGGGCCCAGAACTGGACACAGTACTCGAGGTGTGGCCTAACCAGTGCAGTGTACAGGGGCAGAATGACCTCCCTGCTCCTGCTGGCCACACTGTTCCTGATACAGGCCACGATGCCATTGGCCCTCCTGGCCACCTGGGCACACTGCAGGCTCATGTTCATCCTACCTCTCCATCATTTTCCTCCAGTCCTGGCTCACAGGTGAGGTCCCAGATGACTGGAAACTGGCCAACGTGGTCCCCATCCACAAGAAGGGTCGGATGGAGGAACCTGGAAACTACAGGCCGGTCAGCCTGACCTCAGTACCAGGGAAAGTGATGGAGCAGATTATCCTGGCAGCAATAACTGCGCACCTGAAGGATGGCCAAGGGCTCAGGTCCAGCCAACATGGATTCAGGAAGGGCAGATCCTGCCTCTCCAACCTGATCTCTTTCTATGATCAGGTGACCCGTCTGGTGGATGTGGGGAGGCCTGTGGATGTGGCCTACCTAGACTTCAGCAAGGCCTTTGACACCGTCCCCCACAGCAAACTGCTGACTAAGCTGTCAGTCCGTGGATTGGACCATTACACTCTGTGCTGGGTTAGGAACTGGCTGGAGGGCCGGGCCCAGAGAGTGGTAGTGAACGGTGCCACATCCAGCTGGAGGCCAGTCACCAGTGGTGTCCCCCAGGGATCAGTGCTGGGCCCCGTCCTCTTCAACATATTCATTGATGATCTGGATGAAGGGGTAGAGTCAGTCATCAGCAAGTTTGCAGATGACACAAAGTTAGGGGCAGATGTTAGTCAGTTAGGGGGTAGAAAGGCTCTGCAGAGGGACCTCGACCAACTGGACAGATGGGCAGAGTCCAATGGGATGGCATTCAACAAGTCCAAGTGCCGAGTGCTGCACTTTGGCTACGGCAATCCCATGCAGAGCTATAGGCTGGGGTCGGAGTGGCTGGAGAGCTCCCAAACCGAGCGGGACCTGGGTGTGCTGATCGACAGCCACCTGAATATGAGCCAGCAGTGTGCCCAGGAGGCCAGGAGGGCCAATGGCATCCTGACCTGCATTAGGAATATTGTGGCCAGCAGGAGCAGGGAGGTCATAGTGCCCCTGTACTCTGCTTTGGTTAGGCCGCACCTTGAGTCCTGTGTCCAGTTCTGGGCCCCTCAGTTTAAGAAGGACCTCGAAACACTTGAGCGTGTCCAGAGAAGGGCAACAAGGCTGGTGAGAGGCCTTGAACACAAGCCCTATGAGGAGAGGCTGAGGGAGCTGGGATTGTTTAGCCTGGAGAAGAGGAGGCTCAGGGGTGACCTTGTTGCCCTCTACAACTACCTGAAGGGTGGTTGTAGCCAGGAGGGGGTTGGCCTCTTCTCCCAGGCAACCAGCACCAGAACAAGGGGACACAGTCTCAAGCTGCGCCAGGGGAGGTTCAGACTCGAGGTGAGGAGGAAGTTCTTCACCGAGCGAGTCATTCGTCATTGGAACGGGTTGCCCAGGGAGGTGGTTGAGTCATCGACCCTGGAGGAGTTCAAGGGGAGATTGGACGTGGCACTTGGTGCCATGGTCTAGGCATGGGATCTGTGTTGATAGGTTGGACTCGATGATCCCCGAGGTCCTTTCCAACCTAAGTGATACTGTGATACTGTGATACTGTGATACCGTGATACTGTGATACCATCAACCAGTACCCCAGGGCCCCCTGTCTGCCTGGTTGCTCTCCAGCCACTCTGACCCCAGCCTGTACCTCTGCATGGGGTTGTTGTGGCCAATGTGCAGAACCTGGCACTTGGATGTGTTAAATCTCATGCCGTTGGACTCTGCCCATCTGTCCAGTCTGTCGAGGTCCCTCTGCAGAGCCTCTCTACCCTCTAGCAGATCAACTCCTGTCCCCAGATTGGTGTCATCAGCAAATTTACTGATGATAGACTCAATGCCCTCATCCAGATCATCAATAAAGATGTTAAAGAGGATGGGGCCCAGCAATGATCCTTGGGGGACTCCACTACTGACTGGATGCCAGCTGGATGTGACACCATTCACCACCACTCTCTGGGTTCGGAATATTCAGCTTTCCCTTTCTAGATCGGAAATTATTTGAAGATCCAGACCTCGGTGGGGTGGTAAGACTGGGTGACTCAATACTGCTGCCAGATGCCTGTAAGAACATGGAGGTCCTGAGGAGGACACTGAGGAATTGCTGAGGTACACATCCAAAATACGTTGTGCAATGTGAAGTTGGTCTGCAGAATTATTTAGACCTCAAAAGGCATGAGTTGGAGGGCAAGGCTTAAATAGAATCACAGAATTAACTGGGCTGGAAAGGACCTGTGACATCATCAAGTCCAACCTATCACCCAACACTATCTAACACTATCTCCAGGTTGGAGTCTGTTATAGGCCACCCAAGCAGGAGGAAGATGTTGATGAAGCATTCTATAGGCAGCTTAAGGCTGTCTCAAGATCTCCGGACCTTGTTCTCATGGGAGACTTCAAACTGCCTGACATCCGCTGGGATCTCAACAAGGCAGAGAGGAGACAGTCTAGGAGGTTCTTAGAGTGCATGGAGGACAGCTTCTTATCCCAGGTGCTGCGAGAGCCTACCAGGGGCAAGGCTATGCTTGACCTCCTCTTCACCAATAGAGAAGGGCTGGTGGGTGATGTGGTGGTTGGAGGGTGATTGGGGTCCAGTGACCACGAGATAATTGAATTCTCGGGTTTTGGTCAAGCTAAGAGGGGTAGCAAGAAGACCTCCACTCTGGACTTCCGGAGGGCAGACTTCGGGTTACTCAAGGAACTAATTCAGAGGGTTCCTTGGGATAAAGCCCTTAAAAACAAAGGGGTCCAGGAGAGTTGGACCTACTTCAAGGAAGAATTGTTGAAGGCTCAGGGACAGGCTGTGCCAATGTGCCGGAAGATGAGCTGCCAGGGCAGACGGCCAGCCTGGATGGTTAAAGAACTTTTAACAGAACTAAGGGAAAAAAAGAGGGTGTATCACCTTTGGAAGAAAGGGGAGGCCACCCACGGATGTTTAAGGATGTTGCCAAATCATGTCGGAAGAAAATTAGGGAGGCAAAAGCACATCTGGAGCTTAAACTGGCCTCTACTGTGAAGGACAACAAAAAGTCCTTCTATAAATATATTAATAGCTAGAGGAAGGGAAAGGACAACCTCCACTCCTTGGTTAACATGGAGGGAAATGTTGTATCAAGGGATGAGGAAAAGGCAGAGGTATTTAACACCTTCTTTGCCTCAATTTTTACTAGAAGGACAGAATGTCTTCCTGACAGCTGGCCTGCAGAGCTGGCAGAAGGAGCCAGGGAGCTGCACAGTTTCCCTATGTTCCATGAGGAGGTGGTTGGAACTCTCCTCAGCAGCTTGGATCCCCACAAGTCCATGGGACCAGATGGGATCCATCCTAGGGTGCTGAGAGAGCTGGCAGATGAGCTGGCCAAGCCACTCTCCATCATTTTCCAGCAGTCCCGGCTCACTGGAGAGGTCCCAGAGGACTGGAAGCTGGCCAACATTGTACCCATCCACAAGAAGGGCCGGTTGGATGAGCCAGGGAATTACAGGCCTGTCAGCCTGACCTCAGTGCCAGGCAAGATTATGGAACAGGTCATCCTGAGTGCAATCACACAGCACTTGCAGGACAGCCAAGGGATCCGGCCTAGCCAGCATGGATTTAGGAAGGGCAGGTCCTGCCTGACCAACCTGATCTCCTTCTATGATCAGGTGACCCGCCTGGTAGATGTGGGGAGGCCTGTGGATGTAGTCTACCTGGACCTCAGCAAGGCCTTTGACACCGTCTCCCATAGCAAACTACTGGCCAAGCTGTCAGCCCATGGCCTGGACGGGAGCACACTGTGCTGGGTTAGGAACTGGCTGGAGGGCCGAGCCCAGAGAGTGGTGGTGAATGGTGCCACATCCAGCTGGCGGCCAGTCACTAGTGGTGTGCCCTAAGGATCAGTGCTGGGGCCCATGCTCTTTAACATCTTTATTGATGATCTGGATGAGGGCACTGAGTCCATCATCAGTAAATTTGCTGATGATACCAAGCTGGGGGCAGGAGTTGATCTGCTGGAGGGTAGAGAGGCTCTGCAGAGGGACCTTGACAGGCTGGACAGATGGGCAGAGTCCAACGGCATGAGATTTAACACATCCAAGTGCCAGGTTCTGCACATTGGCCACAACAACCCCATGCAGAGGTACAGGCTGGTGTCAGAGTGGCTGGAGAGCAACCAGGCAGAGAGGGACCTGGGGGTACTGGTCGATGGCAGGCTGAACATGAGCCTGCAGTGTGCCTAGGCAGCCAAGAGGGCCAATGGTATCCTGGCCTGTATCAGGAACAGTGTGGCCAGCAGGAGCAGGGAGGTCATTCTGCCCCTGTACACTGCCCTGGTTAGGCCACATCTCGAGTACTGTGTCCAGTTCTGGGCCCCTCAGTTTAGGAAGGATGTTGACTTGCTGGAACGAATCCAGAGAAGGGCAACAAAGTTGGTGAGGGGTTTGGAACACAAGCCCTATGAGGAGAAGCTGAGGGAGCTGGGATTGCTCAGCCTGGAAAAGAGGAGACTCAGGGGTGACCTTATCACTCTCTACAACTACCTGAAGGGAGGTTGTAGACAGGCGGATGATGGTCTCTTCTCCCAGGCAGCCAGCACCAGAACAAGAGGACACAGTCTCAGGCTGCGCCGGGGAGGTTCAGGTTGGATGTTAGGAAGAAGTTCTATACAGAGAGAGTGATTGCCCATTGGAATGGGCTGCCCAAGGAGGTGGTGGAGTCGCCGTCATTGGAGGTGTTCAGGAGGAGACTTGATGGGGTGCTTGGTGCCATGGGTTAGTTGTTTAGGTGGGTTGGATTGGTTGATGGGTTGGACGCGATGATCTTGAAGATCTCTTCCAACCTGGTTTGGTTTATTCTAAATAAAG
This sequence comes from Melanerpes aurifrons, assembly GCA_011125475.1. NCBI lineage: Eukaryota > Metazoa > Chordata > Aves > Piciformes > Picidae > Melanerpes > Melanerpes aurifrons. The sequence continues at coordinate 800,267 of WWNC01000118.1, read as the reverse complement.
GTTTATTCTAATCAACTAAACCATGGCATTAAATTCCTCATCCAGTCTCATTTTAAACATTTCTAGGGACAGTGACTCCACCACCTCCCTGGGCAGCACATTCCAATGGGCAATCAGTCTTTCTGGGAAGAATTTCTTCCTAACATCCAGCCTAAATCTCCTTGAGGTTGACACAGTTTGAGACTGTGTCCTCTTGTTCTGTCACAGGTTGCCAGGGAGAAGAGACCAACCCCCACCTGGCTACAACCTCCTTTCAGGTAGTTGTAGACACCAATAAGGTCTCGCCTGAGCCTCCTCTTCTCCAGTCTAAGCAACCCCAGCTCCCTCAACCTCTCCTCAAAGGGCTTGTGCTCCAAACCCCTCCTCAGCTTTGTTGCCCTTCTCTGGACACATTCCAGCAACTCAACATCTTTCTTAAACTGAGGGGCCCAGAACTGGACACAGTACTCAAGATGTGGCCTGACCAGTGATGAGTATAGGGGAAGAATGACTTCCCTGCCTCTGAAATAAACACTTTGTATTCTAACTGTGAATCAACACTTGTACTTACATGTAAAAGGTAAGATATGTGTGATGGGGCTTGGGATTCAAACACAGGCTTGGGATTCAAACACATTAGAAACATTCATTTAGGAAGACCCTCTGAGAAAGGTGGAGTGCAAAGTATTATTTTGTGACTCCAAAGGAAGGGTCTTGAAAGCCCAAGGCACGCCATCTACTCCTTGTTTTCTAACACAACACTCCTGCTTTCTGCAGATAGTGAAAATTGACTTCCATTATGCTAAGTAAGAAATAAAGCCCAGAAACAAATCAGAATTCAACTTCAGTGATCTTAAACCAGGGGCTCTTGATATAAGAGGAATAATATCCTGCTGGCAGCTTCCAGATTTCTGTGCAGAAGTGCATCTCACATTTCTAGAAAGAATCCAGTGTACATCTCCTCAGCAGCAGAGGACTCTCATTAAAATCTCTTTCCACCCTACATTTGATTTTTAATCTAGGAGATAGAAAGGAGGGCCAGATCTTAGAATTACAGGAGGCAATAATGAACTTGCTCGTACTCTAACTTGCTCCCTCGATAGCGTAGCACTGAAACATATCATCACATAGTGTATTTTATTCCTGATGTCTCACAAGATTTGCCTGTACTGGTAATCCTCAAGAGGTCAAGCAGGGAGCCAATGCTCAGAGGAACCAGCATCCACAGGGAATCTGTGCTGCAGTGAAGAGTTAAATGCATGATTTCTGTATCTCAGGCTGCCATCTGAATGACAAAGCCATCCTGCTGCCAGTGCTAATTCTTGCCAACCAGCTCCTATTAGGATGTACGATTTCCACAACAGGTACTAAACCCAGAGAGAGAGTCTGTGTGGTTTCAAACCTCTCCTCAAGAAAGTAGTTTTGCAGCTATTGCTTTCTACCCATGCAAAAGTGGTAGCTCTCTCAGTGGTAATACCTGACAATTTAAATAAAAGGTATAGTGAGTTGGGTGCCATCTCACACATCTTGACAACCCACCTGATGTTTGTAGAGGCTGATGGAGACCAACGTGCCCTGGTTTAATGCTGTGGCATACTGGGAGCAAACCCATATGTGATGCAATATTTTTGTGTTTGCTTTCTCTTCTGCTAGCAATCACAGCACACAGCACTTGATACAGTTTGTTCATACAGCTGAAGAAAAATGTCTGTTTCAATGCAGTCCTTGTATTATTATCCACTAGTGGAGAGAGCTTCTCTGTCTGCTATATCAATGTCCTTTGCATTATGTTTTCTCTTCCTCTGTGGCAGAGATGGTGTCTGAAGTCTGCTCTTCTGACCAATGGACCGTGCTTTTAGATGAGTTTGGAGTCATCAGTGTTAGCATCAGACTCAGATGGTTACAGAAGCCCATGGGAAATGATTCCATTTCTTTTAAATTCCAGTAGTTTTTCATTTATCCTTGAATTATCCCAGCACTTCCAGGAATTGACAAGTCATCAAGGTCCAATTGGCTGTATTCCAATGGCAGAGTTGCTACAGGAATGCAGAGGCAACTCCTGACTGTGCAAGAGGTGTAGGCAGATAGGTCAGGATCTGTTAACCTATTCAGATGCCTAACACCCTCTGAAATTTCCCTATAAAACTAATTCACAGTGTTATCTGCACATCATCATAGAGAGCTGGTACACTGAATGCAAGGTGACTGAGGGTAAAGGGGAAGCTGTTAAAGTGGGGAAGAGGAGTAGAAGTGCTGTTTTAACCTAGTAGAATACTTCACTTCATTTCAATTTAAATTGCAGTCACCTGACATTCTGTAGTTGAACTTTCTCCAGTGGTTGTACACAATGCACTTTGTTTTCTGTTCAATGGGAAGCCTTACCAGAACTGTCAGGTCTTATAAATATACAGGCAATATTTCAATCATCTCTCACTTTCTCTTACTCCCAGACTGGTATTGCATGTTCTTGCAGGGCAGTGCCACAGTTTCTTTTCCAGAACAGTAACTCTATGTGGTGAGAGGAAATGTTCAACATGAACTCAAACCTGCAATCTCCCTGGCATGGGGGCTTGAGCATATTTTGAGGCCTTTGCCCTATAGATGTTGACAATTTCTCTCCTTTCTCAAGGGTCACAGAAGAAATCTCTCCCCGGCCTTCAGGCCAAATCAACAGATGTGGGCTTCCTTTACTGGGTTAGAGATGACTAAATTACTAGAGGAAAACTGGCAAACAGCTTGGTCTATTGGACATACTCTGTTATACCATACAGAAAATGCCTGGCCACATATGTCAAGGCTTGAGGCTAGCCTGAGATACGATGCACGTGCAGACCTGTGGTAGGTCCAGAAACAGACATGCTCACTGTACACAGGTGGATAGCTGAAAAATGTGTATGTGGTAGCTGCTGACGTACATAGTATTACATTTGCACATCTGCTCATATGCATATGGTAGATCCAAGAAGTACTTCCCAGTGAACCATGGGCAGAGATAGGAGAGCACTGCCTAAGGCAGAACCCTTCTTCCAAAGAGGAGATGGGAAAAAGAGGATGTTCAGAGGAGAACACAGGAGAAACCACATCCTTTGTGATCTTGATGGTACCTGAGTGGTTGTATCAGCAGTTGCATCACAGCACTGTCTTCACAGCAGTGAATGCTCAGCAATGACTTGTAACTCGGGAGGAAGAAAGTGTTATGGAGACAAATGAGTCTGCAAAATGTGTGTGGGCTGTGCTTGTCACAGCATGAGGGAGAAGAGAATATGATAAATGTTCTTATTGCAAACGGAGGACTGTGCTCGCTGTGGATACCTGCTCAAGTGAAGTGAGAATTACTGTTCTAAATAGAAGCACTTACTTTACATTAGCGAGTGTTCAGCTTTGAGAAGAACCAATTGCTTTGTAAGTGTAAAGAAATATTTCTTTTCCATGTGAGTCGAATTAATTCAGAAAATAAGGCTACTAACGCTTGATAAGCGGGATGATCAATTAATAAAAGGAATTAATTTATTTTATTAATAATAACTTTTCCACGCCAAACGTTAATAAACTTATTTACAATTTGTTTAGGTTCGGGTATCCGGTGGGGAATCACTTACACAAAATGTTGCTAATACTAATGATGTGAACACTTTAGATAGAGGAAGGATTCGATCTAGAGTAACTACACTCCTTATATCAAAAACCAAACCTTTATTTTTAGAATAAACCAAACCAGGTTGGAAGAGACCTTCAAGATGATCGTGTCCAACCCATCAACCAATCCAACCCACCCAAACACCTAACCCATGGCACCAAGCACCCCATCAAGTCTCCTCCTGAACACCTCCAATGACGGCGACTCCACCACCTCCTTGGGCAGCCCATTCCAATGGGCAATCACTCTTTCTGTATAGAACTTATAGTTTCATAGTTTCATAGTTTCATTCAGGGTTGGAAGGGACCACAAGGATCATCTAGTTCCAACCCCCCTGCCATGGGCAGGGAAACCCCACACTAGATCAGGCTGGACAGAGCCTCATCCAGCCTGGTCTTAAACACCTCCAGGGACGGGGCCTCGACCACCTCCCTGGACAACACATTCCAGGGTCTCACCACTCTCATGGGGAAGAACCTCCTCCTCACATCTAGCCTGAATCTCCCCACCTCCAGCTTCATTCCATTCCCCCTAGTCCTATGACTACCTGAGATCCTGAGAAGTCCTTCCCCAGCCTTCCTGTAGGCCCCCTTCAGATACTGGAAGGCCACAATTAGGTCACCTCGGAGCCTTCTCTTCTGCAGACTCAACAGCCCCAACTCCTTCAGTCTGTCCTCATAGGAGAGGTGCTCCAGCCCTCTGATCATCCTCGTGGCCCTTCTCTGGACACGTTCCAGCACCTCCACATCCCTCTTGTAACAGGGGCTCCAGAACTGGACACAGTACTCCAGATGGGGTCTCACCAGGGCTGAGTAAAGGGGGAGGATCACCTCCCTCGACCTGCTAGCCACACTTCTCCTGATGCAGCCCAGGATCTGATTGGCCTTGTGGGCTGCAAGTGCACATTGAGAGCTCATGTTGAGCTTTTTGTCCACCAGCACCCCCAAGTCTCTCTCCTCAGGGCTGCTTTCCAGCCAGTCACTGCCCAGCCTGTATTTGTGCCTGGGATTGCCTCGACCCAGATGCAGGACCCTGCACTTGCTCTTATTGAACTTCATGAGGTTGGCTTGTGCCCACCTCTCCAGCCTGTCAAGGTCCCTCTGGATGGCCTCCCTTCCTCCAGCGTGTCTGCTGCACCACACAGCTTGGTGTCATCAGCAAACTTGCTGAGGGTGCACTCAATGCCACTGTCCATGTCACCCACAAAGATGTTGAATAAGACAGGTCCCAGGACTGATCCCTGAGGGACTCCGCTTGTCACTGGCCTCCACTGGGACACGGACCCATGGACTGCCACTCTCTGGGTGCGGCCATCAAGCCAGTTCCTTATCCATCTAGTGGTCCACCCATCAAACCCATGTGTCACCAGTTTGGAGACCAGGATGTGGTGCGGGGCACTGTCGAAGGCTTTGCTCAGGTCCAGGTAAATGACATCAGTTGCTTGCCCCTCATCTATTAATTTTGTCACCTGCTCATAGAAGGCCACCATGTTGGTCAGGCAGGATTTGCCCTTGGCAAAGCCATGCTGACTGCTCCCAATCACCTCTTCACTATTCTTTTGAGCGAGTAGTGACTCCAGGAGGATCTGTTCCATGATCTTTCCAGGCACAGAGGTGAGACTGACTGGTCTGTAGTTCCCTGGTTCCTCCTTCTTACCCTTTTTGAAGATGGGGGCAATGTTTCCCCTTTTCCAGTCCGTGGAGACTTCACCAGATTGCCATGACTTTTGAAATATAATAGAGAGGGGTTTAGCAACCTCATCTGCCAGTTTCTTCCTAACATCCAACCTGAACCTCCCCGGCGCAGCCTGAGACTGTGTCCTCTTGTTCTGATACTGGCTGCCTGGGAGAAGAGACCATCATCCGCCTGTCTACAACCTCCCTTCAGGTAGTTGTAGAGAGTGATAAGGTCACCCCTGAGTCTCCTCTTTTCCAGGCTGAGCAACCCCAACTCCCTCAGTCTTTCCTCATAGGGCTTGTGTTCCAAACCCCTCACCAACTTCGTTGCCCTTCTCTGGATTCGTTCCAGCAAGTCAACATCCTTCCTAAACTGAGGGGCCCAGAACTGGACACAGTACTCGAGATGTGGCCTAACCAGGGCAGTGTACAGGGGCAGAATGACCTCCCTGCTCCTGCTGGCCACACTTTTCCTGATACAGGTCAAGATGCCATTGGCCCTCTTGGCCGCCTGGGCACACTGCAGGCTCATGTTCAGCCTGCCATCGACCAGTACCCCCCGGGCCCTCTCTGCCTGGTTGCTCTCCAGCCACTCTGACACCAGCCTGTACCTCTGCATGGGGTTGTTGTGGCCAATGTGCAGAACCCGGCACTTGGATGTGTTAAATCTCATGTTGTTGGATTCTGCCCATCTGTCCAGCCTGTCAAGGTCCCTCTGCAGAGCCTGTCTACCCTCCAGCAGATCAACTCCTGCCCCCAGCTTGGTATCATCAGCAAATTTACTGATGATGGACTCAGTGCCCTCATCCAGATCATCAATAAAGATGTTAAAGAGCATGGGCCCCAGCACTGATCCTTAGGGCACACCACTAGGGACTGGCCGCCAGCTGGATGTGGCACCATTCACCACCACTCTCTGGGATCGGCCCTCCAGCCAGTTCCTAACCCATCACAGTGTGTTCCCGTCCAAGCCATGGGCTGACAGCTTGGCCAGCAGTTTGCTATGGGGGACGGTGTCAAAGGCATTGCTGAGGCCCAGGTAGACTACATCCACAGGCCTCCCCACATCCACCAGGCGGGTCACCTGATCACAGAAGGAGATCAGGTTGGTCAGGCAGGATCTGCCCTTCCTAAATCCATGCTGGCTAGGCCGGATCCCCTGGCCATCCTGTAAGTGCTGTGTGATTGCACTCGGGATGACCTGTTCCATGATCTTGCCTGGCACTGAGGTCAGGCTGACAGGCCTATAATTCCCTGGCTCATCCAACTGACCCTTCTTGTGGATGGGCACAATGTTGGCCAGCTTCCAGTCCTCTGGGACCTCTCCAGTGAGCCAGGACTGCTGGAAAATGATGGAGAGTGGCTTGGCCAGCTCATCTGCCAGCTCTCTCAGCACCCTAGGATGGATCCCATCTGGTCCCATGGACTTGTGGGGATCCAAGCTGCTAAGGAGAGTTCCAACCACCTCCTCATGGAACACAGGGAAACTGCAGCTCCCTGGCTCCTTCTGCCAGCTCTGCAGGCCAGCTGTCAGGAAGACATTCTGTCCTTCTAGTAAAAATTGAGGCAAAGAAGGTGTTAAGTACCTCTGCCTTTTCCTCATCCCTTGATACAACATTTCCCTACATGTCAACCAAGGAGTGGAGGTTGTCCTTTCCCTTCCTCTAGCTATTAATATATTTATAGAAGGACTTTTTGTTGTCCTTCACAGTAGAGGCCAGTTTAAGCTCCAAGTATGCTTTTGCCTCCCTAATTTTCATCCTACATGATTTGGCAACATCCTTAAACATTTGACACCGTCCCCCACAGCAAACTGCTGACTAAGCTGTCAGCCCGTGGATTGGACCGTTACACTCTGTGCTGGGTTAGGAACTGGCTGGAGGGCCGGGCCCAGAGAGTGGTAGTGAACAGTGCCACATCCAGCTGGAGGCCAGTCACCAGTGGTGTCCCCCAGGGATTAGTGCTGGGCCCTGTCCTCTTCAACATATTCATCGCTGATCTGGATGAAGGGGTAGAGTCAGTCATCAGCAAGTTTGCAGATGACACAAAGTTAGGGGCAGATGTTAGTAAGTTAGAGGGTAGAAAGGCTCTGCAGAGGGACCTCGACCGACTGGACAGATGGGAAGAGTCCAATGGGATGGCATTCAACAAGTCCAAGTGCCAGGTGCTGCACTTTGGCTATGGCAATCCCATGCAGAGCTATAGGCTGGGGTCGGAGTGGCTGGAGAGCTCCCAAACCGAGCGGGACCTGGGTGTGCTGATCGACAGCCACCTGAATATGAGCCAGCAGTGTGCCCAGGTGGCCAGGAGGGCCAATAGCATCCTGGCCTGCATTAGGAATAGTGTGGCCAGCAGGAGCAGGGAGGTCATAGTGCCCCTGTACTCTGCTTTGGTTAGGCCACACCTTGAGTCCTGTGTCCAGTTCTGGGCCCCTCAGTTTAAGAAAGACATCAAAACACTTGAGCGTGTCCAGAGAAGGGCAACAAGGCTGGTGAGAGGCCTTGAACACAAGTCCTATGAGGAGAGGCTGAGGGAGCTGGGATTGCTTAGCCTGGAGAAGAGGAGGCTCAGGGGTGACCTCATTGCCCTCTACAACTACCTGAAGGGTGGTTGTAGCCAGGAGGGGGTTGGCCTCTTCTCCCAGGCAACCAGAACCAGAACAAGAGGACACAGTCTCAAGCTGCGCCAGGGGAGGTTTAGACTCGAGGTGAGGAGGAAGTTCTTCACCGAGCGAGTCATTCGGCATTGGAACGGGTTGCCCAGGGAGGTGGTTGAGTCATCGACCCTGGAGGCGTTCAAGGGGAGATTGGACATCTCACTTGGTGCCATGGTCTAGTCATGGGGTCTGCGTTGATAGGTTGGACTCGATGATCCTCGAGGTCCTTTCCAACCTAAGTGATACTGTGATACTGTGATACTGTGATTCCGTGGGTTGCCTCCCCTCTCTTCCAAAGGCGATACACTCTCTTTTTTTCCCTTAGTTCTTTTAAGAGTTCATTAACCATTCAGGCTGGCCGTCTGCCCCGGCGGCTCATCTTCTGGCACATTGGCACAGCCTGTCCCTGAGCCTTCTACAATTCTTCCTTGAAGTAGGTCCAACTCTCCTGGACCCCTTTATTATTAAGGGCTTTATCCCAAGGAACCCTCTGAATTAGTTCCTTGAGTAACCCGAAGTCTGCCCTCCGGAAGTCCAGAGTGGAGGTCTTCTTGCTACCCCTCTTAGCTTGACCAAAACCCTAGAATTCAATTATCTCGTGGTCACTGGACCCCAATCATCCTCCAACCACCACATCACCCACCAGCCCTTCTCTATTGGTGAAGAGGAGGTCAAGCATAGCCTTGCCCCTGGTAGGCTCTCGCAGCACCTGGGATAAGAAGCTGTCCTCCATGCATTCTAAGAACCTCCTAGACTGTCTCCTCTCTGCTGTGTTGAGATCCCAGCAGATGTCAGGCAGGTTGAAGTCGCCCATGAGAACAAGGTCAGGAGATCTTGGGGCAGCCTTAAGCTGCCTATAGAATGCTTCATCAACATCTTCCTCCTGCTTGGGTGGTCTATAACAGACTCCAACCAGGGTGTCTGCCCTGTTGGCCTTCCCTCTAATTCTTACCCACAGGCACTCAACCCGATCGTCCCTAATCTCCGTCTCAATGGCATCTAGTGCCTTCCTGATGTACAGGGCCACCCCTCCACCCCTTCTTCCTTGCCTGCCTCTCCTGAAGAGCTTGTAGCCGTCAATTGCAGCGCTCCAGTCACGTGAGTCGTCCCACCACGTCTCTGTGATGGCAACTACATCATAACTTTCCTGCTGCATCAAGGCTTCCAGCTCCTCCTGTTTGTTACCCATGCTTCGTGCATTAGTGTACATGCACTTAAGCTGGGCTGCTGGTTTCACCTCCGACTCTAGCTTCTCGCCCCCAGACTCTTGTCAGAGGGGACTAATTTCAGCCCCTTCCCCCTTTGAAACTAGTTTAAAGCTTTGTCGATGAGACCTGCCAATTCCCTTCCCAGGATCTTTTTCCCTTTGGGGGACTGGCCGTTCTCATATACTGTGACCTTTCCCCTTCTCTGGGACAGATGTATTCTATCTGTTGCCAGCTGGCCTGGTGCAGTAGAAAGTTTCCCAATATCAAAAAACCCAAAATTCTTTTGACTGCACCAGCCTCTAAGCCACTTGTTAACTATAGCTGCTGACCTGTTCCTTATGGTATTTCCTCCTGCAGCTAAGGGTATTGATGAAAAAATTATTTGTGCCCCTGACCCCTCAATCAGGTCTCCCAGGGCCCTGAAGTCATCTCAAAGTGGAAGGGAGAGCGAGGAGCTGCAATTCCTGATTCAGTAACAAGGTGGGTCTCCTTTGCTCCCTGGTGGAGCAAAGGCAGAGGGTGAGAAGGAAATTAATGTCAAATATGCTTTATGAAGTCAATAATCAGAATCACTTACGAAGCAATATTCAGTCCAGAGATTCTGAATCAGTCCAAGACCTGGTGTTGAGAGCAGCGGGCAGGAAAGTTTATAATTCAGAATTCTGTTCTCGGTATAATTTTGTAAAGCCAAGGAAAAGGAAAAATAGTACCCAAGCACGTTGCCTGACACTGAAAGTGAAACTGGAGTACACGTGGTGCATGCTGGTGGAGGGGGATGGGCGAGTAGCACCCACCTCGCTGGCTGTAGACGAGCCAGAACCAAAGGAAAAAAGGGGCTGGGTTACTGAAGAACCCCTCTATTTAACTGCTTTTTTGAAACAAAACTGACCACTGGCAGAAAAGTGATTTGAAACTTAGCCAATTACCTTCTGGGCATCAGCACAGTGGTGAGTGGTCAGGATACCTGCCAAACAGGTTTGGCTAGCTTTTTACTGGTACATGTTTCCTTTTGTCTATCTCCCCCAGCTTCTTAGGGATCTTACTGAAACCTGTTTTGGGCCTAGTCATGTCCAACCAGGACACCATGTCCATTCAAATAAATATCTTCTCTCTTCCTGTCCACTGACCAGCCTTTAAATGGTTACTAATTTCTTGGCCTACCAACAAACACTAAGTGATGGTGATGGAGATACTAGGTGAGGTACCTCACTAACCAGTAGCATTATAGATGAAGGTACTTTTCTACCACTGTCATATGTCACTGAAGTGCCTGCAGACCACTATACTTGCATGTTGTGAGAGACTCAACAAAGATAAAATCACTTGCTGCTTGCCCAGACAATAGCTGATATGTGTTGGGCAGAGCCACTGGAAGGAAGGTGCAAAGATCATGTAGGAATCCTGTCTACCAATCCTGGATGCAAATCACCTTGTGATTGCATCGTGATAACACTGGACTGCAGCTGGCCTACAACAATGACCCAGCCATTCACGCCTTCAGGACAAGATAATCTCCACCCATCAAGTACCCTGGAAAGGGTAGACAATGGGTTCACCACCTGTTTCCTGATGTGTAATGAGTGTGGGGGCTTGTCTGGATGGAGATGGAGGAGGCGGAGGGCCCCCTCACCCCCCATCCTCATCCTTGCCCAAACTCACAGAAATGCACAGAAAGATTTCCGGGGGAACAATACCTGGACATTTAACTAAGGATGATTTCCTGGCCCTGGAATTCCTGAGGGACAATACTTGGATACATACCTAAGGACTAAAAACTGTATAAAAGACTTGAGCAACTACTGGTTTGTAGAAGAAAAACGCAGAAGAAAAATATGGGGGACTGTGTCTCCCAGACTGGATGATTAAAGGAATCAAAACACAGGAGAAAAACGGAGATGAAGGAAAACCCTGCCGAACCTCTCCTCTTCTCTCCAAACCTCTCCTCTCCTCTCCGAACCTCTCCTCTCCGAACCTCTTCTCTCCGAACTGAACCTCTCCTCTCTGAACCTCTCCTCCCGGTAGGATATTTTCCTCAGAGGACTTCTTGTGGGCTTATGCATTTACCTGTACTGACAAGCCTCTTCTCAGGCCCTTGGCCACACAGCACCACTGGGCTTCATCCATCATCAGACCCTCTCCAGCTGAAGAACAAGATGACTATAAGCAGTTGCCTGATGTCCTATGCCAGCTCCAAATTGTGCCTGGGACTTTTTTTGGAGGAGGACTACCGTGTTCCAGGGCAAAGCTGTGTCAGTGGTTATTCCAGTATTTCAACAACTCCCATGTTCTAGTGTCCAGACTATTTTCTGGCACTATTTAAAGTACCAGTATGAATGTAATAGATGGCAGGGAAAAGCAGGAACAGAAAGGGAGATACCTCCTACACAGTCTCCTTTGCTTTGCATCTGGTGGTTAACTTCAGCCTTGTTAGACATCACACAGCCTCTACTAACCATAGCAGAAGTCATGGTCAACAGATACTTCAAAGCCCCCTGCCTATTTGTGAGCACAAGTTTTTTCCCAGCTCATGTTTGTGATATTACACTTCTGCCCAAGGCTTCAACTAAGGTATCTCTCCTAAGGATAATTAACAGCAGACAAAATAAAGACACCAATAATAAGATGGATAAAGATAACTGCGTTCTACAAGAACTGCTGTGAGTTGCATAACCTAGGTTCACACACCATCCTTTTATATATATCAGCAAATTATGAGAGTCTTTATCTCTTGCTTTCATTGCTGATTGTCTCCATTAGAACCTTTCCAGCAAGCAGAAGTCACTGTCCACATAATGCTAGATGCTGTACACACACAACGCTAGATGCTGTACACACACGTCATTTGTGTCCCAAAGATCTTGTCCAGATAGACAGGACAGAGTTCAGAGAAGTGGCATCTACAGTACTGATGCTCTGGTGGAAGCTGCATCCATTTCAAAGTCAAAACTCTTTTGAAGTCCACATGCTGTCATATCACAGGGTTTTGTGGCAACCTTTCTTCAGTAAGGATGTTGATTGCTTTCTGTGTCTGGAAACAAAGAGAATTTCTACCAATAGAGTCTGTGAGTCAGCACAACAGTGTGGCAGGAATTCTAAACAATGTGGCACTGGTTTTCCATTACAGAAAAAGAGACTAATTAGAGAATGATTAATTACATGGATTCTGTGCCTGATTGTCTACAACAAGATGGGTGTGGGAAGGTTCTTCCTTTAATCTTGTTATTTCAGAACAGTTGCTTGCTTTTTTTCTTCTTCCTTCTGGACTGGAGTTAAATATGGTGGTAGTTATGCACTGTAACGATTAATTTGCTTCTTAAAAAATAGAAGTCCTTGTTTCTATCTCTGCCTAAGGCATTTTGCAATTTACCTCTTTAGTTTTCCAAAGAACAGTTGTGCTCACATGATCAAACAGCAGTGGATCAAACAGTTTGCTGAGCACTGCAGCACTGAAAAGTAGATCTTGAGACAAAGACCACATACAATCCGCTTTGTTCTCTGTAAAAGGCCTCTAACCAAGGTCTTGAAAAAATCCAGGACAAAAAAAAAAGGACATTTATGTGATCAGCTTCCAGATTTGAAAAATCATCTCCTACAGAAATTTTGACCCACCCCCCCCACACACAAAAAAAGCTCCCAAAGATTACTGGATTGCATCTTTTGGAGGTATTTTAGAATTTGTTGCTGTAATTAGCACAGGAATTAATGTGGAACTGTGCAGGAGTAGAAAAATCAGGAAGCTTGTACCATCTCATCAGGTTAATGAACTGTATTTACTGCTACCCCTCCTGGGCAGTGCACCTACTTCTCACGTAGTGCTATGAGTTCAAAATCATGCATCTTTCACATGATCTGCATGTGTATGCTTGTATTGTTAGTCTGGTTATTATGGTTCCTGTTGTCTATGACCAAAACTTTCTATGTGGACAGTGATTCCTTCAGTATTTATGCCAAGAAGGGAGGCATCAGATCAGTTAAAGAAAGGTAGGCTTCAGAAATACCAGCCCTAAAGTGTTTTGTTTATTACACAACGAAGAACACAGCAACATGTGTTGGCAGTGTGATCACAGGTGCGGTATCTCTTGAATAGCAGAGGTTGCAGCAAATAAAAATGCCTGGTCTTAAACTAATGGCTTCTATGTAGATGAGGAATTCAGGAAGAAGAAATGCACTGACAAGGTGTTTTGTAAGTTAAGTGGGATATGCCATCCACAGGGAATCATGGAAACTAAAAGACATCAGAAATCTTTTCTACACAATAGAGACTATCATCTCCAGAATTACTTGAGGGATGACATTTGAGGAGCTGCCTGCTGGAATACAAGTCCACAAGGTAGACTTCATGGTGCAGAGTGGCCCTGCTCTGTTCATCAGTTGGTCTGCTTGGGTATTTCCCAGTTTTAAATATCAGCATTCAGAAAGTTGATTTTACAAGATTAGCCTTGGTTAAAACTAATCCTTGGATTCCTTTTGGGAGCCACAGAAAGATCTGATTTCAAGAATTGTTTTACCTTAAAGGGTTGTGACCATCTGTACAGCAGAAAATTCTGGCGAATTCATGGTGAATGTAGTTTGTCCGGGCAGTGCAGTCCTAAATTCCTCACAGTTCTTAATAAGGACAACCATAAAAAAAAGAAAGCCTTAAAATCATGAAGTTTTTCTTAATGGTAGTGGGATCCTTAGCAGAGGGTGCTTGAACTACCTGTGGTTTTAACACTCAAACAATGTGCACTTGAGGTGGGGGTAATTATGGACGACGGAGATTGGAATCAATACAGCTGATCAATATGATCTAGTATTGTTCCTTTATTGCTTCAGCGTTGTTCTATTATAATGCAAGCATAGTACAGAGCAGACAGTAGAGCTGACAGGCTAGTAAGAAGTGCATAGAAGAAGTGCATATTAAGAAAAACTTTACAACTTATATAAACTCGGAGGGCATTGCTGGCATAGCTTCATTGGTCCCTCACAAGTGACCACACACTGTACTACTATTGATTATTGGTTAAACTAGTAATAACACGCGAGATTGTTGATGCACGTGTGTGTCCTGTTATTCCAAGATAACTCTCTGTGTTTATAGCTACCAGTGCCCTGCTTTGGTTACACGGTGCAGGCACAGCACTATTCTGCTACACTGCTCACCACTTCTGCACTCATGCTGGACACGGCCTACCACCATGTCAGGCTCTAGGCCTACACTGCCAGATTGCTCACACTGCTTATTGCAACCATTACCACAGGTAATAAAGTGTCTCAGAGATACTGGTTTCTCTGTTGAATATGTTCTTCATGGTCCTGGCCAGTTACCCCAATCAGTTGCTTGTGAAATTATGGAAGAGGTCAGCTTTGCTTTGACTGACTACATAATTGTCTTCAGAAGGCCCCACCAATTGTTCTGGATCTGATAGAGACATTTACAGTATCTCTTCTAAGGCTACTGGTGAACAAAGAGAGAAAAGGAGAAATCAGAGTTCCATTTAGCTACAGAGGTTATTCCAGTGGCTTGGCAGGGATCTGTATAACCCCTCCAAGATGGCCTTGTTGTCTGGCAGTGAGAAGGATAAGATAGGAACTACAAAAGACAGATGAGTGGAGGGGACCAAAAATTACCTGACATGCAATCAGATTGTGAGACCCATTCATGCTTCAGGGACTGCCTACCTATGGAGCTTGTAGGAGAAACTCATGACACAGCTGATTGCATGGATTGCTGGTTGAGGTGACTGCCTAACAATTGTTTGTCAATCAAGCCTGTGGGAAATAACAACTTCCTTTAGGCCTTAGGGTAATTGGTTTGATCACTGTGTTCAAAGGACCAAAACAGAAGGCAATTTTGATTCAGACCAGAAACTCCCGTGTCCTGTAAAGACTTCTCTATCTTTGCCAGCTCTTCTGTGTCTTTTAGAGATGGAATGTGACATAACCTTCTTTCCTTTACCTCCATGTGTTTGCTTTCCAAAGGCAAACACTTTCTGGAGTCACTAGACAATGTTGTTTAAGAGCTCTCTCAAAATCTTTAACATCTTCTGTGGGAACAGAGCTGGGCATGCAGACCATGCTGTGTCTCTTAGTAAGGTCAACTAATGCAAGTAGAAAACATCCTTAACTGTTTCAGGTGTTGTAGGTTATTTTACTAGGAAATAGGGGGAAATGGTCACCAAATAGAGTTGTTATATATGGTCACAGGTTGCAAAACTTCTTCAGTTTCTTGGAAGCAAATGTGAACACAAGATTTTTAAAGCTTTTAGTTTATCCAGAGCATAAGGGATGCTCAGCCTCAGCCTTGGGGCATGAGGATGAAGAGGAAGCAGAGCTGAATGTGAAAATTTTACTGTACCATAAAAATTTCTAAGCAGCAAATCATCTTGTCACAAATCAAATCTATGAAACTAAAGTTCTTTTTTTCTCTCAATAATTACAAATGGATCTTAATTTAGACATTTGAAAGTGTGCTGTAAAATTAATTAACTTATACAGTGAACTGAATAAACACATTATAAAAAGACAGTTCTCATTTTGGTAGCTTCCAAACATTTATAGAAAGCTCTTCCTAAAAGAGAAATTGATCAAAGTTGAGCCTTTCTTGCAGAAAGTTTCTTTTGCAAGATTTCATTTTCTTACAAAACAAAAAGTGGTTCAGAAATTCCCAAGATGTTACTGATGTTTTCTTTTCATTCCAGAGTTGAAGATGACATAGAAAAGCTCTTGAAAATAACCTCCAACCCAAAACCTAAGGTACCATCAAAGCCACCAGTGCCTCAGAAGCCAGCAGTTGCCCCACAGACCACTAATTCAACTCCGCTGACAAAGCCAAAGGAAAACAGGATTCAGACAATGAACGAAATGGACATTCTTCAGTATATCCAGGAAAATGAATCTATCAACAACCAAGATACAAGTCTTTTCTGAACATATTTTAAAAATTTAATGATGCCTTCTTGGCCCAAGCTTGCAGTGAGCTCAAGTGATGGTAGCAAGAGCTGACCTTTACTGTCACAGTAAAGCCATAATATAGAGAGCAGCAAGTTTGGCCAACAGACATGATATTTTCAAAATAGTGCAGGTGCAGTATAATGTTGCCTTAATTGTTCAGGGGTTTATAGGCAATGGGGACAAAATATAGCATTATAGATTGCTGCTATTTTATTCTCAACATAGTACAGTTTGGGCCAGTTTAATCCTGACTGGACACGATAAGCCTGTTTGGTGCACATATGGCAGCTGTGAATAGTGTCCAATGACTGGTCTGAGGCAGGACAGTTTGCTATTCTTGTCATTGTAGATACTGTAATTCAGCTCACTGAAAAGGTAATTTTCTTTGCATCCTGTGCATTTTTTGTAGCAGCCCTTTGCTCCCTGGCTGGTATTTCAGGAATTTCTATTCTGGAACTGATAAGTATAGGCAGCAGTTCCTCAGTAGCTCAGAGAAACACTGAAGTCTCTGCTAAGCCTGGCAATCTGCTGCCTTTGTTGTTGCACAAATGCCAACTTGTAAGAGAACTTGTAGGGCTGCAAACACTAGATGCTATGCAATTCTGGCCCCTGGGGAGAATAGCACATGAATGAGGATGGTTAAGAGTGCAGCTCCAGATGTATGTGAAGATTGCAATGTGTAGGAGGTTTAGATGCAATAGGACTCTTGTGAACCTACTCAAAATTCATAAGGACTATATTTTTCCAGTTAGTGGAGAGAAAGAGATTTCTGCAGGAGGTGATTCAGTGCAGTTACACTAATGAAGGAACTCTGAATTGCTCTCTGGAGTCACTCTCTTCTTGCTTTCTTCCAGAGTTAAAAGAAGCAGCCATGGTGATTGATTCCACTAAGCTAAAATGAGTTATTTTGGTAAAACTATGGCAATGGAAGGACAAATCTGGGATTATCCAGAGGAAAAAAAACAGGAAGAAAATATACTGGAGAAATTTTAATATGTATGAAAAGAAAAACATGGTAGAACTTCTTCCCCAGCTCAGACATTCTGGTTGAACATGCTGAATTTACATCTGATGTGCTCTTAAGTAGAAAGAGATTCCTGAACTCATTCCACATGTGTTCCATCCAGGTATGAAGACAAACTCCTCAGAGGGAAAATAATATATTTAAGCAGCCCTGAGGAGAGAGACTTGGGGGTGCTGGTGGACAAAAAGCTCAACATGAGCTCTCAGTGTGCACTTGCAGCCCACAAAGCCAATCAGATCCTGGGCTGCATCAGGAGAAGTGTGGCTAGCAGGTCGAGGGAGGTGATCCTCCCCCTCTACTCAGCCCTGGTGAGACCCCACCTGGAGTACTGTGTCCAGTTCTGGAGCCCCTATTACAAGAGGGATGTGGAGGTGCTGGAACGTGTCCAGAGAAGGGCCACAAGGATGATCAGAGGGCTGGAGCACCTCTCCTATGAGGACAGACTGAAGGAGTTGGGGCTGTTCAGTCTGCAGAAGAGAAGGCTCCGAGGTGACCTAATTGTGGCCTTCCAGTATCTGAAGGGGGCCTACAGGAAGGCTGGGGAAGGACTTCTCAGGATCTCAGGTAGTGATAGGACTAGGGGGAATGGAATGAAGCTGGAGGTGGGGAGATTCAGGCTAGATGTGAGGAGGGGGTTCTTCCCCATGAGAGTGGTGAGACCCTGGAATGTGTTGTCCAGGGAGGTGGTCGAGGCCCCGTCCCTGGAGGTGTTTAAGAGCAGGCTGGATGAGGCTCTGGGCAGCCTGTTCTAGTGTGGGGTGTCCCTGCCCATGGCAGGGTGGTTGGAACTAGATGATCCTTGTGGTCCCTTCCAACCCTGAATGATACTATGATACTATGATATCACTATGACCAAATTTGCCTTTCTAATATAGGACAAAATAAATATGTATTTTTAATAATGAAATTATCTTTATTAGTATTTCCTTTTTAAGCCAACATAAAATATGATAAGGTTTGGTGACCATATAAAACATAACCATTGGCTCTCATCTGTATACAGGATGTTTCATCACAATAAAACATTTTACTAACCTTCAGGTGTTGTTGTTCTTTAGTTTGTACAGTGGCAGAAAATTGGAGTTAAAGGATGGATACCATTTAAGACATGAGGAGTGTGACAAGGTGTTAAAGTCCATACTCTGCTAAAACCTTGTGTAAATAAGTATGAAACCAAGAATGTAGCTGTGCTTACATTTCCTTTGAGTGCAGCTAAAAGTAAAACCATATATGGGCAAAGTAGTACCTGATCCTGTCTGCTGCCACAGTGTCCTGGTGCAATTAGGAAGCTTGTTTATCCTATCGTGCAAAATGGGAACAAACGCACTGAGGAGAAGATAAATGACTTACCAGAGAGCAGGCACAGAACAGTGGGCAGGAGAAATTAATTCCAGACAGCATTCCTGTTTCACTGCCTAGTATCATGAACAACCTCTACATATTTAACTGAAGATTGAGCAATCTTATCTCCACTTTATTCAGCCCTATTTGGGGAAACTACTTGCATTTCTGTATCTCTGGCTGTTGTGGCCTGGACACTGCTAAAATTGAGGGCCATGGCTTTTGTGATCAGTAGACTGAGTGCAGATCTTCATCATTGATGGAGGATAAACAAAAAAAAAAGACTGAGATTTCTTGAAGAGAATTAAAGAAGAATTACAGAAGAACAGAGCTGGCAGTGTCCTGGGAAGACCAGTTTGTCCACCATCCTGCCCTAAGCAGGAACATCTGGCCTGTGTACTGCTTGTGGCAGTTCCTACTGGACACGACAAGATGTTACTTAAGTGAGGCTGCAACTTCAAGAGCAGGTGGATGCCACAACAGCACATGGTGGCTGAACACAATTAGGCTGGAGAGATACCTGAGCATGGATGCTGAATTATGCCTGTGTAATCTCTCACAGGCATTTTCCTGCCTGTCCTGAAGGGACAAAAAGCCTCAAAAATGCTCTGACTCAGACAATGGGGCAGGAACCAGCAGGTCTGTTTTGTCAGGAAATTGCCTATGTTGCCCAGCCTTGTCTGAACATGCCCTAGGGTCCAAGTGGTCCAGGTGTGCCTTTGGCCATGTTTGCAGAAATTTTATTCTGTAGGTTTAAGTATCAGGCTTTTATCTCTTAATCTTTGTTGTCACTGGCCATCATTGTCTTGGGAAATCTAAAAATACCAGCCCAAAGAGCCAGTACCTTGCAATTGTCCAAACTCTGGGAGAATCCACAAGTCTTGCTTGGAATCCAAACTGTGCTTCAGTTTACCCAGGCAAACTGCAAGACCCCTCGCTGTAAGCATTGTAAAGCCCAGGAGCAGACAGATGTCTCCAGGAGCAAGCAGATGTGTCTTGCCAGGCCAAGAGACGAGCCCCAGGAGGGGTCGAGAGCCCCCGGGACAGTTTAGTTTTATTGGAAGAAGCAACAAGCACCGCTGCGAAGAGTGCAGCTGAAGAACCTCTCCAGATAGGCAAAGCTACAAAGCCAGCAAGCCCTGCAAGCCTCGGCAGCAACCTCTTTTCTACAAAGCTTCCAGCTACAAAGCCTTCAGAGATAAGCCCTGTATGTGCTACAGCAATGTGAGAAACGAACTCACTGCTGAAAATTTATAACCAATTTATTATAAAATAAAGGCAACATAGCGCTGGGCGCATAGCGAGTTTGCTAGAGGCGCACCCCAACAACACGAGTTGAACTTATATAGACGGCAAACATACATATTCATATATTAAAACTTACATATTCATATATTCCCCAGCACGCTCCCACCCCTCTCCATCAGGACAGACGAAACCTGCACTTTTGACCCGGCCAGTCTTTAGACCTGTTGGCACCTCCCCTTTCTCTCCCAAAACCCCACACAATACAGACCATCAGCCCAACAATCCAGCCCAACGATCCAGGCCAATGATCGAGCCCCACAGTCCCCAGTAATTCCCCTTGGGAAAGCCAAATATTATAACCAGTTTCTCACAATCCCTCTCCTTCTTTTTACTACATTTGGCTTGAGCCATAATAACCTAATTTAGCAACAATTCTACAACAAGCAAAAGGATTCCCAATTTCAACTTCCTGGTAAAGGGAATGGGATAACAACTGATGTTCCTTGCCTGAAAAGACTTCCTCTTTTACTTTAATAGGTACTATCTGGGTGACACCTTTCTCCCTCCGAGTGGTTAATCCTGGGAATTAGCAGTCCGGTTTGACTTGCAACTCCACTCACATGGCCTATGGGGTTGCTGCCCACAGCCATGGTTCTATATCTTCTTCGTGGCAATTACAGAGGTCTACCCGGCCTTGCCTCCTTCAATCCCACCAATGCTCTGCTCGGACTGTGTCTCCTTCCCTTGTCCAGGGAGGTTGTACCAATTTTGAACCCTGACCTATTTCTAGTTTGTGATGTTTTCAGGCAAGGACCATTACCACTCCTATTCTGATACTGGAACTCATCCTCATATCCTCCATTTGGGGTACCACGGTCCATTCAGTGGATGGATCCACCAGTCCTTTAACTCTGGTTGCATGTTGGCTGTCTGTATTGCAGTCTCTGTGGTCCCACTAGCTGAAGACAGTTTCTGGTACTTTAACACACAGAACATAGATGAATCCTCTGTCCTAATCACTTCAAATTATAACTACAACAGCATACATTTATAACCACACACACTCTCAGCACATCATTGTAGTGCAGCAGAAAAATTTACCATAACTTTTCTAAATAACCAGTTTACCATTACTATTACACTTTACCCATCCCCAATGACATCAAGTCCCAGGATCTTTTATACACAGAATGAAATCCTTGGTATTTTCTTGCAATGCAGATTCGATGTCACATGTTTCAAAAGGTGGGTTTGTCTCACTAGTTCCAGAGCCTTCAGACTGAGGTGTTCCTGAAGTGGTCCTTTTACTCACGAAGCATGTGTCCACCCTTGTTTTGCAGTACAGACAGCTGTATCTGTTGTTAACAAAACCAAGAAAAGATCCTTCCCAGGGAGAAATTAGTGACTCTCCTTTCCAAGTTGTTATTAACACTTTACCCCCAGCTTCAATCCCATATACATCAGGAATTCCAAAGGTGGGATCTGAGACCAGAACAAAACAAAAAGTTGCTTTCTGGGCCTCCTCTACTAATAAAGGTCGCTGATAAGCAAATTGGCCCTCACCTACTTACAGAATCTAGTAACTTGGAACAATGCCCTACAGGATTTTTACTTCCAGTCCAGTCCTGGGTCAACACCCCATATAGATTGTTACAAAGGGTAAAAGGAAATGTTTGTTATAGGCTTGTTGTATGCAGGAATTTACTGTATTATTAAATGTCGAATCACAGTATTGTAATTAAGCTAGCTAAAGAGCTTGCACAAAGGAACATAAAGATATCGGGTAACCTTGAAGATGTTAGCTGGAGTCAGAAACTGTCCATATGTGGTGATGTATGACGAGAGGTGAAGGAAAGGATGACTAAGGAGGATTGGTGATGTATGACGAGAGGTGAAGGAAAGGTTGACTAAGGAGGATTGGTGATGTATGACGAGAGGTGAAGGAAAGGACATAGAGGAAGACTGGTGATAAATGACTGCTTGCTTCAGCCCCATCAACTACCGAGGGATAGAGGATGACCCCCCTAACAACAACTTGGGTATGCGTACCTCGGAATGTGGGAGGACACTGACGCGGAACAGCTACCACATAAAAGATCAACGAACTGTCAGGAAGGTGCGGCAGTTGGTGGAGCGGAGACTCCCTGTCGCCCAGCGCTGTTTCTGCTTTATTGTTCATTGCCTTACTTAATTTGTATTAAACCAAATCAACTCTGAATTGGCCTCCGTGAATCCTTTATAACATAGATGTACAAAAAGATCAAATGATCAGGCAAATTTAAAACAGAGCATATCCAATCACTCATCATCTTCTGGACTCCATTTAATATTACTATTGAGGGCTAATTTATCATATAAGACTTTTACCTCTTTTTTTCCTCTCTATCCATAATCACCAGTACCCTTACAGCAGTTACCAACACTCTAGCTTTTGCCTTGTTTCTCTTCATCCCTCCTTACAAACACCTTCTGAGCTTCACGTCTAAACCTCTGTCTTGCCAATACTCAATCTTTTCCAATTTCTAATATCTGCCTATGGTTTTGCCACAAACTGCATCCTGAGAAGTATCACCCCAGCTGCAGAACTGGGATCTATTCCAGATTAGAGCTGCAAACTTCTCTTTAATCTTACCATCCACTCCATAGGAGGCTTCCTCTGATGCTCACTATAGGCTTTATCAAAATTTCTGGGCACAGCTTCTTCAATTTCTTGTCCCATGTTCTGTCTCCCCTGAAGCTGTTGATGGTCCCACTGAGGATCTTGATTAGGCCACTTCTGATTTCTTGGTGGCCCCCCCACTCTGATTTTACCTCTCCCATATTCTCACACCAGCCTGTCTGCCTTTTCCTTGTCTTTGTTCTTAAATACGGGAACAGGTGTAGGGCGTGAAGCCCTAATCCAAACAGCAGCATATTCAGCTTAAACCATTTTTTATAATATGACCCCTAAGGTGCTCTCTGAGATGGGAATGGGAGGGAGTTCTGATGACTTGCTTTTGTCCCATTCTCCTGATCACTAATCACTGCCCGGGGGTCAAAACCGAGCGGCGGCAGTTGAAGCGCCAGCTCCGAGCCACTAGCCCGCTCCCTGCGAACAACCGATCTCCCCTCACTGTGCCGATCCCCTGCAAAGTCAAACCGCAAAAAAAACCTCACCCGCCGCAGCCCAGGTCCCTGCCCTCCTGCAGAAACCTGAAGCCACGGAAAAAAACCTTCCCGAAGCAGGTCCCTCAAACCGAGGTCCCCCCCTAGAAACCGGGACGTCAGACCCGCGAGCGTGACCGCGCCACGGGCCCCCACAGTTCAAGTCCCCCTAAGGAACCGACTACAGGATACGAAAAACTCCTGAACCCGGGTCCCCCACCACCGAAACCCCGGAAACCAGGACGTCAAACCCGCGACCGCCACCGCGCCACGGGCCCCCACGGTTCACGTCCCCCTAAGGAACCGACCGCAGGATACCAAAAATTCCTGAACCTGGGTCTCCCACTGCCGGAATCCCGGAAACCAGGACGCCAAACCCGCGACCGCCACCGCGACGCAGGCCCCCACGACTCAGGCCCCTCCAGAAACTGGACCGGAGGATACCAAAACCCCGAAACCGGGCCCCTCACCACCGGGACGCCGGACACTGGGACGCAGCGCTGGTCGCCCGATCCCTACGGACGATCAGTCTGCACAGCTCCTAGACCGTAGAAACAACGCTGCCCCTTCACAGCCTGAAACCAGGGCTGTGAAGACCACCTGACTACCATCCAGAATCCTGGAATCCCCACCCACAGTGAAATTCCGGGACCCTGGAGCCAGGATCCCTCCTTAGCTACCGGGACTTCAAACCTTTCCCCTTTTGCCCCTAAAACTCGCTCTCCACAACCCCTCTAGGAACCTTGGTAACACGAATAACCCTCCTTCTCCAACCTGAGCCTGGCCACCTCCTGGGCCTGGTCCTTTACCAGTCCCTGGTGGGCACGGCTCAGCCACTACAGCTCTCCCCGCAACAGCTCCTGCTCCGCCCGCCGCACTACCGCAGGTGCTGGTGCAAACGCTGACTTGCAGCTCTGGCTGCTCTACGTGCAGCCCCTACCCTAATGGCCCCGGCTCCAGGCCCGCCCGGAGCCAATCTAACTAAGCTTAAAAAAACCCAAACCCTTAAGATCTCTCCCACAATCTACTTTTCCTTTTTGCCTTATCCTTATCCTGCGTATTGTGCCTCCAACACGCAACCCCAGAGGACTGTCTGGGGGTATATCCCTGGGTACCCTTGTTGCTCCCATGTTTCTTGGAGTTGGTCTACACCTGACCCTTGCCCCATTTCCCGAGGTCCACGCTTTCCATCACCAACCACTTCGTCCCTTTGTTATAAAGGATTCACGGAGGCCAATTCAGAGTTGATTTGGTTTAATACAAATTAGGTAAGGCAGTGAACAATAAAGCAAAAACAGCGCTGGGCGACAGGGAGTCTCCGCTCCACCAACTGCCGCATCTTCCTGACAGTTCGTTGATCTTTTATGTGGTAGCTGTTCCGCGTCAGTGTCCTTCCACATTCCGAGGTACGCATACCCAAGTTGTTGTTAGGGGGGTCATCCTCCATCCCTCGGTAGTTGATGAGGCTGAAGCAAGCAATCATTTATCACCAGTCTTCCTCTATGTCCTATCCTTCACCTCTCGTCATACATCACCAATCCTCCTTAGTCAACCTTCCCTTCACCTCTCGCCATACATCACCAATCCTCCTTAGTCAACCTTTCCTTCACCTCTCGTCATACATCACCACATATGGACAGTTTCTGACTCCAGCTAACATCTTCAAGGTTACCCGATATCTTTATGTTCCTTTGTGCAAGCTCTTTAGCTAGCTTAATTACAATACTGTGATTCAACATTTGATAACATAGTAAATTCCTGCATACAATAAGCCTATAACAAACATTTCCTTCTACCCTTTTTAACAATTCCCCCTTCTTCTTGTTACTTTTAAATGTTTGTTCTTCAATTTAATCATATACCTTCCTCGTGATACATTTGACAATCTTGTCTTTCATTTTTGTGACATGGTTATAAGCAACAGCTTTGTGGTTTCAAACCTCTTTTCTACAAATTGTATGAGTCTCCTATTATACATGGTCCTAACATTAATCCTAAAAATATTAAAATTATCGGGCCAGCCACAGCAGATAACAGAGTAGTTAACCAAGGTGATACATTAAACCATTTTTCATACCATATGCCCCTGACTCCCTCTCCCTTTACGTTGTTCTAATCTTTTTCGTAACTCAGCCATGGAATCCCTCACTATCCCCGTGTAATCTAAGAAAGAACAACACTCTTCTTGTAGGGCTACACATAATCCTCCTTTTTCCAATAATAATAAATCCAAACCCCTTCTATTTTGCAAGGCTACCTCTGATAACGACTTAACTGAGGCAGCTAAATTATCAATTGATTGTTCAATTCTACTTAAGTCCTCATTTACTGCCTTTTGCAAGGTTTGTACTTCCTTATTTTTGACTAGTGATGCTATTCCTGTCCCAGCACCTACCCCTCCGACAGCTAATAGCATGGCTATAGTTATCGCTGTAACTGGCTCCCGTTTAGATCGAGTCCAATCGTGTTCATATTGATGTATCACATCCTCCATTGGATGATATATTAATCGAGGGATTATCGTCACCTGGACACAAAACTCAGAAACATTAAAAACTTTTAAGGATAGACATGGTGTCAGACCAATATCTGAACACAACCATTTGGTACCCGGAGTCGGAATTATCCACTGAATTGTTTCACTTTGCCCTTTGTGTATCCTTTGTGGAGATATTGTACTATTACAGAGTTTATTATAATGCTTTGGAACAGTCCCAATACATTTTCCAGAACCGGAAACATATTGCATAGTAATTCCTTGAGTGATGTTTTGATGCCATGGGCACTCAAGTGGATTAGTCCCGCTTACCCACTTCACCTTCCCCAATTGTGCAATAGCTTCATAATAAGGAGGTCTCATATTATAACATAGCCAACATTCAGTGGTTAAATTAGGATGGGTCTTATTCAAAGTAATATAAGCTGCATACATAATATTTAACAACGGGTCGCTCATTTCAGATGGATCGCTTCCTTGATCTTCCTCTGATATTTCAGGATAAACATTAGTTCGGGCTATCTCCATACTGCCAACTAAATCAGGAGTGGCAGAAAATGTTGAGCTAAAGATAGATAGCATTGGTCTAGGAGAACTCAGCAACGGTACCTCTTGTTTCACACTCTGCAAGGTTAATACCTTATTAGGGCCAATTGCTACAGGAGGATCATATGGCATGTACTTGCGCCGTATTTGAAAAGTGCTACCCCTATCAGTGCCTTGCTCCCAATACCTTATTCCCCAGGTACGCCCAGTTTCCCAAGAAGGATCCCGGGGTTCTTTATTTTGATCTCTATTCGGTGACATTTTCCAGGTCCACATTTATCTATTGGTTGTCCTACTTGGTTATGCTTGAGTGCCTTACAACCCGGAGGTCCCAATCTCACATCAATATAAGGATCACCTCTTGTTTTCCAACTTGACGCTATTGTTTCACACCCCCAATATGCACAATAATAATGCCCAGGCGAGTGACAATAACCTTTCCCTGGGTTTGAAGCTGGACACATATAAAAAGCTTTACAACGTGCTTCTGACCTTATTCTCTTTTCACACTCAGGGCTATTCGGGTTACACCAATAATAAAAGGGATTTAAGGAAAATAGTTCAACAGAAAAATTCCAATTATTCCCTACTCCTGCATATTTAGCTACTATCTTTGATTCTTCTACATTAATCAATTCCCAAATTAATGGCCGGTGTGGATTATAGGTTTCAGACGCCCAGACCACTAGCGGTTGTTTGAGAAAACAACATATTATAAGCCACCATGTCAATTGGTGCCACCGAACACTCCTTACAAGGTCCCTCTGCCTTGCTCGTCAACTTGGTTGCAGCAAGCTACGAGATGCATTTTTCTTCTTGGCAGCAGGTTTCCCATTACAGGCAGTGTTCAATAGGACTCATACAGTGGTTTGTTTTCAGTCGTTACAGATCCCTTTTCCACACTTTAAGATTTTCCACAGCCAATAAATGATTGATGACCCAATAATTGTACGATAAATCCTATAATACACTGTACAACAAAGGGCAATTGTTCAAACCAAACCCAGTTCATGTAGAAAAGTCCAATTCTTGCTTCAACAGGCCCGTTTTCCCGTCACCTGGGAACAAAACATCAATGTTTTAAACCATTAGAAAATCTTTTACACAACACATCCCAATCTTCATCCAAAACCTGCAGCGTGTGAGGCAAGGGTACCGTTGGACCACAGACGGATTGTAAAATTATTGTGTCATGATCTATTATTGCAAGCCTCACGGCTAGATTCAACCTCCAGTATAATAATCTAAGTTCAAGATCTTCTTGATTTTCTACTAACTCTCTTGCTTTTTTGATAATCTGGTTCCCCAGTCTCATTGGACAAAGCCTCATGATATCCTGGCACATCTAATCCTTCTGAACACGCTCTACATTTATGTCCTAAAACAAAATGATGTTGATACACCCAACAAATATCTCGACATCCCCACAAAAGATCTTCACCCATGCCAGGTGAAGATGCGATCCACAACATAGACAAGGGGATCTCTACTTGGATAATTTACAAAATTTCTACGGATCCATGGGATAATAAGGTCAAGATCCTCCTCCTGAGTCACTGTGAATCTCACTCCAAACACTTCATCCATGTGATCCAGTAGTGGGGCAATTTTTCGCTGCAACCGCCAAATTCGTCTCAGCAAATAGCTGTTTTCATCGTCTTGGGAAGGCTTCAAAGGGCTTTCTTCTCCTGCCGTGCCAATTTGAGTTTCAAATCCCCCTCGGGGCTGACGACTTTCCATTCTTTATGGGTTACAGGTCCTTTAATTCTGCTCGCATGCGTCCATCCTTTTTCTGCAGTCCTGATGGAAGTATTTGTAGTGAGGAGGACCAAATAGGGACCTTCCCAGTGAGGTTGCAAAGTAGACTCTTTCCAAGATCGTATCAGAACCCAATCACCAGGCTTTATACGATGTAACACAATATTTAAAGGGGGTCTCTGGGTTAATTGCCCTTTTCCCAAAGTTTTTGCCTAAATTTCATTAATGCAGTGATATAGGTGTTAAGATATGTATCTATCACTTTGGGATGGTCACTTGGAGTCCCCACATCATAAGGCATCCCATATAACATCTCAAAAGGGGAAATTCCTATGTCTGTCCTAGGTTGGGTTCTGATATTTAAAAGGGCTAATGGTAAACACTTTACCCATGACATTTTTGTTTCTAAAGTTAATTTGGCTAGCTGCTTCTTTAGCTCCCCATTCATACGCTCAACTCGTCCTGAACTCTGTGGGTGCCATGGGGTATGGTTTTCCCACCTAACTCCCAATGCTTCTATCAAATTCTTAATCACCTTTGAAGTAAAATGTGGCCCTTGGTCTGAATCAATAATCTCAGTTACTCCGTATCGAGGGATAATATGTTCTAATAGGACCTTTGCTACTGCCTGTGCAGTAGCTCTAGAGGTAGGAAAAGCTTCCACATAATGTGTGAGATGATCTACTATAACTAATACATATTTATACCTTCCTACTCTCGGAAATTCTGTAAAGTCAACTTGTATATTCGAAAAGGGTCTGACAGCCGTGGGTCGCCCTCCCAAAGGTAGTTTCCTCATAGATGCCTTATTAATTTTGAGACACGTTAAGCATCCTTGTGTGACTTGCTTTGCCAGATCATGTAGCCCAATTGACATGAACCTTGTGCTGAATTGGTCTACTAGTCCCTGGGTTCCCCAATGTGTTTGATTGTGTATTGTAGTTAGAATTTGGAGGGCTAATGATTTTGGCAGTACCTTTCTACCATCAGGTAAATACCATTCGTTATCTTTCTTTTGAACGCCCAGTTCCGTCAACTTCTTTTCCTCTCGTGGGGTAAATACCAAAAGCGGAGCTGACCTTTGAAGGAGAACTGACCTCTCCTGGGACAGGTCTTTTGTTTATTTACTAATAGGTATTTACTAACAGTCCCTATTGCTGCTCGCTTCGCTTCCAAATCTGCCCGATTATTCCCTCGGGTGTGGAGGTCCATTCCCTTTTGGTGTCCTTTAAGATGTACTACAGCTAATTTTTGAGGTTCTCTAAGGGCATCCAACACTTGAACAATTAACTCTTGATGTATCAGGTCCTTCCCTTGGGAATTTATGAGACCTCTCTCTTCCCATATTTTCCCAAAGGTGTGTACTACTCCATAACTGTATCTCGAATCTGTATATATTGTTCCTACCTTCCCTTTTAGTCGTTTCAGAGCTTGTAACAATGCATAGAGTTCACATGCCTGTGCAGACCATGTGGGGCTCAAGGGTCCTGACTCCACCGTTTCTAATGTTTTCCCATCCACTACTGCGTATCCTGACTTCCTTTTGCCATCTATAACTCAGGATGACCCGTCCACAAAAAGTTTCTCCCCTTCATCTAATTCTTCCTCCTCTAAATCGGGGCGTATCTTGGTTTGTGTTTCGATTGTTGCAAGACAATCATGTGCAAATCCCTCTTCGTTTGGTTGACCGTACAAAAACTCCGCTAAGTTTTGTAAATTAGTAGTTTCAAAGACAAATTGGGAGATTCTAATAAAACACTTTCATATTTTAATAGTCTAGGGTCCGAGATCCATTTATCAGCTTTTTGTTGTAACACATTCCGAATATTGTGTGGCGAAAATACCCTAATGTTGCTGTTAAAAGTTATCTTACGCGCTTCTCCAACTAGCTGGGCGCACCCTACCACTGCTTGTAAGCAAGTAGGCCATCCTCTACTTACAGGGTCCAAAAGTTTAGAAAAATATCCTATCGGTTTCTTTTTCCCAGCCCATTCTTGGGTCAAAACACCATATGCGTACCATCCTCAATATTTACAAAGAGAATAAATTGTCTCTTTAAATCTGGTAAGCTCAAAACTGGGGCATTAACTAAATCCTCCCGTAAAATCTGCCATTTCCTCTCATCCTCCTCATTCCATGTCACCACCCCATCCAGGGTGAGCTTCTGGTATAAGAATTTCACCTTATTACTATAATTTTCAATCCATTGTCTACAGTATCCTACCAATCCTAAAATTTGTCTTATTTGTCTCTTGTTCTTGGGAGGTGGTAATGCCAATATCCCATTTACACGTTCGGGATCTATCTTTTTCTCCTTTATTAATATAATGGCCTAAATACTTCACTTCTTCTTCCACAAACTGTAATTTCCTTTTTGAGACTTTCAGGCCTTTTAGACCTAAGAAATTTAGAAGTTTGATGCTTTCTGTTCTAACTTCTTCTTCATTCTCTCCAGCAATTAATAAATCATCTACATACTGCAAAAGAGTAATCCCAGAGGCTGGCTCATATTCCTGTAGTATTTGTTCTAAAGCTTGTCCAAACAAGTTAGGAGATTCTGTGAACCCCTGGGGTAAAACTGTCCACCTCAGTTGCTGTCTTCTTCCAGTCTCCGGGTCCTCCCATTCAAAGGCAAAAAAATAATCCCTACAAGATTCGTATAATGGACAAGCCCAAAATGCATCTTTTAAATCAATGACACTATACCATAAATTTTCGGGGCCCAATTTACTTAATAAAGTATAGGGATTAGTTACTACAGGAAAGCGGGGTATTGTCCGTTTATTTATTGCTCTTAAATCATGTACCAATCGATAAGTCCCATCTGCCTTTTTTACCGGCAATATTGGGGTATTAAAAGTTGACATACAGGGTTCTAAAAGTCCCTGCTTAATTAATCTATCTATTTCAGGTTTTAATCCTCTCCGCCCTTCGAGTGAAATGGGGTATTGCTGTTTAATTGTGATTGGTCTCTCAGGATTTTGAATTGTAACAGTAAATGGTGCTATCTGTAAACGTCCAACACTATCAGGGGTATACCAAACCTCGGGTTTATTTTCTCTTCGTCCTCAACTCGCAGTGGACAGAGTTTAATTTGAATAGCTTTATTTTTACTTCTAAAGAAATTCCTAATTCTATAATCAAGTCTCGGCCCAATAAATTAAATTCTGCTTCCGGCACTACCAGAAGGTCCCCAAACTTATTTTTGATTCGGTTTCTATTTCCACATTCTTTACTATTCCTACTTTAAAGGGTTCACCCTTTGCCCCTACCACCGTTGTGGTATCTGAAGATAATTTACATCCTTTGGGCAAACGCTGGATAGTAGATCTTTCAGCGCCTGAATCTACCAAAACTGGAAATTTTCCTGTAGGGGACCTATTTTTAGAGTTATCAAGGGCTCATGATGTTTCCGGGTCCCTAATAGATAAAGCCCCTGACCCCCCTAATCCTCCTTGAACATTTTCTCATCCTGAATCCTTTTTCTGCAGTTCCGCTTCAAATGTCCCTTTTTCCCCAAATAAAAACAAGTTCTTTCTTCTTTTCTGTCTGCCGTATTCACCTTTTGGTTGTCCAAGAGTCGGGGTGGAGGCTTATTTTCCTTTTTCCTATTCCCTGGCTTTCTCTAACTGCCGCCACCATCATTCGAACTTGTTTCTTATGTTTTTCATCATCCCGTCGTACATAAACTTTCTGAGCTTCTCTTAATAATTCGTCTAAACCCCTGTCCTGCCAATTCTCAATCTTTTCCAACTTTTTCCTGATATCTTCCCAAGAATTTGCCACAAATTGTGTTTTGAGTAGCACTTGCCCAGGGGGGGCTTCAGTATCTAAACCCGAATACATCTGCATACTTTTTCGTAACCTCTCGAGCCAATCGTTTGGAGATTCATCTTTCCCTTGCCTTTCGTTAAGGGCCTTGTTTATATTTTGTCCTCGAGGGACTGCATCACGAATCCCTTGGATAATTATGTTTCGTAAGTCCTGCATATGGACTCTGTGATTATTATTCTGGTGGTCCCATTGAGGTCTTTGTAATGGCCATTTTATATCAGCCTGTGGACCTTGTGCGTGTTGGGCATCCCAAGCTCGCATACCGGCTGTCCTTATCATATTCTTTTCTTCTGTTGTAAAAGAATGCCCAAAATAGCTTGCAATTCATCCCAAGTATATATACTAGGACCCAGAAATTGATCCACTCGCTCAGCTACTCCGAGCGGATCTTCTAAAAGTTTCCCCATATCCTTCTTAAATTCTCTGACATCACTAGAGCTAAGTGGTACAGATATAAACCCCATTTGGGGATTTGGTCCCCCATAGGAACTTCTCTTAAGGGGAACAGATTCCGCTGACGCGTCCTATATCTAGTTTGTGGCCCTTGACTAAGCTCTTCTTCCTCGGCACCGTTGGATGTCGAAGCCGTAGGGGCTGTGAGCATCGCATACGGTGGTGGCCCTGTTGGGATTTCATCTTCTCTTTTGGGTTTCATTTTTCTTTGTTCCTCCAAGGTGGAAAGGGAAAAGAGAGATACTCCTGGTCCCCCAGGTCGGGTAACCCATACCGCTGCATATTCACTCTCTTCCGGGCTAAAAGGAGTTTTGCCATTTACCCAAAGATTTAAATGCTGCCTAACCCAATCCTCACTGGACCCATATTTAGGCCACCATATAGCGGGTCCTATCTTCTGATTACCCCATTTATTTATACAATAATCAATCATTTTATCTTTGGACTTATTCCCTGTTCCTGGATAAAGTTTCCACATAGTTAACATAAAATGTAAGGGTGAGTCCTTTGGTATATTAGGACATTTAACGGGAACAGGCACCCTACTTTTTCCCTGTCCCATCTTCCAGAGTGTTTACACACAATTTCTTATACACTCACTTCCCCTTGTTCGTGGCTCACGCTTGGGGTAGCAATGAGAACCGCACTACTTAAGGGTCCGCAATCGCTTGGGTTAGTCCGAGCTGCCAGCCCCCTCTCATTCACACACCACACACTCCACTCTGGGAAACCCGACCCCGACCGAACGGAACCTTGCGCAAAAAGGCAGATACTTACGTGTCCCGTGTCTTTGTCCGGACTTTTGTGCACAAAATTTATGGGGTCAACCGGTTATTCCTTTGCTTTATTGTTCAAAATTTCGGATCGTCGGTAAGGATTGGTAGAAATGAGAACAGCGAAGCCGCTGGTGACAGCGGGGCGCCTCTCCGTTGTTCTTATTCCACTCCCTATTCCTTATCCGAGTCACGGCACCAAAATTGTTATAAAGGATTCACGGAGGCCAATTCAGAGTTGATTTGGTTTAATACAAATTAGGTAAGGCAGTGAACAATAAAGCAAAAACAGCGCTGGGCGACAGGGAGTCTCCGCTCCACCAACTGCCGCATCTTCCTGACAGTTCGTTGATCTTTTATGTGGTAGCTGTTCCGCGTCAGTGTCCTTCCACATTCCGAGGTACGCATCCCCAAGTTGTTGTTAGGGGGGTCATCCTCCATCCCTCGGTAGTTGATGAGGCTGAAGCAAGCAATCATTTATCACCAGTCTTCCTCTATGTCCTATCCTTCACCTCTCGTCATACATCACCAATCCTCCTTAGTCAACCTTCCCTTCACCTCTCGCCATACATCACCAATCCTCCTTAGTCAACCTTTCCTTCACCTCTCGTCATACATCACCACATATGGACAGTTTCTGACTCCAGCTAACATCTTCAAGGTTACCCGATATCTTTATGTTCCTTTGTGCAAGCTCTTTAGCTAGCTTAATTACAATACTGTGATTCAACATTTGATAACATAGTAAATTCCTGCATACAATAAGCCTATAACAAACATTTCCTTCTACCCTTTTTAACACCTTCACTGGCCAAGTCCCTCGCGGGTGCTTGGAAACGCAGTTATAAGAACTCCACAATCACTTTGTGGATCCGGACTGTCCAGTCCACGTCTCACGCATACATGCACACTCACTGACCTCAATACCCGCCCAACCGGACAATACTTACAGTCCTTTTCTTGCCTAGGTCTTTGTGCACTAGAATTACGGGCTAGTTCCGGGAGCTCCTTCCCTTGCCTTTATCTTATAATGTCGGCTGGATCATCTACCCGTGTTCTGAGAGGCTTCCAGGGCCCTCCTTCTGGGCCGCCGAAATCGGCGGGGGCGCCCCCCCTTCTGAAGGGTCCTGAAAGCCGTTGCAGACAGGGTAATCACGTCGGGGTCACCAAATTGTGAGAAACGAACTCACTGCTGAAAATTTATAACCAGTTTATTTTAAAATAAAGGCAACACAGCGCTGGGCGCATAGCGAGTTTGCTAGAGGCGCACCCCAACAACACGAGTTGAACTTATATAGACGGTAAACATACATATTCATATATTAAAACTTACATATTCATATATTCCCCAGCACGCTCCCACCCCTCTCCATCAGGACAGACAAAACCTGCACTTTTGACCCGGCCAGTCTTTAGACCTGTTGGCACCTCCCCTTTCTCTCCCAAAACCCCACACAATACAGACCATCAGCCCAACAATCCAGCCCAACGATCCAGGCCAACGATCGAGCCCCACGGTCCCCAGTAATTCCCCTTGGGAAAGCCAAATATTATAACCAGTTTCTCACAGCAACAAGCTGCAGAAGCCAACAGAAAGTGAAACTCCTCCTGCAGCTTTCACGTGGTCGATGCCATTTTGGTTTTGTTTAAATCCCCATGCGTGCCGTGGGGTACCACGATGAGCGACTAATTACAACATCTGACTTATATAAGCACCTGTTCAAGGTCTGTTGCCCTAGAGAATTCTAGAGTTCCCTTCCCCCCCCTTGTGGGCAATCTCCAGCATGTTGCCAATGTTCTTCTCTTTTTCCTTTACAGTTTAAATTGCTGTTTGCTGTTTCTGGATTTTTGCTCATATGGTTTAAATTGTTACATGTTCCTGCTGATGAGGTATCTGTTCCACAATCGAGTATTTCAAAGCAGTAAATAGGCTTTATCAATATTTTCCAAGGGAGTTTTTTGAAATTAATAAAGTTATTAATATTTTATTAAACATTCTGCCTATTAAATATTAATAACCTCCATGCAATCATAACACTACCCTGTCCTTAAAAGTTTGTCAGGCTGGAGAGCAGCCCTGGAGGTGTGATGGCCTCCCTGGGTATGCCACTACAACCCTTTGCCATGCTGTTAGAAATATTTTCCTACTGTTTGACATAATTTTTCCTTCCTGCAGTTTAAGCTCATTATTTCCAATTCTCATCACTGCAAAAAGAGAACAAGGTGGGTTCCTTTCACACTTTTTTATACATTGATCAGCTCTGCCCAAGACGTTGGCAACAAGACAGGTCAGGACATCACTGTGGCATGAGCTTCTCACAACTTGGTGTGCCTTTGTGTCACCCGTTGGGGCTGTCCCCTTAAGAAAGGGAATATGGTGGACGGAAGTTGGTAAACGGAAAGAAGGATCTAAACTAATTTCATTGGAAGAGTGGGAGGAAGAACCTTCTGAACTGGGAGTGCAGGAGGGTATCCTGGGCATTCCAGTACTTTTATCTTCAGTCTTTCTTCCGCTTCTCCTTCGGGCAGCAGCTTGCAGCTCCTGGGCTTTCGGCCAAGGTTTTGGCCTTGAAACTGATAAGCGACCAGGCCTATATTAACTGCTTTCCAATTAACACAAAACTGCTTTTAACTTTTTTTTCCTCTTTTCTCTCTCTTTCTAACCCGCTCTGGGGAAAAGGGGGAAAGAGGGGAGAGCGGAGGTGGGGAACCCCCTCAGCAAAGGGGGGAACCCTCATTTCTGTGCTACTCTGTTGTATATCTTTGTATATATTGTAAATATTGTAAATTTATATATATTCCCCTGCATATCCTACATTGCTTTGTAAATATACAGCTCCACTGCTTTGCTAATTCAGCTGTGAGTTTTTTTTCCTTTCCCTTCAATTTTCTTTCCCTTTACTTTACAGGGGGGAGGGAGGAGGCTTTTGGGCCTTACCCTTCCAACCCTACGACAGTTTTTTTCTTGGCGTACCCAACGTGCGGCAGATAATTAGTTTAATTGATTACTTGATTGATTTAGTGATTTCTAGCTGAATTAGCAAACATGAAGGTGTTGTGGCTTGTGGAGCGATTATTCTTTTCAATTTTTGGGCCTCTGGTTTACAGATATTGTTTAGGTTTGATTTTGGATTACCTGGGTAAATATTTGGTGCGGACAATTTATTTGTGGGATATGTTTAGAATTAGATTATGGTATGGAAAATGCGTGGATTTCTTACGGCCAGCGAGATACAGAAATGCTACCTCCACCACTCTCCCAATTGAGATAAAGGGTTTTAAGATTCCACCTGAGGAGAGAGTAACTTTAGGTGACGGCTGGGATCCAAAGGTGATTTATTTCATGTCTATAATTCTGCTGCTGGTGATAATTCTCGTGTATCTCCTGATATCTTTGTGGTGAGAGAGAAAGGTGTCCAGAGCTCGTTTTGTTATTAAAACTAGATCAAAAAGAAAACGCCGTGGCTCTGGATCAGTCCCAGAGTCATCTAGCGACGAGGACTGTGGAGAATCTCTGTCAGTTAAAAAGAGGGCTAAAAAGTTAATTGGTAAAGCAGCTCTAAATGAATTTGCTGCCAATTCTGGCAAGCTACCAAGGGCGGCGGCTGGTATCAACATGGCGCCTAGTCCTTCTCCTCCTCCTTCTTCTCGGTCGGCCATCAACGGAGCAACGTCATTTCCGCCCACTCCCTCGGTGGGACTGGAAGTCACTGCCCCAGCAGCTGATTTATCTCAGGACCTGTCAGCTTCTATTAAGGTGGCTGTAAATTCAAACACAGCTCCAGTTAAGGTGGCTGTTTTAAAGACTAGAGGTGGAAAGGCCAAAGAT
The DNA here is from genome assembly GCA_011125475.1 of Melanerpes aurifrons. Classification (NCBI taxonomy): domain Eukaryota; kingdom Metazoa; phylum Chordata; class Aves; order Piciformes; family Picidae; genus Melanerpes; species Melanerpes aurifrons. The sequence goes on along the minus strand of WWNC01000118.1, from coordinate 763,731 downwards.
GGAGAAGAGGAGCTGGAGACTGATCCTGGTGAGGGGCCCTCTACTCTAAAAGATCCTGCTGAGGAGGAAGAGAAGGTTTGTTTTAAGGATCTAGCTGACCTAGTGAGATCAAAGAAGGATAGAGATGAAGCTAGGAAAGGAGCTGTAAAAGGTGGTTCTCAGCTTAAAGAGATCCTTGAGAAAATGACAGCAGGATTATTAGGACAAAAAGTCCAGGGAGAAGAAGAAGAAGATGATATTTTAGAGTGTTCGTCACCACATAAGGAATTGCGTGATGTTCGCAAAGATTTCACCAGGGCAGATAAGGAGTCTATTCTAACTTGGCTTAGTAGGTGTTATGATACAGGTGCTCCAGCTCTAACAGTTGGAGACAAGTCAGCAGCTCAGTTAGGAACTCTCTCAAGGGATAATGGAATAGATAGACATCTAGGCAGAGCTCTCAGTAAGGTTAATCTGTGGATACGCCTTTTAATGGCGGTTACCCTGAGATACCCTTCCCAAGATGATCTCCCATGGAATCCTAAACCCTGGACTACCATAGATGAGGGAATTAAGCGCTTGAGAGAATTTGCTGTTAGAGAGCTACTCTATGGTGAATATGAAACTCTGAATCCTGATGACATTCCTGTGGGTATTGGTCTTGCTAAAAAGATCATCAAACTTGGTCTTTCTAATTATGCAAACATTCTGGCAAGTAGAATTGTGTCAAGAAATTATGGTGGAGCTTCTCCCACGGTTGGCCAATTCAGTGATCAAATGAGACAATTGGAGGATAGCATGACACGTGTTTCTTTGGTTTCAGCCATTGAAACTCTGCCTGGAAAAATTGAGAGTTGCATGAGGGATCTGAAAGATTCCATATACCAATTGGCACAGAAGGATAATTTCAATTCTTCCTCCAGGTGGATACAAGTTTCATCTGTGAGGAACACACGTCCTCCAAGGAGGTCATTCCAAAACAGGTCATTCCAAAACAGACCACCAAGGCAATCACATAGAACTATTTGAATAACTCTGCGTGATCAGTTTGGTGAGAACATGAACCGCTGGGATAGCCAACCAACTTCTAATCTTTTCAGGAGACTGAGGGAATTGCAAGGTGGTGGAACCCGAGGGAGCAATACCAGAAGGGTAGCTGTTACTTCCACAGTTCCCCAGAACGACTCTTGTGGCTCCAACAGTGGCTCCAGTTATAACATGCAAAGTTATAACCCTGCACACTATGTGCAATGCACATGTGCGCATGTTCCCCATAACTAGGGGTGTCCTGCCTCCTGCCAGGGGGAGGAGAGGGATAACAGAGATGATAGAATCTATTGGGATGTGTACATCCAGTGGCCTGGCACTTCGCAATTTCGGAAGTACAGGGCCTTGGTTGATACAGGAGCTCGGTGCACCATAATGCCATCAAATTATCAGGGATCAGAGTCTATAACTATTCTGGGAGTCACTGGTGGATCTCAAGAGTTAAGTAAAGTGGAGGTTAATATAAGTTTAACTGGTAAACAATGGAGGAAGCATACAGTTGTGACCGGACCTGACACACCTTGTATTTTGGGAATTGATTTTCTAAGAGAAGGGCGTTTCAAAGACCTAGAGGTTACAAATGGGCTTTTGGAGTAGCTTCTATAGAAATTGATGAACAAAAATTAAAGCTGCCTGCCAGACCTGAGCTTTCTGATGAATCTGCAGTTGTGGGACAACATAAGATACAGGACATTAAATTGCCGGTTGCTTCTCAGACTGTGCATCACAGACAATACAGAACCAACTGTGACTCTTTGTTGCCCATTCAGAATCTGATTCGTCAGTTGGAGAGTCAGAAAGTCGTCAGCAAAACTCATTCACCTTTCAACAGTCCAGTGTGGCCTGTGCGGAAGCAGAATGGAGACTGGCATCTGACTGTAGACTACCGAGCCCTGATTGAAGTTACACCACCTATGAGTGCAGCAGTGCCAGTCATGATGGAACTTCAGTATGAGCTGGAATCCAAAGAGGCCAAATGGTATGCTACCATAGACATTGCTAATGCATTTTTCTCTATTCCCATAGCAGAGGAATGCAGGCCTCAGTTTGCTTTCACCTGGAGAGGAATCCAGTACACCTTCAACAGACTGCCAATGGGCTGGATCCACAGCTCAAGCATCTGTCATGCAGTGACCCACGATGCTCTGGAGAAAGGCGGTGCTCCAGAACACATCCAGTTCATCGATGATATCATCGTCTGGGGTAAAACTGCTGAGGAAGTCTTCGAGAAAGGTAACAAAATCATTGACATTCTTCTGAATGCAGGTTTTGCCACCAAGCGAGACAAGGTGAGAGGACCTACCACAGAGATTCAATTTCTGGGAGTGCGGTGGCAGGATGGACGCCGACACATCCCAGTGGATGTGGTAAATAGAGTCTCCACCATGGCAAATCCCACAAACAAGCAAGAGACCCTACGTTTCTTGGGGATAGTGGGATTTTGGAGATTGCACATTCCTGGATACAGTCAAATGGTGAAACCTCTGTATGATATGACTCGAAAGAGAAACAGTTTCCACTGGGGACCTGAACAACAAGCAGCTTTTGACCAGATAAAGCAAGAGGTAGTTCAAGCAATGGGCCTGGGACCTGTACGAGGTGGTCCAGACATTAAGAACATTTTGTACACGGCTGCAAGTGACAATGGTCCAACCTGGTGCTTGTGGCAAAAAGCTCCAGGTGAGACACGTGGACGACCTCTTGGTTTCTGGAGTCGAGGTTACAGAGGTTCAGAGGCTAATTATACTCCAACAGAGAAAGAAATTCTAGCTGCCTATGAAGGAGTAAAAGCATCTTCTGAGGTGATTGGAACTGAATCACAACTTCTCTTAGCTCCCAGATTACCAGTTTTGAATTGGATGTTCAAAGGCAAAGGCTCCACACCACATCATGCCACAGACTCAACATGGTCTAAGTGGATGGCACTGATAACACAGAGAGCTCGAATGGGAAATCTTGAAAGGCCTGGTCTAGTGGAGGTGATCTCAAGTTGGCCTGAAGGTATCAACTGTGCTAAACCTCCAGAGGAGAAAGTAACTCGTGCTGAGCAAGCTCCTCCTTACAATGACCTTTCTGATGATGAGAAGAAATATGCTTTGTTCACAGACGGTTCCTGTCGTCTTGTTGGAAACAAGCAAAGGTGGAAGTCTGCAGTGTGGAGTCCAACACGCCGAGTTGCAGAGGTGAAAGATGGAGAAGGAGAATCCAGTCTGTTTGCAGAGGTAAAAGCTGTCCAGCTAGCTCTCGACGTAGCTGAACGTGAGAGATGGGCAAAGCTTTATCTCTACACCGACTCATGGATGGTAGCCAATGCTCTATGGGGTTGGCTAAAGAACTGGAAGAAGAGTGGTTGGCAGAGGAAAGGAAAACCCATTTGGGCAGTCAACCTGTGGCAGGACATTGCTGATCGAATCGAGAGAATAACCGTGAAAGTGAGACACATCGATGCTCACATTCCTAAGAGCAAAGCTACTGAGGAACAGCAACACAACCATCAGGCAGATCTAGCTGCAAGAGTTTCTCAAGTAGACATGGACTCTAATCTTGATCTCGACTGGAAACACCGAGGTGAGATATTCTTAGCTCATTGGGCTCATGATTCGTCGGGACATCAAGGCAGAGATGCAACATACCAATGGGCTCGTGACAGATCCATAGACATTTCCATGGATGCTATCACACAAGTCATCCATGACTGTGACATTTGTGCTGCTATTAAGCAGGCAAAACGACTTAAGCCCTTGTGGTATGGTGACAGATGGTCCAAGTACAAGTATGATGAAGCTTGGCAGATTGACTACATCACTCTACCACGTTCTCGTTCTGGTAAGCAATACGTGCTTACTATGGTAGAGGCAAACACTGGATGGTTGGAAACTTATCCAGTTCCACATGCAACTGCACGCAACACCATTCTTGGTCTGGAGAGACAGATCCTGTGGAGACATGGAACTCCAGAGAGGATTGAGTCAGACAACGGAACTCATTTCAAGAACAACCTTGTCAAGAACTGGGCAAAAGAGCACGGCATTGAGTGGATATTCCATATTCCCTACTATGCACCAGCTTCAGGGAAGATTGAACGCTACAACGGTTTGTTAAAGACCACTCTTAAAGCCATAGGGGTGGCTCTGCAGAGGGACCTCGACCAACTGGACAGATGGGCAGAGTCCAATGGGATGGCATTCAACAAGTCCAAGTGCCGAGTGCTGCACTTTGGCTACGGCAATCCCATGCAGAGCTATAGGCTGGGGTCGGAGTGGCTGGAGAGCTCCCAAACAGAGAGGGACCTGGATGTGCTGATCGACAGCCTCCTGAATATGAGCCAGCAGTGTGCCCAGGTGGCCAGGAGGGCCAATAGCATCCTGGCCTGCATTAGGAATAGCGTGGCCAGCAGGAGCAGGGAGGTCATAGTGCCCCTGTACTCTGCTTTGGTTAGGCCGCACCTTGAGTCCTGTGTCCAGTTCTGGGCCCCTCAGTTTAAGAAGGACATCGAAACACTTGAACGTGTCCAGAGAAGGGCAACAAGGCTGGTGAGAGGCCTTGAACACAAGCCCTATGAGGAGAGGCTGAGGGAGCTGGGATTGTTTAGCCTGGAGAAGAGGAGGCTCAGGGGTGACCTCAATGCCCTCTACAACTACCTGAAAGGTGGTTGTAGCCAGGAAAGGGTTGGTCTCTTCTCCCAGGCAACCAGCACCAGAATGATGGGACACAGTCTCAAGCTGCGCCAGGGGAGGTTTAGACTCGAGGTGAGGAGGAAGTTCTTCACCGAGCGAGTCATTCGTCACTGGAACGGGTTGCCCAGGGAAGTGGTTGAGTCATCGACCCTGGAGGCGTTCAAGGGGAGATTGGATGTGGCACTTGGTGCCATGGTCTAGTCATGGGGTCTGCGTTGATAGGTTGGACTCGATGATCCTCGAGGTCCTTTCCAACCTAAGTGATACTGTGATACCGTGATCTTTGAAAAACTGGGAAAAACATTTAGCACAGTCAACCTGTCTGGTAATTAGTAGAGGTTCAGTGAACCGAGCTGGACCTGCACATTCAGATTTGCTACGGAAAGTAGAAGGTGATAGAGTTCCTGTTGTTAGAGAAAAGAATCTGTTAGGTAAAACTGTTTGGGTATTTTCACCCTCAGGAGAGGCTAAACCTGTCCGAGGGGTGGTTTCAGCTGAAGGTCCGGGTCACACTTATTGGGTAATGCAAGAGAATGGTGAAATTCAGTGTATTCCACAAAGAAATTTAACCTTAGCTGAAAGAGGTTAATGTCAAACTGTTGTATAGCTACATCGCGTCCAAAAGAAGAATCAACGAGGAATCTACAGTGCACGAACCCTGAGATCCCTGAGAGCCGTGAGTCAACTAAGAGACCCTGACATTCCCTGTTTTCCTTTTCTTTGCTTCATCGGCGAAGAAATGAACTGTTTTCCATTTTTCTCATTTTCTGATTTTCTTGGACTTTTGAATCATCTACATCTGAGTATAGCCAGAAGGGACTATGAACTTTACTCACGAACTGTAAATGTCGTCTTGGATTGGATGGACAGTGTGAAAAGCCAATGAAATTGTTTAGAAGGGGTGGACTGTCACCCGTTGCGGCTGTCCCCTTAAGAAAGGGAATATGGTGGATGGAAGTTGGTAAACGGAAAGAAGGATCTAAACTAATTTCGTTGGATGAGTGGGAGGAAGCACCTTCTGAACTGGGAATGCAGGAGGGTATCCTGGGTATTCCAGTACTTTTATCTTCAGTCTTTCTTCCGCTTCTCCTTCGGGCAGCAGCTTGCCGCTCCTTGGCTTTCGGCCAAGGTTTTGGCCTTGAAACTGATAAGGCCTGTATTAACTGCTTTCCAATGAACACAACTGCTTCTAACCATTTTTCTCTTTCTTTCTCTTTCTAACCCACTCTGGGGAAAAGGGGGAGAGAGGGGTAGAGCGGAGGTGGGGAACCCCCTCAGCAGAGGGAGGAACTCTCATTTCTGTGCTACTCTGTTGTATATCTTTGTATATATTGTAAATATTGTAAATTTGTATATGTTCCCCTGCATATCCTACATTGCTTTGTAAATATACAGCTCCACTGCTTTGCTAACTCAGCTGTGAGTTTTTTTTTCCCTTTCCCTTCAATTTTCTTTCCCTTTACTTTACAGGGGCGAGGGAGGAGGTTTCTTGCCCTTACCCTTCCAACCCTACCACACCTTGATGAATGTGTTCATCTTCTACTGCATTTCTCCTGTTTTTAGAAGAATTGCCACATATCTACATACCAATTTACCAGGAGCAATAAATGTGCCAGGTTCCCACACCCTTTCATTAACACCACTTGGTGCAGTGACACAATGTGCAGCCTTGGTTTCAGCTGTTTCTTTCACTATTCCTAATAGCTGTCATGGGCACAACCCCTATAGAGGGCAGTTTAACCAGCGCAGGTCGGCCCACTTGAATTTGGGGCAAAGAATTATCCTTGGTCCTTCCTGGTACGTGATCAGCATCCAGTACACGCTTGGCTGGGCAGAAGGCTTTAATGTTGGGGCTGTCATAAGTTCCCCAACAATTATGTAGAAGGTAGTGATAGGACTAGGGCGAATGGAATGAAGCTGGAGGTGGGGAGATTCAGGCTAGATGTGAGGAGGAGGTTCTTCACCATGAGAGTGGTGAAACCCTGGAATGAGTTGTCCAGGGAGGTGGTTGAGGCCCCGTCCCTGGGGTGTTTAAGAGCAGGCTGGATGAGGCTCTGTCCAGCCTGATCTAGTGTGGGGTGTCCCTGCCCATGGCAGGGGGGTTGGAACTAGATGATCCTTGTGGTCCCTTCCAACCCTGAATGAAACGATGAAACTATGAAACTAAGCAACCTCATCTGCCAGTTCTCTCAGTACCCGTGGGTGTATCCCGTCGGGTCCCATGGACTTGAACACTTTCAGGTTCTTCAGGTGATCACGAACCTGATCTGCACTTACAATGGGCAGTTCTTCCTCCCCTTCCTGGCATTGTCTTCCATAACATCAGGAGTGTGGCTAGAGGCCCTTGCTGTGAAGAATGAGGTAAAGAAGTTATTAAGTACCTCAGCCTTTTCCTCATCACTTGTGACCATGTCACCAGTTTCCTTTCTGAGGGGGCCCACACCTTCCCTAGTCTTCTTCTTCCCATTAATATACCTGTAAAAGTTCTTAGTGTTCCCTTTAATCTCCCTGGCTAGATTCAATTCAAACTCTGCTTTGGCTTTCCTAACCAGGACTCTTGCTGCTCGGGCAGCTTCCTTTTATACCCCCTGTTCTACCTGTCCTTCTCTCCACTTCCTGTAGAGTTTCCTTTTAAGTAATAGTGTGTCCAGTAGCTCCTTGCTCATCCAGGCAGGCCTCCTAGCATTTTTACCTGCTTTTCTCTTTGTTGGTATACAGAGCTCCTGGACACAGAGGAGGTGGTCCTTGAATACTGACCAGCTGTCCTGGGTCCCTCTTCCCTCCAGGGCTTTGTCCCACGACACTTTGGCTAGCAGATCTCTGAAGCGATCAAAATCTGCACGCCTAAAGTCTAGGGTCGTGAGCTTGGAATACTTCCTCCTGATTGCCCTGAGGATATTAAATTCAACTGCTTCATGGTCACTGCAGCCAAGGCCGTCTCTGAGCCTCACATTGCTTACCAGCCCTTCCCTGTTGGTGAGAACAAGGTCCAGCAGAGCACCATTTCTTGTTGGTTCCTCTACCATTTGGAGGAGGAAGTTGTCTTCTATGCAGTCCAGGAACATCCTGGATTGCTGGTGCCTTGCTGTGTTGTCCCTCCAGCAGATGTCCGGGTGGTTGAAATTACCCATGAAAACCATGGCTCAATTGTCAGAGCCCCTGTGGCTGCACTGGTGGCAGTGGCCATGGTCAGACCAGAGGCCACTTCCTCACAGTGGCTTTCTAAGCCACCCCCTCAGGAGGAGGGATTCCCTTCAGGATTGCCTTAAGTAAAGGGGAAGGGCCTTGCACTACAATTTCCTGGGTGGTGTGAAGCTTCCCTGCTTCTTTAACAGCCCTTGTAAGGGAAATAAGCCCCTTTTCCACCCCACCTGCCCCATTTTCTCCCTTTTTCCCCTCAAAGCCCAGAGTACCTGGTCTTTGTTAGAGTCTCCTCCCACCCCAGGTGTAGCCATTTTGCCTCCCTGCCCACTCTCCTTTTTAATCCCCCCAGGAAAGGCAGAAGCCCTAAGATGAGCCCATCTGGGCTGAGGGATTCTCCTCTCATCACTGGTGAATCCTCATGGTACACACAGGGTGGTGGTGACAACAAAGGCTGGGGAGCCTGGTGGCCCCCCTGGTCAGGTAGGACTAGGTTTGACTGCTACTCCAATATCATACATGGGTGCTGGCTATACCTCCTGACTGGGGCTGAGCTTTGTGTGGTAGTTTGGCTGGTTGAGGGTTTTGTCTCTGGCTCTGGGAGGGGTGCAAAAATGGTGGTGGTAAAGCAGGAGCTGTTTAGGCAGGGTGGAGGCTGGTCCTAGTGCCAGGACTGCTCCTGGTGCCTTTTTGAGCAGATCATACAGTAGCCGAGCAATCACTGAGAAGCTGGGAATATGCTTTCTCCAGCATCCAAGGGTTCTTAGTAGCTTTTGCAGCTCTCTTTTGTTCCCTGGGGTTTGGCGCTTCTCAGTTTGCTCCAGTGCATCAGCTGGCACTGCCACTGTACCAGCTACCCACCAGGCCCCAAGGAATTTAACTTCTTGTTCTGGGCCTTAGCACTTGGCAGAGGGGATAGCTAACCTATTCTGGGTTAGTAGTTCATGGATGGCTCCTGCTACTGACCCCCCCTGGTGCTCGTTGTTTCCCTCCACCACCAATATGGTAGCTCTAATTTGACAAATGGCAACCCTTTCTGGGACCTTGATAGTGTCCAGGAGTGCTGCCAGTGCATTGTTGGCAATTGTAGGCACATATGCACCTCTGTGGGAGACAATGGAAAGAAAATTTTATCCCTTGCCAGGTAAAAGCAACCTGGGGCTTGTCTTCCTCCCTTAGTGGGGTCTTGAAGAACATGTCCTAGACAGTCAGGGCAGCCATCCATGACTGGCATGCACCCTCAATGACTGTGACCGTTGATGTCAGGCTAGGCACTGCAGCTGCGAGAGGAGGAGTGTTGGCATTTAATTTTCTATAATCTATAGTAAAATCTATTATAATGCCCATCTGCCTTTTTAACAGGACAGACTGGGGAATTATATGGAGAGTGAGTGCTATAGATAATCTGCTTCCTCTCCAGATCATAAGTCACTTCAGTGATGCTTTTCTTGGCTGCTGCAGGGAAAGGGTATTGAGGCACACAAGTAATGACAACTTGGGGTAATGCTGGGGCCATCTGTAGGGTGTTTACATGAGCTGTTCTCATGCTCTTTGACTTCATCCTGTAGAAGCCAAAGCTCCAAAGAGACCCATTTGGAAGGTGCCATCTCTTGTCAGACAGCACTCAGCAAAGAGAATGCCGGTTGTACTCATGAGGACAGAGCAGGAATCTGGAGATCTCAAGTCTCTCTTCAGTGGTAGGTTCCAGAACTGCAAGTTCATAACACAATTTGTGGATAACATGGCACAAATCCAAAGGATGCACCAAAATCAAAGTGTCCTTAGACACAGTTGCCACAAGGCAAAACTCGTGTAGCAGCACTGTCTAAGCAGTGCAAGAGAAGTTGTACTGCTGGCCTGTTCCAGCCAACAGCTGCAGTGTTATGGCAGGCAGGGTCATTCCAGCAGGGAGCAGGACCCCCAAGGTAGGCAGGTCCGAGTGCTCATTTCTCCAATTTCGCCAGGAATCGGGAATGAGCACAGAGCAAGCCCAAAATGAGAGTGCAGACCACTTTCTGGTCACTGTTTAAGATGGGTGCCTTTTACCTGTCCCCCAGCAGGGAGGGGTAGGCAATTTCATGCCTGTGTCTTCCCCCATCAAACCTCCACTGATGGAGGTGAGGGAAGTGGGGTTTGGAGGACCCCATAGCACTCTGTCTGCCTTCCACCACTTCCGAGAACTCCACTCGCAAGAGACTCATGCTTTTGCAAAGCAGTGGGAGGGTGTTATATAATCCTGATGAAACAACGGTGTAACTGTATCCATTTTGAATGGCTGAGGAGTACTTTGCCCTGTAGCCCTCCCTGACATTCTCAAATTACCTCAACAACACAGGGAAGGAAGAGCTGTTAATTGTTTCTGTGCTAGATCTTTAAGATGATTTTAAGGTCAATGTTTTACTTCAGAAAAGATCTATCTTTCCTGTCAAGGAACCAACATAAAAAGGATCTTTCATAAATCCCAGCATTATGCATTTGTTTTACACTGCAAATGTCTAGCTGCAGTAATATTTATAGGTACTTGGAGGTGAGCTACAGTCCTTGAATAAATTATATATAATGAATCATTATTGTACAAGAGCAGAACGTCAGACAAATGTAGCCCAGAAAAATTGAACATATTATTTGAAATGACATAGGGAACAACATAATTTGCATCTTGCTAGACCAGAACTTTTTTTTCCTTCTTACATAATTTCTAGTAGCAGCTACTTTATTAGCCTGCTCTTGACAACTCTTGAAATTCATTTATGGACTCTAATGTAGTTCTTGGCTGACAGGCATCCCCTCTCAACGTAACAGCTAGCTCATCAGAAGACTTGAAGAGCAAGAGAGATGTATTTTAAACCTTGCTTTAGCGATTAGAACTCATAACAGATCTCTGTTGCTTTAGAAGCTGCTACTTGTTTTGCATGATCTGCTTGTTATGTGGTACAGCACTAACTAACAACACTGTATACTTCATTATTTGGGTCGCAGTTAGATCACTGACTTCACCCAGCGCGCGATCTTTCTTCTTTCACCCAGCGAGATGATATTTCGCCGATGAATTGTGGGTCGTCTACTCATGTCTGTTCTGTTGCTGAATTTTTAGGCAAGTTAATTGCCATGCAGAACTTAAAGCCTAGTTCTATCTGTGACAATTTGTGTTGAGTCTCAAAAAATGTTAATTGAAACTGATATTTCTGTTAGTCTTTGCAAAGAACCTGAACTCGCTACAGCAGAATACTCAAGTCAGCCTGTGATTTAAGGTTGTGGAAATCCAGCATACTCATGGGACACTGAGGACCCTGTAAATGACTAATCTCTGATTGTTGTATTTGATATAGAATGCAAGAAAGCACTGATATTTCACTTAATAATGTGACTGTCACTAACATCACCAAGGATTCTTGAATCTTTGTGTGGGCACCAACCATGTTTCTTATTGATCCATGTGATCACACACTTGTGATGGTTTAAATCTTTGTAAGAAGAGAGAGGGGGTTTACTCTGAGGTTTTATCTATATTCTTACTTTTCCCCTTGACATCAACAACATAACTGAATAAATTCATTTGGTTGCTTTCTGTATTGCACCTGTTTCTTCCTTAATTCATAGATTGATAAAATGGTTTGGGTCAGAAGGCACCTTAAAGATCCCCCCCTGCCATGGACAGGGACACCTTCCACTAGACCAGATTGCTCAAGACCTCATCCAGCCTGGCCTTGGACACCTCCAGGGAGGGTGCATCCATGACTTCCCTAGGCAATAATCTTTAATAACAATTCATCTTTAAATGCTTTCTGATCCAATTTCTTCACCATATCACTGATCTTCCTATATGGCCTTTTGTGTACTACTGGCATTTAATTGGTCATGCATTGAACCCAATAAAGAATTGAAGTGAAGGCAAATCATATGCCTGTGTTACTAGAGAACCATTTGTAGAGTGCACTGCTTTGAGTGAAAATATCAACAGTGAAAAGTGATGGTGGTAAAGTAAACTTAATAAGTGCTGAGTGGAAGTTTAGAAGTCAGTTAAGCTGCTTAAAGGATTGATTAGTCATAGATATTTAGGGAACTAAGTTTTATCCATAGCAGGGTGTTACGGATGGTAAAAATTTATGTGGAATCGTGGAGACTCTGGTTAGACTCATGGAAGAGAAATGTGTCAAGGCTATTTAAAGAGGCTGCATAGGCTTTGAGAATTCCTTGAGCTACAAGTTGCTGGAAACAAGAACATTCAGCAAGCAAATACTTTCATATTTCTCTATAGTCATCTGTGTTTGGCTGTTGTGAAGAACACTATACTGGGCTAACCCAAAACTCACACAGAATGAATCACTTAGGGTGAATCTGGAGACTGAAAGAACAGAACATCCTCAGTGCTTTATCATCTTGCTTCCTGGCACCCCCTGTAAGATCTGTTCACTACCCTTATAACAAAACCATTTCTCCTATTTACTCAGAACACATTCCCAAGTCAGTGGAAATTTTGACTTGCAAGGTATTTTTTTTTTGAGCTACACATGTTTTGTGCTTGCAGTGAGCAATAAAAAAATTATATCAGAGGAAGATTTCAACCATCTGTAGAAATCCAAATCCCATCTTTAATGGTCAGGTTAATAGAGAAGAAATGGTAATATTAGTAAAACTAGAAGATTTGCTTAGGAATTATGACATAAGACATTTGCAAAGGGTAACCAGGCAACCAAGGGCATCCTCACCACACCCAGCAAGTTTCCATGAAATAACCTCAAAGTAGACCATCTGATGTTATGACATGCTCTTTTTCAGTGATGTGCTTAGAACCTAAAGAGTTTGAAGTCATTACTGAACATACAAAACCATAACATCCCATCGGTCTCTGCTGCATTAACAGCTGCTGTGGTTTGTTGCCTATAGCTTTATTGGTGTTTTTATCAAGTATCTAGGAATCATGCATGGAGGACAGCTTCTTATCCCAGGTGCTGCGAGAGCCTACCAGGGTCAAGGCTATGCTTGACCTCCTCTTCACCAACGGGGAAGGGCTGGTGGGTGATGTGGTGGTTGGAGGGTGTTTGGGGTCCAGTGACCACGACATAATTGAATTTTCAGTATTCAGTCAAGCTAAGAGGGATAGCAAGAAGACCTCCACTCTGGACTTCCGGAGGGCAGACTTCAGTTTACTCAAGGAACTAATTCAGAGGGTTCCTTGGGATAAAGCCCTTAATAATAAAGGGGTCCAGGAGGGCTGGACCTATTTCAAGGAAGAATTGTTGAAGGCGCAGGGACAGGATGTGCCAATGTGCCGGAAGGTGAGCCGTCAGGGCAGACGGCCAGCCTGGATGGTCAAAGAACTTTTAATAGAACTAAGGTGAAAAAAAGAGGGTGTATCATCTTTGGAAGAAAGGTGAGGCAACCCATGGAGTGTTTAAGGATGTTGCTAGGTCTTGCAGGAAGAAAATTAGGGAGGCAAAAGCACATTTGGAGCTTAAACTGGCCTCTACTGTGAAGGACAACAAAAAGTCCTTCAATAAATACATTAATAGCAAGAGGAAGGGCAAGGACAACCTCCTCTCCATGGTTGACATGGAGGGAAATGCTGTATCAAGGGATGAGGAAAAGGCAGAGGTACTTAACACCTTCTTTGCCTCAATTTTTACTAGAAGGACAGAACGTCTTCCTGACAGCTGGCCTGCAGAGCTGGCAGAAGGAGCCAGGGAGCTGCACAGTTTCCCTGTGTTCCATGAGGAGGTGGTTGGAACTCTCCTCAGCAGCTTGGATCCCCACAAGTCCATGGGACCAGATGGGATCCATCCTAGGGTGCTGAGAGCAGGACAGAATGTCTTCCAGACAGCTGGCCTCCAGAGCTGGCAGAAGGAGCCAGGGAGCAGCATAGTTTTCCACTGTTCCAAAATGGGGTAGTTGGTGATCTGCTCAGCCGCCTGAGGTGGTTGGAACTCTCCTCAGCAGCTTGGATCCCCACAATTCCATGGGACCTGATGGGATCCATCCAAGGGTGCTGAGAGAGCTGTCAGAGGAGCTGGCCAAGCCACTCTCCATCATTTTTCAGCAGTCCTGGCTCACTGGAGAGGTCCCAGAGGACTGGAAGCTGGCCAACGTTGTGCCCATCCATAAGAAGGGCCGGTTGGATGAACCAGGGAATTGTAGGCCTGTCAACCTGACCTCAGTGCCAGGCAAGATCATGGAACAGGTCATCCCGAGTGCATTAACACAGCACTTAGAGGATGGCCAAGGGATCAGGCTCAGCCAACATGGATTTAGGAAGGGCAGGTCCTGCCTGACCAACCTGATCTCCTTCTATGAGCAGGTGACCCACCTGGTGGATGTGGGGTGCCCTGTGGATGTGGTCTACCTGGACCTCAGCAAGGCTTTGACACCGTCCCCCATAGCATACTCCTGGCCAAGCTGTCAGCCCATGGCTTGGAAGGGAGCACACTGTGATGGGTTAGGAACTGGCTGGATGGCCGAGCCCAGAGGGTGGTGGTGAATGGTGCCACATCCAGCTGGCGGCCAGTCACTAGTGGTGTGCCCTAAGGATCAGTGCTGGGCCCTGTGCTCTTTAACATCTTTATTGATGATCTGGATCAGGGGCTGTGGAAGACGACAAGTTTGTCTCTCTTAATGTAAATCAACAAAGATAAAGTGACCAATCTTGGATGCAAATCAGCTTGTGATTGCATCGTGATAACACCCGGACTACAACAATGGACCTAAGGACCCAGCCATCACGACCAATCCTGGGTGCAAATCAGCTTGTGATTGCATCGTGATAACACCGGACTACAACAATGGACCCAAGGACCCAGCCATCAGGCTTTCTGGGCAGGGTGATACTATGGTTTCCACCACCTGTGTAAAGGAATGTGGCAGGACTTGTCTGAATGGAGGGGGGGGGGGACGGAGGCCCCCCCTCACCCCCATCCAGAAGTCTTGCCCACATACACAGATTTCCGGGGGAACAGATACCTGGATTATTTCCTTGCCTCTGAAATACCTGACCTGCCTGAGGACTAAAAACTGTATAAAAGACTTGAGTGACACTGTCAAAGAAGAAGAGAGAAGACGGCACCATAACATCACGGGGCAACGCAACGCATCTTGGACTCTCACCACCCCTGACCGTTGGTAATATAATCTCTTTCTGACTTTCTCCTTCTAATTCCTTCCCTCTTCTCTCTCTCTCTCTCTCTCTCTCTCCCTCTTTATTTTTCCCTTTCCTCTTCTATCCCTCGTCTCTCTCTCTCTCTCTCTTTTCTCCCTCTCCCTTCTTATGTCCACTTTATCTAATAAATAGTCTAGCTGTTGATACTTTGGCCTCGTTTGTGCCTTTAATTTCACAACACGGGAATATTTAAAAGAACTGTGTCTCCGGACCGAGACATCTAATGTCTCCGGACCTTGACATTTAATTGGCGTAGTCGGCAGGATTCCCGTGCAGTGAAAAGTATCACAGCAAAATTATTCCATTTCTGAGAACCCCGAAATGTGTGTGTGTGCCTGAGACGTACTTTTAGTACGAAGCGAGAGTGGAGTCCAGATTCGCGTTTCCACTCGCCCGCGAGGGAAGTGGCCGGAGAAGGACGAAGCGAAATTTTCAGAGAGACTGTGTGGGAGTTCTCAAAAGGTTTAAATGTATGTGCTTTCTCAGGGAAGATTATCTGGGGTACAACTGTTGGTTTTATAGTGTGACCTCCTTGAGAACCCTCTGTACCCTGCTTTAAATTTGTGTGCTTTCTCGGGGAAGATTATCTGGGGTACAACTGTTGACTGTATAGTGTGACCTCCCCGAGAATTCTCAGTACCCTCTTTTAGGAAACCCAGTGTTGGTGATATTTGTAAAGTGTGTATCCTCTCGGGGAAAGTGTGGCTTTCCTGAGAAGCCTAGTATTGAAGCAAAAGTTGAGAAACTGCTGCCGGTGTGTGTTCTCTCAGGGAAACAGAGTGACTCTTCCCTAAGAATCACAAGATTGTTGTCCTGGTGTAACATAAAATTTGAGGTACAAAAGCTGAGAAGCTTTTGCAAGTGTGGGTTCCCTCAGTGAAATAGTTTGACTTCCCTGAGAAGCCCAGGTTGCTGTTGTTTTTTCTTGTGTGTGACCTCTCCTGAGAAATCTATTGTGCATTTTTCCTGGAGAAGATTATTTTGGAGTAATCCTTTTAAAAGTGTACGTTTTTCCAGGGAAGATTTTGGTGGTACACACAGTGTTCTTACCTGAATCCGCTGTGAAACTTAGTGTCCCATTAAGAAATGCTTTGTGAAACAAAAGAGATGGCCCGGTGTGAGAAGCTTTTTAACCTTTTAGAAGTTCACGGGGCCCGCCCATCTGTACAAGGTCTTGATTGGGCTTATGAAAACTGGAATAATTTCCAGAGTGTGGCTGATCGTATTTTGGCTCTGCAAAAGGAAGCCAAGGCAAAAACCGGAAAAGGGAAAGCTTTTATTTGTGCAGTGTTAGGCGCCTGTTTAGCCGCCTCAGTGAAGGAGAAAGAGGAATGGCATGAACAGGAGAATAAAACTATTTCCTCTTTGCAGGACTTAGTTTCGTCACTGCAAAGTCATGTTGCCACTTTGAAAGACGTAGTGGCAGATCTTAAAATTCAATTGGAAAAGGAGAGGAGGCAAAATTCGTATTTGGACTCAAAAGAGGGTGTGAATTACTTGGAGTCTGCCCCTATGTGCCCTCGGGCAGAATTGACAGCGGCTACGGAAGCTGCTGCGCATATCAGACCTCTCATTAAAACTGAAATTTTATATGAAAATGGGGAGGTTACCCCCACTATCACAACCAAAGAAACGCCTTTCTCCTACACTGAACTGGCCAAAATTCAGCAGAATTTGCACGCTCTGCTGAGGAATCTGAGGTGGAATATGTCTGGCGAGTTTCAAAACTGGAGGTGATCAGATTCTGTTAACAGAAGCTGAAGCCATGGGCTATTGGGGTGATAATGTTTTTCTAACTACAAAAAACAGAAGTGGACCCCTAAGCCTTACTCAGAGGGCTGCCTATTGGGCAGGGGGGTTTGATTCAAAGGAGAGGGGTGAACCCCTAACTCTGCAGGGAGGGATGAATCAGATAATGGAGAATGTGCAAAAAGCTGCATGCCTGCAGATGATTTATGAAAGGGAACTAAAACATAATTTTGAATCTCCCCTTTCTGTCCTGGCGGATGCAAACAGAATGACTCCTTTGATCAGGGGTCTCCCTGACTTGCTTAAAATAAGAGGTATCCAGCTTCAAAAAGAAATAGCTAATACCCCACTTTCTTCCAGGACATGGCAAGATGTGGGGAGGGAGTTATTAGATTACGCTAGGCAGTATAATATACCTGAGGAAATTAAAAAACCTCAAACTAGAGGCTTGAGACATGTGAAAATGACTCACCCACCAAGCCCCCAGGGCCAGATGCGCCGTATTCCTCGTAGGCACCTGGCTAGGGGCAGGGAACACTTGAATACCCGGCAATATTGGTGGGGGATGGGTCAGAAGAAAGGTATTCCGAAAGAAGTGGTTGATGGGGTAGCCACGAGGCAACTACAAATCATTGTGCAATGTTGGCCCGAGCCTAAAAAGAGGGCTGAGGTCACTGCTCCCCTCTTGGTGGGACCATTTGGTGAATTGAGGGGTATGGCCCCCAGGGCAACCAAGGGCTTCACTTCCCAGTGGTGAATTGGGGGGTGAAGCATGAATCAGGAGATCACCAAAAATTGTACTTGGTTTGGAAAAAGGCTTTTGTGTTTAGCTTGGCTTTGAGAGAACCTGAAACAATCAACGATACTTACAGGCCCATTCAAAGTAATTATCACCTGAGAGGGTGGCTCTGGATGGTAACCTGGAAATACCAGTTTTGTATGTTTCAAGGTTGTGTTTCTTATTTAAGTTCTAATGCTAAATTTAAGTTCTAACGCTGAAGACTACCTGATGTATTGTCAGAAGGACTTGTCTTGCTACAATATGGAAGACTTCTCAAGTTTTGCATCACAGAAGACATCTCTTCAAGGACTGTACTTTCCATAACCCCGCAGACATTCAGATCTGGACGGAAGCTCTCACTTCAATTCCAAACTGAAGGACTGACGGGGTGGGGGGGGGGGTATGGGTTTGTTTGTTCTCCTGGCTTCCAGGAGGAACAAGGATGCTTTCACCTTGTGTAATTACCTGGTTTAATTTTGTTATAATTGTCAATCTTGTATAATTCCCTGTTTTATACATTTGATTCAACATGTAGTATCTAATATGCAATTTGTGACTAATGACGATGTAAAACAGATTCGTGCCATTAGGCGATCAAAATGTATTGTAAAAATTGTTTAAAAATTCTCTCCTTTCCTTTCCTTTCTTTCCTTTCTCTCTCACTTTTATCTTTGATTGACGGGGTGGTGTGGAAGACGACAAGTTTGTCTCTCTTAATGTAAATCAACAAAGATAAAGTGACCAATCTTGGATGCAAATCAGCTTGTGATTGCATCGTGATAACACCCGGACTACAACAATGGACCTAAGGACCCAGCCATCACGACCAATCCTGGGTGCAAATCAGCTTGTGATTGCATCGTGATAACACCCGGACTACAACAATGGACCTAAGGACCCAGCCATCACGACCAATCCTGGATGCAAATCAGCTTGTGATTGCATCGTGATAACACCGGACTACAACAATGGACCCAAGGACCCAGCCATCAGGCTTTCTGGGCAGGGTGATACTATGGTTTCCACCACCTGTGTAAAGGAATGTGGCAGGACTTGTCTGAATGGAGGGGGGGGGGGACGGAGGCCCCCCCTCACCCCCATCCAGAAGTCTTGCCCACATACACAGATTTCCGGGGGAACAGATACCTGGATTATTTCCTTGCCTCTGAAATACCTGACCTGCCTGAGGACTAAAAAACTGTATAAAAGACTTGAGTGACACTGTCAAAGAAGAAGAGAGAAGACGGCACCATAACATCACGGGGCAACGCAACGCATCTTGGACTCTCACCACCCCTGACCATTGGTAATATAATCTCTTTCTGACTTTCTCCTTCTAATTCCTTCCCTCTTCTCTCTCTCTCTCTCTCTCTCTCTCTCTCCCTCTTTATTTTTCCCTTTCCTCTTCTATCCCTCGTCTCTCTCTCTCTCTCTCTTTTCTCCCTCTCCCTTCTTATGTCCACTTTATCTAATAAATAGTCTAGCTGTTGATACTTTGGCCTCGTTTGTGCCTTTAATTTCACAACACGGGAATATTTAAAAGAACTGTGTCTCCGGACCGAGACATCTAATGTCTCCGGACCTTGACAGGGGCTCAAGTCAGTCATCAGTAAATTTGCTGAGGACACCAAACTGAGGGCAAGAGTTGATCTGCTGGAGGGTAGAGAGGGTCTGCAGAGGGATCTCGACAGACTGGACAGATGGGCAGAGTCCAACGGCATGAGATTTAACACATCCAAGTGCCGGGTTCTGCACATTGGCCACAACAACCCCATGCAGTTCTACAGGCTAGGGTCAGAGTGGCTGGGGAGCGGCCAGGCATAGAGGGACCTGGGGGTGCTGGTCGATGGCAGGCTGAACATGAGCCTGCAGTGTGCCCAGGCAGCCAAGAGGGCCAATGGCATCCTGGCCTGCATCAGGAACAGTGTGGCCAGAACAGAATGGCCTCCAGTGTGGAGGTCATTCTGCCCCTGTACACTGCACTGGTTAGGCCACACCTCGAGTACTGTGTCCAGTTCTGGGCCCCTCAGTTTAGGAAGGATGTTGACTTGCTGGAACGAGTCCAGAGAAGGGCAACGAAGTTGGTGAGGGGTTTGGAACACAAGCCCTATGAGGAAAGACTGAGGGAGCTGGGATTGCTCAACCTGGAGAAGGGGAGGCTTAGGGGTGACCTTATTGCTCTCTACAATTACCTGAAGGGAGGTTGTAGACAGGCGGATGTTGGTCTCTTCTCCCAGGCACCCAGTACCAGAACAAGAGGACACAGTCTCAGGCTGCTCCAGGGAGGTTCAGGTTGGATATTAGGAAGACGTTCTATACAGAAAGAGTGATTGCCCATTGGAATGGGCTACCTGGGGAGGTGGTGGAGTTGCCGTCATTGGAGATGTTCAGGAGGAGACTTGATGGGGTGCTTGGTGCCATGGGTTAGTTGTTTAGGTGGGTTGGATTGGTTGATGGGTTGGACGCGATGATCTTGAAGATCTCTTCCAACCTGGTTTGGTTTATTATAGTTTCAGATTTGTGGGTTTAGAGTTGTTGAGGTCATGAGGCTGCATTTTTATCACTGTGCCATCTTCAGATGGACTTTCAGTCACCCAGCCATAAGTGAGACAATGTACAAAAGCCATCAGTTTTATGGTTTGGGGTAAAAAATTGCAGACCTGTTTCTCCTTGAACTCATTAAATGCTCTCCTAATGTGATTTTACCATGTTCTACCAAAAGCTATGTTTCCACAGTATTTGTGTCATTGAAGGGTTACTTCCTGTTACTGTTGGGAGGGTCAGTCCATCTAAACTGGCAAAATCCCATGCAGATCATTAGAAGCCTGGTGATGCTGATGCTTGTGAAAGGAGGCAAAGGAATAGGATGTGACACCACTGTCAGGCCTGATCAACTCAGAGGGCACCACTGCAAATGGGAGGGAAATGATAGAATTGAAGAAGGCACCTGTCTGATTTATGCACAGAGCTCCAGAGCCTTTCAACTCCCTTGAAAGATTTGCCCTGTAGGGATTAAAAAAAACCAACTAACAATAATTCATTTAATGACTGTTTGGTAAGATGCCCACTATGTTTTTTCAAATGAGAATAAACACTGGTAAAATAAAATTACATATATTGAATAATTTTCTTACTGCTCTGCTAATGTCTCTGCTTTTTAAAGTCTGTCCAGAGAATCTGTGCCAGTGATCACAAATTTCTCATATTGTTTTGTTGGTAATAATAAAGTAATTTAAGTGGTACAGTTCAATGATGTCTGTTAACAAGTTCTTACTGTGAAGAAAACCAATAAATTTTTTACCTTCAATACTGAGATTCAAAGCTATATAGTGCTTCCCCCCCCCGCCTTGTGCAATCATATCAGTAGGCTACTGTCGTAGGGTTGGAAGGGGTAAGGCCAAAAAGCCTCCTCCCTCCCCTCTGTAAAGTAAAGGGAAGGAAAAAAATTGAAGGGAAAGGGAAAAAAAACTCACAGCTGAATTAGCAAGGCAGTGGGATGCTGTATATTTACAAAGCAGGGAAACGCAGGGAAATATATACAAATTTACAATATTTACAATATAAACAAAGATATACAATAAAGTAGCACAGAAATGAGAGTTCCCCCCTCTGCTGAGGGGGTTCCCCACCTCCGCTCTCCCCTCTTTCCCCCTTTCCCCAGAGCGGGTTAGAAAGAGAAAGAAATGAGAAAAGATGTTAGAAGCAGTTATGAGTTAATTGGAAAGCAGTTAATACAGGCCTTGCAGTTTATCCGTTTTTTCAAGGTCGAAGCCTTGGCTGAAAGCCCAGAACAGAGAGCTGCTGCCCTAAAGATGAGCGGAAGCAAGACTGAACATAAAAGTGCCGGAGTGCCCAGGATATCCTCCTGCACTCCCAGTTCAGAAGGTGCTTCCTCCCACTCTACCAATGAAATTAGTTTAGATCCTTCTTTTCATTTACCAACTTCCGTCCGCCATATTCCCTTTCTTAAAGGCACAGCCACAGCCGGTGACAGTCCACCCCTTCTAAACAATTTCATTGGCTGTTCACAGTGTCCATCCAATCCAAAACGATATTTACAGTTTGTGAGGAAAGTTCATAGTCCATTCCGGCTATGCTCAGATGTAGATGATTCAAAAGTCCAAGAAAATCAGAAAATGAGAAAAATGGAAAACAGTTTGTTTCTTCACCGACGAAGCGAAGGGAAACAGGGATTCTCAGGGTCTCTTAGTTGACTCAGGGCTCTCAGGGATCTCAGGGTTCGTGCACCGTAGATTTCCTCGTTCATTTCCTCCTCTGGACGCGATGTAGCTGTACAAAAGTTTGAAATTAACCTGTTTCAGCTAAAGTTAAATTTCTTTGTGGAATACACTGAATTTCACCATTCTCTTGCATTACCCAATAAGTGTGACCTGGACCTTCAGCTGAAACCACCCCTCGGACAGGTTTAGCCTCTCCTGAGGGAGAAAATACCCAAACAGTTTTACCTAACAGATTCTTTTCTCTAACAACAGGAACTCTATCACCTTCTACTTTCTGTAGCAAATCTGAATGTGCAGGTCCAGCTCGGTTCACTGAACCTCTACTATTTACCAGCCAGGTTGCTTGTGCTAAATGTTTTTCCCAGTTTTTCAAAGATCCAGCCCCCATGGCTTTAAGAGTGGTCTTCAACAAACCGTTGTAGCATTCAATCTTCCCTGAAGCTGGTGCATAGTAGGGAATGTGGAATATCCACTCATTACCGTGCCCTTTTGCCCAGTTCTTGACAAGGTTGTTCTTGAAATGAGTTCCGTTGTCTGATTCAATCCTCTCTGGAGTTCCGTCTCTCCACAGGATCTGTCTCTCCAGACCGAGAATGGTGTTGCGTGCAGTTGCATGTGGAACTGGATGAGTTCCAACCATCCAGTGTTTGCCTCAACCATAGTAAGCACATACTGCTTACCAGAACGAGAACGTGGTAGAGTAATGTAGTCAATCTGCCAAGCTTCACCATACTTGTACTTGGACCATCTGTCACCATACCACAAGGGCTTAAGTCGTTTTGCCTGCTTAATAGCAGCACAAATGTCACAGTCATGGATGACTTGTGTGATGGCATCCATGGAAATGTCTATGGATCTGTCACAAGCCCATTGGTATGTTGCATCTCTGCCTTGATGTCCTGACGAATCATGAGCCCACCGAGCTAAGAATATCTCTCCTCGGTGTTTCCACTCAAGATCAAGATCAGAGTCCATGTCTACTTGAGAAACTCTTGCAGCTAGATCTGCCTGATGGTTGTTTTGCTGTTCCTCAGTAGCTTTGCTCTTAGGAATGTGAGCATCGATGTGTCTCACTTTCACTGGAAATCTCTCGATTCGATCAGCAATGTCCTGCCATAGCTCTGCTGCCCAAATGGGTTTTCCTTTCCACTGCCAACCACTCTTCTTCCAGTTCTTTAGCCAACCCCATAGAGCATTGGCTACCATCCATGAGTCGGTGTAGAGATAAAGCTTTGGCCATCTCTCACGTTCAGCTACGTCGAGAGCTAGCTGGACAGCTTTTACCTCTGCGAACTGACTGGATTCTCCTTCTCCATCTTTCGCCTCTGCATCTCGGCGTGTTGGACTCCACACTGCAGACTTCCACCTTCGCTTGTTTCCAACAAGACGACAGGAACCGTCTGTGAACAAAGCATATTTCTTTTCATCATCAGAAAGGTCATTGTAAGGAGGAGCTTGCTCAGCACGAGTTACTTTCTCCTCTGGAGGTTTAGCACAGTTGATACCTTCAGGCCAACTTGAGATCACCTCCACTAGACCAGGTCTTTCAAGATTTCCCATTCGAGCTCTCTGTTTTATCAGAGCCATCCACTTAGACCAGGTTAAGTTTGTGGCATGATGTGGTGTGGAGCCTTTGCCTTTGAACATCCAATTCAAAACTGGTAATCTGGGAGCTAAGAGAAGTTGTGATTCAGTTCCAATCACCTCAGAAGATGCTTTTACTCCTTCATAGGCAGCTAGAATTTCTTTCTCTGTTGGAGTATAATTAGCCTCTGAACCTCTGTAACCTTGACTCCAGAAACCAAGAGGTCGTCCACGTGTCTGAGCTGGAGTTTTTTGCCACAAGCACCAGGTTGGACCATTGTCACTTGCAGCCGTGTACAAAATGTTCTTAATGTCTGGACCATCTCGGACAGGTCCCAGACCCATTGCTTGAATTACCTCTTGCTTTATCTGGTCAAAGGCTGCTTGTTGTTCAGGTCCCCAGTGGAAATGGTTTCTCTTTCGAGTCACATCATACAGAGGTTTCACAATCTGACTGTATCCAGGAATGTGCAGTCTCCAAAATCCCACTATCCCCAAGAAATGTAGTGTCTCTTGCTTGTTTGTGGGATTTGCCATGGAAGAAACTCTATTTACCACATCCACTGGGATGTGTCGGCATCCATCCTGCCACCGCACTCCCAGAAATTGAATTTCTGTGCTAGGTCCCTTCACCTTGTCTCGCTTGATGTCAAAACCTGCATTCAGAAGAATGTCAATGATTTTGTTACCTTTCTCGAAGACTTCCTCAGCAATTTTACCCCAGACGATGATATCATCGATGAACTGGATGTGTTATGGAGCACCGCCTTTCTCCAGAGCATCGTGGATTACTGCATGACAGATGCTTGAGCTGTGGATCCAGCCCACTGGCAGTCTGTTGAAAGTGTACTGGATTCCTCTCCAGGTGAAAGTGATGCCAGTTATCCGCATCTTCGAACGGCTCTTCTTTGAGATCCGGGCGACTGGAGTAAACTGCTTCAATTGTTTCCAGGCAGTCGTGTTCGATGGGTTCTGCTGGGTCTCTTCCTTCTAGAAATGAAGCTGGGTTCACAATGTTAGTTACCTGAATGGTTATGTTATCTGATTCAGCCAGGATGGCCTGGTATTTTAGGAATCTGGAAGGCGATAGCCAATGGTTGCCTTTCTGTTCCAGCACAGCTGACACAGTGTGAGATACTAACACAGTGATCTTTTGACCCAATGTGAGCTTCCTGGCCTCTTCTATGTTAATTATTACTGCGGCCACTGCCCTCAGACAGCCTGGCCATCCTTTACTTACTTCATCCAATCGCTTGGAGAAGTATGCCACAGCTCTTTTGTGTGGTCCCAATTGCTGTGCTAGGACCCCTAGGGCCATCCCTTGTCGCTCATGGGAGAACAGCCAGAATGGTTTCGATACATCTGGGAGACCCAAGGCCGGTGCTCTCATTAGCTCCAGCTTCAACTTCTTGAAGGCCCCTTCTGCCTCGGGAGTCCAAACTAGGATGTTCTTCGTTTCCTTCAACAAATCATACAGTGGTTTAGCAAGTATCCCGTACTGGTAGATCCATAGCCGACACCAACCTGTCATCCCCAGAAAGGTGCGCAGATCTCTCACCGTCTGTGGTTTGGGTATCTGGCAGATGGCCTCTTTCCTAGCTGCTCCCAGGGATCGCTGTCCTCTGGAGACTCCGTATCCCAGGTACACCACTTCTTTTTGCACCAGCTGTGCTTTCTGTTGAGAAACTCGATATCCACTTAAACCCAGGAAATTTAACAAGGAAATAGTCCATTCAATGCATTCTTCCTCTGTCACTGTTGCTATTAGGAGGTCGCCTACGTATTGCAGAAGGGTACCATCTCCCAGCGGCCTTTCCCACTATTCTATTTCTTTGGCTAACTGATTCCCAAAAATCGTGGGGGAATTGCACCATCCTTGGGGCAATACTGTCCAGGTAAGTTGAGTCTTTCTTCCTATAGCTACAGATTCCCACTCAAAGGCAAAAATCTTTTGACTCTCGGGAGCTAAGGGAAGGCAGAAGAATGCATCTTTTAAATCTAATACGGTGAACCAGGCCAAATTATCCTTCAATCTAGTTAAAAGTGTGTATGGATTAGCAACTACCGGATGTAATGTCTTGGTTATTTTGTTTACTGCTCTCAGATCCTGAACTAGTCTATAGGCTCCATTAGGTTTCTTTACTGGCAGGATTGGTGTATTAAAATCTGATTCGCATTCTACCAATAATCCCAATTCCAAAAACCTTTTGATTATGGGCTCAATCCCCTTCCTGTCTTCTATCCTCAGAGGGTATTGTTTTCTTCTCACTGGTTTTGCCCCAACTTTAAGTTCAACAACAATCGGTACTGCTGGTTTTGATTTTCCAGGTATATCAGTAGCCCACACCAATGGGTATGTCTTATTCAGAATTCGCTCGGAATTGTGATTCTCAGGTTTAGGTTCCACACAACTGATCGTTAGGCTTAGAGCTGTAATCAGTTGTTCCTCATTCACTTGTAATTCCAATTTGTCTTTGTTGAACTTTATTACGGCTCCCAAGTTCTCCAATAGGTCTCTTCCCAATAAGGGCTTTGGTGAATTTGGTAAATACAGGAACTGATGAATTCCCATTTGTTTCCCAATTTTGTATTTAATGGGTTTCAAGAAGTAAGCCTTTTCTGGTTGGCCTGTTGCTCCCACAACTTGTACAAATTCATCATTTTTAGGTACCAATTCCTGATTTAAAACCGAAAAAGTTGCTCCCGTATCAATCAAAAAGTTCAATTCCTTTTTACCTTCCCCTAGCTCCATTTTAACCAGTGGGTCTGCTAGGGTATGGCCCACCGGTCTTCCTCATTCACTATCTTGATGTGTGGTAGTAGTAGTGGCCATTAGCCTTTCCCTTCGTTGGGGGCATTCCCGCTTCCAGTGTCCCATCTGTAGGCAGTATGCACATTGATTTAGCCCTAGTCTAGCTGGGTGGGGTTGGAGCCTCCCTCCCCTTCCTGCTGGGTTGCCTCTACCTCTTCCCCTGGTTCCAGGTTCCGAGTAACCTGTCTTCTGAGCTACCACTGCTACAGCGACTACTCGAGCTATTCTCCTGTCCTCCTTTTTCTTCTCCTCACTCTCTCTATTATTGTATACTTTCCATGCCTCATTCAGCAGTGTCTCTAGGTTTTTATTTGCTGGATGCTCAAGTGTTTGTAATTTCTTTCTAATGTCTGGGTTACTCTGTCCCATCATCAACCCTAACAAGTGCTGTTTCCCTTCTTCTGTTGCTGGGTCCAGGGGTGTGTATTGTCTCATCGCTACCCTAAGTCTATCCAAAAACTCTGATGGGGTCTCATCCTTTCCCTGCCTGACGTCATATAGCATTGACCAATTTATAGCCTTAGGGATCGCATTACGCAAGCCCATCGCTATCAGTTTTCTATACTGCACTAGCTGTTGATAGTGCTCTGCATTGCCCGGGTCCCATTCTGGTTTACTGCTGGGAAAATTATCTTCTAGTCTTCCTGATAATACCTGAGCATGTCGTTTTCCTGTTTCCAATACGAGTTCCCTTTCTGTATCTGTCAATTCTGACAGCATCACTTCTATATCCTCCCAATCAATATCTAAATTCTTTGCCATTAATTCAAACCTCTTCGCTACTCCCTCAGGGTTTCTCCTGAAATTCCTTGCCTCATCCCTCCAACTGTTCAAATCACTTGTCGAGAACGGTACTTTTACTCTAGTCTTTTCCCCTACCATTGGTACAACTTCTCGGAGAGGAGCTATCGTATGGTTCCCTTCCTCTCTTTGCTTTGCTTCCCCCGTGCCACAGATCTGGTATAATACGAGTGACCGATCTCTTTCCTGGATCTCCTTCCTGTGCCTCAACGTCTCCCTATTCTTTCTCTTCTCTTTCCTCTTCCCCCCTGCCTGTTCTTCCTCTTCCCCTTTTATCTCCATTACACAATCCATCCGGTTCTTGACCTGCGTCTGTTGCCCTTTTTGTATCTGCCGGCTCCTGTCCTACCTTTCCGGTCTATCAGAGTATACTGCTTTACCACAAGATGTCGCTGGCACACAGCTGTGAACCAAGGTAGGTTTGCAGATGATATCACAATAAATTCTTACACACTAAAGAGATTACAGTTAACACAAAATACCAAGTTCTTATCCCGAAATTCAAACTCGAGTCTTACTAAATTGCGAGATTCTTGCAGACAACATAACAATGTTAGACAAAGTGTGACACAAATGTATCTCTTCAGAAACAAAGCAACAACATTAAGATGAAAGAGAATCATACACCCGATTAACAAACACTCCGATTTCCAGTGGGGACTCGAAGTCCCCTATTTTCCAGTGGAGACTCGAACCCCTTATTTTCCAGTGGGGGACTCGATCCCTATATTTTGGGACTTTGCCAGGGCGTCCCCGGGCTTTCCCGTCAGGTGACCACGTCTGCTCCCTGTTTCCCAGTCAAAGCGCTTTATCCCAAAACCAGTAAACAATTAAAATACCTCTTAATTGAAGCAGGAGATGCAGATAACCCTTCGTCCACCAACGAGCGCTGGTCCGGGGGGGTCTCTTCTGACAAAAAGTCGTCAGGGGCGCCCAGAGGGTCCCGGCCCCGGACCCGGCTCGGGAGGACTCCTTAGGACCTGGGTCTCCTGTCTGGTCCCATCTGGGGTCGCCAGAAAATGATGCTGAATTTTGCCCCAAAAGGCAAGAATAACTGCCTAAGAGACTCAGTTTAAGTCAGATAGACAGGAGGTATTTTTATTGGCAACGCGTTGGAGAAATCACTAAATGGATTTCTGCCTTTCCCGTAACAAAAGCATGCCTTTTATACAGCTTTGGATGTAGTATTGCATCAGATCTTATACATAATCATATCTTTGCATACATATTCATGTGGGGCGTGGTGTAGGCGGAGCGTGGGCGGGGACATCTCTTTTGAGGATCTTCTTGGTGGTCGTTCCGGTGGCCTTTATCATGGGCAGGGGTTTC
Organism: Melanerpes aurifrons; assembly: GCA_011125475.1. NCBI lineage: Eukaryota > Metazoa > Chordata > Aves > Piciformes > Picidae > Melanerpes > Melanerpes aurifrons. The sequence goes on along the minus strand of WWNC01000118.1, from coordinate 735,440 downwards.
CTGATGAGTCTTCCTCCTTAAACTTTTGAACTCCTTTCCTAATTTGGTCAATTCCCGGTGTGCCTGGCTTGGTTCTGCTGACAAGGCTCTGAGTGTTAGTTTTGGACTTGTTGGCTCTGAATGTCACTTTGGCCTTGTTGGCTCTGAATCATGCTTATCCTAACAGTTCTTGTCAGTCTTTATTCCTTATCTTCTTTTTCTGTCACAGTGACCCATGCCTCAGCCGATTTATTGCTTTATCTGGTTCATGCTTTCGAAAGCTATCTGTTTTGGGGCTTCAAAAGCAAACTGAGGCCTGCATTCCTCTGCTATGGGAATAGAGAAAAATGCATTAGCAATGTCTATGGTAGCATACCATTTGGCCTCTTTGGACTCCAGCTCATACTGTAGTTCCATCATGTCTGGTACTGCTGCACTCATAGGTGGTGTCACTTCATTTAGAGCTCGGTATTCGACTGTCAGACGCCAGTCTCCATTCTGCTTCCGCACAGGCTACACTGGACTGTTGAAAGGTGAATGAGTCTTGCTGACGACTTTCTGACTCTCCAAGTGACGAATCAGATTCTGAATGGGCAACAAAGAGTCACGGTTGGTTCTGTATTGTCTGTGATGCACAGTCTGAGAAGCAACCGGCAATTTAATCTCCTGTATCTTATATTGTCCCACAACTGCAGATTCATCAGAAAGTTCAGGTCTAGCAGACAGCTTCAATTTTTGTCCATCAATTTCTATAGAAGCTACTCCAGAAGCCCATTTGTAACCTCTAGGGTCTTTGAAACGCCCTTCTCTCAGAAAATCAATTCCCAAAATACAAGGTGTGTCAGGTCCGGTCACAATTGTATGTTTCCTCCATTGTTTACCAGTTAAACTTATATAAACCACCTCCTTACTTAACTCTTGAGATCCACCAGTGACTCCCAGAATGGTTGTAGACTGATCCCTGATAATTTGATGGCATTATGGTGCACTGAGCTCCTGTGTCAACCAAGGCCCTGTACTTCCGAAATTGCGAAGTGCCAGGCCACTGGATGTACACATCCCAATAGACTCTATCATCTCTGTTATCCCTCTCCTCCCCCTGGTGGGAGGCAGGGCACCCCTAGTTATGGGGAACATGCGCACATGTGCATTGCACATAGTGTGCAGGGTTATAACTTTGCATGTTATAACTGAAGCCACTGTTGGAGCTACTAGAGTTGCTCTGGGGAACTGTGGAAGTAACAGCTACCCTTCTGGTATTGCTACCTCGGGTTCTGCCACTTTGCAATTCCCTCAGTCTCCTGAAAAGATTAGAAGTTGGTTGGCCATCCCAGCGGTTCATGTTCTCACCAAACTGATCACGCAGAGTTATTCAAATAGTTCTATGTGATTGCCTTGGTGGTCTGTTTTGGAATGACCTCCTTGGAGGACGTGTGTTCGTCACAGATGAAACTTGTATCCACCTGGAGGAAGAATTGAAATTATCCTTCTGTGCCAATTGGTATATGGAATCTTTCAGATCCTTCATGCAATTCTCAATTTTTCCAGACAGTTTCAATGGCTGAAACCAAAGAAACACGTGTCATGCTATCCTCCAATTGTCTCATTTGATCACTGAATTGGCCAACCGTGGGAGAAGCTCCACCATAATTTCTTGACACAATTCTACTTGCCAGAATGTTTGCATAATTAGAAGGAGCAAGTTTGATGATCTTTTTAGCAAGACCAATACCCACAGGAATGTCATCAGGATTCAGAGTTTCATGTTCACCATAGAGTAGCTCTCTAACAGCAATTTCTCTCAGGCGCTTAATTCCCTCATCTATGGTAGTCCAGGGTTTAGGATTCCATGGGAGATCATCTCGGGAAGGGTATCTCAGGGCAACCGCCATTAAAAGACGTATCCACAGATTAATCTTACTGAGAGCTCTGCCTAGATGTCTATCTTTCAGTATTCAGTATTCAGTATTCAGTATTCCTAAGGTTGGAAGAGACCTCAAAGATCATCGAGTCCAACCTGTCACCACAGACCACATGACTAGAGTAGGGAAGACACTACTGCCCACTGCAGGCTTGAACTCACGACCTTCCCATTAAGGGTCTGATGCACTACCAAGCTGAGCCACCCTGCCTGGCTATCTATTTCATTATCCCTCGAGAGAGTTCCTAACTGAGCTGCTGACTTGTCTCCAACTGTTAGAGCTGGAGCACCTGTATCATAACACCTACTAAGCCAAGCTAGAACTGGCTTCTTATCTGCCCTGGTGAAATCTTTGCGGACATCGCGCAATTCCTCAGGCGGTGAGGAGCATTCTAAAATATCATCTTTCTCTTCCTCTCCCTGAACTTTTTGTCCTAATAATCCTGCTGTCATTTTCTCAAGGATCTCTTTAAGCTGAGAGCCACCTTTGCCAGCTCCTTTCCTAACTTCATCTCTATCCTACTTTGTTCTCACTAGGTTAGCTAGATCTTTAAAACAAACCTTCTCTCCCTCCTCAGCAGGATTTCTTGGAGTGGAGGGCCCTTCACCGGGATCAGTCTCTAGCTCTTCTTCTCCATCATCTTTGGTCTTTGCACTTCTAGTCTTTAAAACAGCCACCTTAACTGGAGCTGTGTTTGAATTTACAGCCACCTTAATAGAAGCTGACAGGTCCTGAGATAAATCAGCTGCTGGGGCAGTGACTTCTGGTCCCACAGAGAGAGTGGGCGGAAGTGACGTTGCTCCATTAATGGCCGACGGAGAAGAAGGAGGAGGAGAAGGAGTGGGCGCCATGTTGCTACCAGCCGTCGCCCTTGGTAGCTTGCCAGAATTGGCAGCAAATTCATTTAGAGCTGCTTTACCAATTAACTTTTTAGCCCTGTTTTTAACTGACAGAGATTCTGCACACTCCTCATCACTAGATGACTCTGGGACTGACCCAGAAACACGGCTTTTTCTTTTTGATCTAGTTTTAATAACAAAACAGGCTCTGGACACCTTTCTCTCTCGCCACAAAGAGAATAGTAAATATGCAATTACCATCACCAGCAACAGATTTATACACATCACATAAATCACCTTTGGGTCCCAGCCATCACCTAAAGTTACTCTCTCCTCCGGTGGAATCTTAAAACCCTTTATCTCAATTGGGAGAGTGGTGGAGGTAACATTTCTGTATCTCGCTGGCCATAAGAGATCCATGCATTTTCCATACCATAATCTAACTCTATACATAACCCACATATAAATTGTCCACACCAAATATTTACCCAGGTAATCCAAAATCAAACCCAAACAATATCTGTAAACCAGAGCCCCAAAAATTGAAAAGAATAACCTCTCTACGAACCACAACACCTACATGTTTGCTAATTCAGGTAGAAAACACTAAATCAATGCAGTAATAAATTAAACTAATTATCTGCCCCACGTTGGGCATCAAGAAAAAAAATGTGGTAGGGTTGGAAGGGGTAAGGCCAAAAAGCCTCCTCCCTCCCCCCTGTAAAGTAAATGGAAGGAAAAAAATTGAAGGGAAAGGGAAAAAAAACTCACAGCTGAATTAGCAAAGCAATGGGCGCTGTATATTTACAAAGCAGGGAAACGCAGGGAAATATATACAAATTTACAATATTTACAATATATACAAAGATATACAATTGAGTAGCACAGAAATGAGAGTTCCCCCCTCTGCTGACGGGGTTCCCCACCTCCGCTCTCCCCTCTTTCCCCCTTTCCCCAGAGCGGGTTTGAAAGAGAAAGAAATGAGAAAAGAAGTTAGAAGCAGTTATGAGTTAATTGGAAAGCAGTTAATACAGGCCTTGCAGTTTATCCGTTTTTTCAAGGTCGAAGCCTTGGCCGAAAGCCCAGAACAGAGAGCTGCTGCCCTAAAGATGAGCGGAAGCAAGACTGAACATAAAAGTGCCGGAGTTCCCAGGATACCCTCCTGCACTCCCAGTTCAGAAGGTGCTTCCTCCCACTCTACCAATGAAATTAGTTTAGATCCTTCTTTTCGCTTACCAACTTAAGCAGTTGAATTTAATATCCTCAGGGCAATCAGGAGGAAGTATTCCAAGCTCACGACCCTAGACTTTAGGTGTGCAGATTTTGATCGCTTCAGGGATCTGCTAGCCAAAGTGTCGTGGGACAAAGCCCTGGAGGGAAGAGGGACCCAGGACAGCTGGTCAGTATTCAAGGACCACCTCCTCTGTGTCCAGGAGCTCTGTATACCAACAAAGAGAAAAGCAGGTAAGAATGCTAGGAGGCCTGCCTGGATGGGCAAGGAGCTACTGGATACACTATTACTTAAAAGGAAACTCTACAGGAAGTGGAGAGAAGGACAGGTAGAACAGGGGGTATATGAGGAAGCTGCCCGAGCAGCAAGAGTCCTGGTTAGGAAAGCCAAAGCAGAGTTTGAATTGAATCTAGCCAGGGAGATTAGAGGGAACACTAAGAACTTTTACAGGTATATTAATGGGAAGAAGACGACTAGGGAAGGTGTGGGCCCCCTCAGAAAGGAAAATGGTGACATGGTCACAAGTGATGAGGAAAAGGCTGAGGTACTTAATAACTTCTTTACCTCAGTCTTCACTGCAAGGGCCTCTAGCCACACTCCTGATGTTATGGAAGTCAAGGTCAGGGACGGGGAGGAAGAACTGCCCATTGTAAGTGAAGATCTGGTTCGTGATCACCTGAAGAACCTGAAAGTGTTCAAGTCCATGGGACCCGACGGGATACACCCACGGGTACTGAGAGAACTGGCAGATGAGGTTGCTAAACCCCTCTCTATTATATTTCAAAAGTCATGGCAATCTGGTGAAGTCCCCACAGACTGGAAAAGGGGAAACATTGCCCCCATCTTCAAAAAGGGTAAGAAGGAGGAACCAGGGAACTACAGGCCAGTCAGTCTCACCTCTGTGCCTGGAAAGATCATGGAGCAGATCCTCCTGGAGTCACTACTCGCTCAAAAGAATAGTGAAGAGGTGATTGGGAGCAGTCAGCATGGCTTTGCCAAGGGCAAATCCTGCCTGACCAACCTGGTTGCCTTCTATGAGCAGGTGACAAAATTAATAGATGAGGGGCGAGCAACTGATGTCATTTACCTGGACCGGAGCAAAGCCTTCGACACTGTCCCGCTCCACATCCTGGTCTCCAAACTGGTGACCTGAGGAGAGAGACTTGGGGGTACTGGTGGACAAAAAGCTCAACATGAGCTCTCAATGTGCTCTTGCCGCCCGCAAAGCCAATCAGATCCTGGGCTGCATCAGGAGAAGTGTGGCTAGCAGGTCGAGGGAGGTGATCCTCCCCCTCTACTCAGCCCTGGTGAGACCCCACCTGGAGTACTGTGTCCAGTTCTGGAGCCCCTGTTACAAGAGGGATGTGGAGGTGCTGGAACGTGTCCAGAGAAGGGCCACAAGGATGATCAGAGGGCTGGAGCACCTCTCCTATGAGGACAGACTGAAGGAGTTGGGGCTGTTCAGTCTGCAGAAGAGAAGGCTCCGAGGTGACCTAATTGTGGCCTTCCAGTATCTGAAGGGGGCCTACAGGAAGGCTGGGGAAGGACTTCTCAGGATCTCAGGTAGTGATAGGACTAGGGGGAATGGAATGAAGCTGGAGGTGGGGAGATTCAGGCTAGATGTGAGGAGGAGGTTCTTCACCATGAGAGTGGTGAAACCCTGGAATGGGTTGTCCAGGGAGGTGGTCGAGGCCCCGTCCCTGGAGGTGTTTAAGAGCAGGCTGGATGAGGCTCTGGCCAGCCTGATCTAGTGTGGGGTGTCCCTGCCCATGGCAGGGGGGTTGGAACTAGATGATCCTTGTGGTCCCTTCCAACCCTGAATGAAACTATGAAACTATGCAACTATGAAACTTCCGTCCACCATATTCCCTTTCTTAAGGGGACAGCCTCAGCCGGTGAGAGCTACTATGAGTTGTTTTCCTGCTTATGCCTTCCCATGTCTTGGCCTTTAATTGCTTACATATTTAATCTTCTGTATGGTCCCTGAAAGGAATTTTTTGGATCCAGAATTGCTACTTAATTATAGTTGCAATACCTTACCTAAAAAGCCAACCTAATTCTACATGGAATGATGTGGAAAGTTCATCTTTTTTTTCATGAGGATTGAAAAAGAAGTCTGTGATTTAGTTTAGTTCAAAGGAGCACTTTCATAGGGAATCCCCTGATCAACTCCATTTACCATGTTTGGGTTCCCATCATTGAGCTGCTTGCTTGAGTCTAGAGGACCCAACTAGAATAGTATCATAGTATCACAGTATCAGTCAGGGTTGGAAGGGACCACACGGATTTTCTAGTTCCAACCCCCCTGCCATGGGCAGGGCCATCCAACACTAGATCAGGCTGGCCAGAGCCTCATCCAGCCTGGTCTTAAACACCTCCAGGGGCGGGGCCCCAACCACCTCCCTGGACAACCCATTCCAGGGCTTCACCACTCTCATGGTGAAGAACCTCCTCCTCCTCACATCCAGCCTGAATCTCCCCACCTCCGGCTTCATTCCATTCCCCCTAGTCCTATCACTACCTGAGATCCTGAGAAGTCCCTCCACAGCCTTCCTGTAGGCCCCCTTCAGATACTAGAAGGCCAGAATTAGGTCACCTCGGAGCCTTCTCTTCTGCAGACTGAACAGCCCCAATTCCTTCAGTCTGTCCTCATAGGAGAGGTGTTCCAGCCTTCTGATCATCCTTGTGGCCCTTCTCTGGACACGTTCCAGCACCTCCACATCCCTCTTGTAATAGGGGCTCCAGAACTGGACGCTGTACTCCAGGTGGGGTCTCACCAGATCTGAGTAGAGGGGGAGGATCACCTCCCTCGACCTGCTAGCCACACTTCTCCTGATGCGGCCCAGGATCTGATTGGCTTTGCGGGCTGCAAGTGCACATTGAGAGCTCATGTTGAGCTTCTTGTCCACCAGCACCCCGAAGTCTCTCTCCTCAGGGCTCCTTTCCAGCCAGTCACTGCCCAGCCTGTATTTGTGCCTGGGATTGCCTCGACCCAGATGCAGGACCCTGCACTTGCTCTTATTGAACTTCATGAGGTTGGCTTGTGCCCACCTCTCCAGCCTGTCAAGGTCCCTCTGGATGGCCTCCCTTCCCTCCAGCGTGTCTGCTGCACCACACAGCTTGGTGTCATCAGCAAACTTGCTGAGGGTGCACTCAATGCCACTGTCCATGTCACTCACAAAGATGTTGAACAAGACAGGTCCCAGGACTGATCCCTGAGGGACTCCGCTTGTCACTGGCCTCCACTGGGACATGGACCCATTGACAGCCACTCTTTGGGTGTGGCCATCCAGCCAGTTCCTTATCCATCTAGTGGTCCACCCATCAAACCCATGTGTCACCAGATTGGAGACCAGGATGTGGTGCGGGACAGTGTCGAAGGCTTTGCTCAGGTCCAGGTAAATGACATCAGTTGCTCGCCCCTCATCTATTAATTTTGTCACCTGCTCATAGAAGGCCACCAGGTAGGTCAGGCAAGATTTGCCCTTGGCGAAGCCATGCTGACTGTTCCAAATCACCTCTTCACTATTCTTTTGAGCGAGTAGTGACTCCAGGAGGATCTGCTCCATGATCTTTCCAGGCACAGAGGTGAGACTGACTGGCCTGTAGTTCCCTGGTTCCTCCTTTTTACCCTTTTTGAAGATGGGGGCAATGTTTCCCCTTTTCCAGTCTGTGGGGACTTCCCCAGACTGCCATGACTTCTGAAATATAATAGAAAGGGGTTTAGCAACCTCCTCTGCCAGTTCTCTCAGTACCCGTGTATAGAAGACAGAGATTGGAATCGATACGGCTGACCAATATGATTGAGTATTATTCCTTTATTGTTCCAGTATTGCAGGCCTATGGTGCAGGCCTGTAGTGCGAGTGTAGCACAGTAAAGTGTAGAAGAAGAGGAGAAAGGAAAGGCAGAAGTGCGTAGCAAGGCAACTGCTACAACTTATATAAACTCGGAGTGCCCTTTTGGCATAGCTCCTTTGGTTCCCTCTGAGTGAACACACATCGCACTATTATAGATTATTGGTCCAACTACGAACGACACAATGAGGTTGTTGATGCAGGTGCATGTCCTGTTGTCCCAAGATAACTTTCCATGTTTATAGCTACCAGTGCCTTGTTTTAATTACATGCTGCAGGCACAGCACTGTTTTGCTACACTGCTAGCTGGCTCTGCACTTATGCTGAACATGGCCTACCACCATGTCAGGCTCTAGGCCTGCACTGCCAGATTGCTCACACTGCTCGTCGCTGGCATTGCCACAAACCCCCCTTTTTGTTTTTGTGAGCAATCTGGTCATGGGAGTTGTTCTCATCCCATACAAGATGCTACTGCAAACACAGAAGCAATCAAGGTAAAGCTTAACTGTATAACGAAAACAATGATTCTGTAGCACAGCATGTCTATCAGACTGATGTAACCCATACAAGACACAAAGCTTTAATCTGTAAAGGTAGATCTGGCCAGGCTCTAGCTTCACAGACAGAAAACTTGCAGGCAAGCAGCAAGAGCAAAAAGAACTTCATAGCTTTGCCCAAGTTAAAATTACACAGAATAATGTGGTTTTGCTCATCCTAGCAATTCTATTCTCTTAATGTCCAAACAACAATTCAACAGTCACGACACTCAGTTATAAGTTAGATGCTTTCTGTTGACATCTTGGTTTATCGTGACAGTCATTGAGGTCAGTGCTAAGGAGGTTTGTTGATTGTCATTTTCATGACAGTTGTGCCGTGTTCGTGCTGTCTTGTGGTGAGAGGGTTACAGCACTTTGCAAAGTTGATGTTTCTAGGGTTAAAGAATTTCTAGGGTTTCCATGAGCTAATTTTTTGCTGTGGGGTATTCTCTCTTCCCTCCCCCCCCTTTATTTTTTTTTTGTTTTTGTTGTTTTTTGTTTTTGTTGATAATCTCTACTAAGCAAAATGTAAAGATGAAACTTTATCCTCTAGGATGTCTACATTCTGAGGCACACTTAGTTAACAAGAGAGAATACAAAGTTATCAAACAACCACAATATTCAGTCCTAATTCACATGATGCTGTGGTACATTCTTCTGAGTGATGCTGTTTGATCCCAGATTATCATAACAGTTACTGTGATCGACGTTCGACTGCATGGGGAATGCTATGTCCTCATGGTCTTGAGTCTTCTGCCGTTGTTTATTGCAATGATTGAAGTTAGCAGAAAAGAAGGCTCGAGGTGACCTGATCGTGGCCATCCAGTATCTGAAGAGAGCCTACAAGAATGTTGGGGAGGGACATCCTAGCATGTCAGGAAATGACAGGACTAGGGAGAATGGAACAAGGCTGGGGATAGGAAGATTCAGGCTGGATGTGGGGAAGAAATTCTTCACGATGAAAGTGGTGAAGCCCTGGAATGGGTTGCCCAGGGAGGTGGCCGAGGCCCCATGCCTGGAGGAGTTTAAGACCAGGCTGGACGAGGCCCTAGCCTGCCTGATCCAGTGTGAGGTGTCCCTGCCCATAGAAGTGCTTGGAACTAAATGATCCTTGTGGTCCTTTTCAAACCTGACTCATTCCATGAGTCTATGATTCCACTTATTTTGTAACTAATTTTGACTGGTTTTGTTTGTTTTTAATGTAAGCTATTTTTAACTTTGTAATTAATTTTTGCTTCATTTCTTTAATATTTTGAAATCTACTTTCAATAAATCTATTTCATTTTTGTTTTGATTTTATTATATATATATATTTTTCTAATTTTTTTTTCATTATTTTTACGTTTGCAATTGTTTTTGTTTAATTTTTAAATTTCTTTTCATTTCTATTTTATTTTGTGTAAATTATTTTTATATTTTTTCTTCTTAATTCTAATTTGAGTAGATTCATTTTTATTTTATTTTTAATGTATTTTTTATTATTTATTTTTGTTTATTTTTGTTATTTAATTTCATTTTTAGTTACTGTTTTCTATTCTGAATTTATGATTTTTATATGTTTAATGTTTTTACTTTTAATCAAGTTCTTTTATTTAATCTTTAATTCATTTTAATTTTTGTTTTTAAATTATTTTTATACTGTTTTAATGTGGTGGGTTTTTTTCCTTCATTGCATTTTGTTTTTATCTGCACTTTTTAATTGTTTTTCTTAACTTTTTTGTTTTGTTAATTTTAATCTAATTTTGATATTATTTTTTCTAGTTTTGTTATTTTGTATTTTAATTTTTCTTTGTTCTTTAATTTTTTATTATTATTATTTGTAACTTACTTTTTGTCATTTTTAATGTTATTAATTTTTTACCTTCTTTATTATTAGTTTTATTTTGTTATTGTAAGTTTTTAATCTGTATTTTAATTTGTTATTCTAATCAATTTTTTCTTTTAAATTTCTTCTATTTTTTCGTAATTTTTATTTTTTTATCTAGTGTTTAATCTTTTATTTTTTGATCTTATATTCTTTATTGTAATTATTTTTTATTTTGCATGTGTGTTTTATTTAATCTATTTTCTATTTTAATTTTGACTTTTGCTTTTTTATTATATTTTTTAATCTTCTTTTCTATTAATTCTTTTTTATTATAATTTTTCGCTCTAATTTTCTTGATTTTTTCTTTGTATAATTTTTTGTTTGTTTTAATCTAGTAGTCTTGATGATCCTTATTTTTATTTTTTGCTAACAATTCTTATATTTTTTGTTAATAGCTATTCTGTGTTAGTAATCCTTATGATTTTTCAGTGTGTCATATTTGTTTTTAATATTTTGTTTTTATTGTTGCTCTTCTTTTTAATTATTATTCTGTTATTTAGTTCTCTGTGTTTTGTATCCAGAGTTTTTGTACTTTCGTTATATATTTCTATGTTTACATTTTTTCTTTGCACATGTTATCTTTTTCTTTAGCGTCTAGCGTCGTAAGCTTGGAATACTTCTTCCTGATTGCCCTGAGGATACTAAATTCAACTGCTTCATGGTCACTGCAGTCAAGGCTGTCTCTGAGCCTCACATTGCTTACCAGCCCTTCCCTTTTGCTGAGAACATGGTCCAGCAGAGCACCATTTCTTGTTGGTTCCTCTACCATTTGGAGGAGGAAGTTGTCTTCTATGCAGTCCAGGAACATCCTGGATTGCTGGTGCCTTGCTGTGTTGTCCCTCCAGCAGATGTCCGGGTGGTTGAAATCATCCATGAGGACCAGGGCTTGTGGCCTGGAAGCCGCTTCTATTTGCCTGTGGAGGGCCTCATCTGCTTGGATCTGCTGGTCAGGTGGCCTGTAGGAGACCCCCACAGTAATATCTCCTTCCCCTGTCCTGCCTTTAATTTTAACCCATACACTCTCAACCAGCTCATCATCCCTCTCCAGGTGGAGCTCCACTGATTCCAACTGGCTATTGATATAGAGGGCAACACCTCCTCCTCTCCTTCCCTGCCTATCCTTCCTAAAGAGCTTATACCCATCTATCCCTACATTCCAGTCATGGGATTCATCCCACCAAGTTTCAGTAATAGCCACTATGTCATGGCATCCCAGCAGCACAGTGGCCCTTAACTCATCCTGTTTGTTGCCCAAGCTGTGTGCATTCGCATAGAAGCACTTCAGCTGGGCTGGCCCTGTTGTCCTCTTTTGCCAATTCCCCTCGGTTTCCATAAAATGTCCTAGTGGATCATTCTTGGCTTGCCTCAGGGCAGCAAGTTGAGAGCCCTCACCAGCTCTCCATCTCTCTGCTGCTGGTGAGCTGCCCCTCTGTTTGTCACCGGCCAGCAAGAGACTATTAACCCCTTCCCCCTTCAAATCTAGTTTAAAGCCCTATCAATGAGCCCTGCCAATTCCTGCCCCAGGATTCTTTTCCCCCTCTGGGACAAGTGTGTCCCATAAGTTGTTTTCAGCTCAGGTGCCTTGAAAACCAATCCATGATTGTGGAACCCAAAGCCCTGTCGATGGCACCAGCCCCTGAGCCATGAATTGACCTGTTGGCCCTTCCTCAGTGTTCCCTCATCCATTGCTGACGTTAGAGGGATAGCAGAGAACACAACTTGAGCTCCTGATCCCTTTAGCAGTTGCCCTAAGGTTCTGAAATCTTTTTTAATAGATTGTGAGCCTCTCATTGTTACATCGTCACTACCCACCTTAAAGACCAGAAGTGGGTAGTAGTCTGAAGGACTCACGAGGTTGGGAATTCTATCTACAATGTCTTTTACTTGGGCACCAGGGAGGCAGCTGACCTCTCTATGAAATGGGTCTGGTCTGCATATTGGGCCCTCTGTTCCCCCTCAGTAGGAGTCTCCTATAACGATGACCCTACAAGGTTTCTTTTCTGGGTAAGTTTTGATGGCTGGCCTGAGGCAACCTGTCATTGGTGCAGCTTCTGACCTTCTTGAGTCCTCGGCCTTACCAATGACCTGTTCCTCCTGCAGAGCCTCATACCTCTTCTGTAACTGCACTGGAGGCAGCATGCTGCTCACAGGAGCAGACTTCCTTTGTTTGCACTTCTTCCGTCGGGCAGAGACCTGTTCCCATTGGCCCTGCTCATGTGGGTTACTACAGGGAGGTTGAGAGGCTTGCTGCTGGGAAGGTGTCAAACTTCCTGTTCCACCAAGAGTTACCCCCTGTTCTGGTTTTGAAGAGGTTAGATTATGGGAATAGTCAATTTTCCATTCGCCATCTCTTATAGCTCTTAGACTTTCCACCTCTTCTTTTAGTTTGACCACCATGCTCATCAGATCACTGATCTGCTCACACCTAACACAGGAGTTGTTCCTTCCATCCTCCATATCGAGTGCCAGGTTCCAGTACTCACTGCAGCCACCTACCTGAAATCTGCATGCTTGTGAGTGGTCTCTGTTAGGGTGCCCACTGTTCTTCTGTTAGCCTTTGCTCTAGTAGTAACCATCTTGCAGTAACCACCCTCTCCACCCGACGCTTTTTTTTTTTTTTTTCCCTCCCTGTCAGTAAGAAGGCTGAGCTGAGCTCCTCAAGCTGCCTCCTCTCTTCAGCCATGCACTGGGTTCTGTTTGGTTGGCGCGCGGTTTCCGCGGCAACCCCTCCCCCAGCTACGTCACTGCCCTCAGGCACGTAGGCAACTCGAGCCCCCTGCCCCTCTTCCTCTCTTCGGGAAGTCCCGAGCCACCAGCCCCTTACCGCCTGAAAAGCAAGGGAAGCAAAGCCAAAAGCAAACTCCCAGAGCTGTGGTCCTGTGCTGGGTTGAGGCAGCCCCCTTCCCCACCCCTGGCAACAATAAACACTCAGACAAACGGATTGCAAAAGTGATGGAAAGTTTAAATAGAAAGCAGTGAACTTTTACAGAAAAGCAAAAAAGCATAGTGACAAAGAAAGATCCCAAAACAGACCCAGAGAGATCCCATCCCCACCTGAGGGTACCCCCAAGACCCCCAGGGCTCCTTCTTCCCCCTCCCACTGCTAGGCTAGTCTCAGCTGGCCAGATCTGAGACTGCCCATCCCCCCATGGCCTTGGGCCTAGCCAGGCCCAAAGCCAGGAGACATCTCCCCAGTTACCGGCTGACGGAGGAGGAAGAAAAGAGATAGTGCTAGACTCCGCACTGGATCTTATAGTGGTGCAAAGGATTGTGGTATGAAATACTACATAATTTCCTGTGTCCACCCCTGGGCTGGATTTCTGGACACAGGAAGTAAACACTGCAGGGGGGCACCCAGCTCAAACTGTAACACGCCACCCCTTATTTCATACCATAATCTTTGCACCCAAACATATCATTAAATCAGAAATCTTCTCATGTCATGTTTGGCGAAGTCCATATCTTCATCTGGGCGTCCACCCAAACAGTCTCTCATTCAGGCTCTAGTGTCAGTCCATTCCAGTTCTTCTTCCCTCATCTAGTAGAACCTCTCAGCGATGCAGAGTTCACTCTTCTGCGGTGCAAGCTCTTCATGGATCTGTTGGACATCCTGGTCACCTGGAAGGAACCTCACAACTTCTCAACCAAACCTTTATTCCCATCTCTATTTACTCAGCGGCATGTTTCCACCCCTGGGGCAAGCCAGTCAGAACAATCAGGCTCTAACTGCTTCTCCACCCCTCCACGAAAACAGCACGCTGAGCCTTTTACAACCCTGCACGGACCTATCCCAAGCCCAGTGCTGACCGCTTCCAGCCGCGACCCGAGGCTCTACAGATGCATGTCACGGTACACCACCTTCCCGCTAGGCGTTCGCGTACCAAAACGTGACAGCATCCAACAACTTTACCTCCCCTGGCAGAGGGAGGGGCTGCACCACAACCTAGTGAGAAGAAGGGAGGTGGAGCCAGGTGCTCGGCGCCATTTTCGGAACTCGTCCGAAAAAGTTGGGGAAGAGACTAGGGCCGGCCCCGCCGCCGCTCCGAGCGCACGGCCGTGCTCACCGCCGCCGCAGCCCGAGCGCACGGCCGGTCCCGCCGCCACCGCGGCTCAAGTGGACGGCCGGGGACTGCCACCGCCGCTCCGAGCACACGGCCGGTCCTGCCGCCACCTGAGCACACAGCAGGGCTCCGCCCACCTGTGCCGCCGCGGTACAGAATCAAAATCGCCTCCACCCCTCGGGCATTCAAACGTCTCCTCCAGCAAAAGCCATGATCAAGTCCTCAGGGCCCTTGAGAACAGCTTTCAGCTGGAGTCCCCGTTCGCCTATAAGGAGCCGAGCTCGCCCGCTCGCCGCGGCTGGCCCTACCCCGCAGCAAGAACGGACCTGACTTTGATCTGCTCGCCACTGCTCCTCCCCCATTTCACTCCCTGCCGCTTTTACCGCTCCGCAGAGAATAAAGGTGGGGGAAGGCAGGTCCCGCATTCTCAAGCGGTGCCCCCATTCCGATGGTTAAGAACCACCCCTGCTTGAAAATAGCAGGAGGGACTCTGTGCCACCGGTCACGCACCAGGAGTCCCCCTGCAATCCACAAGAACTCAACACAGTCGCCCCAACAACAACATGAGTCCCCAACTGCCAAAAAAACCAAAACGACGCCCAGAACTAAATTTAAACTCTTATCTTTTGCAATCCGATCTGCAGAGTAGCCACAATAACCAGCTCCTACTCCTGCCTGGCTTGCCAGAAATGTAAAGGGGTTGGGGGCAGATCCTCTGCCCACCGAAACCATCCTCTGCTACCAAGAATGTGCTGGGGTTGAGGCAGCCCCCTTCCCCACCCCTGGCAACAATAAACACTCAGACAAACGGATTGCAAAAGTGATGGAAAGTTTAAATAGAAAGCAGTGAACTTTTACAGAAAAGCAAAAGCACAGTGATAAAGAAAAATCCCAAAGCAGACCCAGAGAGATCCCATCCCTACCTGAGGGTACCCCCAAGACCCCCAGGGCTCCTTCTTCCCCCTCCCACTGCTAGGCTAGTCTCAGCTGGCCAGATCTGAGACTGCCCATCCCCCATGGCCTTGGGCCTAGCCAGGCCCAAAGCCAGGAGGCATCTCCCCCAGTTACCGGCTGACGGAGGAGGAAGAAAAGAGATAGTGCTAGACTCCGCACTGGATCTTATAGTGGTGCAAAGGATTGTGGTATGAAATACTACATAATTTCCTGTGTCCACCCCTGGGCTGGATTTCTGGACACAGGAAGTAAACATTGCAGGGGGGCACCCAGCTCAAACTGTAACAGGTCCTCAAGCTGCCTCCTGTCTTCAGCCACGCGCTGGGGTAAAAATAACTTCCTCCAGATGTGTACATGAGGTCAGCATCTACTCTCCACCTGCTGTTTCACTTTTCAAATCCTTTCCTGCTGTGCTGCCCCACTTGCTGATGTCATCAGGGCATGTTTGGTGGTAAACTGATCCCCTAATCCAGATGACCTCAGCCTGTCCCTTTCACATCTATGGTAAGAGACTGTATCAAGTGAGGAAATGGAAGACGGGGCAAAAATCATAAGGAGATTCAGGTGTTCCCTGGTATGTAGATCATGGAGTGGATTTCACAAGATTTAGTCAGGTACCCTTCACCTAACAGCTTAATCTCTGCTCATCTGTCTCTGGTCTCTAGGCTGTTAACAAGCTTTGCATTGAGCGAATGGTGGCTGAACTAAAGGAACAATGTTGTATTGTGTGGGAGTGGCAGAAGAAACTCCTACATCTTCTTTTCCTAAGTAGATGCCCTTATTACTTGCTACAAAATCCCAGTTCTTCTAGGAATCCTATTTCTTTCCAGTTTTAGCAGGCATGTGAATTTGGCAGTGCCTTGCTTCACATTTGCTGGAGAAATGGGAGGCAGAGGTTCAGAAGTGCCTGAAGCTGAGAAAGGCAAAAGCCCTGTAGTTCTCTGCTGCTGGGTGAGTGCTTTAGGCAGTCTACCAGAAAAAAAATTAAAAGAATGTAATGGGTTGGGGCAGACCCCCTCC
Source organism: Melanerpes aurifrons (assembly GCA_011125475.1). Taxonomy (NCBI): domain Eukaryota; kingdom Metazoa; phylum Chordata; class Aves; order Piciformes; family Picidae; genus Melanerpes; species Melanerpes aurifrons. Next base: position 719,176 of record WWNC01000118.1, on the reverse strand, counting down.
CCACCACGCGCAGAAATAACGACTCAGGCAAACAGATTGCAAAAGTGATGGAAAGTTTAAACAGAGAACAGTGAGTGCATGCAGAGAGCTAGAAACACAGTGACAAGAGGAAACCCCAAAACAGACCCAGAGAGATCCCATCCCCACCTGAGGGTGCACCCAAACCCCCAGGGCTCCTCCTTCCCTCCCCCCCCACTGCTAGGCTAGTCTCAGCTGGCCAGATCTGAGACTGCCCATCCCCCCGTGGCCTTGGGCCTAGCCAGGCCCATGGCCGGGAGATCTCTCCCCCAGTTACCAGGTGGCGAGGAGGAAGGAAAGAGGAAGTGCCAGATCCCGCTGTGAAACTTACAGTGGTGCAAGGGATCATGGTAGGAAATAACCTAATTTCCTGTGTCCACCCACTGGGCTGGACTTCTGGACACAGGAAACACCCCTGTAGCAGAGGGCACCCAGCCCAAACTACGACAGGAGCCACCCCTTATTTCATACCATAATCCCTGCACCCAAACACATCATCAAATCAGGAAACTGATGACATGTCCGGCGAAGTCCGTGTCTTCATCTGGGCGTCCAAACAGTCTCTCAGTCAGGCTCTAGTGTCTATCCATTCCAGTTCTTCTTCCTTCATCCAATGGAACTTCCCGGCAATGCAGAGCTCATTCTCCTGTGGTGCAAGTTCTCCATGGATTGGTTGGGCATCCTGGTCACCTGGAAAAGCCTCACGACTTCTCAGCCAAGCCTTTATTCTCACCTATACTCACTCGGCGGCATATTCTCCACCCCTGAGGCAGGCCAGACGAAACAATCCAACTCCACGACTGCCTTTTTCAATCCATCCAGGGTGCCGCAATCAACCGCTTCCAACTGTGGTCCAAAACTGCACGGATGCATGTCCGAGGTACTTCGCCCCCCACTGAGCATTCGTGTACCGAGGCATGACAGCATCCGGCTGCACACCTCCCCCCAGAAAGGGAGGGGCTGCACCACAGCTCACTGAGAAGAAGGGAGGTGGAGCCAGGTGCTCGGCGCCATTTTCGGAACTCGTCCGAAAAAGTCGGGGAAGAGACTAGGGCCGACCCTGCCGCAGCCCGAGCGCACGGCCGGGTCCGCCGCTGCCGCTCAGCACACAGCAGGGCTCCGCCCAGCTCTGCTGACACGGCACAGAATCAAAATCACCTCCACCCCTCGGACACTCAAACGGCTTCTCCAGCGAAAGCCATACACGCGTTCTCAGAGCCCTTGAAAACAGCTTTCCAGCTGGAGTCTCCGTCGGCCCCCCAGGGTTTCGGGAGCTGGCTCGCCCGCTCGCAGCGGATGGCTCTATCCCCACAGCGAGAACGGACCTGACTCTGATCTGCTCGCCGCTGCCCCTCCCCCACTTCGCTTCCTGCTGCGGAGGAAGGGCAGGTTCCACGTTCTCAAGCGGTACCCCGATGCCGATGGTCGAGAACCACCCCTGCTTGAAATAGCAGGAGAAGGTCCGTGCCACCGGCAGCGCACCAATTATCCCCCCACAATCCACAAGAACTTACACGGTCGCCCCGGCAACATCACTTGAGCCCCCAACTGCCAAACCCAAACCGACGCCCAGAACTAAATTTAAACTCTCCATCCTTTGCAATTGATCTGCAGAGTGGGCACAACAGCCAGCCCCACGTTGGTGCGCCAAAATGTAATGGGTTGGGGCAGACCCCCTCCCCACCACGCGCAGAAATAACGACTCAGGCAAACAGATTGCAAAAGTGATGGAAAGTTTAAACAGAGAACAGTGAGTGCATGCAGAGAGCTAGAAACACAGTGACAAGAGGAAAACCCCAAAACAGACCCAGAGAGATCCCATCCCCACCTGAGGGTGCACCCAAACCCCCAGGGCTCCTCCTTCCCCCCCCCCCCACTGCTAGGCTAGTCTCAGCTGGCCAGATCTGAGACTGCCCATCCCCCCGTGGCCTTGGGCCTAGCCAGGCCCATGGCCGGGAGATCTCTCCCCCAGTTACCAGGTGGCGAGGAGGAAGGAAAGAGGAAGTGCCAGACCCCGCCGTGAAACTTACAGTGGTGCAAGGGATCATGGTAGGAAATAACCTAATTTCCTGTGTCCACCCACTGGGCTGGACTTCTGGACACAGGAAACACCCCTGTAGCAGAGGGCACCAGCCCAAACTACGACAAAGAAATACAAATTTCCTTAAGCAACAAGCAGGTGACTGTCTCAAGCCTGGCTCTAAAGATAGTGACTGAGAGTCACTGTGAGGTGGTGTTGCTTCATCCCCTTTCCAAGCTGGCACCACACAAACTGAACTGGATTAGGTGGCGGGGTGCTGGTATGACTACGCTCCACTCCCCCCAACTGTGCCCAGAGGAGTGCTTTCAGCTAAGGCTGACAAGCAACGAGGCTATTGTGAATGGTGCTATACTTGCTAGATTTACCAGCTGCAGTTTTCCCGTTTTTGCAAGTCTGTGCATGATGACTCTGTTATATGGAATACTCACAGACTGACCCGTTTCCTTTTAATGCAGTAATTACCAGATTGACTGTCTTCCCCTCCAAGGCACTGACCTACAGTGGCTCATCCAGGAATTACTGTGGATGACATTTGTAATGTCTGCATTTACCACAGATTTTTAATCTATTTCTGTTTCTTGTTGGATTTTTTCCCCTTTTTGGTGTTTTTTTCTTTCCTTTTTTTTTTTTCCCCTCTCTTTTTTCCACATGACCTGCAGATCTACCAGCTATGTGAAAGGAAATCATGGAGTCTTTTGGCTCAGCCATATGATGAGGAGACAGAAAAATTGGGAGTTTAGTGGAAAAAAACATAGAATCACAGAGTGCTTTGGGTTGGATGGGACCTTAAAGATCATCCAGTTCATCCCCCCTGCCATGGACAGGGACATCTCTCTCTGGATAATGTTGCTCAAAGACCCATCCAGCCTGGCCTTGAACAATTTCAGGGAAGAGGCATGCAAAACCTCTCTGGGCAACTTGTTCCAATGTCTCCACCGCCCTAACAGTGAAGAACCTTTCCCTTATATCTAATCTAAATCTACCCTCTTGCAGTTTAAAGCCATTACCCCTTTTCCTATCATTAGATGCCCTCATAAGCTTTCTTGTAGGCTCCCTTTAGGTACTATAAGGCTGCTGTAAGGTTTCCCCAGAATGTATTGTTCTCCAGGGCAAAAACCCCCAACTCTTTCACTCTGTCCTCATAGGATAGTTGCTCCAGCCCCCTTATCATCTTTGTAGCCCTACCCTGGAAGTACTTAAGCCTGTCCACATCCCAGACTGTTTTCCTAGAGCCATGTTTGAATAACAAATCCCGTTTAAATCTACCAGAGATCCACACAGGAAGTTACACTGGGCAGCATTTGAAACCAGTAAGAGATCAGAGGACAAGAGATATCGTTGTTATCTGCCATCTCAACTTGCTGTGATGATTGTGCTGTTTGGCAGTGAGTCTTCAAAATATGCTGGATAAGAGTGACCAAGTGAGCACAGCACCACATCCCTGTCTAGGGGATGGGGTATTCACCTGCATGTGACACTTGGAGAACTACTTCCTCCCTCTCCTTTTCCTGTAGCTATTTTAATAATAGCCATTTCAGGCACTTCAGTAGAGACTGGGATTTAAGACTTTGGAGCCATTTATAGACTCTGTGTTTCTCTCTGATAATATATATGTATATAGTACATGTGAGAACCTGACAAAACCAGAGAAGCTTATCAATCTTCCCACAGTTAAATAGGGACTCTGTAGCAGAGCCAGCCAAAGATTTGTCTGCTTTCCTATCTTGGCCATGAATCTCAAGGCAAAACTAAAAATACAAACAAAACAGTCTTGTAGATCAAGGGATTTTCTGATTTGTTCTCATCATTTTTGTGATATGCATAAAGATGGCCTGAAATATTCTCCCTCTGAAAAAAAAAAAAAAAAGCCTGTTTTTTCTCTGTTAGAAATTCAGGAGGATGCTTTGACTGCTGGTCAGCCAGTGAACTGGTGACATTGCAGCAGGGGAGGGAAAAAACAGCAATGGGACAGAATATTTCGGTATTACAAGTTTTAATTTCTTTTCCAGTTGAATTCCTGTTTCATCTTAACAATGTCTGTGAGAAAAACAATGCTTGTTAGGATTGCTAATGAATTTTCCCAATACTAAGGGTGTGAGAATCTGGGTTTCCTCCTGTTTTTTCTTTTTTCCCAATGAAACATGAGAAGGAAATGAATGACCTTTATAAATAAAAAGGAAAACCTTAATTGTTTTCTTTATTATGTCAGCATAATAGACCCGAACTGCAAATTCCTTTAAAACTCACCTTTCTTTTCCCCATCTAGTTGTCAGTCCCTGAACCAGTGACCATTCAATCACTACAGACTACTCAGAATCTGTGTGAACAAAGCATTTACTGGATTTGTGTCAGAACACTGTAGAACAGAATGTAAAGGGAAACATTTTTGAACCCATAGTCAACTCGTCACAGCAAAAGCCACAGCTGCCTTCATAGGCATAAAAATCAGAAACCTTTCTGTGTGGCTTTCCCCAGGATTAAACACTGGAACTACAGTCTTGTGGTTTCCTAAAAAAGATAGATACTGGATAGAAGTATGGGATAGACACCCCCCCACAACCCTTTTTTTTTTTCGAGGTTTTTGCACAGCTTCCCAGAACCAGGCCTGCTCTCAGAACAAAACAGGAAAACTCTGTTGCCCCTTTGGCAGGGGGAGAGGTGTAACCATGCCTGAAATGGAAATGGTATTAGCCCCAAAAGTTCTAAAGCAATGTCCTGCTGGCAGTCCTGATTCTAGAAACACAGTTATGAAAATACTTAAAGCATGATGAAATGCTGACTAATGAACTATTATGTAGGAGCATGACTATGCACAAAAAGGGAAAGCAAGGTCAGTGATTTAACACAGAAGCTTTCAGATCACTGAAGCACAGCAGGCTGATGACAGTGGGGCTTTCTGCAATCACTGCACCTTGTTACATCCGTGTGTAGGGCAAGGGACTTGCAGTGGGAGTGAGAAGTGAGTTTTTGTAGTATGGATAAAAACAGTTAATTGGGATCTGAGTTGTTTCTAATCCTATTTGAGTCTTCCTGCTAGTGTTTCCCTATTAATTAGACATTCCAAATGAGACAATCCCATTTGGGACCTGGTTAAACCAATAGGAACATGATGATTATTGGTAGTAAGTGGCAAGTTATTCCTGGTGCAGATAAATATGTCTAGCCTTTTCCTTTGTAGGATACTGGGTTTGATTCCAAGAAGAAGGTGCTAGTTCTTTCTAACATTGCCCTGTGATAAGACAAGGGGCAAAGGACACAAACTGGAACACAGGAAGTTCCACCTAAACAGGAGGAAAAACTTCTTTACTGTGAGGGTGACAGAACACTGGAACAGGCTGCCCAGGGAGGTTGTGGAGTATCCTACTCTAGAGAATTTCAAAACCATCCTGAACACATTCCCGTGTGGCCTGCCCTGGGTGATCCTGCTGTGACCGTTTGAGGCTGTGCCTTTAAGAAGAGAGACATTGTGACTGAATGTTTTATAAACAAAGGACAGGTCTAAACTAATTTCATTGGTGGATTGTTAGAAAGCAACTTTAAACTCTGAGTTCAGCAGAGACTAGTCGCAGTCTAGCACTTCTTCCCCCTCCTTTTGCAGCTTGCAGCTTCTGGGCTTTCGGCCAGACTGACCTTGAACAGATAAGGCCTCTACTAACATATTCTGCTTTAATTAACAATTGCTCTTTTTCTCTCTTTCTAACCCTCTTCAGGGAAAAAGGGGAGAAAAGGGGGGTACGGGGGGGACCCTCCTCAGCCGAGGAGGGAATCTCATTCCTGTGTTACTTTGTTGTATATTTCTGTGTATATATTGTAAATACTGTAAATTGTGTATATAAACCTGCATTTCCTAAACCGCTTGCCAATACAGCACAATCCTTTGCTAATCCGGCTGTGGTTTTCTTTCAATTTTTTTTCCCCTTCACTTACAGGGGAGGGAGAAGGCTGGGCTTTCCCCTCAACCCTTGACACCTGCTTTGGCAGAGAGTTGAACTTGATGGTCTCCAGAGGTCCCTTTCAATCCCTACAATTCAATCCCTACATTTAGTCAATGAAAAGAACTGATGTTTGCAGACTGTTTCATCTGACCTTCATCTAACCTGAGAATTTATACCCTCTGGAGGAAGTGCCTGTTTTCTCATTAAAGAGACCCTAGACAACTTGTTCAGCTGCAGAATGTAGACATCTAAACTTAGGTGAAATGGATCCTGTTCAAGGAGACTTTCTCCCCAAAGTCATGCTGGGTCTACCAAGAGCTGTAAGCAGAGGAGTTAGCTGCTGCTGCCCACCAACTGCTGGGAGGCTGTTCCAGGCTGGGACCCATCGTCTGGAGCCGCACCATGAGCATAATTTTGTGCCTGTTCCCGTAATTGTGCTTCATGTCATCTGTTAGCACAGAAGCCAACCAGAAAATGTCCTGACATTGGGTAAAGGAAAAGGTTCATGTCAGCTGATCCAGGGAGAATGGAGTGGTTTGTACTAGGTGGGACATTTCTTCATTCAGGCCATGGTGAACCATCTCTTGTGGATAAGCAGAGGTCTGTCTTTCTGCAACGTGCTTGCCTTGGAGAAACAGTGCATTTTCTCAGGGGGTCTTTGAAAAATTGATTCCTACATGTTAATTCCTGGATTAATCTTGCTGTTGCAGCAGTAATGATCTAGGGACATGAGGAAGGCACAATTTGTAGGGAAAGTCTGTGTTTTGGCATAGTCCCATTGATGTAACAGGGAGTTAAAAATGGATCTGCATTTGAGCTTCTGATCCAGATCTTACCTCTTGGAGGAAAGTCATGTACAAAAGCAAATTGTTCAAGCAACAGACACACCTACACCTTAATCCTCCTGTTTTCTCCTCCTCTTCCCTTCTCTCCCCTTCCACTCTCCACAGCAGAGCTGGAAGAGGTGCTCTTATTTACTGCTGGGCTAGTAAGATGACTCCAAACATGGGAGACTATGCTTTATTTCTTCCCCCTCCATAAACTGATTTTCACCTAATTCACTATCTTTAAGAGTGTTCTAGAGTTTGATGTTCCCCTAAATATAAACATTATTTCATGTTTTTCATGAGTAAATGTTATTTAGGCCATCAAATGCATATAAATAAGTATGACTCCATAATACAGACATGAGGATATGCATCTAATTTTAGTCCCCACTAAGATGAATGGGAGGACGTGTGTTTTTACACTAACTATGCTCTGATGCAGCGGTTGATAGTAGGTCTTCCTAGTCCCAGGTGGTACCCAGCATTCACACCCCTTTTGACCCAATGAATACAAAATAAATCACCTTTCACAAGAAAAAATTACTGCAACCCTGTCCAGAGTGTTCTGGCTAAACACTTAAAGCATTTCCATTAAAGTATTTCCATTAGGAAGGAGGCATGGCACAAGTTCATCTCCCCTAAGGGAGGCACAGCTGTGCACACTTGCCCTGGCAGCTGCTTAACCACTGACCTAGAACACAAAACATGGGTCTTGCCACATTCTCCCCAGACAGGTTTTAAATGCAGTTTAATCCTACTCAGCAAAAGACAAGGCTGAGCAACTTGGGTGTGCCTAGAAACAGGCCTAAATCTGTGTCATTCAGTTTTGCCAGCATGCAGACTTCAGGGCAGATGTCCACCTCTATGTGAAAAGGCTGCTGATAGCAGACCCAGCTTTCAGCAGACCCAGCTTTCAGCAGCTGCTCTGAAATTTGTTCACATCACAGATACTGTGAACAATGGATGGAAAATCACTGATTTGGGGAACCTAATTGTCAGTATCTGAGTGGTCTACAAACACTAGATGCACCAGGGCTAGGCACCTGATGAGCTTTCAAACATCAGACTCTGAAGCTGCATCCTTCAAATGGCATTTAGAAAGCCCAAGAGTTACCTGAGTCTTTTTTGTGCATCATGGTCAACTAAAAAGGTTTTAAAATCTACACACACACATACATATATATATTTCAGTCTTCAGTGCAGCAGATATTAGGGCAATCTGACAAATTTTTGACATCAGACTGGGTAGCTGACATCAGACAAACAAGGAGACCCAGCTCCCACTGGCTTCTGTCTTTCATGAGAGAAGTGTGTCAGTGTTTAGGGACTGAGAACAGAGGATGTTGGATTGGAAGGAAGGTGGATTATGCCTTGCCAATATTTTCATCATCTCACTCTCATTTAGATCCCTAAGAATGTGGTGTTATATTGCAGCATACATGTTGCACATGAGGCTGATAGATGCTAGATGTTCCTACATGTCCAGAAAGCTACACAGTCTCCATTTCCCTAGAAATGAACACCCAACAGATTTTCATCCAATGGACAATGCACACATTAAAGAGGTAGAGGTTTTCATTACCTCATTCTGGGGCTTGTTGACTTTTTTTTAGTATGCAAATGGCTCCATCCTTTTAAAGGCTGCTCTGCCTATGGTTTGAGCATCTCAGGTTGCCTTCTACAAAGCACAAAAGGTGGCCCTTTTCCCCTTTAACATCACTGCCTTTGATAAGATCTCTAATAATCATGTAATTCCTCCTATAAGTGTGAGCATAATGACAACTTAAAGGAAGTTGGCTTACAGGAGCCAAAAGGAAAGTTTTCTCTGTGCTCTGCTTTGGCACACTGGGATTTCCAGCAATGAGCCTTAGACTAACACAGGATGCCTGACTCTGGTGTCTGGGGACTGGTGATAAGTAGCTATTGGCAGAGTCTTTGGGGTAGAGGTGGACATGCAGCGGTGGAAGTGGTGCCTTGCTGCAGGCAGCAGGACCTGCTTGCCTCCTCCAGTTCAACACAAGTGAACATGATCTGCAGCACCTCAACAAAATGAATACAGCAAAGGGGAGTAGAAGCATCAAGAGACTCTGAAACCTGCAACTCCCTTTAAAGAAAACCTCCACAGATATTTTGGTCTTAAAAAAGATTACCATATGGATTTCAAGTAATATGGTATCTCAAAGAATTATTTGGCATTGCCTTCAGATCATATACGAGGGATTGGCATTTAACTTAAGTATTTGGTAGTGAATTCAAGAACAAAAGAACAGATCTGGATCTCTGTTCCCAGGTTTTCTGCAGTGCTGAGATATTTCTCCTTTACAAGGGTTGAAGGAAAGCTAGAGTCCAGCCCCCATGCTACATGTGGACAAACACAACACTGTGGCATTTGTAATGTTAGGCAATTAAGATGGCAAGAAATGACTATTGTACATTTGCTGCTATAGCAAATTCCCATTTTTCCACAGAACAAGCTGACAGTAAAGAATCTAATAGGTTTCCAAATGTTTCCCTGCCCTTCAGAATAAAACTGCTAGGTTTAGAGGTTAGATTAAGAGAGTCAGGAAATTGCTTCAATAAGCTGCAAATTCTGTTGATACTGTGAAAGCTTTCAGAAACCTTTATTGTGTTCTCCCAATTTTGTCCCTAATCTGAGTAATTCCTCTACCACCAGGGTTTAAGAGAAAAAGGTCAAGCTGAGATGAACAGTCTTTCCTGAAGCTAGCAAAACCTTTGGACTTATGACTGGCCTTGGACCACATATTGAGCTGGAGCTGGGGAGCACTAAACAGCCAGGGTTCATTGGAGCATCCCTGGGATAGCAAGTGACACTACTGCCACTAGGGACTGTGACACTGGGTGTCCCAGCAGAAGTCCTGGTACTGAGAGTGGCACTTCTTAATCATAAGCTATGGTTATCAGCAACGGAGATAGGAATCAATACGGCTGACCAATATGATCGAGTATTGTTCCGTTATTGTTCCAGTGTTGCAGGCCGATGGTGCAGGCCTGAGGTGCAGGCCTCTGGAGCAGGCCTGTAGTGCAAGTATAGCACTGTAAAGCGTAGAAGAAACAGGAGACAGGAAAGGCAGAAATGCGTAGCAAGGCAACTGCTACAACTTATATAAACTCGGAGTGCCCTTTTGGCATAGCTCCTTTGGTTCCCTCTGAGTGACCACACCTTGCGCTATTACAGATTATTGGTCCAACTACTAATGACACAATGAGGTTTGTTGATGCAGGTGCATGTCCTGTTGTCCCAAGATAACTGTGCATGTTTATAGCTACCAGTGTCTTGTTTTAGTTACATGCTGCAGGCACAGCACTGTTTTGCTCCACTGCTAGCTGGCTCTGCATTTATGCTGAGCATGGCCTGCCACCATGTCAGGCTCTAGGCCTGCACTGCCAGATTGCTCACACTGCTCGTCGCTGGCATTGCCACAATAAGCTGTGGTGGAGGAGCCAGTGCAGAAGAGTTTTCTCCTCCAACGTCCCTCCTGTGGCTGCTGCTTCCTGCTGCACATCCCCATCAATCTGATGAGATTGGTTCAGTTCTGTACAGCTGTGCTCCAGCCCAGCCTTCAGAGTGGATTTCCCACTGCCCTGTGTACTTCTTAATCGCTCCACAAACCACAACACCTTCATGTTTACTAATTCTGCTAGAAAACACTAAATCAATCAAGTAATAAATTAGGCTAATTATCTGCCCCATGTTGGGCGCCAAGAAAAAAAAAATGTTGTAGGGTTGGAAGGGTAAGGCCAAAAAGCCTCTTCCTCCCCCCCTGTAAAGTAAAGGGAAAGAAAATTGGAAGGAAAGGAAAAAAAAACTCACAGCTGAATTAGCAAAGCAGTGGAGCTGTATATTTACAAAGCAATGTAGGATATGCAGGGGAATATATACAAATTTACAATATTTACAATATATACAAAGGTATACAATAAAATAACACAGAAAAGAGAGTTTCCCCCCGCTTGCTGAGGGGGCTTCCCCACCTCCGCTCTCCCCCTCTCTCCCCCTATTCCCCAGAGTGGGCTAGAAAAGAGAGAGAAAGAGAAAAAAAAAGGTTAGAAGCAGTTTGTGTTAATTGGAAAGGAGTTAATACAGGCCTTTATCAGTTTCAAGGCTGAAGCCTTGGCAGAAAGCCCAGGAGCTGCAAGCTGCTGCCCGAAGGAGAAGCGGAAGCAAGACTGATAGAAGAGTGCTGGAATTCCCAGGATACCCTCCTGCACTCCCAGTTCAGAAGGTGCTTCCGCCCACTTTACCAATGAAATTAGTTTAGATTGTTCTCTTCATTTACCAACTTCCGCCCACCATATTCCCTTTCTTAAAGGCACAGCCTCAAACGGTCACAATCCCATACAAGATGCTATTGCAAACACAGAAGCAAGCAAGGTAAAGCTAAGCTGTATAGCAAAAGCAAGTGTTCTGTAGTGCAGCATGTCTAACAGACTGATGTAACCCATACAAGGCACAAAGCTTAAGTTGAACTTGTTACAATGCTCTACAGAGCTGGCATAATACATGGTCAAAGATAACAAACATTGTAAAGAAGAACTTAGATCTTAACGGTTCCAATCTTTTCATTTCACTCCTCTTATTGACAGAGAAGACTTGATTATGCCTGAACGCATCGCACACAGAGATTGAGGCACAAATGCAATCCTTAGCACTGTCTCTTGCAATCTGCTTTAGGATTATGTTGTATCTCTATTTTCTCTAGGATGGTCAAAAATCATGAATTGTTTAATGGTAGCAAGATTTCTTTAATCTGTAAAGGTAGATCTGGCCAGACCCTAGCTTCACAGACAGAAAACTTGCAGGCAAACAGCAAGAGCAAAAAGAGCTTCATAGCTTTGCCCAATATAAAATTACACAGAATAATGTGGTTTTTGCTCATCCTAGTAATTCTGATCTCTTAATGTTCACACAACAGTTAAGCAGTCACGACTCTCAGTTATAAGTTAGATGCTTTCTGCTGACATCTTGGTTTATCATGACCGTTGTTGAGGTCAGTGCTAAGCAGGTTTGCTGATTGTCATTTTAATGACAGTTGTGCCGTGTTCGTGCTGTCTTGTGGTGAGAGGGTTACAGCACTTTGCAAAGTTGATGTTTCTAGGGTTAAAGAATTTCTAGGGTTTCCATGAGCTAATTTTTTGCTGTGGGGTATTCTCTCTTCCCTCCCCCCCCTTTATTTTTTTTGTTTTTGTTGTTTTTTGTTTTTGTTGATAATCTCTACTAAGCAAAATGTAAAGATGAAACTTTATCCTCTAGGATGTCTACATTCTGAGGCACACTTAGTTAACAAGAGAGAATACAAAGTTATCAAACAACCACAATATTCAGTCCTAATTCACATGATGCTGTGGTACATTCTTCTGATTGATGCTGTTTGATCCCAGATTATCATAACAGTTACTGTGATCGACGTTCGACTGCATGGGGAATGCTATGTCCTCATGGTCTTGAGTCTTCTGCCGTTGTTTATTGCAATGATTGAAGTTAGCAGAAAAGAAGGCTCGAGGTGACCTGATCGTGGCCATCCAGTATCTGAAGAGAGTCTACAAGAATGCTGGGGAGGGACATCATAGCATGTCAGGAAACGACGGGACTAGGGAGAATGGAACAAGGCTGGGGATGGGAAGATTCAGGCTGGATGTGGGGAAGAAATTCTTCATCATGAAAGTGGTGAAGCCCTGGAATGGGTTGCCCAGGGAGGTGGCCGAGGCCCCATGCCTTGAAGTGTTTAAGACCCGGTTGGACGAGGCTCTAGCCTACCTGATCCAGTGTGAGATGTCCCTGCCCATGGCAGTGGTTGGAACTAAATGATCCTTGTGGTCCATTCCAACCCTGACTCATTCCACGAGTCTATGATTCCACATATTTTGTAACTAATTTTGACTGTTTTTTGTTTTAACTTTGTAATTAATTTTCTGCTTAATTTCTTTAATATTTTGAAATCTACTTTCAATAAATCTGTTTCATTTTTGTTTGATTTCATTCTATGCATATATTTTGTTTTCTAAGTTTATTTTTGTTTTCATTATTTTTTCATGTTTGCAATTGTTTTTGTTTAATTTTGTAATTTAATTTCATTTCAATTTTATTTTTAAATTATTTTTATTTTTTTCTTTCTAATTATAATTTGAGTAGTTTCATTTTTTTTATGTATTTCTTTTATTTTTTTTTGTTTCTTTTTTGTAATTTTATTTCATTTTTAGTTATTATTTTCTATTTTGAATTTATTATTTTTAAATTCTTAATATTTTGACCTTTAATCTAGTTCTTTTGTTTAATCTTTAATTCATTTTAATTTTTGTTTCTAAATTATTTTTATACAGTTTTAATGTGGTGGTTTTGTTATTGCATTTTATTATATTATTTTTATCTGCACTTTTTAATTATTTCTGTTAACTTTTTTTTAAAATGTTAATCTAATTTTGATTTTTTAAATTAATTGTTGTTATTTTGTATTTTAATTTTTCTTTGTTCTTTAAATTTTTATTATTATTATTTTTAAATTAATTTTGGTCATTTTTAATTTTATTTCTTTTTTACCTTCTTTATTATTAGTTTTATTTTGTTATTGCAATTTTCTAATCTTTATTTTAATTTGTTATTCTAATCAATTTTTTATTTTCAATTTTTTTTTTGGTAATTTCTATTTTTTTTCCTTTGTCTTGTGTTTAATCTTTTACTTTTATCTTACATTCTTTATTGTAATTATTATTTTTTATTTTGCATGTTTGTTTTATTTAATCTATTTTCTATTTTAATTTTCATTTTTGCTTTTTTTATTATTTTGTTAACCTTCTTTTCCATTAATGCTTTTCTATTATAGTTTTTCATTCTAATTTTCTTGATTTTTTCTTTGTATAATTTTTGTTTGTTTTAATCTAGTAGTCTTGATAATCCTCATTTTTATTTTTTGCTAACAATTCTTATGTTTTTTTTTGTTAATAGCTATTCTGTGTTTCTAATCCTTTTGATTTTTTCAGTGCGTCATATTTGTTTTTTATATTTTGTTTTTATTGTTGCTCTTCTCTTTTATTATTATTCTGTTATTTATTACTCTATGTTTTGTACCCAGAGTTTTTGCGCTTTTGTTATATATTTCTATGTTTACATTTTTTCTTTGCACACATCACCTTTTTGTTTACTTTTTTTTTTTTGCATTTTTTGTATTTTTTCTAGTCTATGTCTAAGAAGGAAATATAAAGACGTTACCTTAGCTAAGGAATACTTTTTAAATTAATACCTATTTACTACAAATCTTAACTATATTACATGGAGCTCCTTTGAAATGCCAAGGCACACAACTAAGAAGTTTCGAACCAAAAGAAATCTTACAATGTGAACTCATTACTTATAGTTTCATAGTTTCATAGTTTCATTCAGGGTTGGAAGGGACCACAAGGATCATCTAGTTCCAACCCCCCTGCCATGGGCAGGGAAACCCCACACTAGATCAGGCTGGACAGAGCCTCATCCAGCCTGCTCTTAAACACCCCCAGGGACGGGGCCTCGACCACCTCCCTGGACAACCCATTCCAGGGTCTCACCACTCTCATGGTGAAGAACCTCCTCCTCACATCCAGCCTGAATCTCCCCACCTCCAGCTTCATTCCATTCCCCCTAGTCCTATCACTACCTGACATCCTGAGAAGTCCCTCCCCAGCCTTCCTGTAGGCCCCCTTCAGATACTGAAAGGCCACAATGAGGTCACCTCGGAGCCTTCTCTTCTCCAGACTGAACAGCCCCAACTCCCTCAGTCTGCTCTCATAGGAGAGGTGCTCCAGCCCTCTGATCATCCTTGTGGCCCTTCTCTGGACACGTTCCAGCACCTCCACATCCCTCTTGTAATAGGGACTCCAGAACTGGACACAGTACTCCAGGTGGGGTCTCACCAGGGCTGAGTAGAGGGGAGGATCACCTCCCTCGACCTGCTAGCCACACTTCTCCTGATGCAGCCCAGGATCTGATTGGCCTTGCGGGCTGCAAGTGCACACTGGGAGCTCATGTTGAGCTTTTGTCCACCAGCACCCCCAAGTCTCTCTCCTCAGGGCTACTTTCCAGCCAGTCACTGCCCAGCCTGTATTTGTGCCTGGGATTGCCTCGACCCAGATGCAGGACCCTGCACTTGCTCTTATTGAACTTCATGAGGTTGGCTTGTGCCCACCTCTCCAGCCTGTCAAGGTCCCTCTGGATGGCCTCCCTTCCTCCAGTGTGTCTGCTGCACCACACAGCTTGGTGTCATCAGCAAACTTGCTGAGGGTGCACTCAATGCCACTGTCCATGTCACCCACAAAGATGTTGAACAAGACAGGTCCCAGGACTGATCCCTGAGGGACTCCGCTTGTCACTGGCCTCCACTGGGACATGGAGCCATTGACAGCCACTCTTTGGGTGCGGCCATCAAGCCAGTTCCTTATCCATCTAGTGGTCCACCCATCAAACCCATGTGTCACCAGTTTGGAGACCAGGATGTGGTGCGGGACAGTGTCAAAGGCTTTGCTCAGGTCCAGGTAAATAACATCAGTTGCTCGCCCCTCATCTATTAATGTTGTCACCTGCTCATAGAAGGCCACCAGGTTGGTCAGGCAGGATTTGCCCTTGGCAAAGCCATGCTGGCTGTTCCCAATTACCTCTTCACTATTCTTTTGAGCAAGTAGTGACTCCAGGAGGATCTGCTCCATGATCTTTCCAGGCACAGAGGTGAGACTGACTGGCCTGTAGTTCCCTGGTTCCTCCTTCTTACCCTTTTTGAAGATGGGGGCAATGTTTCCCCTTTTCCAGTCCGTGGGGACTTCACCAGATTGCCATGACTTTTGAAATATAACAGAGAGGGGTTTAGCAACCTCATCTGCCACTTCTCTTAGTACCCGTGGGTGTATCCCGTCGGGTCCCATGGACTTGAACACTTTCAGGTTCTTCAGATGATCACGAACCTGATCTGCACTTACAATGGGCAGTTCTTCCTCCCCGTCCCTGGCTTTGACTTCCATAACATCAGGAGTGTGGCTAGAGGCCCTTGCAGTGAAGACTGAGGTAAAGAAGTTATTAAGTACCTCAGCCTTTTCCTCATCCCTTGTGACCATGTCACCATTTTCCTTTCTGAGGGGCCCACACCTTCCCTAGTCTTCTTCTTCCCATTAATATACCTGTAAAAGTTCTTAGTGTTCCCTCTAATCTCCCTGGCTAGATTCAATTCAAACTCTGCTTTGGCTTTCCTAACCAGGACTCTCGCTGCTCGGGCAGCTTCCTTATATTCCCCCTGTTCTACCTGTCCTTCTCTCCACTTCCTGTAGAGTTTCCTTTTAAGTAATAGTGTGTCCAGTAGCTCCTTGCCCATCCAGGCAGGCCTCCTAGCATTCTTACCTGCTTTTCTCTTTGTTGGTACACAGAGCTCCTGGACACAGAGGAGGTGGTCCTTGAATATTGACCAGCTATCCTGGGTCCCTCTTCCCTCCAGGGCTTTGTCCCACGACACTTTGGCTAGCAGATCCCTGAAGCGAACAAAATCTGCACGCCTAAAGTCTAGGGTCGTGAGCTTGGAATACTTCCTCCTGATTGCCCTGAGGATGTTAAATTCAACTGCTTCATGGTCACTGCAGCCAAGGCCATCTCTGAGCCTCACATTGCTTACCAGCCCTTCCCTGTTGGTGAGAACAAGGTCCAGCATAGCACCATTTCTTGTTGGTTCCTCTACCATTTGGAGGAGGAAGTTGTCTTCTATGCAGTCCAGGAACATCCTGGATTGCTGGTGCCTTGCTGTGTTGTCCCTCCAGCAGATGTCCGGGTGGTTGAAATCACCCATGAGGACCAGGGCTTGTGACCTGGAAGCCCCTTCTATTTGCCTATGGAGGGCCTCATCTGCTTGGATCTGCTGGTCAGGTGGCCTGTAGGAGACCCCCACAGTAATATCTCCTTCCCCTGTCCTGCCTTTAATTTTAACCCATACGCTCTCAACTAGCTCATCATCCCTCCCCAGTTGGAGCTCCACTGATTCCAACTGGCTAAGTACTAAGTACTTACACCTTACTACAATTACTATGTACTAGGTATCTGTAAATACCAAATGCTTATCGTTCATTATGCTTGCCAGGAAAACTTAGCAAAACTCTAGATAACAAACCTCTTAAGGACATTGCAATCAGAAATGAAGAAATTATCACTGTAACTTTAAATCAGAGCAGAGCTTTGGTTGGCAAGAGTAGTACTAGAAAATCCTCCCTTTTCTGGGGGTGGAGGTAGGTTGAGGGTGGCTAGCAAGGTGTGACCTAGTTGCTATTGTTTCTGTATTGGGGTCTTAACGACTTGCAGCCTATCATGTCTGAACGACCATTGTTCCACCCATACTGCATTATGTGTTTTCCATTTTAATTTGAGGGTTGGTTGCTGACTAGTAGCCACTATAAAGAAGGAACAGTAACAAGTTTTGCTCCTAGCTGACTTAAGGCATCTCAGCCCATTAGAGCAACTGGAAGGGTTAACATGTACGGTCTTACAGTGATTGATTTGCCATAGTTAAAAGCTAATTGCACTGGCTCTTTGCTAACCCAGGTTGTTTGGATACCTTTTAAACACATGACTTCAGCATTTGCCATGAGCAATGGCTAGTGACCATTCCATTTATGACTAGGTATAATGATGACATCGTCTCCATTATCCATAATAATTGAAAATTGTATAATTTGTCCACAAGGGTGTCTGTTCCAGCTTTCCCTTTTGGATTTCTAGGGCTAATAAGGTATTAGGCATATCGGTGGAACCTGAGTCTTCTTGCCCTCGGATCCTGTTAGAAGTTTTAGGCACTCGGGACTCAGATGGTATTAGGTGAGCAATTTCTGTCCCAACAAGAGTGCTAACAGGAGAGGCAATGGTATAGAGCATAATTTTCATAGCCCAGTCATAATCAGAATGTATTGAACCAGGAATTATAAGGATGCCCTGTCTAGAGGTACACAATCTGCCAATTAACAGAGCACAGGGTCTGTGACCCAAAGGACCATACCAATTGAGCTTGACAATGCTTTGTGGATTAAAAGTGATAAGCAGCTGTTGTCAGGTCCCCTATGTGCTGCCAGAGGGGGCTGGGGGCGCGGTCCAAGTACCCTGGTTTAGTGTCATCGCACGGGGTATATTTGCGATGCGGGAGCAGCTTCCCTGCCTGCTACGATGTCGAGTAAAATGCTTAGGTCTGTGACACTTTCGAGCGTGTCCAGCAGTCAGGCACTTTGATTTAAGGTACTTAGGTTTCTCAGAGGCACGATGATTTCCACCGAGGTTGTTTCCTTTGTGCGGTGGTCATACTGGTGGTTTCAAGACTGCGTCTATGGCCGTGGCTATATACATTGCTGCTTGTTGATGCTTCATTCACTGTTGCATCCAGCACTCATGAGACAGTGGCACCTGTTGATAAAATGCTGAGAACCTGTTTAGTTTCTTCATTACCATTGTCAAATGCCAAAATATCCACATTTCTACCTTCATATCCTGAGTTGTCGTAGGGTCTGAATGTATTGATGTCGTATGTAAGGTATCGACAAAGGAACCAAGTGGCCCTGTTAGATCCTGCTGAGTAGTGAAAAGCACAGGATCAGAGTTATTGTCCTGGATTCTGGACCACTCTTTGATCACTAAGTCCTGACTTAATTGCAAAGCCTATCAGGAAGCTGCATTTGCTGATATGATCGGGCAAAGATCTCGCCCCGACAAGATGGTTAGTGGTGACACCTTGTAAAGATTCTGCTGGCTACCGAGGCATGGCTTCCCAGGCATTTGCAAGTGAATTGCCACTTAATTGAGAAGTTGCAAGGTCTTAGGCAGTGTGACTTTCAAGTCTCTACTTGCTGACAGGGGCTGAAACTCAGAGAGCACTGTCTTAGGATGCAACTTTTTGTTGCAATCAGAATATCATCCATAGACTTACCGAGGAGAAAGTCACAATGGGTCTAAGTGGGAAGAGAGTGCCTTGAGGCTGCTTTCATTGGTTGTTCATACTGTCCATCCAATCCAAAACGATATTTACAGTTCGTGAGTAAAGTTCATAGTCCATTCCGGCTATGCTCAGATGTAGATGATTCAAAAGTCCAAGAAAATCAGAAAATGAGAAAAATGGAGAACAGTTCATTTCTTCGCCGACGAAACAAAGAAAAGGGAAACAGGGAATCTCAGGGTCTCTTAGTTGACTCAGGGCTCTCAGGGATCTCAGGGTTCGTGCACCGTAGATTCCTCGTTGACTCTTCCTTTGGACGTGATGCAGCTATACAACAGTTTGAAATTAACCTCTTTCAGCTAAAGTTAAATTTCTTTGTGGAATACACCGAATTTCACCATTCTCTTGCATTACCCAATAAGTGTGACCCGGACCTTCAGCTGAAACCACCCATCAGACAGGTTTACCCTCTTCTGAGGGCGAAAATACCCAAACAGTTTTACCTAACAGATTCTTTTCTCTAACAACAGGAACTCTATCACCTTCTACTTTCCGTAGCAGGTCTGAATGTGCAGGTCCAGCTCGGTTCACTGAACCTCTACTATTTACCAGCCAGGTTGCTTGTGCTAAATGTTTTTCCCAGTTTTTCAAAGATCCACCCCCCATGGCTTTAAGAGTGGTCTTCAACAAACCGTTGTAGCATTCAATCTTCCCTGAAGCTGGTGCATAGTAGGGAACATGGAATATCCACTCAATACCGTGCTCTTTTGCCCAGTTCTTGACAAGGTTGTTCTTGAAATGAGTCCCTTTGTCTGACTCAATCCTCTCTGGAGTTCCGCTGTGGCTCACTTGGTAGGGCATGAGACTATGAGTGTTGAGATCATGGGTTCGAATCCTGCAATGGGCTGACCCAGAGGTGTGCCTCCTTCTTCTTTGATCTATGCTTAATAATAAAGCACGCTCTGGACACCTTTTTCTCCCAGCGCAAGGAAAACAGTAGATACACATTAATTATTACCGAGAGCAGGATTGCACACATCACATAAATCACCTTTAGATCCCAGCCATCACTTAAAGTTTCTCTTTCCCCTACTGGGATCTTGAACTCATTTATCTCAATCGGGAGAGTGCTAGAGGTCACATTCCTGTATCTCGTAGCCTAGGAAAAATCCAGGCAGCAACCATACAGAAACCTCATTTTGTACATATACCACAAATAAATTTTGTGCATCAAATATTTACCCAGATGATCGATAAGGCGGCCCAGACAATACTTGTAGATCAGAACCCCAAAAATTGAGAAAAACATACGCTCCAAAATCCAAAACACCTTCATGTTTGCTAGTCCGGCTCGAGCAAGCAATAAATGAAGTTAATTATCCTCAAGCCCTGAGTTGGGCGCCAAAAAAAATGTGGAGGGTTAGAGAGAACATCTCAACCTTCTCCCCCCACAAAGAGAAGAAAAAAAATAACCACAGTTAGTCCACCGGAGGAGCAAAAGGGAACGATATATTTACAAGCAATTTTTAGGGAATGCAGTGTATATACACAATTTACAGTATTTACAATATATATACAGAAATATACAGCAAAGTAAAAAGAACTATAATACAGGAACAAAATTGCCCCCCCTTCTGGAGGAGGGTTCCCCCCCTGTACCCCCTTCTCTCCCCTTTTTCCCCAAAGAGGGTTAGAAAGAGAGAAAAAGAGCAGTTGTTAATTAAAGCAGTTATAAATTAAAGCAAAGTGTTAGTAGGCCACACGCTTATCTGTCCAAGGTCAGTGTGGCAGAGAGCCTAGAAGTGGACGAGCTGGAAAGGAGGAGGGGAGAGTGAACTGAGGAAAGTCTCAGCCACACTCAAAACTTAAAGTTGCATTCCACCAATCTACCATTGAAATTCGTTTAGACCTGTCTTGTGTTTACAAAGCATTCAGCCAGAGTGCCCCAGTACTGTCCTTTTCTTAAACGCACAGCCTCAAATGGTCACACCTAGCATTACTAGACAAAAGAAGTTGCCTGCTGTCTCTCTATCATATTTAGAGAGACAGCTGCCCACTCCTCTCCCCTTACTCCTCTTGCAGAGTATCTTCTTTGCCATTCCTCCTGACTTAAATTTCATGACTCCCCAGCCTGGACTACAGCCAAGCTTTCTTCAAATAGATTTAGCATATGAGCCCAGGAGAGCAAAGTGAAATCACAGCCTGTGATATTCTTACAGAACATCTTAGAATACACTTTCCCTTTTATTTAAAACTTCATTTTCTGTCTAGTATTAACTCACTCTTGGGGATGTGCCTTTTTTTTGGGGGGGGAGTGGGGTGGACGGAGGAAGGGGAAAGAGAAGTTGTTTTGCTGACTCCTTTATGTTTTCACATCTGATCCTCCATTCCCAAATTCAACATTTTACTACACTGAGCTTTGTTGGTTGTGCTTCTCACCTGGCTTTCAGATTGCTCTGAGTCTTGCTGCATCCCTCAACTAGGTTTGCAAACTTCCCTCCAAGGGTTCATTGCTCCACAAATGAAAGTGCATCCTTTATTCCATTATCTGAACTTGAAGTGAAAAAAAAATTGACTAAAATCTCTGCAAATGTATGGGGAAAAAAATTAGAGTGACCTATTGACAGCTTGCCTTTGGTTGCCATATGTCAAGCAGTTCAGCACCTACCTTGTTATGTTTGAATCTCTTTCACATTCTCTTAGACTGTATGTAAGAACATCACCTGGCCATGACAAAAGCATTTCTGAAGTCACAATGTAATGTATCAGCTACTTTTTGCCTGTTCACAGGACCATTTATTCTGTCAAAGAAAGGAGCCAGACTGGACTCAGGTAAGTTGTGTTTGAAAAATCTGCTTTTTATGTTTGCATCTTATCCTGCTGATGCTCATAAAGTTATAAATAATTCATGCGGAATCCTATTGGGTGCCAAAGCAAATCTAACTGGTCTGTATTCTCTCCGTCCACATCCATCTCCCATTCCTTCTATGGTTTGCTCATCTCCAGCCTGATGGAATCTCCTCTTGTCGCACACAGAGGAGGCTCAGAGGAGAACTTATTGCTGTCTGCAACTACCTGAAGGGAGGTTGTAGCCAGGTGGGGGTTGGTCTCTTCTCCCAGGCAACCAGCACCACAACAAGAGGACACAGTCTCAAGTTGCTCCAGGGGAGGTTTAGATTGGATGTTAGGAAGAAAGAGTGACTGGCCATTGGAATGGGCTACCCAGCGAGGTGATGGAGTTGCCATCACTGGAGGTGTTTAAGAAGAGACTGGGTGAGGCACTTGGTGCCAAGGTTTAGTTGATTAGATGGTGTTGGATGACATGTTGGACTTGATGATCTTGATGGTCTTTTCCAACCTGGTTGATTCTATACTATTCCAAATACTGTTTCAAGGAGTGCTTCAACTGGTCCCTTGGTTACCCTTGGGTGATTGTCAACTGTTCCACATGGTTGATGCAATTTCTCTGATGTTTGCCTTACATTTGAAACATTTAAGTGATCTAAACATTTCAACACATAGAAAATTATAGGGAAATACCAAATAATGCTGATTATGCATTGACTTATAATTCTGCTGACTCAGGAGATCTTTTATGTCCCATTACTTTCACAGATAATTTCAAATAGAGACAAACATTACATTTATTAGGTCTAATGACAACAGTATGCTTATAACCCTATTTTGAAAGGAATATATTTTTGCCACAAAGAAATAATGGAAGATTAAGTTTGAATTTCCTCTGTATATAGCTGTGACTCCTTCAAATGCTATTCTTCATCTCTTATAAAGCCAATGCCTGCCATATTTTTGCTTTAAAATCGAACCAATATTTAAACCCACTCATAATGGACAGTCATAATTTTGTTTCTTTCTCAACTCACTCAAACTGTTGCCATGGAAATAACTCTATATGAAGATGGGTCAAGAGAAAATAATCTCTCAGAGAAGATTGTTACTTGAAAAGCACATAAATCATAATAATTTAATCAAAATCATAGAACAGTCAATCTAAAAAGAGATACAAGTGTAATAATTCAATTCAACTGCCTGATCTTTTTCTCCAGTGCATATCTTCTACGCTACTGTTAAAAACCCATTACTAACTAATCTGCTAATATAATTCTCCAGGATACACACCAACTGGCCACTAAAAGTATTCTCCAAAGGAAATGCAAAATTATTTATGCTTGATAAAATAAGGAGCATTGTTCTCACACTTGCTTGCCACTTTGAGATAAATGTGATTTCTCCTGGACATAGAATCCTTTATCTTCCCTATTTCTGCTCTGCCATACTGCGGTGGGAAGGCTTGTGATGCCTAATCCCTGTTTCAGATGTGCCTCCACATCCACTGTATTTTATCTTCAGGAACCTGGTCCCAAGATCTGTGTAAAAACCCAAGAATCTTTGGAAAGAAAGCATTCCTTTTTTGAAGTTAAAGGTGTTTGCAGATACTAGCTGACTTGTAAACTACTTTGCTCTTGAAACTGCTTTTGGTGTTAAAGAGATCCCATTAAAATTTCACCAAGGAAGACTCATCACTATTTGGGGGTAAAAGAAATGCATCCCAGAAGTTCCAATTTACCTTTGGAGCTCATTTGGGTCTCATTAGTTCTCCTGTGAACACTTACGATTTATCTGTCACATCTCTGCCTGTGAGGTGCATTAATGGAGAATTTCCCTTGGGCTTTTCCTGAGAGGTTTCATTGTCCTTCTCGTTATGCATCTCACTGCTTATCATCTGCATAATGTTTTGTCTAGGCCCAGCTACATATTTATCTGAGACCTATCCAGCGCCCTTCACCAAAGGCTGTCTAAAATGTTATGTTTGAGATGAGTTGCAGTAAGATATTGACAAAAATTCTTCCCATTGCTAAGACAGCTGAAACAAGATAGATTTGTTGAGTGATTTGCTCCTGGCTATTGATTTCATTCTGCCAGAAGTGGATAAAAATTCAAAGCACCCAATTCCAATGTTATCCTCCAATTCAGCTTCTAGTGCTACTTTCAAGGGCGACCTGTGAATGTAAGGGACATTTTTACCTAAAAGCTTTGGAGAAAGGTGAAAGGAGAACAAAATTTGGACAAAATTATAAAATATAGAAAAGGAAAATTATAACAGTGTGGTGGGTTGGAAGGGGTGAGGCCAAGAAGCCTCTTCCCTCCCCCCTGTAAGGTAAAAGGGAAGGAAAAATTGAAGGGAAAGGAAAAAAAACTCACCAGCTGAATTAGCAAAGCAGTGGAGCTATATTTACAAAGCAGTGTAGGATTTTGCAGGGGAATATTTACAAATTTACAATATCTACAATATATACAAAGACATACAACAGAGTAACACAGAAATGAGAGTAACCCCCCTCGGCCGAGGGGATTCCCTATCTCCGCTCTCCCCTCTCTTCCCCCCCTTTCCCCAGAATAGCTCGGAGAAGAGGGAGAAAGAAGAAAGAAAGAAGTTAAAAGCAGTTTGTGTTAATTGGAAGCAGTTAATACAGGCCTTATCAGTTTTTCAAGGCCGGAGCCTTGGCAGAAAGCCCAGCACAGGCAGAAAGCTGCTGCACCGAAGGAGATGCGGAAGCAAGAGTGACCGAGAAGTGCTGGAAATGCCCATTTCAGTCTCAGTTCAGATGGTGCTTCCTCCCACTTGACCAATGAAAATTAGTTTAGAGTATTCCTTCCGTTTACCAACTTCCGTCCACCATACTCCCTTTCTTAAGGGGGCAACGTCAACCGCCCACAGTCCACCCCTTCTAAACAATTTCATTGGCTGTTCATACTGTCCATCCAATCCAAAATAATATTTACAGTTTATGAGTAAAGTTCATAGTCCATTCCGGCTATGCTCAGATGTAGATGATTCAAAAGTCCAAGAAAATCAGAAAGTGAGAAAAATGGAAAACAGTTCATTTCTTCACCGACGAGGCGAAGAAAAAGGAAACAGGGAAATTTCAGGGTCTCTTAGTTGACTCAGGGTTCTCAGGGATCTCAGGGTTCGTGCACCGTAGATTCCCTGCAGATTTTTCCTTTGGACTTGATGTAGCTGTACAACAGTTCGAAGTTAACCTCTTTCAGCTAAAGTCAAATTTCTTTGTGGAATACACTGAATTTCACCATTCTCTTGCATTACCCAATAAGTGTGACCCGGACCTTCAGCTGAAACCACCCCTCGGACAGGTTTAGCCTCTCCTGAGGGTGAAAATACCCAAACAGTTTTACCTAACAGATTCTTTTCTCTAACAACAGGAACTCTATCACCTTCCACTTTCCGTAGCAAATCTGAATGTGCAGGTCCAGCTCGGTTCACTGAACCTCTACTATTTACCAGCCAGGTTGCTTGTGCTAAATGTTTTTCCCAGTTTTTCAAAGATCCAACCCCATGGCTTTAAGAGTGGTCTTCAACAAACCGTTGTAGCGTTCAATCTTCCCTGAAGCTGGTGCATAGCAGGGAATGTGGAATATCCACTCAATACCGTGCTCTTTTGCCCAGTTCTTTACAAGGTTGTTCTTGAAATGAGTTCCGTTGTCTGACTCAATCCTCTCTGGAGTTCCGTGTCTCCACAGGATCTGTCTCTCCAGACCGAGGATGGTGTTGCGTGCAGTTGCATGTGGAACTGGATAAGTTTCCAAGCATCCAGTGTTTGCCTCTACCATAGTAAGCACGTATTGCTTACCAGAACGAGAACGTGGTAGAGTGATGTAGTCAATCTGCCAAGCTTCACCATACTTGTACTTGGACGATCTGTCACCATACCACAAGGGCTTAAGTCGTTTTGCCTGCTTAATAGCAGCACAAATGTCACAGTCATGGATGACTTGCGTGATAGCATCCATGGAAATGTCTATGGATCTGTCACGAGCCCATTGGTATGTTGCATCTCTGCCTTGATGTCCTGACGAATCGTGAGCCCACCGAGCTAAGAATATCTCACCTCGGTGTTTCCAGTCGAGATCAAGATTAGAGTCCATGTCTACTTGAGAAACTCTTGCAGCTAGATCTGCCTGATGGTTGTGTTGCTGTTCCTCAGTAGCTTTGCTCTTAGGAATGTGAGCATCGATGTGTCTCACTTTCACTGGAATTCTCTCGATTCGATCAGCAATGTCCTGCCATAGGTTGGCTGCCCAAATGGGTTTTCCTTTCCTCTGCCAACCACTCTTCTTCCAGTTCTTTAGCCAACCCCATAGAGCATTGGCTACCATCCATGAGTCGGTGTAGAGATAAAGCTTTGGCCATCTCTCACGTTCAGCCACGTCGAGAGCTAGCTGGACAGCTTTTACCTCTGCGAACTGACTGGATTCTCCTTCTCCATCTTTCGCCTCTGCAACTCGGCGTGTTGGACTCCACACTGCAGACTTCCACCTTCGCTTGTTTCCAACAAGACGACAGGAACCGTCTGTGAACAAAGCATATTTCTTTTCATCATCAGAAAGGTCATTGTAAGGAGGAGCTTCCTCAGCACGAGTTACTTTCTCCTCTGGAGGTTTAGCACAGTTGATACCTTCAGGCCAACTTGAGATCACCTCCACTAGACCAGGTCTTTGAAGATTTCCCATTCGAGCTCTTTGTGTTATCAGAGCCATCCACTTAGACCATGTGGAGTCTGTGGCATGATGTGGTGTGGAACCTTTGCCTTTGAACATCCAATTCAAAACTGGTAATCTGGGAGCTAAGAGAAGTTGTGATTCAGTTCCAATCACTTCAGAAGATGCTTTCACTCCTTCATAGGCAGCTAAGATTTCTTTCTCTGTTGGAGTATAATTAGCCTCTGAACCTCTGTAACCTCGACTCCAGAAACCAAGAGGTCGTCCACGTGTCTCACCTGGAGCTTTTTGCCACAAGCACCAGGTTGGACCATTGTCACTTGCAGCTGTGTACAAAATGTTCTTAATGTCTGGACCATCTCGGACAGGTCCCAGACCCATTGCTTGAATTACCTCTTGCTTTATCTGGTCAACGATTGCTTGTTGTTCAGGTCCCCAGTGGAAACTGTTTCTCTTTTGAGTCACATCATACAGAGGTTTCACAATCTGACTGTATCCAGGAATGTGCAGTCTCCAAAATCCCACTATCCCCAAGAAACGTAGGGTCTCTTGCTTGTTTGTGGGATTTGCTATGGTAGAGACCCTATTTACCACATCCACTGGAATGTGTCTGCGTCCATCCTGCCATCGCACTCCCAGAAACTGAATTTCGGTGGTAGGTCCTTTCACCTTGTCTCGCTTGATGGCAAAACCTGCATTTAGAAGAATGTCAATGATTTTGTTACCTTTCTCGAAGACTTCCTCAGCAGTTTTACCCCAGACGATGATATCATCAATGAACTGGATGTGTTCTGGAGCACCGCCTTTCTCCAGAGCATCGTGGATTACTGCATGACAGATGCTTGAGCTGTGGATCCAGGCCATTGGCAGCCTGTTGAAAGTGTACTGGATTCCTCTCCAGGTGAAAGCAAACTGAGGCCTGCATTCCTCTGCTATGGGAATAGAGAAAAATGCATTAGCAATGTCTATGGTAGCATACCATTTGGCCTCTTTGGATTCCAGCTCATGCTGCAGCTCCATCATGTCCGGCACTGCTGCACTCATAGGTGGTGTCACTTCATTCAGGGCTCGGTAGTCTACCGTCAGACGCCAGTCTCCATTCTGCTTCCGCACAGGCCACACTGGACTGTTGAAAGGTGAATGAGTTTTGCTGACGACTTTCTGACTCTCCAACTGACGAATCAGATTCTGAATGGGCAACAAAGAGTCACGGTTGGTTCTGTATTGTCTGTGATGTACAGTCTGAGAAGCAACCGACAATTTAATGTCCTGTATCTTATGTTGTCCCACAACTGCAGATTCATTGGAAAGTTCAGGTCTAGCAGACAGCTTCAATTTTTGTCCATCAATTTCTATTGAAGCTACTCCAAAAGCCCATTTGTAACCTCTAGGGTCCTTGAAACGCCCTTCTCTCAGAAAATCAATTCCCAAAATACAAGGTGCATCAGGTCCGGTCACAACTGTATGCTTCCTCCATTGTTTACCAGTTAAACTTATATTAACCTCTTCCTTACTTAACTCTTGAGATCCACCAGTGACTCCCAGAATAGTTATAGACTCTGATCCCTGATAATTTGATGGTATTATGGTGCACTGAGCTCCTGTGTCAACCAAGGCCCTGTACTTCCGAAATTGTGAAGTGCCAGGCCACTGGATGTACACATCCCAATAGATTCTATTATCTCTGTTATCCCTCTCCTCCCCCTGGCGGGAGGCAGGGCACCCCTAGTTATGTGGAACATGCGCACATGTGCATTGCACATGGTTTGCAGGGTTATAACTTTGCATGTTATAACTGGAGCCACTGTTGGAGCCATAAGAGTCGTTCTGGGGAATGGTGGAAGTAACAGCTACCCTTCTGGTATTGCTACCTCAGTTTCTGCCACTTTGCAATTCCCTCAGTCTCCTGAAAAGATTAGAAGTTGGTTGGCCATCCCAGCGGTTCATGTTCTCACCAAACTGATCACGCAGAGTTATCCAAATAGTTCTACGTGATTGCCTTGGTGGTCTGTTTTGAATGACCTGTTTTGGAATGACCTGTTTTGGAATGACCTCCTTGGAGGAAGTGTATTCCTCACAGATGAAACTTGTATCCACCTGGAGGAAGAATTGAAATTATCCCTTTGTGCCAATTGGTATATGGAATTTCTAAATTCATCTTTTAACTCTCTTATGCAATTCTGTATATCACCAGACATCGTTTTAATGGCTGAAACCAAAGAACCACGTGTCATGCTATCCTCCAATTGTCTCATTTGATCACTGAATTGGCCAACCGTGGGAGAAGCTCCACCATAACTTCTTGACACAATTCTGCTTGCCAGAATGTTTGCATAATTAGAAGGAGGAAGTTTGATGATCTTTTTAGCAAGAGCAATACCCACAGGAATGTCATCAGGATTCAGAGTTTCATGTTCACCATAGAGTAGCTCTCTAACAGCAAATTCTCTCAAACGCTTAATTCCCTCATCTATGGTTGTCCAGGGTTTAGGATTCCATGGAAGATCATCTCGGGAAGGGTATCTCAGGGCAACCGCCATTAAAAGGCGTATCCACAGATTAACCTTACCGAGAGCTCTGCCTAGATGTCTATCTATTCCATTGTCCCTTGAGAGAGTTCCTAACTGAGCTGCTGACTTGTCTCCAACTGTTAGAGCCAGAGCACCTGTATCATAACACCTACTAAGCCAAGCAAGGACTGGCTCCTTATCTGCCCTGGTGAAATCTTTACGGACATTTCGCAATTCCTCCCGTGGAGAAGAACACTCCAAAATATCATCTTCCTCTTCGTCTCCCTGAATTTTTTTGCCCATATAATCCTGCTGTCATCCTCCTAAGGATCTCTTTAAGCTGAGAACCACCTTTGCCAGCTGCTTTCCTAGCTTCATCTGTGTCCTGCTTTGATCTCACTAGGTTAGCTAGATCTTTAAAACAAACCACCTCTTCCTCCTGAGCAGGATCTCTTAGAGTAGAGGGCCCCTCACCAGGATCAGTCTCCAGCTCCTCTTCTTCTCCATCTTTGGCCTTTGCACCTCTAGTCTTTAAAGGAGCCACCTTAACTGGAGCTGTGTTTGAATTTACAGCCACCTTAATGGAAGCTGACAGGTCCTGAGATAAATCAGCTGCTGGGGCAGTGACTTCCGGTCCCACCGAGGGATTGGGCGGAAGTGACGTTGCTCCGTTAATGGTCGATGGAGAAGAAGGAGAAGGAGTAGGAGCCATGTTGATACCAGCCGATGCCCTTGGCTGCTTGCTAGAATCAGCAAAGTCATTTAGAGCTGCTTTACCAATTAACTTTTTAGCCTTCTTTTTGACTAACACAGGTTCTCCACAGTCCTCGTCACTAGATGACTCTGGGACTGATCTCGAGCTACGGCGTTTTCTTTTTGATCTAGTTTTAATAACAAAACACGCCCTGGACACCTTTCTCTCTCGCCACAAGGAATATAGAGAAAACACATTAGTTATCACCAGCAGCAGAATTATACACATCACATAAATCACCTTTGGGTCCCAGGCATCACCTAAAGTTACTCTCTCCTCAGGCGGAATCTTAAAACCCTTTATCTCAATTGGGAGAGTGGTGGAGGTAACATTCCTGTATCTCACTGGCCATAGGAAATTAATACATTTTCCATACCATAATTTAACTCTATACATAACCCACATATAAATTGTCCACACCAAATATTTACCCAGGTAATCCAAAAGCAAACCCAAACAATATCTATAAACCAAAGCCCCAAAAATCGAAAAGAATAATCGCTCCACAAGCCAGAAGACCTTCATGTTTGCTAATTCAGCTAGAAAACACTAAATCAATCAGGTAATAAATTAAACTAATTATCTGCCCCACGTTGGGCGCCAATAAAAAAATGTGGTGGGTTGGAAGGGGTGAGGCCAAGAAGCCTCTTCCCTCCCCCCTGTAAGGTAAAAGGGAAGGAAAAATTGAAGGGAAAGGAAAAAAAACTCACCAGCTGAATTAGCAAAGCAGTGGAGCTATATTTACAAAGCAGTGTAGGATTTTGCAGGGGAATATTTACAAATTTACAATATCTACAATATATACAAAGATATACAACAGAGTAACACAGAAATGAGGTAACCCCCCTCGGCCGAGGGGATTCCCTACCTCCGCTCTCCCCTCTCTTCCCCCCCTTTCCCCAGAATAGCTCGGAGAAGAGGGAGAAAGAAGAAAGAAAGAAGTTAAAAGCAGTTTGTGTTAATTGGAAGCAGTCAATACAGGCCTTATCAGTTTTTCAAGGCCGGAGCCTTGGCAGAAAACCCAGCACAGACAGAAAGCTGCTGCACCGAAGGAGATGCGGAAGCAAGAGTGACCGAGAAGTGCTGGAAATGCCCATTTCAGTCTCAGTTCAGATGGTGCTTCCTCCCACTTGACCAATGAAAATTAGTTTAGAGTATTCCTTCCGTTTACCAACTTCCGTCCACCATACTCCCTTTCTTAAGGGGGCAACGTCAACCGGCCACAAACAGTAAGACCAGAACAGAAGAATTAACCAAAAATATATGAAGGCTTATGGTTAATGCCAGTAACAGAGAAGAAATGATTTTCCTGCAGGAATGATATAGGAGAAAGTATAAGCTGAAAACAATGGAATAGCAGAGTTATGAGGCCATTGTTTATCTGGGTTTAAAGCAGAGGACAGGCTTTTACCTAAACTGGTGATAAGATTGAGACAGAGAGAGAGAGAAGCAGCAAAATAAGGAAGTCTCTAAGATAAATCCTAAAATGGCTTTTGAAGGCTTCAAGACTCTTGATACGGACAAGGCATTAAGTGCAGTCAACATTCCTCTGAGGGTACAAAAGGAAGAGGGGCTGAATGGCGAGAGGTCCAGAAGCTTTTTCCAAGGTCACATGTCCTCCAGTGCCGGGGACAGAGCAAGTAAACATGGATGAGTCAAAGGCACCAGCATCTACCAAGGCTGCTCAATAGCAGCACTGGCAAAAAAATCTAAAAGTTTGCAAGAATACATTGGGAAGGGCGGGAGAAGAGAGGTTGTTTGGTAGAATAGAATAGAATAGAATAGAATAGAATAGAATAGAATAGAATAGATCATGTTGGAAGAGACCTTCAAGATCATGTCCAACCTATCATCCAACACCACCCAACCAACTAAACTATGCAAGCAAGCACCCTGTCAAGTCTCCTCCTGAACACCTCCAGCGACGGCGTTTCCACCACCTTCCCGGGCAGCCCATTCCAATGGGCAATCACTCTCTCTGTGTAAAACTTCCTCCTGACCTCCAACCTGAACCTCTCCTGGCGCAGCCTGAGACTGTGTCCTCTTGTTCTGGTGCTGGCTGCCTGGGAGAAGAGACCAACCTCTGCCTGTTTACAACCCCTCTTCAGGTAGTTGTAGAGAGCAATAAGGTCACCCCTGAGTCTCCTCTTCGCCAGGCTAAGCAGCCCCAGCTCCCTCAGCCTCTCCTCATAGGGCTTGTGTTCCAAGCCCCTCACCAACTTTGTTACCCTTCTCTGGACATGCTCCAGCAAGTCAACATCCTTCCTAAACTGAGGGGCCCAGAACTGGACACAGTACTCGAGGTGTGGCCTAACCAGTGCAGTGTACAGGGGCAGAATGACCTCCCAGCTCCTGCTGGCCACACTGTTCCTGATGCAGGCCAGTATGCCATCGGCCCTCCTGGCCACCTGAGCACACTGCAGGCTCATGTTCAGCCTACCATCGACCAGTACCCCCAGGTCCCTCTCTGCCTGGCCGCTCTCCAGCCACTCTGATCCCAGCCTGGAGCAATGCATGGGGTTGTTGCGGCCAATGTGCAGAACCCGGCACTTAGATGTGTTAAATCTCATGCCATTGGATTCTGCCCATCTGTCCAGCCTGTCGAGGTCTCTCTGTAGAGCCTCTCTACCCTCCAGCAGATCAACTCCTGCCCAAAGCTTGGTGTCGTCCGCAAATTTACTGATGATAGACTCAATGCCCTCATGCAGATCATCAATAAAGATGTTAAAGAGCGCAGGGCCCAGCACTGATCTCTGGGGGACTCCACTACTGACTGGCCACCAGCTGGATGTGGCACCATTCACCACCACTCTCTGGGCTCGGCCCTCCAGCCAGTTCCTAACCCATCGCAGTGTGCTCCCGTCCAAGCCATGGGCTGACAGCTTGGCCAGGAGTTTGCTGTGGGGGACAGTGTCAAAGACCTTGTTGAAGTCCAGGTAGACTACATCCACAGGCCTCCCCACATCCACCAGGAGGGTTACCTGATCATAAAAGGAGATCAGGTTGGTCAGGCAGGACCTGCCCTTCCTAAATCCATGTTGGCTGAGCCTGATCCCTTGGCCATCCTGTAAGTGCTGTGTGATTGCACTCAGGATGACCTGTTCCATAATCTTGCCTGGCACTGAGGTTAGGCTGACAGGCCTACAATTCCCTGGCTCATCCAACCGGCCCTACTTGTGGATGAGGGCCACGATGGCCAGCTTCCAGTCCTCTGGGACATCTCCAGTGAGGTAGGACTGCTGAAAAATGATGGAGAGCGGCTTCGCCAGCTCCTCTGACAGCTCCCTCAGCACCCTAGGATGGATCCCATCAGGTCCCATGGACTTGTGGGGATCCAAGTGGCTGAGCAGATCAACAACTACCCCATTCTGGAACACAGGAAAACCATGTTGCTCCCTGGCTCCTTCTGCCAGCTCTGCAGACCAACTGTCTGGAAAACATTCTGTCCTGCTAGTAAAAATTGAGGCAAAGAAGGTGTTAAGTATCTCTGCCTTTTTCTCATCCCTTATCACAACGTTCCCCTCCGTGTCCACCAAGGAGTGGAGGTTGTCTCTGCCCTTCCTCTAGCTATTAATGTATTTATAGAAGGACTTTTTGTCGTCCTTCACAGCAGAGGCCAGTCTAAGCTCCAAATGTGTTTTTGCCACCCTAATTTTCTTCCTGCAAGACCTAGCAACATCCTTAAAATTTTCATGGGTTTCCTCACCTTTCTTCCAAAGATGATACACCCTCTTTTTTTCCCTCAGTTCCATTAAAATTTCTTTAACCATCCAGGTTGGCCGTCTGCCCCGGCGGCTCTTCTTCCGGCACATTGGCACAGCCTGTCCCTACGCCTTCAACAATTCAACCTTGAAGCAGGTCCAGCCCTCCTGGACCCCTTTGTTTTTAAGGGTTTTATCCCAAGGAACCCTCTGAATTAGTTCCTTGAGTACCCTGAAGTCCGCCCTCCGGAAGTCCAGAGTGGAGGTCTTCTTGCTACCCCTCTTAGCTTGACCAAAAACCTAGAATTCAATTATCTCGTGGTCACTGGCCCCTAAACACCCTCCGACCACCACATAGCCTACCAGCCCTTCTCTATTGGTGAAGAGGAGGTCAAGCATAGCCTTGCCCCTGGTAGGCTCTCGCAGCACCTGGCATAAGAAGCTGTCCTCCATGCATTCTAAGAACCTCCTAGATTGCCTCCTCTCTGCTATGTTAAGATCCCAGCAGATGTCAGGCAAGTTGAAGTCGCTCATGAGAACAAGGTCAGGCGATCTTGCGACAGCCTTAAGCTGCCTATAGAATGACTGTGAGATACTACAAGTTTGTCTCTCTTGGTGTGACTCAACAAAGATAAAATTACTTGCTGCTTGCCCAGGCAATTGCTGATATGTGTTGGGCAGAGCCACTGGAAGGAAGGTGCAAAGATCTTGTAGGACCAATCCTGGATGCAAATCACCTTGTGATTGCATCATAACGCTGAACTGCAGCTGGCCTACAACAATGACCCAGCCATTCATGCCTTCAGGACAAGATAATCTCCGTCCATCAAGTACCCTGGATAGGGTAGACAGTGGGTTCACCACCTGTTTCCTGATGTGTAATGAGTGTGGGGGTTTGTCTGGATGAGGATGGAGGAGGCGGAGGCCCCTTCCCCCCCCATCAAAACACACAGAAATGCACAGAAAGAAAGATTTCCGGGGGAACGATACCTGGACATTTTCCTAAGGATGATTTCCTGGCCCTGGAATTCCAGAGGGAAAATACTTGGATACATACCTAAGGACTAAAAACTATATAAAAGACTTGAGCAACTACTGGCTTGTAAGAAGAAAAACGCAGAAGGGAAATCTGGGGGACAGTGTCCCCCGGACTGGATGATTAAGAGAAGAAAAGCGCAGGAGATGAAGGAAAACGTAGGAGACGGACCATGCCGCTGAGAAGGAAAAGCCCGGGACAATGCTGCTCCAGAGAAAGGAAGCCTCAGCACCCTTTCTCTACCCAGGCTGCCCAGAGGACCACAGCTCTTCTCCAGCCAGAGCCTCAGCACCATTCCTGTATGTGGTGGGTGGAAGGGTAAAGCCTAGAAGCCTCCTCCCTTCCCCCTTGTAAGGTAAAAGGGAAAAGAAAAATTTGAAGGGAAAGGAAAAAAAAACTCACCAGCTGAATTAGCAAAGCAGTGGAGCTATGTTTACAAAGCAGTGTAGGGTTTGCAGGGGAATATTTACAAATTTACAATATCTACAATATATACAAAGATATACAACAGAGTAACACAGAAATGAGAGTAACCCCCCTCGGCCGAGGGGATTCCCCACCTCCGCTCTCCCCTCTCTTCCCCCCTTTCCCCAGAATAGTTCGGAAAAGAGGGAGAAAGAAGAAAGAAAGAAGTTAAAAGCAGTTTGTGTTAGTTGGAAGCAGTTAATACAGGCCTGGTTATCTTATCTTCAAGGCCGAAGTCTTGGCAGAAAGCCCAGCACAGAAAAGGGTTGCTGCCCAAGGAAAGGCGGAAGCAAGACTGAGCGAGAAGTTCCCGGAGTGCCCAGGATATCTCCCAGTTCAGAAGGTGCTTCCTCCCACTCGACTAATGAAATTTAGTTTAGACTATTCCTTCCGTTTACCAACTTCCGTCCACCATATTCCCTTTCTTAAGGGGACACCGTCAACCGGCCACACTGTACCAACCCAACATCTCCTGCAGCACCTTTCCTCCATAGACTCAAACTGTCTTGGGGGGTGAGGGGTGTGGTAATATAATTCCTTTCCTCTTCTCTCTCTCTTCTCTCTCTCCCTCTCTGTTTTCTCCCTCTCCCCTTCTTATGTCCACTTTATTTATGCAATAAATAGTCTAGCTGTGGATATTTTGGCCTCGTTTGTGCCTCTAATTTCACATCACGGGAATATTCATAAGAACTGAGTCTCTGTCCCTCTCCAGACTGAGACAATGACTCATCAACATCTTCTTCCTGGTTGGGTGGTCTATAACAGACTCCAACCAGGATGTCAGCCCTGTTGGCCTTCCCTCTAATTCTCACCCACAGGCACTCAACCTGATGGTCCCTGATCTCCAGCTCAATGGCATCTAGTGCCTTCCTGATGTAAAGGGCCACCCCTCTACCCCTTCTTCCTTGCCTGTCTCTCCTGAAGAGCTTGTAACCATC
This sequence comes from Melanerpes aurifrons, assembly GCA_011125475.1. Lineage (NCBI taxonomy): Eukaryota > Metazoa > Chordata > Aves > Piciformes > Picidae > Melanerpes > Melanerpes aurifrons. The sequence continues at coordinate 683,476 of WWNC01000118.1, read as the reverse complement.
AATTGCAGCGCTCCAGTCATGTGAGTTGTCCCACCACGTCTCTGTGATGGCAGCTCCATCATAACTTTCCTGCTGCATCAAGGCTTCCAGCTCCTCTTGTTTGTTACCCATGCTTCGTGCATTAGTGTACATGCACTGCAGCTGGGCTCCTGGTTTCACCTCTGACTCTGGCTTATCACCCCCAGACTCCTGCCTGGGGGGACTGGTTTCAACCCCTTCCCCCTTCAAAACTAGTTTAAAGCCCTATCTATGAGACCTGCCAATTCCCTCCCCAGAATCTTTTTCCCTTTGAGGGATAGGCCATTCTCGTACACTCTGATCTTTCCCCTCCTCTGGGACAGATGTACTCCATCTGTTGCCAGCTGACATGGTGCAGTAGAAAGTTTTTCAAGATCAAAAAACCCAAAATTCTTTTGCCTGCACCAGCCTCTAAGCCACTTGTTGACTACAGCTGCTGACCTGTTCCTTATGGTATTCCTTTCTGCAACTAAGGGTATAGACAAAAAAATTATTTGTGCACCTGACCCCTCAACGAGATCTCCCAGGGCCCTGAAGTCATCTTTGATAGCCCTGGGAGTTCTGGTTGCAACATCATCATTCCCAAACTGCATAACTATCAAGGGATAATAGTCAGAGGGCTGCACCATACCAGGCAGTCTTCTGGTAACATCTCCAACCCTAGCTCCCGGAAGGCAACAAACCTCCTTGTGAGTAGGGTCTGGCTGACATATGGGACCCTCTGTTCCCCTCAGGAGGGAATCGCCAATAACAATTACCCTCCTCTTTTTTTTAAGGGAGCAAGTCCTGATGCCGAGGGAAGGCTGTTTAACCTTAGGCTGTTTAACCTTAGGCTGTTTTGCCACAGGGAAAACCCCAGATGGTGTGTCCTCCGGTATCAGAATCACCTCACCCTCAACCTCCAATGCCCCGTACTTGTTTTCCAAGGGCAGTGGGGGGGGTGAGGGGGGGCAAGGAGGTTTAACCTTGCATCTTTTGATAGGAACCTGCATCCATTCCCCTCTTCTTTTTGGATGACTGGCCTCTGCTGGGGGGGCCTGCAGAGCCTGGTTACTCAGGTTCGTCACTCTTCTACAATCCCTTACATCTCTAAGTCTAGCAACCTCGTCCTTCAGTCCGGCCACCAGGCTAAGCAGATAGTCGATCTGCTCACATGTTATGCAGGAGCTGTATCCACTACCCTGCATCTCAAGTGTCAGGCTCCAGCACTGTCTGCAGCTAGATGCCTGGACACCTACCTCTTGCTTATGACACCTACCTCTTGCTTATGACACCTACCTACCTGCTTATATTCCCCCTCAGTCTGAGTCGAGACTGACTTTTTAAAGGTGTTATTGTGGTGAGTTACCACCATGGCTAGCCCTGCCCACGGGACCTACTGGAGAAAGTTTTAGAAAAAGTGTGACGGCGCGCAAATCCGAGCGAGAACCTGGGCTGAAACAGAAGCTGCCGCGAGCTGTCGCTGACTTTTTAAAGTGCCGCGGCACGCAGGGAGCCCAAACAATCCCGAGCACGTGGAGAAATGGCGAGAGCCGGTCCTAGTTGAGTGTCGAGATTCCGTGCGGGTCCTGCAGGTTGAAAAGGGAGCAGTTAGTGCTTTTCCGAGGCTCCTGGTCTTGGTGTGTTCCTGATGGAGCTTACCACTGAAACGGAAGCTGCTGCGAGCTGCCGCTGGTTTTTTAAAGTGCCGCGGCACGCAGGGAGCCCAAGCAATCCCAAGCACGTGGAGAAACGGCGAGAGCCGGTCCTAGCTGAGTGTCGAGATTCTGTGCGGGTCCTGCAGGTTGAAAAGGGAGCAGTTAGTGCTTTTCCGAGGCTCCTGGTCTTGGTGTTTTCCTGATGGAGTTTACTGCTGAAACGGAAGGCAGCCTATCCTGGCTCTACCACCACTGTGAAACACTTGGGCAAGACAGAGCAAGAGTTTCCCTAAGCAATGTGTGGAATTGCTTGAGGAACATAATGGATGAGGACAGAGCCATGAGGCACCATGGGATGTGTGCCACAGACATCCCCCAGTGCTGCACAGCCAAACTCATGTGTGCAAGAGATGCACTAGTGTTGGGAATTGTTTTGAGCAAGAGGGGACATGGGTCCCAGGAACACCTGTGCAATTCAGGCCTTGAAGGATTCTCTGTTGATAATACAGCAATGGAGTAGGAGCTGTGGGAAAGTGCTGATTGCTTGGTATGCTGAAGCCCAGCTACCCCTGAGAAGGGAGGCAAGCAAGATAAGGAGGAGGCGAGATCTGGGAAAAGAGCAGTTAGACTGAGTAGAAAAATCCCACAGAGTAGTGAAAACAATGATGTAACCTTTCAGAGAGAAACCAATAGTATGTGTTAAATTAGAATAGAATTAACTATGCATAAGATAAGACTATAAATAATGAAGTGTGGAACAATAAAGTGGGATGATTACTATCACTCATATTGAGTGCTGTCGTCCCTGTCTCTGTTCTCGTCAAGTGGCGCCTCGAACAGGGACCCGATTCTGCGGGTACTCTGAGCTGTGTCGATGGGGACGACAGTGGAGACGGCACCCGGGAATTACGGGCGAGCCGACTGCGGAGGAAGGCTCGGGCGGGCCAGTCTTGGCGGGCCGATATTGGCATGCCGGGGAAAATGTCGGCGGGCTAGACTTGGCAGGCCGACGGCAGCTTGGGCGGGCCGGTATTGGCGGGCCTGAGGAAAGGATCGGCGGACACCGGCGGGTAACGGATTGCGGCAGTGGAGTTCACGGACGTCGGTGAATATGGACAAAGAGGTAGTGCTCTCCATATTTAAATGCCTTTTAGAAAAGCATAAGGTGGAGATATCGTCCAAAGTAATTCCTGGGCTTTTGGCCCATGGATCCGCATTGGGGTATTTCCCTATTGGAGATAGTTATTTTGATGAAACTTGTTGGAGAGAATATGGAAACAAACTGTGGGACTGGGTCATTGATGGTGATAAAACTGCTATGAAGCTACAAAAGCCGTGGCAAGAATGCATAAACTGTATCAAAAAATATAAGTTAGAACAGCGAATGGCTGCTGCAGTTACAGCAAATTTGTCAGGATGAGATGCAGCCCCAGTTCTATCTGAGCTGCAGCTGAACGATGTGTTTGAGAAGTATCAACCGATCGACCGGGGCCGCCCCCGATACACCTTGAGGCGACCACACCGCATTTGCCAGCCACCACCACTGCTGTTTCACCTCAAGCAGAGAAAAAACCGAAAAAGGGCAGCGAAACTTGTGCCTCAGTGTGTTTGATCCCGTTCATCAACATCTTCCTCTGACATCGCCAGCAATGGCTCGGATTCGGAAGATTCAAACAGCACTGACTTTGCTTTACGGCCCCTCTTAGAAAAAATGGAGCACTTGGAGGCTCGCAATTACAGCATTCTTATGACCACACCCCTCCCGCGACCCCCGATGGCCCCCGCGGGCACCGACGGCTCCGGCCGAGGCGGCACCGACAGCTCTGACGACACAATCAGCACCGACCGTAACGGTGGCCCCTCTGGCTCGCACCAGCGGGCCCCCCCCCGCCCCTCCGGTGGTGGCTAGCACCAGTGCCCCCAGCGGCTCCAGCTGTGCTACACCACTTCCCCCTCCCGCAGCCCCCAGCAGCTCGCATCAGCGCCTCCCCCAGCGGTTTCTGGTACGCCTATTGTCGACCATGACTCTGTTCTGATTTAAAGCAACAGTGTTAATTTCTTCATTTCTGATTGTAATGTCTTTCAGAGATTTGTTATGTAGAGTTTTGCTGAGTTTTCCTAGTAAGCATAATGAATGGCAAGCATTTGGTATTTACAGGTATTTAGTACATACTAATTGTAGTAAGGTGTATGTACTTAGTAATGATTTCAAATTTTAAGATTTTCTTTTGGTTCGAACCGTCTTAGTTGTGTGCCTAGGCATTTCAAAGGAGCTCCATGTAATATAGTTAAGGTTTGTAGTAAATAGGTATTACTTTTAAAAAGTATTCCTTCGCTGATGTGCAGAAGAATCAAGACTAAGAGGAAACAGCATTTCCCATGAAGTCGAACATCGATTACAATAACTGTAATGATAATCTGGGATGAAAAGCATCAATCAGAAGAATGTAACACAGCATCATGCAAATTAGGACTGAATATTATGGTTGGTTGATTGTTGTGTGATTAGAGAAAATGTTCATAGGGACTTATATGTTATCTCACCAGATTGCTATAGGATAATCTGCTCCATATTTCAATGCTTTTTAGAAAAGCGTAAGGCGGAGATATCGCCCAAAGTAATGCCTGGGCTTTTGGCCCATGGATCCCCTTTAGGGCATTTCCCTAGCGGAGATAGTTATTTTGATGAAGCTTGTTGGAGAGAGTACGGGAACAAGTTGTGGGACTTGGTAATAGATGGTGATAAAACGGCTATAAAACTGCAAAAGCCGTGGCAAGAATGCATAAACTGTATCAAAAAATATAAGTTAGAACAGCGAATGGCTGCTGCAGTTACAGCAAATTTGTCAGGATGAGATGCAGCCCCAGTTCTATCTGAGCTGCAGCTGAACGATGTGTTTGAGAAGTATCAACTGATCGACCGGGGCCGCCCCCGATACACCTTGAGGTGACCACACCGCGTTTGCCAGCCACCACCACTGCCGTTTCGCCTCAAGCAGAGAAAAAGCCGAAAAAGGGCAGCGAAACCTGTGCCTCGGTGTGTTCGATCCCGTTCATCAACATCTTCCTCTGACATCGCCCGCGAGGGCTCAGATTCGGAAGATTCAAACAGTGCCGACTTTGCTTTATGGCCCCCCTTAGAAACAATGGAGAACTTGGAGGCTCGCGGTTATGGCATTTTTACGACCACACACCTCCCGCGACCCCCGATGGCCCCCGTGGGCACCGACGGCTCCGGCCGAGGCGGCACCGACAGCTCCGATGACACAGGCAGCACCGACCGTTGCAGTGCCCCCCCCCGGCGGTGGCTCGCACCAGCGCCCCCCCCCCCAGCGGCTCCAGCTGCACTACACCACCCCACCCCCCAGCGGTCTCTAGTACGGCTATTGTCGACCATGGCTCTGTTCTGATTTAAAGCAGCAGTGCTAATTTCTTCATTTCTGATTGTAATATCTTTCAGAGATTTGTTATTTAGAGTTTTGCTAAGTTTTCCTGGTAAGCATAATGAATGGTAAACATTTGGTATTTACAGGTACTTAGTACATAGTAATTGCAGTAAGGTGTATGTACTTAGTAATGAGTTCAACTTTGTGACCGATTGAGACTGTCCCCTTAAGAAAGGGAATATTGTAGTCGGATGTTGGTAAACGAAAAAGACGGATCTAAACTAATTTCATTGGTAGATTGGGAGGAAGCACCTTCTGAACTGGGAGTGCAGCAGGGTATCTTGGGCTTTCCTGCACTTTTCCAGTTTAGTTCTGTCTTCCCCTCCTTTGGTAGCAGCAGTTCGCTGTTCTGGGCTTTCGGTCAAGGCTTGACCTTGAAACTGATAAACTGTAAGGTCTGTATTAACTGCTTTCCAATTAACACATAACTGCTTCTAACTTTTTTCTCTTTCTCTCTCTTTCTAACCCGCTCTGGGGAAAGGGGGAGAGAGGGGGGAGCGGAGGTGGGGAACCCCCTCAGCAGAGGGTGGAACTCTCATTTCTGTGCTACTTTATTGTATGTCTTTGTATATATTGTAAATATTGTAAATTCTGTAAATTCCCCTGCATTTCCCTGCTTTGTAAATATACAGCACCCATTGCTTTGCTAATTCAGCTGTGAGTTTTTTTTAACTTTCCCTTCAAGTTTTCCTTCCCTTTACTTTACGGGGGGAGGGAGGAGGCTTTTTGGCCTTACCCTTCCAACCCTATGATTTTCTTTTGGTTCGAACCTTCTTAGTTGTCTGCCTAGGCATTTCAAAGGAGCTCCATGTAATATAGTTAAGGTTTGTAGTAAATAAGTATTAATTTTAACAAGTATTCCTTCACTAATGTTCAGAAGAATCAAGACTAAGAGGAAACAGCATTTCCCATGAAGTCGAACATCGATTACAATAACTGTAATGATAATCTGGGATGAAAAGCATCAATCAGAAGAATGTAACACAGCATCATGCAAATTAGGACTGAATATTATGGTTGGTTGATTGTTGTGTGATTAGAGAAAATGTTCATAGGGACTTATATGTTATCTCACCAGTTTGCTATCATTTCACACACCTAGAGGGAAAATCAAAACTCATAACAACACAACATGCATTTTCATTTTCGGTTGAAAACATCAACAAACAAATAAATAAATAGACACCAAAAAAAAAAAAGGAGGGAAAGAGAGAATACCCCATAGCAAAAAAAAAAAAAAAAAGTTTTTTTTTTTTTTATAGTACCAATAAGAGATCAGTATTACTAGGATGAGCAAAAACACATTATTCTGTGTAATTTTATATTGGGCAAAGCAATGAAGTTCTTTTGCTCTTGCTGTTTGCCTGCAAGTTTTCTGTCTGTGAAGCTAGAGCCTGGCCAGATCTACCTTTACAGATTAAAGAAATCTTGCTACCATTAAACAATTCATGATTTTTGACCATCCTAGAGAAAATAAAGATGCAACATACCCCTAAATCAGATTGTAAAAGACAGTGCTAAGGATTGCATTTGTGTCTTAATCTCTGTGTGCAATGTGTTTAGGCATAATCAAGTCTTCTCTGTCAATAAGAGGAGTGAAATGTAAAGATCAGAACTGTTAAGATCTAAGTTCTTCTTTACAATGTTTGTTATCTTTGACCATGTATTATGCCAGCTCTGTTAGAGCACTCTATCTAGTTCAACTTAAGCTTTGTGCCTTGTATAGGTAACATGGCCCAACTTGACAGGCAATAATGAATTTTGTTTGAGCTTACAGACTGTGGGTGAACCTTTTCAGATGTGTCTGATAGGGATACCCAGATTTGATGTAAATATGTTTGTTAATTATAGTAGTAATAATTGTAGTAATGAGAGTGAAGTGGCAAATTGTAGTGCATTATAGTTTAAGGGACTGACTCAGCGGTTACCATATGATCCTGAAGAACTGCGATTATTGGGCTCTCAGCAGGTTGGCAATGCATCGAGAAACTGGACTCGAATGTGTATTGTGGTTGGAGGTATGTTTAAAGGACAGCAAGGTTTTGAGCAAGTGTTAGAAACTTGGGGGGAAGTGCTGGTTGGGATACAAAGCAACTCTCAAGGATGGACTGACGTTCAAAAGACCATATAATGTGTATGGTGACTATTGTGGATGGAATGACAAAGCAACAATAAAAGATCTCATCGTGCCAAAACTGTGGGGTGCATATGGAGCTCAAGATCTCAGTGCAGGGACTTCAACAATTAAGAACGAAAATATACCCCTTTTATGGAATAATCATATAGCAAAAGCATTGCCACCAGGTATATTTTTGATTTGTGGAGATCGTGCCTGGCAGGGAATTCCAGCTAACCCAGTAGGGGGTCCCTTTTATTTGGGGTCTTTATCCATAATAGCACCATCTCAGACTCAGTGGTTAAAACTTTTAAAGCAAATACAACAACAGAAAAAATGCACGATTGAGCAATTACCATCAAATTGTAATGACCAAGTGGAATTATGGGGGTATGCAATGAGAGCCTTTGGAAGTATAATTGCGCCAGGTGCCGCTGCAGGAAAAGCCTTGAGTGCAGTAGAAAAATTAGTGTGTTGGTCAGTAAAAAACGCAAATGTTACCACTCAGGTGTTGGAAGGGTTATTGTTAGATCAAAAATAATTGAAGCACGCATTACTGCAAAATCGTGCTGCAATTGATTTTTGTTGTTGGCTCAAGGGCATGTGTAATGGGTTGGGGCAAACCCCCTCCCCACCACGGGCAGAAACAACGACTCAGACAAAGGGATTGCAAAAGTGATGGAAAGTTTAAATAGGAAAACAATTTTAAAAAAAACAAACACCAATGAAAGCTTTACAGAGAACCACAAGCACCGTGACAAAGAGAGAGATCCCAGAAACATACTCAAGAACATCCCATCCCCACCTGGGGGTACACCCAAACCCCCCCAGGGCTCTTTCCTCCCCCCCAACCCAGCCTTGGGCCTGGGCAGGCCCAAGGGAGGTGGCTCACACCATTTTACCTAGGCTGCAGCTGGGGACAAAAGAGAAAGTGGAGACCCCGCATGGGCATTTTATAGGGGAGCAGGGCATTATGGGATTGAATACCTGCCTGTGACCACCCCCTGGGCTGGGCCCACCCATAGGGACCTCCCAGGTGTGTTCTGTGCAGTGGCAGCCGGGCCAGCACCCAGCCTAAACCACCACAGCATGGATGTGAAGATTTTGAAGGAATGTGTTGTTTTAACTTGTCGGATCATGGAGTGTCGATGCATGCTGCGATTAGGTGGCTAAAGAATCATACGCGTTCTGTAACAATTGTAAAATGTCCCTTAGATGATTGGTTAAGATCAATGCTTGGGAATGTGTCACAGTGGGTTATACAATTGATAGAAGAAGCTTTAAGGTTTTTAGGTATTATTGTACTAATTTTGATTGTTGTTAAACTTGTTTATAATTGTATTATGCAAAGTGTTCAAAGGATAACCTCCAAGGCCTTACTTGCACAAAAGAAAAAAGGGAATTGTTGGGGATTGTTTTGAGCAAGAGGGGACATGGGTCCCAGGAACACCTGTGCAATTCAGGCCTTGAAGGATTCTCTGTTATTAATATAGCAATGGAGTAGGAGCTGTGGGAAAGTGTTGATTGTTTGGTATGCTGAAGTCAAGCTGCCCCTGAGAAGGGAGGCAAGCAAGATAAGGAGGAGGTGAGATCTGGGAAAAAGAGCAATTAGACTGAGTAGAAAAATCCCACAGAGTAGTGAAAACAATGATGTAACCTTTCAGAGAGAAACCAATAGTATGTGTTAAATTAGAATAGAATTAACTATGCATAAGATAAGACTATAAATAATGAAGTGTGGAACAATAAAGTGGGATGATTACTATCACTCATATTGAGTGCTGTCGTCCCTGTCTCCGTTCTCGTCACACTAGGGTGCATCAGGATTTGGGAGGAAGGAATGCTGCCAGTGACCTAACATTAAGGAAAAAGAAAAAGATGCTTGCTGCTTTAGATCTCTGCATTCAGCACCTCATGGTTGGGAATGCAGGCATCTCCACCACCCTTTGCTTTTGGTCTTCATGACTGGTGTGTTTTGGGATTTGCTTCAGCAAAAGAAGAGAGATCTCTGGGGAACTCTGTGCTACCACTGCCCAGAGGTCAAAATAAGGTATAATTTTGTCAGAGCGCTGTAGATGTTAGAAGTAGGAGGGGAGAGAAAATGCTGTCAGGGGGTAACAGAGGAGTTTATGTTGGAATGGAGAACCAGGGCTCCTTTGCAGTGGAGCTGGCGCTTCCCATCAGATCTCACCCCTGCACAGTATGGTATGTACAGTGTTTATAAGCCATTTTTTCCAAAAAGCTTTGTCAAATATACTTCTGATAAGCTCCAAAGCCAGTGATAGTAACACATAGAGGTTGGTACATACCAGCCAGAGAGTTTTGCTCTGACTACACTTTTGTCTGTACAGTACAAAGGAGGAAAACAGCCCAAAGGAGGTGTCGTAGGGTTGGAAGGGAAAGGTTGGGCCTTCGCCTCCCCCCGGAAAGTGAAGGGAAAAAAGCCTCACAGCTGAATTAGCAAAGCAGTGGGTGCTGTATATTTACAAAGCAGTTTAGGGAAATGCAGGGCAATATATACAGAATTTACAGTATTTACAATATATACAGAAATATACAACAAAGTAGCACAGAAATGAGAGTTCCCCCCTGTAGTGAAGGATGCTTATGATCAGGATTGTGCCCCAAACATTTGGGTAGGATATATTTCTGTATGTGTTAACCCTCCTTTGTCCCCCCCCTCCTTTCTGGAGGCAGCAGGGGGGGATCCTGGCGCCACTGAGTCCAGGTAAACAGCCTACCTGGGCGTGGTCTCACCCCTGCAGTACTAGAGGCAGGCTATATATTTGTTTCCCCGAGTATAGCATATACTCAGGCCATATTTGGTTGCTGGTAGTTCATTGGTTAATGTTTGCGTTGGCAACAGATGCTTATTGGGCCAATATTCACTGGGGCAAATGGTAAATAGGGGTCGTTTGGCAAATGAGCCCCCCCCTCGGTGTTGGAGCCTGTGTGTGCGTGCGTGCCAGCCAGTGCTTCGGGAGGCCTCGTGGTCCTTTTGCCACCGCCACCCAGCTGTGTGCGGTGCCGTGGACAGCACTCCGTGGGATCAACCGCTGCGTGATCCATCGTAGGAGAAAACCTGGTAGACCGTGTGAACCAGCATTGCTGACCTGCCACTGCCCCCCTCCAAGCGAGGAATTTTGTATCCTGGGAGAGAACAGCAGAGCCACGCGGTGCAGCCACGCGGCCGGCACCATTTCCTGCCTCCTTATTACGGCACATCCGTGCCACGTTCTCTGGATTATAAACATTATTGAGGAAAGACTCCACGAAGTTCTCAGCTTGTGAGTAAGCCAAGCCCTTTGTAGAGCTTCATTCAGGATAGCGTTTATATTGCTCCGGGTGGAGGGTTGCCGGTCACTGACCAAGCCCTCCCCCGCCACTCTCTGACTCAGTTTAGATTATAAATTCTGTGAATTATTTTGATTTAAATGCCCATGCATAACATTCTGTAAAGATAGTTCCACTAACCGAATATTGATACCTGTGAAGGGCGATTGTAAATACCCCGTTACAGAGTTTGTACATATATAAATAAACTTATATTTTCGTTGATGGATCTGCTGCGCATTTCTGAGGGCATATCCACGACATTAATGGCGCAGTGCAAGGGTTATCCGATAAGTGACTATCTCTACAGAATGGGATACATAATAAAACGATCTGATATGCAATGGGCTATAGAAAACCTGACAAATCCGGATCAAATCACCACGAAATTATCCGAGTACGTGGTCGAGCTATGCGCTGATCCAACCGCAATAACCGAGGAGAGAATTACTGCGATCGGGGCTTGCATAATGCGAGCACAAGACAAATTTACAGCATTAGAGGAAAAGATTAAAAAACTTGAGGAAAAAAATAACTTCCTGGAAAGAGAGTTAGGAAAGTCTGAGGCACAAAATGATAAACTTCATGACGTGTTAACGTTGCAAATTAAAGAAAGCAATGCTACTATGTAGGTATTAGCGGGATCAGACAGAGACTCTGTTTCAAGCCTTCCTGGGATCTCCCAACCGCCTAGCCCCGAGCACCCCTGCGACCACGATGTTGCGCCCGGAGCCAGCTCTCCCGTACAGTCCTTTTACGAATTACCCCCACCGCAGTCTCGCGGAAAGGACAGAAGGGTAGTGAATCCCACCGTAGCGCAAGACTTTAGACCCACAGTCCCCTTGGACCTACTGAGACTCCAAACACTGCAGACCCCGAGTCCTGATTCACTCGCTCAGCCCAGCACGTCAGCAGCAGCGCGTGAATTAAATTCGCCTGACAATAGTGCTCCGAGAAATGAAGCCCGGAAAAAATCCCATAGCTACCGAACGGAGAGAAACCCATTTGACCGGGACGATACCGATTACAGTTCGGAAGATGAACCCATACGGAGGAAAGCCGTGCATTTACGTCCCGTTCTTAAAAGAGCAATACACGGACAGCTGCCGTGGCCGAGGGACAACAACTACCTCTGTTCGCCCGTACAGCGGAGCAAAGCTTTGGGACCTGCAGGAGACGTTTGCACAAGAACCGGACGAGTCAGTAACAGACTTTTTGTATCGCGTTATGGAATTGGGTGGGGATACAATTATTTTGGACTGTAATGAAGCAAAAGGCTGTTCATGGGGTCATGAAGTATTTTTGGGCATGGGTCCAGAGGGATACCACTTGTTAACTTCCCGTGTCGCTCACTGGGCTGGAAGTTTAGATCCTATAGATCGAGACGAACCCACAGAAGTGAGGGTTACCAGTTCGGCCGAACTCACTGCCGCGATTAAAAAATTAGCGTGCGTTCAAGCAATGTACGATCGCGGGGCATATCCTTCCCCACTAGATGCCCCAATTAACCCAGTGCGACTCAAAATTCTAATCCGTGGGCTGCCGCCGGGTCTGAAAAATGTATGTGATGCCAAGAAGGAGGAAATTGAACGAGTAGTCGAAAGGAATATGGCCTCTACTAATTCCCGGGAACACCAATTAACTTGGGAAGAGCTTCTGATGGCATTATCCCACAAGGGCCGAGACTTGGGCTACTCTGATCATACGCTCATGGCCAAGACTCCCAGTGACAGACACCATACTGGTTTCAAAGGCAACCACGCGGCGACACCGCGGGGGAAAAAGCAGGAAGTGCGCCACACTAAGACATCCCCTACTGCGACTTCTGCGAGTTCAAGCAGCAGCCTGGAGACAGATCACCGTCACTCGGGAAGTCCCAGAGGGAGAAATTCCGACCGCTGGAGAGATAAACGGCATACTTATAATAGATCATTTTCACCCAGAGAGAAATGGTATCGACTAGCATTGTCTTTGAATGTACCTGAATCCTTAATAGCGTCATTACCAACGAGACTGTTAAAAGGTGTAGTGTTGAGCATACAAAATAAATCCGGCAACTGGGAAGAGGACGACTACCGAAGTGACTGCCGTGGCAAGGGGAAGAATGAAGCTGGAAGCAGCAGTCCTAAAACTGTTACACCCAGCAAGGACGCTAACCCCTTCATACCTCGCCGCCAGAGCCCAGATAAAAAGCCAAAAAACTAGGCACAGCGGTGACTGTTCCAGGCCTCACTCATCGCTTTGTTAATACTTGTCAATGGTCTGAGTATCCAGAGCCTTTCATTTTGATTCCCACTGGACCTACTCGAACTGCTGTAAAATTCCTTATTGACACTGGGGCGCAAATCAGTGTTTTGAATGTACAACAAGCTAAACGCTTGAAGATCCTGCCATCCCGGAAAAGGATTAAGATACAGGGTGTTACAGGAATGCCTCATACGTGCCATTTAGCCAAAACAAGGTTGTGGCTTCCTGGTGACAAGTGGAGTACCCTGGTAGAAGTTGCCCTGAGTCCGTACCCCGAGAACATCCTTGGATTTGATGTTTTAGCTGGCAAACGGTGGCATCTCCCTAACAGTACCCTGTGGTGCTTTGGCTCCTATAGAGTAGGAGCAAAAGGGACTGAAACCGCTCGGGTAGGCACTCTCCAAATTGCTCCACCCTTACCCAAATCAAGTATCACATGTGTTGCACAGTATTCCCTACCAGCAGCAGCCAGACAAGGCATCACTGAGGTGATTGCAGACCTGGAAAAGAGACAAATCATTACCAGGACACACTCACCCTATAACTCACCAGTGTGGCCAGTGCGTAAACCTGATGGACGATGGAGACTCACCATTGACTACAGGAGGCTCAACAGCAACACGCCCCCTCTCACCGCTGCAGTCCCAAGCCTGACATCCATCGGGACAGCAATCCAAGCTGCGTCACATACTTGGATGGCTTCACTGGACATTAAAGACATGTACTTTATGATCCCTCTACGTGAGGAGGATAAACCACAGTTTGCTTTCACATGGCAAGGTTCCCAATACACCTTCAATCGTCTCCCCCAGGGGTACAAGCACTCAGGAACCATTGCACACAACTCCTTAGCAGCACTGTTAGACACCATTGAAGTCCCAAAAGATGTAAGTGTCTACCAGTACATAGATGACATCTTTGTCGGGGGAAATGACGAAGGTAAGGTGGGTTCAGTAGCTGCAGCGATCTGGGACCTTTTGACCAAAAATGGGTTACAGGTTCCACGAGACAAATGTCAAGGCCCGAGCCAAGAAATTAAATTTCTTGGATCCTGGTGGGTAGCAGGAGCAATATCAGTGCCAGAGGATGCTCTTGAGGCTATTTGTGGTGGGTGGAAGGGTAAAGCCTAGAAGCCTCCTCCCTTCCCCCTTGTAAGGTAAAAGGGAAAAAAAAAATTGAAGGGAAAGGAAAAAAAAACTCACCAGCCGAATTAGCAAAGCAGTGGAGCTATATTTACAAAGCAGTGTAGGATTTTGCAGGGGAATATTTACAAATTTACAATATCTACAATATATACAAAGATATACAACAGAGTAACACAGAAATGAGAGTAACCCCCCTCGGCCGAGGGGATTCCCCACCTCCGCTCTCCCCTCTCTCCCTCCCTTTCCCTAGAGTAGGTCAGAAAAAGGGAGAAAGAAGAAGGAAAGAAGTTAAAAGCAGTTTTGTGTTAATTGGAAGGGAGTTAATACCGGACTCCTATCAAGTCTCCAAGGCCGAATTCTTGGCAGAAAGCCCAGCAGAGAATGAGTTGCTGCCCAAAGGAAAGGCGGAAGCAAGACTGACCGAGAAGCGCTGGAAATGCCCATTTTCACTCCCAGTTCAGAGGGTGCTTCCTCCCACTCGTCCAATGAAATTGTTTAGACTATTCCTTCCGTTTACCAACTTCCGTCCACCATATTCCCTTTCTTAAGGGGACAGCGTCAACCGGCCACAGTCCACCCCTTCTAAACAATTTCATTGGCTGTTCACACTGTCCATCCAATCCAAAATGATATTTACAGTTCGTGAGTAAAGTTCATAGTCCATTCCGGCTATGCTCAGATGTAGGTGATTCAAAAGTCCAAGAAAATCAGAAAGTGAGAAAAATGGAAAACAGTTTATTTCTTCACCGACGAAGCGAAGAAAAGGGAAACAGGGAAATCTCAGGGTCTCTTAGTTGACTCAGGGCTCTCAGGGTTCGTGCACCGTAGATTCCTCGTTGATTCTTGTTTTGGGCGCGATGTAGCTGTACAGCAGTTCGAAGTCAACCTCTTTCAGCTAAAGTTAAATTTCTTTGTGGAATACACTGAATTTCACCATTCTCTTGCATTACCCAATATGTGTGACCCGGACCTTCAGCTGAAACCACCCCTCGGACAGGTTTAGCCTCTCCTGAGGGTGAAAATACCCAAACAGTTTTACCTAACAGATTCTTTTCTCTAACAACAGGAACTCTATCACCTTCCACTTTCCGTAGCAAATCTGAATGTGCAGGTCCAGCTCGGTTCACTGAACCTCTACTATTTACCAGCCAGGTTGCTTGTGCTAAATGTTTTTCCCAGTTTTTCAAAGATCCACCCCCCATGGCTTTAAGAGTGGTCTTCAACAAACCGTTGTAGCGTTCGATCTTCCCTGAAGCTGGTGCATAGTAGGGAATGTGGAATATCCACTCAATACCGTGCTCTTTTGCCCAGTTCTTTACAAGGTTGTTCTTGAAATGAGTTCCGTTGTCTGACTCAATCCTCTCTGGAGTTCCGTGTCTCCACAGGATCTGTCTCTCCAGACCGAGAATGGTGTTGCGTGCAGTTGCATGTGGAACTGGATAAGTTTCCAAGCATCCAGTGTTTGCCTCTACCATAGTAAGCACGTATTGCTTACCAGAACGAGAACGTGGTAGAGTGATGTAGTCAATCTGCCAAGCTTCACCATACTTGTACTTGGACCATCGGTCACCATACCACAAGGGCTTAAGTCGTTTTGCCTGCTTAATAGCAGCACAAATGTCACAGTCATGGATGACTTGTGTAATAGCATCCATGGAAATGTCTATGGATCTGTCACGAGCCCATTGGTATGTTGCATCTCTGCCTTGATGTCCTGACGAATCGTGAGCCCACCGAGCTAAGAATATCTCACCTCGGTGTTTCCAGTCGAGATCAAGATTAGAGTCCATGTCTACTTGAGAAACTCTTGCAGCTAGATCTGCCTGATGGTTGTGTTGCTGTTCCTCAGTAGCTTTCCTCTTAGGAATGTGAGCATTGATGTGTCTCACTTTCACTGGAATTCTCTCGATTCGATCAGCAATGTCCTGCCATAGGTTGGCTGCCCAAATGGGTTTTCCTTTTCTCTGCCAACCACTCTTTTTCCAGTTCTTTAGCCAACCCCATAGAGCATTGGCTACCATCCATGAGTCGGTGTAGAGATAAAGCTTTGGCCATCTCTCACGTTCAGCCACGTCAAGAGCTAGCTGGACAGCTTTTACCTCTGCAAACTGACTGGATTCTCCTTCTCCGTCTTTTGCCTCTGCAACTCGTCGCGTTGGACTCCACACTGCAGACTTCCACCTTCGCTTGTTCCCGACAAGACGACAGGAACCGTCTGTGAACAAAGCATATTTCTTTTCATCATCAGACAGGTCATTGTAAGGAGGAGCTTCCTCAGCACGAGTTACTTTCTCCTCTGGAGGTTTAGCACAGTTGATACCTTCAGGCCAACTTGAGATCACCTCCACTAGACCAGGTCTTTCAAGATTTCCCATTCGAGCTCTCTGTGTTATCAGAGCCATCCACTTGGACCATGTGGAGTCTGTGGCATGATGTGGTGTGGAGCCTTTGCCTTTGAACATCCAATTCAAAACTGGTAATCTGGGAGCTAAGAGAAGTTGTGATTCAGTTCCAATCACTTCAGAAGATGCTTTTACTCCTTCATAGGCAGCTAAAATTTCTTTCTCTGTTGGAGTATAATTAGCCTCTGAACCTCTGTAACCTCGACTCCAGAAACCAAGAGGTCGTCCACGTGTCTCACCTGGAGCTTTTGCCACAAGCACCAGGTTGGACCATTGTCACTTGCAGCCGTGTACAAAATGTTCTTAATGTCTGGACCATCTCGGACAGGTCCCAGACCCATTGCTTGAATTACCTCTTGCTTTATCTGGTCAAAGGCTGCTTGTTGTTCAGGTCCCCAGTGGAAATGGTTTCTCTTTCGAGTCACATCATACAGAGGTTTCGCAATCTGACTGTATCCAGGAATGTGCAGTCTCCAAAATCCCACTATCCCCAAGAAACGTAGGGTCTCTTGCTTGTTTGTGGGACTTGCCATGGTAGAGACTCTATTTACCACATCCACTGGAATGTGTCGGCGTCCATCCTGCCATCGCACTCCCAGAAACTGAATCTCTGTGGTAGGTCCTTTCACCTTGTCTCGTTTGATGGCAAAACCTGCATTCAGAAGAATGTCAATGATCTTGTTACCTTTCTCGAAGACTTCCTCAGCAGTTTTACCCCAGACGATGATATCATCAATGAACTGGATGTGTTCTGGAGCACCGCCTTTCTCCAGAGCATCGTGGATCACTGCATGACAGATGCTTGAGCTGTGGATCCAGGCCATTGGCAGCCTGTTGAAAGTGTACTGTATTCCTCTCCAGGTGAGAGCAAACTGAGGCCTGCATTCCTCTGCTATGGGAATAGAGAAAAATGCATTAGCAATGTCTATGGTAGCATACCATTTGGCCTCTTTGTATTCCAGCTCATACTGTAGCTCCATCATGTCTGGCACTGCTGCAGTCATAGGTGGTGTCACTTCATTCAGGGCTCGGTAGTCTACTGTCAGACGCCAGTCTCCATTCTGCTTTCGCACAGGCCACACTGGACTGTTGAAAGGTGAATGAGTTTTGCTGACGACTTTCTGACTCTCCAGCTGACGAATCAGATTCTGAATGGGCAACAAAGAGTCACGGTTGGTTCTGTATTGTCTGTGATGCACAGTCTGAGAAGCAACCGGTAATTTAATGACCTGTATCTTGTGTTGTCCCACAACTGCAGATTCATTGGAAAGTTCAGGTCTGGCAGATAGCTTCAATTTTTGTCCATCAATTTCTATTGAAGCTACTCCAAAAGCCCATTTGTAACCTCTTGTGTCTTTGGAACGCCCTTCTTTCAGAAAATCAATTCCCAAAATACAAGGTGCATCAGGTCCGGTCACAACTGTATGCTTCCTCCATTGTTTACCAGTTAAACTTATATTAACCTCTACTTTACTTAACTCTTGAGATCCACCAGTGACTCCCAGAATAGTTATGGACTCTGATCCCTGATAATTTGATGGTATTATGGTGCACTGAGCTCCTGTGTCAACCAAGGCCCTGTACTTCCGAAATTGTGAAGTGCCAGGCCACTGGATGTACACATCCCAATAGATTCTATTATCTCTGTTATCCCTCTCCTCCCCCTGGCGGGAGGCAGGGCACCCCTAGTTATGGGGAACGTGCGCACATGTGCATTGCACATGGTTTGCAGGGTTATAACTTTGCATGTTATAACTGGAGCCACTGTTGGAGCCATAAGAGTCGTTCTGGGGAACTGTGGAAGTAACAGCTACCCTTCTGGTATTGCTACCTCGGGTTCTGCCACTTTGCAATTCCCTCAGTCTCCTGAACAGATTAGAAGTTGGTTGGCCATCCCAGCGGTTCATGTTCTCACTGATCACGCAGAGTTATCCAAATAGTTCTACGTGATTGCCTTGGCGGTCTGTTTTGGAATGACCTGTTTTGGAATGACCTGTTTTGGAATGACCTCCTTGGAGGACGTGTATTCCTCACAGATGAAACTTGTATCCACCTGGAGGAAGAATTGAAATTATCCTTCTGTGCCAATTGGGATATGGAATCTTTTAACTCTCTTATGCAATTCTGTATATCACCAGACATCGTTTTAATGGCCGAAACCAAAGAACCACGTGTCATGCTATCCTCCAATTGTCTCATTTGATCACTGAATTGGCCAACCGTGGGAGAAGCTCCACCATAACTTCTTGACACACTTCTGCTTGCCAGAATGTTTGCATAATTGGAAGGAGCAAGTTTGATGATCTTTTTAGCAAGACCAATACCCACAGGAATGTCATCAGGATTCAGAGTTTCATGTTCACCATAGAGTAGCTCTCTAACAGCAAATTCTCTCAAACGCTTAATTCCCTCATCTATGGTAGTCCAGGGTTTAGGATTCCATGGAAGATCATCTCGGGAAGGATATCTCAGGGCAACCGCCATTAAAAGGCGTATCCACAGATTAACCTTACCGAGAGCTCTGCCTAAATGTCTATCTATTCCATTGTCCCTTGAGACAGTTCCTAACTGAGCTGCTGACTTGTCTCCAACTGTTAGAGCTGGAGCACCTGTATCATAACACCTACTGAGCCAAGCTAGAACTGGTTCCTTATCCGCCCTGGTGAAATCTTTACGGACATCACGCAATTCCTCCCGTGGAGAAGAACACTCCAAAATATCATCTTCCTCCTCGTCTCCCTGAAGTCTTTGCCCATATAATCCTGCTGTCATTCTCCTAAGGATCTCTTTAAGCTGAGAACCACCTTTGCCAGATGCTTTCCTAGCTTCATCTGTATCCTGCTTTGATCTCACTAGGTTAGCTAGATCTTTAAACAAACCTTCTCTTCCTCCTGAGCAGGATCTCTTAGAGTAGAGGGCCCCTCACCAGGATCAGTCTCCAGCTCCTCTTCTTCTCCATCTTTGGCCTTTGCACCTCTAGTCTTTAAAGGAGCCACCTTAACTGGAGCTGTGTTTGAATTTACAGCCACCTTAATGGAAGCTGACAGGTCCTGAGATAAATCAGCTGCTGGGGCAGTGACTTCCGGTCCCACCGAGGGATTGGGCGGAAGTGACGTTGCTCCGTTAATGGCCGATGGAGAAGAAGAAGAAGGAGAAGGAGTGGGAGAAGGAGTAGGCACCATGTTGATACCAACCCTTGGCAGCTTGCTGGAATCAGCAAAGTCATTTAGAGCTGCTTTACCAATTAACTTTTTAGCCTTCTTTTTGACTGACACAGGTTCTCCACAGTCCTCATCACTAGATGACTCTGGGACTGATCGAGAGCCATGGCGTTTTCTTTTTGGTCTAGTTTTAATAGCAAAACAAGCTCTGGACACCTTCCTCTCTCGCCGTAAAGAAATCAGGAGATACACGATAATTATCACCAGCAGCAGAATTATACCCATGAAATAAATCACCTTTGGATCCCAGGCATCACCTAAAGTTACTCTCTCCTCAGGCGGAATGTTAAAACCCTTTATCTCAATTGGGAGAGTGGTGGAGGTAACATTCCTGTATCTCACTGGCCATAATAAATTAATACATTTTCCATACCATAATTTAACTCTATACATACCCACATATAAATTGTCCGCACCAAATATTTACCCAGGTAATCCAAAAGCAAACCCAAACAATATCTGTAAACCAGAGCCCCAAAAATTGAAAAGAATAATCGCTCCACAAACCACAAGACCTTCATGTTTGCTAATTCAGCTGGAAAACACTAAATCAATCAAGTAATAAATTAAACTAATTATCTGCCGCTCGTTGGGTACGCCAATAAAAAAAATGTGGTGGGTGGAAGGGTAAAGCCTAGAAGCCTCCTCCCTTCCCCCTTGTAAGGTAAAAGGGAAAAGAAAAATTGAAGGGAAAGGAAAAAAAAACTCACCAGCCGAATTAGCAAAGCAGTGGAGCTATATTTACAAAGCAATGTAGGATTTGCAGGGGAATATTTACAAATTTACAATATCTACAATATATACAAAGATATACAACAGAGTAACACAGAAATGAGAGTAACCCCCTCGGCCGAGGGATTCCCCACCTCCGCTCTCCCCTCTCTCCCCCCCTTTCCCCAGAGTAGGTCAGAAAAAGGGAGAAAGAAGAAGGAAAGAAGTTAAAAGCAGTTTTGTGTTAATTGGAAGGGAGTTAATACCGGACTCCTATCAAGTCTCCAAGGCCGAATTCTTGGCAGAAAGCCCAGCAGAGAATGAGTTACTGCCCAAAGGAAAGGCGGAAGCAAGACTGACCGAGAAGTGCTGGAAATGCCCATTTTCACTCCCAGTTCAGAGGGTGCTTCCTCCCACTCGTCCAATGAAATTGTTTATACTATTCCTTCCGTTTACCAACTTCTGTCCACCATATTCCCTTTCTTAAGGGGACAGCATCAACTTAAGGAACTGGCTTGATGGCCGCACCCAAAGAGTGGCTGTCAATGGGTCCATGTCCCAGTGGAGGCCAGTGACAAGCGGAGTCCCTCAGGGATCAGTCCTGGGACCTGTCTTGTTCAACATCTTTGTGGGTGACATGGACAGTGGCATTGAGTGCACCCTCAGCAAGTTTGCTGATGACACCAAGCTGTGTGGTGCAGCAGACACGCTGGAGGGAAGGGAGGCCATCCAGAGGGACCTGGACAGGCTGGAGAGGTGGGCACAAGCCAACCTCATGAAGTTCAATAAGAGCAAGTGCAGGGTCCTGCATCTGGGTCGAGGCAATCCCAGGCACAAATACAGGCTGGGCAGTGACTGGCTGGAGAGTAGCCCTGAGGAGAGAGACTTGGGGGTACTGGTGGACAAAAAGCTCAACATGAGCTCTCAATGTGCACTTGCAGCCCGCAAGGCCAATCAGATCCTGGGCTGCATCAGGAGAAGTGTGGCTAGCAGGTCGAGGAGGTGATCCTCCCCCTCTACTCAGCCCTGGTGAGACCCCATCTGGAGTACTGTGTCCAGTTCTGGAGTCCCTATTACAAGAGGGATGTGGAGGTGCTGGAACGTGTCCAGAGAAGGGCCACGAGGATGATCAGAGGGCTGGAGCACCTCTCCTATGAGAGCAGACTGAAGGAGTTGGGGCTGTTCAGTCTGCAGAAGAGAAGGCTCCGAGGTGACCTCATTGTGGCCTTCCAGTATCTGAAGGGGGCCTACAGGAAGGCTGGGGAAGGACTTCTCAGGATCTCAGGTAGTGATAGGACTAGGGGGAATGGAATGAAGCTGGAGGTGGGGAGATTCAGGCTAGATGTGAGGAGGAGGTTCTTCACCATGAGAGTGGTGAGACCCTGGAATGGGTTGTCCAGGGAGGTGGTCGAGGCCCCGTCCCTGGGGGTGTTTAAGAGCAGGCTGGATGAGGCTCTGTCCAGCCTGATCTAGTGTGGGGTTTCCCTGCCCATGGCAGGGGGGTTGGAACTAGATGATCCTTGTGGTCCCTTCCAACCCTGTATGAAACTATGAAACTATGAAACTATGAAACCGGCCACACTATTGAAAAGGGCCAACTTCCCAATAACAAAAGGGAGCTTCAGCGGCTCTTGGGTACCTTGGGTTACTGGAGAAAACATATTCCAGGTTTCTCAGTAATTGCTCGTCCCCTCTATGACCTGCTTAAAAAGAGCAGAGTCTGGGACTGGACCCCAAGGCATACTGAAAGCCTAAAGGTTTTGAAGGACGAATTAAAGGCTTACCAGTAATTGGGCCCTTTGCACCCACATGACCCCTTAAGGGCAGAATGGGGCTTCTCTGAACATGCTTCCTACTGTGGGATTTTTCAAAGGGGACCTAAAGGCCCAAACAGAGCCCTTTTATTCTCTTCAACAGCATTCAAAGATGCTGAAAGGAGATATTCTGAATGGGAGAAGGGACTCCTGTCTCTGACCCGAGCTGTCAAAGAGGCAGAGAAGCTGCGCACTACGCAGGATATCGTAGTGCAAGGTCCATTCCCTCTGCTCAAAGCAATCCTCAATGGAACCCCACCACCAGAAGGAATTGCTCAGAAGGCTACCGTAAGAAACTGGTATGCCTATCTGGAAGGGATGGCTCAGCTTATGCCTCTAAGAGAAGGGCCCGCAAAAGTATCCAAATTGCAGCAGCCCATCAACCCACATACTATCCCACTGTGCCAGCCCTACAAGCCATCTCCTATTCAGGTAGCACCTGAACTGACTGCCGATGCCAATACTGAGGGAGTGTGGTTCACAGATGCATCCGCCCAAAGGGTAGAATCACAGTGGCATTACAAGGCCGCAGCGCTGGAGATTGGCACAGACAGGACTGTCATTGAAGAGGGCGAAGGCAGTGCCCAAGTGGGAGAACTGTGTGCCCTTATGCTAGCTGTGGAAAATGGTGCAGAGACCATATACACTGATTCATATGCTACTTTCAAAGGTGCCACAGAATGGATTTGCCAGTGGGAAGCAAACCAGTGGATAGTTGGCAATACCCCAGTTTGGAGGGCAACCGACTGGCAAAGACGACTAGAGATAAGTCGAGCCAGGACCATCAAAGTAGGATGGGTAAAGGGACACTCCAGGAAGCAAACCCCTGCTGCTACTTGGAATCAACAAGTAGATCACTTAGCAAAAATCAGTGTGGTCGATCGTGAGGGAAAGGAGTGGGAGCGATTGGCTGAGTGGCTACATATTAAAAGAGGTCACTCAGGTAAGTCAGACCTTTACTACGAATGCAGATCCAGGGGGTGGCCAGTTTCTTTGACCACATGCGAAACCATTGTTTCAGCCTGCCCTCAGTGCCAGATCAGATTAAAAGCTAACCATCCCGGTCTGGCTCCAGCCCAGCATATCAAGAAAGACAAAGTGCTATGGAGCACATGGCAGATTGATTATGTTGGTCCCCTCCGACCCTCACATGGGAAAAAATACATACTGGTAGGGGTAGAAGTGGTTTCAGGCTTAGTCATGGCCACTGCTACTAGCACTGCTTCAGGAGCTCAAACCATTGAAACTCTAAAGGATTGGTTCAGCATTCTGCCTATGCCTGAACATATTCAGAGTGATAATGGTTCACATTTCACCTCAACCTCAGTCCAAGACTGGGCCCGAGGGGAAGGAGTCAAATTGACATTTCATAGAATAGAATAGAATAGACCAGACCAGGTTGGAAGAGACCTTCAAGATCATCACGTCATACTTGTGACCGGTTGACGTTGCCCCCTTAAGAAAGGGAATATGGTGGACGGAAGTTGGTAAACGGAAAGAATAATCTAAACTAATTTCATTGGTGAAGTGGGGGGAAGCACCTTCTGAACTGGGAGTGAACTGGGAGTGAACTGGGCACTCCGGGAACTTTGTCTTCAGTCTTGCTTCCGCCTCTCCATGGTGCAGCAGCTCTCTCTCTGTGCTGGGCTTTCTGCCAAGGCTTCGGCCTTGAAGACTTGATAAAGAGCGGTATTAACTCCCTTCCAATTAACACAAACTGCTTCTAATATTTTTTTTTTTTTTCTCTCTTTTCTTTCGCTTTCTATCCCACTCTGGGGAAAGGGGGAAAGAGGGGAGAGCGGAGGTGGGTAACCCCCCTCAGCAGAGGGGGGAACCCTCATTTCTGTGTTACTTTATTGTATACCTTTGTATATATTGTAAATTTGTAAATATTCCCCTGCATATCCTACATTGCTTTGTAAATATATAAGGTCCACTGCTTTGCTAATTCAGCTTGTGATGTTTTTTTTTCCTTTCCCTCCAATTTTTCTTTTCCCTTTACTTTACAGGGGGGAGGGAAGAGGCTTCTTGGCCTTACCTTCCAACCCACCACATTTTTTTTTATTGGCGCCCAATGTGGGGCAGATAATTAGTTTAATTTATTACTTGATTGATTTGGTGTTTTTCAGCTGAATTAGCAAACATGAAGGTGTTGTGGTTTGTGGAGCGATTATTCTTTTCAATTTTGGGGGCTCTGGTTTACAGATATTGTTTGGGTTTGCTTTTGGATTACCTGGGTAAATATTTGGTGCGGACAATTTATATGTGGGTTATGTATAGAGTTAAATTATGGTATGGAAAATGTATTAATTTATTATGGCCAGAGAGATACAGGAATGTTACCTCCACCACTCTCCCAATTGAGATAAAGGGTTTTAAGATTCCGCCTGAGGAGAGAGTAACTTTAGGTGATGCCTGGGACCCAAAGGTGATTTATGTGATGTGTATAATTCTGCTGCTGGTGATAACTAATGTGTTTTCTCTGTATTCCTTGTGGCGAGAGAGAAAGGTGTCCAGAGCTTGTTTTGTTATTAAAACTAGGTCAAAAAGAAAACGCTGTGGCTCGAGATCAGTCACAGAGTCATCTAGTGATGAGGAAGGTGGAGACTCTCTGTCAGTTAAAAAGAAGGCTAAAAAGTTAATTAGTAAAGCCGCTCTAAATGACTTTGCTGATTCCAGCAAGCTGCCAAAGGCGGCAGCTGGTATCAACATGGCGCCTACTCCTTCTCCCACTCCTTCTCCTTCTTCTTCTTCTCCGTCGGCCATTAACGGAGCAACATCACTTCCACCCAATCCCTCAGTGGGACCGGAAGTCACTGCCCCAGCAGCTGATTTATCTCAGGACCTGTCAGCTTCCATTAAGGTGGCTGTAAATTCAAACACAGCTCCAGTTAAGGTGGCTACTTTAAAGACTAGAAGTGGAAAGGCCAAAGATGGAGAAGAGGAGCTGGAGACTGATCCTGGTGAGGGGCCCTCTACTCTAAGAGATCCTGCTCAGGAGGAAGAGGTGGTTTGTTTTAAAGATCTAGCTAACCTAGTGAGATCAAAGCAGGATACAGATGAAGTTAGGAAAGCAGCTGGCAAAGGTGGTTCTCAGCTTAAAGAGATCCTTAGGAGAATGACAGCAGGATTATATGGACAAAGAATTCAGGGAGACGAAGACCAAGATGATATTTCAGACTGTTCTTCACCACGTGAGGAATTGCGAAATGTCCGCAAAGATTTCACCAGGGCAGATAAGGAGCCAGTTCTAGCTTGGCTTAGTAGGTGTTATGATACAGGTGCTCCAGCTCTAACAGTTGGAGACAAGTCAGCAGCTCAGTTAGGAACTCTCTCAAGGGATGATGGAATAGATAGACATCTAGGCAGGGCTCTCGGTAAGGTTAATCTGTGGATACGCCTTTTAATGGCAGTTGCCCTGAGATACCCCTCCCGAGATGATCTTCCATGGAATCCTAAACCCTGGACTACCATAGATGAGGGAATTAAGCGCTTGAGAGAATTTGCTGTTAGAGAGCTACTCTATGGTGAACATGAAACTCTGAATGCTGATGACATTCCTGTGGGTATTGCTCTTGCTAAAAAGATCATCAAGCTTGCTCCTTCTAATTATGGAAACATTCTGGCAAGCAGAATTGTGTCAAGAAATTATGGTGGAGCTTCTCCTACGGTTGGCCAATTCAGTGATCAAATGAGACAATTGGAGGATAGCATGACACGTGGTTCTTTGGTTTCGGCCATTAAAACTATGACTGGAGATATACAGAATTTCATAAGAGAGTTAAAAGATGAATTTAGAAATTCCATATCCCAATTGGCACAAAGGGATAATTTCAATTCTCCCTCCAGGTGGGTACAAGTTTCATCTGTGAGGAACACACGTCCTCCAAGGAGGTCATTCCAAAACAGGTCATTCCAAAACAGACCGCCAAGGCAATCACGTAGAACTATTTGGATAACTCTGCGTGATCAGTTTGGTGAGAACATGAACCGCTGGGATGGCCAACCAACTTCTAATCTGTTCAGGAGACTGAGGGAATTGCAAAGTGGCAGAACCCGAGGGAGCAATACCAGAAGGGTAGCTGTTACTTCCACAGTTCCCCAGAACGACTCTTATGGCTCCAACAGTGGCTCCAGTTATAACATGCAAAGTTATAACCCTGCAAACTATGTGCAATGCACATGTGCGCATGTTCCCCATAACTAGGGTGCCCTGCCTCCCGCCAGGGGAGAGAGGGATAACAGAGATAATAGAATCTATTGGGATGTGTACATCCAGTGGCCTGGCACTTCACAATTTCGAAGTACAGGGCCTTGGTTGACACAGGAGCTCAGTGCACCATAATACCATCAAATTATCAGGGATCAGAGTCTATAACTATTCTGGGAGTCACTGGTGGATCTCAAGAGTTAAGTAAGGTAGAGGTTAATATAAGTTTAACTGGTAAACAATGGAAGAAGCATAAAGTTGTGACCGGACCTGATGCACATTCCATTTTGGGAATTGATTTTCTGAGAGAAGGGCGTTTCAAAGACCCAAGAGGTTACAAATGGGCTTTTGGAGTAGCTTCAATAGAAATTGATGGACAAAAATTGAAGCTGTCTGCCAGACCTGAGCTTTCTGATGAATCTGCAGTTGTGGGACAACATAAAATTCAGGACATTAAATTGCCGGTTGCTTCTCAGACTGTGCATCACAGACAATACAGAACCAACCATGACTCTTTGTTGCCCATTCAGAATCTGATTCGTCAGTTGGAGAGTCAGAAAGTCGTTGGCAAAACTCATTCACCTTTCAACAGTCCAGTCTGGCCTGTGCGAAAGCAGAATGGAGACTGGTGCCTGACGGTCGACTACCGAGCCCTAAATGAAGTGACACCACCTATGAGTGCAGCAGTACCAGACATGATGGAGCTACAGTATGAGCTGGAATCCAAAGAGGCCAAATGGTATGTTACCATAGACATTGCTAATGCATTTTTCTCTATTCCCATAGCAGAGGAATGCAGACCTCAGTTTGCTTTCACCTGGAGAGGAATACAGTACACTTTCAACAGACTGACAATGGGCTGGATCCACAGCTCAAGCATCTGTCATGCAGTGATCCATGATGCTCTGGAGAAAGGCGGTGCTCCAGAACACATCCAGTTCATCGATGATATCATCGTCTGGGGTAAAACTGCTGAGGAAATCTTTGAGAAAGGTAACAAAATCATTGACATTCTTCTGAATGCAGGTTTTGCCATCAAACGAGACAAGGTGAAAGGGCCTACCACAGAAATTCAATATCTGGGAGTGCGGTGGCAGGATGGACGCCGACACATTCCAGTGGATGTGGTAAACAGAGTCTCTGCCATGGCAAGTCCCGCAAACAAGAAAGAGACCCTACGCTGCTTGGGGATAGTGGGATTTTGGAGACTGCACATTCCTGGATACAGTCAGATTGTGAAACCTCTGTATGATGCGACTCGAAAGAGAAACCATTTCCACTGGGGACCTGAACAACAAGCAGCCTTTGACCAGATAAAGCAAGAGGTAGTTCAAGCAATGGGTCTGGGAGCTGTCCGAGATGGTCCAGACATTAAGAACATTTTGTACACGGCTGCAAGTGACAATGGTCCAACCTGGTGCTTGTGGCAAAAAGCTCCAGGTGAGACACGTGGACGACCTCTTGGTTTCTGGAGTCGAGGTTACAGAGGTTCAGAGGCTAATTATACTCCAACAGAGAAGGAAATTCTAGCTGCCTATGAAGGAGTAAAAGCATCTTCTGAAGTGATGGGAACTGAATCACAACTTCTTCTAGCTCCCAGATTACCAGTTTTGAATTGGATGTTCAAAGGCAAAGGCTCCACACCACATCATGCTACAGACTCAACCTGGTCTAAGTGGATGGCTCTGATAACACAGAGAACTTGAATGGGAAATCTTGAAAGACCTGGTCTAGTGGAGGTGATCTCAAGTTGGCCTGAAGGTATCAACTGTGCTAAACCTCCAGAGGAGAAAGTAACTCGTGCTGAGGAAGCTCCTCCTTACAATGACCTTTCTGATGATGAAAAGAAATATCCTTTGTTCACAGACGGTTCCTGTCGTCTTGTTGGAAACAAGCGAAGGTGGAAGTGTGGAGTCCAACACGCCGAGTTGCAGAGGCGAAAGATGGAGAAGGAGAATCCTGTCAGTTCGCAGAGGTAAAAGCTGTCCAGCTAGCTCTCGACGTAGCTGAACGTGAGAGATGGGCAAAGCTTTATCTCTACACCGACTCATGGATGGTAGCCAATGCTCTGTGGGGTTGGCTAAAGAACTGGAAGAAAAATGGTTGGCAGGGGAAAGGAAAAGCCATTTGGGCAGCCGACCTGTGGCAGGACATTGCTGATCGAATCGAGAGAATTCCAGTGAAAGTGAGACACATCGATGCTCACATTCCTAAGAGCAAAGCTACTGAGGAACAGCAACACAACCATCAGGCAGATCTGGCTGCAAGAGTTTCTCAAGTAGACATGGACTCTAATCTTGATCTCGACTGGAAACACCGAGGTGAGATATTCTTAGCTCGGTGGGCTCACGATTCATCAGGACATCAAGGCAGAGATGCAACATACCAATGGGCTCGTGACAGATCCATAGACATTTCCATGGATGCTATCACGCAAGTCATCCATGACTGTGACATTTGTGTTGCTATTAAGCAGGCAAAACGACTTAAGCCCTTGTGGTATGGTGACAGATGGTCCAAGTACAAATATGGTGAAGCTTGGCAGATTGACTACATTACTCTACCACGTTCTCGTTCTGGTAAGCAGTACGTGCTTACTATGGTAGAGGCAAACACTGGATGGTTGGAAACTTATCCAGTTCCACATGCAACTGCACGCAACACCATTCTCGATCTGGAGAGACATATCCTGTGGAGACACGGAACTCCAGAGAGGATTGAGTCAGACGACGGAACTCTTTTCAAGAACAACCTTGTAAAGAACTGGACCAAAGAGTGCGGTATTGAGTGGATATTCCATATTCCCTACTATGCACCAGCTTCAGGGAAGATTGAACGCTACAACGGTTTGTTGAAGACCACTCTTAAAGCCATGGGGGGTGGATCTTTGAAAAACTGGGAAAAACATTTAGCACAAGCAACCTGGCTGGTAAATAGTAGAGGTTCAGTGAACCGAGCTGGACCTGCACATTCAGATTTGCTACGGAAAGTGGAAGGTGATAGAGTTCCTGTTGTTAGAGAAAAGAATCTGTTAGGTAAAACTGTTTGGGTATTTTCACCCTCAGGAGAGGCTAAACCTGTCCGAGGGGTGGTTTCAGCTGAAGGTCCGGGTCACACTTATTGGGTAATGCAAGAGAATGGTGAAATTCAGTGTATTCCACAAAGAAATTTAACTTTAGCTGAAAGAGGTTAATTTCAAACCATTGTACAGCTACATCGCGGCCAAAAGAAGAATCAACGAGGAGTCTACGGTGCACGAACCCTAAGATCCCTGAGAGCCCTGAGTCAACAAAGAGACCCTGAGATTTCCCTGTTTTCTTTTTCTTTGCTTCATCGGCAAAGAAACAAACTGTTTTCAATTTTTCTCATTTTCTGATTTTCTTGGACTTTTGAATCATCGACATCTGAGCATAGCCGGAATGGACTATGAACTTTGCTCACGAACTGTAAATATCGTTTTGGATTGGATGGACAGTATGAACGGCCAGTGAAATTGTTTAGAAGGGGTGGACTGTGACCGGTTGACGTTGCTCCCTTAAGAAAGGGAAAATGGTGGACGGAAGTTGGTAAACGGGAAGAATAATCTAAACTAATTTCATTGGTGAAGTGGGAGGAAGCACCTTCTGAACTGGGAGTGAACTGGGAGTGAACTGGGCACTCCGGGAACTTTGTCTTCAATCTTGCTTCCGCCTCTCCACGGTGCAGCAGCTCTCTCTCTGTGCTGGGGCTTTCTGCCAAGGCTTCGGCCTTGAAGACTTGATAAAGAGAGGTATTAACTCCCTTCCAATTAACACAAACTGCTTCTAACATTTTTTTTTTTTCTCTCTTTTCTTTCGCTTTCTATCCCACTCTGGGGAAAGGGGGAAAGAGGGGAGAGCGAAGGTGGGAAATCCCCCTCAGCAGAGGGGGGAACCATCATTTCTGTGTTACTTTATTGTATATCTTTGTATATATTGTAAATTTGTAAATATTCCCCTGCATATCCTACATTGCTTTGTAAATATATAAGGTCCACTGCTTTGCTAATTCAGCTTGTGAGGTTTTTTTTTCCTTTCCCTCCAATTTTTCTTTTCCCTTTACTTTACAGGGGGGAGGGAAGAGGCTTCTTGGTCTTACCCTTCCAACCCACCACAATACTCCATATTATCCCCAGGGAAATGGCATAGTGGAAAGGGCAAATGGCCTGATTAAGAAACATGCAAATGTTTCAAGCAGTAATTGGGATAAACGCCTGCCTTCTGCAGTTTGCATTGTAAACAACCGATGGGGGAATTATGGCAGCCCCAAAGTCAAGGCATTTTTCTCTGCTGACCCAGTTAGGGATGTCAGCCACATGCCAGGGGAGGCAAAGGATGAACACCCACATTCCGTAACACAGATGCCGGTGGACCAACCAGTATTAGTGAAACTGCCTTCTATTGGGATTGTACCCATGACACTGGCTAAACCCAGGGGTCTATACGCTTGGGAGGCTACTGACATCAGTGGGAAAACTCATCGCATAAGTGCTCGGTGGGTCCTTCCAAATAACTAACTGTCAAGCCCGGCTTTAAACACCGTGGCCAGTTTTGTTTCTCCACAGAATGACAATGGTTCCAGTGGACAGATTATCCTGGAAAGGAAGACCCGTCTCGGGAGTAACAGGGATCCACCACCGGTCAGGGGGTGGAGACTAGAAAACACTAAGGTCACCGATACTGACCTTAGACTTAACGAGTTCTATACTGTGTTGTAGCATGCTTTCTTTAGAGTACAGTTGTACACTTCTGAGATATGTATATATATATATATGCATGATGTTCTTGTGATGTTTCTATATAATGTTTAATTCATCTTTGGTAGAGTTTAATTATAGAGTAATATTTGCCCATAAGCAGGGGGTGGAATGTAGTGAAGGATGCTTATCATCAGGATTGTGCCCCAAACATTTGGGTAGGATATATTTCTGTATGTGTTAACCCTCCTTTGTCCCCCCCCTCCTTTCTGGAGGCAGCAGGGGGGGATCCTGGCGCCACTGAGTCCAGGTAAACAGCCTACCTGGGCATGGTCTCACCCCTGCAGTACTAGAGGCAGGCTATATATTTGTTTCCCCGAGTATAGCATATACTCAGGCCTTATTTGGTTGCTGGTAGTTCATTGGTTAATGTTTGCGTTGGCAACAGATGCTTATTGGGCCAGTATTCACTGGGGCAAATGGTAAATAGGGGTCGTTTGGCAAATGAGCCCCCCCCTCGGTGTTGGAGCCTGTGTGTGCGTGCGTGCCAGTCAGTGCTTCGGGAGGCCTCATGGTCCTTTTGCCACCGCCACCCAGCTGTGTGCGGTGCCGTGGACAGCACTCCGTGGGATCAACCGCTGCGTGATCCATCGTAGGAGAAAACCTGGTAGACCGTGTGAACCAGCGTTGCTGACCTGCCACTGCCCCCTCCGAGTGAGGAATTTTGTATCCTGGGAGAGAACAGCAGAGCCACGCGGTGCGGCCACGCGGCCGGTGCCATTTCCTGCCTCCTTATTACGGCACATCCGTGCCACGTTCTCTGGATTATAAACATTATTGAGGAAAGACTCCACGAAGTTCTCAGCTTGTGAGTAAGCCAAGCCCTTTGTAGAGCTTCATTTAGGATAGCGTTTATATTGCTCCTGGTGGAGGGTTGCCAGTCACTGACCAACCCCTCCCCCGCCACTCTCTGACTCAGTTTAGATTATAAATTCTGTGAATTATTTTGATTTAAATGCCCATGCAAAACATTCTGTAAAGATAGTTCCACTAACCGAATATTGATACCTGTGAAGGGCGATTGTAAATACCCCGTTACAGAGTTTGTACATATATAAATAAACTTATATTTTCGTTGATGGATCTGCTGCGCATTTCTGAGGGCATATCCACGACACCCCCTCTGCAGAGGGGGTTCCTCCCCTCTACTCCCCCTTCTCTCTCCCTTTCCCCAGAGAGGGTTAGAAAGAGAGAAAAGAGAAAAAGAATTAAAAGCGGTTATGTGTTAATTGGAAAGCGGTTAATACAGGCCTTGCAGTTTATCAGTTTCAAGGTCAAGCCTGGCCGAAAGCACAGAAGCTGTGAGCTGCAAGCCACCAAATGAGGGGGAAGACAGACTGACCAGAAAAGTGCAGGAATTCCCAGGATTCTCTGCTGCACTCCCAGTTCAGAAGGTGCTTCCTCCCAATCTACCAATGAAATTAGTTTAGATCCTTCTTTTCGTTTACAAACATCCAATCACAATATTCCCTTTCATAAGGGGACAGCCTCAAATGGTCACAGTCCACCCCTTCTAAACAATTTCATTGGCTGTCCATACTGTCCATCGAATCCAAAACGATATTTACACTTCATGAGTAAAGTTCATAGTCCATTCCAGCTATACTCAGATGTAGATGATTCAAAAGAAAAAAAAATCAGAAAATGAGAAAAAAATGGAAAACACTTTGTTACTTCACCGATGAAGCGAAGAAAAGGGAAACAGGGATTCTCAGGGTCTCTTAGTTGACTCAAGGCTCTCAGGGATCTCAGGGTTCGTGCACCGTAGATTCCCTGCAGATTTTTCCTTTGGACATGATGTAGATGTACAACAGTCTGAAATCAAACTCTATCAGCTAAAGTTAAATTTCTTTGTGGAATACACTGAATTTCACCATTCTCCTGCATTACCCAATAAGTGTGACCCGGACCTTCAGCTGAAACCACTCCTCGGACAGGTTTAGCCTCTCCTGAGGGAGAAAATACCCAAACAGTTTTACCTAACAGATTCTTTTCTCTAACAACAGGAACTCTCTCCCCTTCTACTTTCTGTAGCAGATCTGAATGAGCGCGTACAGCTCGGTTCACTGAACCTCTGCTATTTACAAGCCAGGTTGCTTGTGCTAAATATTTTTCCCAGTTTTTCAAAGATCCACCCCTCATGGCTTTAAAAGTGGTCTTCAAGAAACCGTTGTAGCGTTCAATCTTCCCTGAAGCTGGTGCATAGTAGGGAATATGGAATATCCACTCAATACCGTGCTCTTTTGCCCAGTTCTTGACAAGGTTGTTCTTGAAAAGAGTTCCATTGTATGACTCAATCCTCTCTGGAGTTCCGTGTCTCCACAGGATCTGTCTCTCCAGACCGAGAATGGTGTTGCGTGCAGTTGCATGTGGAACTGGATAAGTTTCCAATCATAGTTTCATAGTTTCATAGTTTCATTCAGGGTTGGAAGGGACCACAAGGATCATCTAGTTCCAACCCCCCTGCCATGGGCAGGGAAACCCCACACTAGATCAGGCTGGACAGAGCCTCATCCAGCCTGCTCTTAAACACCCCCAGGGACGGGGCCTCGACCACCTCCCTGGACAACCCATTCCAGGGTCTCACCACTCTCATGGTGAAGAACCTCCTCCTCACATCCAGCCTGAATCTCCCCACCTCCAGCTTCATTCCATTCCCCTAGTCCTATCACTACCTGACATCCTGAGAAGTCCTTCCCCAGCCTTCCTGTAGGCCCCCTTCAGATACTGGAAGGCCACAATTAGGTCACCTCGGAGCCTTCTCTTCTGCAGACTGAACAGCCCCAACTCCTTCAGTCTGCTCTCATAGGAGAGGTGCTCCAGCCCTCTGATCATCCTCGTGGCCCTTCTCTGGACACGTTCCAGCACCTCCACATCCCTCTTGTAATAGGGACTCCAGAACTGGACACAGTACTCCAGATGGGGTCTCACCAGGGCTGAGTAGAGGGGGAGGATCACCTCCCTCGACCTGCTAGCCACACTTCTCCTGATGCAGCCCAGGATCTGATTGGCCTTGCGGGCTGCAAGTGCACATTGAGAGCTCATGTTGAGCTTTTTGTCCACCAGTACCCCCAAGTCTCTCTCCTCAGGGCTACTTTCCAGCCAGTCACTGCCCAGCCTGTATTTGTGCCTGGGATTGCCTCGACCCAGATGCAGGACCCTGCACTTGCTCTTATTGAACTTCATGAGGTTGGCTTGTGCCCACCTCTCCAGCCTGTCAAGGTCCCTCTGGATGGCCTCCTTCCTCCAGCATGTCTGCTGCACCACACAGCTTGGTGTCATCAGCAAACTTGCTGAGGGTGCACTCAATGCCACTGTCCATGTCACCCACAAAGATGTTGAACAAGACAGGTCCCAGGACTGATCCCTGAGGGACTCCGCTTGTCACTGGCCTCCACTGGGACATGGAGCCATTGACAGCCACTCTTTGGGTGCGGCCATCAAGCCAGTTCCTTATCCATCTAGTGGTCCACCCATCAAACCCATGTGTCACCAGTTTGGAGACCAGGATGTGGTGCGGGACAGCGTCGAAGGCTTTGCTCAGGTCCAGGTAAATGACATCAGTTGCTCGCCCCTCATCGATTAATGTTGTCACCTGCTCATAGAAGGCCACCAGGTTGGTCAGGCAGGATTTGCCCTTGGCAAAGCCATGCTGACTGTTCCCAATCACCTCTTCACTATTCTTTTGAGCGAGTAGTGACTCCAGGAGGATCTGCTCCATGATCTTTCCAGGCACAGAGGTGAGACTGACTGGCCTGTAGTTCCCTGGTTCCTCCTTCTTACCCTTTTTGAAGATGGGGGCAATGTTTCCCCTTTTCCAGTCCGTGGGGACTTCACCAGATTGCCATGACTTTTGAAATATAATAGAGAGGGTTTAGCAACCTCATCTGCCAGTTCTCTCAGTACCCGTGGGTGTATCCCCTCGGGTCCCATGGACTTGAACACTTTCAGGTTCTTCAGATGATCACGAACCTGATCTGTACTCACAATGGGCAGTTCTTCCTCCCCGTCCCTGGCTTTGACTTCCATAACGTCAGGAGTGTGGCTAGAGGCCCTTGCAGTGAAGACTGATGTAAAGAAGTTATTAAGTACCTCAGCCTTTTCCTCATCACTTGTGACCATGTCACCATTTTCCTTTCTGAGGGGGCCCACACCTTCCCTAGTCTTCTTCTTCCCATTAATATACCTGTAAAAGTTCTTAGTGTTCCCTCTAATCTCCCTGGCTAGATTCAATTCAAACTCTGCTTTGGCTTTCCTAACCAGGAGTCTCGCTGCTCGGGCAGCTTCCTTATATTCCCCCTGTTCTACCTGTCCTTCTCTCCACTTCCTGTAGAGTTTCCTTTTAAGTAATAGTGTGTCCAGTAGCTCCTTGCTCATCCAGGCAGGCCTCCTAGCATTCTTACCTGCTTTTCTCTTTGTTGGTACACAGAGCTCCTGGACACAGAGGAGGTGGTCCTTGAATATTGACCAGCTGTCCTGGGTCCCTCTTCCCTCCAGGGCTTTGTCCCACGACACTTTGGCTAGCAGATCCCTGAAGCGATCAAAATCTGCACGCCTAAAGTCTAGGGTCGTGAGCTTGGAATACTTCCTCCTGATTGCCCTGAGGATGTTAAATTCAACTGCTTCATGGTCACTGCAGCCAAGGCCATCTCTGAGCCTCACATTGCTTACCAGCCCTTCCCTGTTGGTGAGAACAAGGTCCAGCATAGCACCATTTCTTGTTGGTTTACCTCTACCATAGTAAGCACGTATTGCTTACCAGAACGAGAACATGGTAGAGTGATGTAGTCAATCTGCCAAGCTTCACCATACATGTACTTGGACCATCTGTCACCATACCACAAGGGCTTAAGTCGTTTTGCCTGCTTAATAGCAGCACAAATGTCACAGTCATGGATGACTTGTGTGATAGCATCCATGGAAATGTCTATGGATCTGTCACGAGCCCATTGGTATGTTGCATCTCTGCCTTGATGTCCCGACGAATCATGAGCCCAATGAGCTAAGAATATCTCACCTCGGTGTTTCCAGTCGAGATCAAGATTAGAGTCCATGTCTACTTGAGAAACTCTTGCAGCTAGATCTGCCTGATGGTTGTGTTGCTGTTCCTCAGTAGCTTTGCTCTTAGGAATGTGAGCATCGATGTGTCTCACCTTTGCTGAAATTATCTGACTTGATCAGCAATTTCCTGCCACAGGTCTGCTGCCCAAATGGCTTTTCCTTTCCTCTGCCAACCACTCTTCTTCCAGTTCTTTAGCCAACCCCATAGAGCATTGGCTACCATCCATGAGTCGGTGTAGAGATAAAGCTTTGACCATCTCTCACGTTCAGCCACGTCGAGAGATAGCTGGACAGCTTTTACCTCTGCAAACTGACTGGATTCTCCTTCTCCATCCTTTGCCTCTGCAACTCGGCGTGTTGGACTCCACACTGCAGACTTCCACCTTCGCTTGTTTCCAACAAGATGACAGGAACCGTCTGTGAACAAAGCTTCCTCAGCACGAGTTACTTTCTCCTCTGGAGGTTTAGCACAGTTGATACCTTCAGGCCAACTTGAGATCACCTCCACTAGACCAGGTCTTTCAAGATTTCCTATTCGAGCTCTCTGTGTTATCAGAGCCATCCACTTAGACCAGGTTGAGTCTGTGGCATGATGTGGTGTGGAGCCTTTGCCTTTGAACATCCAATTCAAAACTGGTAATCTGGGAGCTAAGAGAAGTTGTGATTCAGTTCCAATTCCTTCTGGAGCTGGTTTTACTGCTTCATAGGCAGCTAAAATCTCTTTTTCTGTTGGGGTATAATTAGCCTCTGAACCTCTGTAACCTCGACTCCAGAAACCAAGAGGTCGTCCACATGTCTCACCTGGAGCTTTTTGCCACAGGCACCAGGTTGGACCATTGTCACTTGCAGCCGTGTACAAAATATTCTTAATGTCTGGACCATCCCGGACAGGTCCCAGACCCATTGCTTGAACTACCTCTTGCTTTATTTGGTCAAAGGCTGCTTGTTGTTCAGGTCCCCAGTGGAAATGGTTTCTCTTTCGAGTCACATCATACAGAGGTTTCACAATCTGACTGTATCCTGGAATGTGCAGTCTCCAAAGTCCCACTATCCCCAAGAAACGTATGGATCCTTGCTTGTTTGTGGGATTTGCCATGGTAGAGACTCTATTTACCACATCCACAGCAATGTGTCGGCATCCATCCTGCCACCGCACTCCCAGAAATTGAATCTCTGTGGTAGGTCCTTTCACCTTGCCTCGCTTGATGGCAAATCCTGCATCCAAAAGAATGTCAATGATTTTGTTACCTTTCTCGAAGACTTCCTCAGCAGTTTTACCCCAGACGATGATATCATCGATGAACTGGATGTGTTCTGGAGCACCACCTTCCTCCAGAGCATCGTGGATTACTGCATGACAGATGCTTGAGCTATGGATCCAGCCCATTGGCAATCGGTTGAAGGTGTTCTGGATTCCTCTCCAGGTGAAAGCAAACTGAGGCCTGCATTCCTCTGCTATGGGAATAGAGAAAAATTCATTAACAATGTCTATGGTAGCATACCATTTGGCCTCTTTGGATTCCAGCTCATACTGAAGCTCCATCATGTCTGGTACTGCGGCACTCATAGGTGGTGTCACTTCATTTAGGGCTCGGTAGTCTGCCGTCAGACGCCAGTCTCCATTCTGCTTTCGCACAGGCCACACTGGACTGTTCAAAGGTGAATGAGTTGTGCTGACGACTTTCTGACTCTCCAACTGACAAATCAGATTCTGAATGGGCAACAAAGAGTCACGGTTGGTTCTGTATTGTCTGTGATGCACAGTCTGAGAAGCAACCGGCAATTTAATGTCCTGTATCTTATGTTGTCCCACAACTGCAGATTCTTCAGAAAGTTCAGGTCTAGCAGACAGCTTTAATTTTTGTTCATCAATTTCTACTGAAGCTATTCCAAAAGCCCATTATTAACCTCTAGGTCTTTGAAACGCCCTTCTCTTAGAAAATCAATTCCCAAAATACAAGGTGCATCAGGTCCGGTCACAACTGTATGCTTCCTCCATTGTTAGACTTATATTAATCTCCACCTTACTTAACTCTTGAGATCCACCAGTGACTCCCAGAACAGTTATAGACTATGATCCCTGATAATTTGGTGGCATTATGGTGCACTGAGCTCCTGTGTCAACCAAGGCCCTGTACTTCCGAAATTGTGAAGTGCCAGGCCACTGGATGTACACATCCCAATAGATTCTATTATCTCTGTTATCCCTCTCCTCCCCCTGGCGGGAGACAGGCCACCCCTAGTTGCGGGGAACATGCGCACATGTGCCTTGCACATAGTTTGCTGGGTTATAACTTTGCATTTTATATCTGGAGCCACTGTTGGAGCTACTAGGGTTGTTCTGGGGAACTGTGGAAGTAACAGCTACCCTTCTGGTATTGCTACCTCGGGTTCCGCCACTTTGCAACTCCCTCAGTCTCCTGAAAAGATTAGAAGTTGGTTGGCCATCCCAGCGGTTCATGTTCTCACCAAACTGATCACGCAGAGTTATCCAAATAGTTCTACGTGATTGCCTTGGTGGTCTGTTTTGATTTGATCTGTTTTGGAATGACCTCCTTGGAGGACGTGTATTCCTCACAGATGAAACTTGTATCCACCTGGAGGAAGAATTGAAATTATCCCTTTGTGCTAATTGGTATATGGAATCCTTCAGATCCTTCATGCAACTCTCAATTTTTCCAGACAGAGTTTCAATGGCTGAAACCAAAGAAACACGTGTCATGCTATCCTCCAATGGCCTCATTTGATCAGTGAATTGGCCAACCATAGGAGGAGTTCCACCATAATTTCTTGCCACAATTCTGCTTGCCAGAATGTCTGCATAATTAGAAGGAGCAAGCTTGATGATCTTTTTAGCAAGACCAATACCCACAGGAATGTCATCAGCATTCAGAGTTTCATGTTCACCATAGAGTAGCTCTCTAACAGCAAATTCTCTCAAGCGCTTAATTCCCTCATCTATGGTAGTCCAGGGTTTAGGATTCCATGGAAGATCATCTCGGGAAGGGTATCTCAGGGCAACCGCCATTAAAAGGTTTATCCACAGATTGACTTTACCGAGAACCCTGCTTATTTGTCTATCTATTCCATTATGCTTCGAGAGAGTTCCTAACTGTGCTGCTGACTTGTCTCCAACTGTTAGAGCTGGAGCACCTGTATTGTAACACCTACTAAACCAAGCTAGAACTGGCTCCTTATCTGCCCTGGTGTAGTCTTTACGGACATTTCTTATCTCTTCCCTCGGAGACGAGCACTCAGTTATGTCATCTTCTTCTTGTTGCCCCTCCTGTTGCCCTAATAATCCTGCTGACATATTCTCAAGTATCTCTTTAAGCTGAGAACCACCTTTGCAGCTCCTATCCTAGCTGCATCTCTATCCTGCTTTGCTCTCACTAGGTCAGCTAGATCTTTAAAACAAATCTTCTCTTCCTCCTCAGCAGGATTTCTTAGAGTAGAGGGTCACTCACCAGGATCAGTCTCCTGCTCTTCTTCTCCATCAGCTTTGATCTTTCCACTTCTAGTCTTTAAAACAGCCACCTTAACTCGAGCTGTGTTTGAATTTACAGCCACCTTAAGAGAAGCTGACAGGTCCTGAGATAAATCTGCTGCTGGGGCAGTGACTTCCGGTCCCACAGAGAGTGGGCGGAAATGACGTTGCTCTGTTAATGGCCGACGGAGAAGAGGGAGGAGGAGAAGGAGGAGACGCCATGTTGATACCAGCCGCCACCCTTGGCAGCTTGCCAGAATCAGCGGCAAAGTCGTTCGGGGCTGCCTTTCCAATTGACTTCTTAGCTTTCTTTTTAACTGGCACAGATTCTCCACACTCCTCATCACTAGATGACCCTGGGACTGATCCAGAGCCACGGCATTTTCTTTTTGATCTAGTTTTAATAACAAAGCACGTCCTGGATATCTTCCTCTCCCATCGCAAAGAAATCAGCAAATACAGGATAATTATCACCAGCAGCAGAATTACACCCATAAATAAATCACCTTTGGATCCCAGCCATCACCTAAAGTTACTCTCTTCTCTGGCGGAATCTTAAAACCCTTTATCACAATTGGGAGGGTGGTGGAGGCAACATTTCTGTATCTCGCTGGCCATAAGAAATCAATACATTTTCCATACCATATTGTAACTCTATACATAAACCACAGATAAATTGTCCACACCAAATATTTACCCAGGTAATCCAAAATCAAATCCAAACAATATTTGTAAACCAGAGCCCCAAAAATTGAAGAGAATAGTTGTTCTATGTACCACAACACTTTCATGTTTGCTAATTCAGCTAAATCAATGAAGTAATAAATTAAGCTAATTATCTGCCCCACGTTGAGTTCCAAGAACAAGAATGTCGTAGGGTTGGAAGGGAAAGGCTGGGCCTTCTCCTCCCCCCAGAAAGTGAAGAGAAAAAAAACTCACAGCTGAATTAGCAAAGCAGTGGGTGCCATATATTTACAAAGCAGTTTAGGGAAACGCAGGGAAATATATACAGAATTTACAGTATTTACAATATATACAGAAATATACAACAAAGTAGCACAGAAATGAGAGTTCCCCCCTCTGCTGAGGGGGTTCCCTCCCTCTACTCCCCCGTCTCTCTCCCTTTCCCCAGAGAGGGTTAGAAAGAGAGAAAAGAGAAAAACAATTAAAAGCAGTTATGTGTTAATTGGAAAGCGGTTAATACAGACCTTGCAGCTTATCAGTTTCAAGGTCAAGCCTGGCTGAAAGCCCAGAAGCTGCAAGCTGCAAGCCACTTGTTACAGTTTGATCTGGGTGCCCCCCTGCAATGTTTACTTCCTGTGTCCAGAAGTCCAGCCCAGAGGGGTGGACATAGGAAATTATGTAGTATTTCATACCACAATCCTTTGCACCACTATAAGATCCAGTGCGGAGTCTAGCACGCTCTCTTTTCTTCCTCCTCCGTCAGCCGGTAACTGGGGGAGATGTCTCCTGGCTTTGGGCCTGGCTAGGCCCAAGGCCACGGGGGGATGGGCAGTCTCAGACCTGGCCAGCTGAGACTAGCCTAGCAGTGGGAGGGGGAAGAAGGAGCCCTGGGGGTCTTGGGTGTACCCTCAGGTGGGGATGGGATCTCTCTGGGTCTGTTTTGGGATCTTTCCTTGTCACTGCTCTTTTGGCTTTCTGTAAAAGTTCACTGCTTTCTATTTAAACTTTCCATCACTTTTGCAATCCGTTTGTCTGAGTGTTTATTGTTGCCAGGGGTGGGGAAGGGGGCTGCCTCAACCCAGCACACCACTGAAGGAGGGGGAAGACAGACTGACCAGAAAAGTGCAGGAATGCCCAGGATTCTCTGCTGTACTCCCAGTTCAAAAGGTGCTTCCCCCCAATCTACCAATGAAATTAGTTTAGATCCGTCTTTCGTTTACAAACATCCAACCACAATATTCCCTTTCTTAAGGGGACAGCCTCAAATGGTCACAGGAGGGAAACAGCCCCTGCAAAAAGAAAAGGCATCATTTCCATTTAAAGGCTGGACAAAGGGATGCAAGGCAATTTGTGTGTGGCCACAAGGCAACTTATTCAAGACAAAAAAAGGAAAGTTTTATCAGTGCAACTTTCCCAGACAGACAAGTCGTAACTCAGAGTGCCCTTCTGCTGTCTCCTGCAAGGAGTTTGCCTTTAGTTGCTGCAATCTCTGATCATTCACATCCTCCCTTCCCTCTCTGCTGATTCTTTCATTATTGTGACAGCTTGAGGCTGTGCCTTTAAGAAAAGGACAGTATTGGGACACTATGGCTGAATGTTTTGGGATGTCGGCGAAAAACAACCAGATATTCTAAACCACCCAGGGATGCCAGACCTCTTGCTTTATCTGGTCAAAAGCTGCTTGTAGTTCAAGCAGTGGGTCTGGG
The DNA here is from genome assembly GCA_011125475.1 of Melanerpes aurifrons. Taxonomy (NCBI): domain Eukaryota; kingdom Metazoa; phylum Chordata; class Aves; order Piciformes; family Picidae; genus Melanerpes; species Melanerpes aurifrons. The sequence continues at coordinate 641,464 of WWNC01000118.1, read as the reverse complement.
ACCTGTCCGAGATGGTCCAGACAGAGAGGGACCTGGGGATACTGATCGACAGCTGCCTGAATATGAGCCAGCAGTGTGCCCAGGTGGCCAAGAGGGCCAATGGCATCCTGGCCTGCATTAAGAATAGTGTGGCCAGCAGGAGCAGGGAGGTCATTGTGCCCCTGTACTCTGCTTTGGTTAGGCCGCACCTTGAGTCCTGTGTCCAGTTCTGGGCCCCTCAGTTTAAGAAGGACATCGAAACACTTGAACGTGTCCAGAGAAGGGCAACAAGGCTGGTGAGAGGCCTTGAACACAAACCCTATGAGGAGAGGCTGAGGGAGCTGGGATTGTTTAGCCTGGAGAAGAGGAGGCTCAGGGGTGACCTCATTGCCCTCTACAACTACCTGAAAGGTGGTTGTAGCCAGGAAGGGGTTGGCCTCTTCTCCCAGGCAACCAGCATCAGAACAAGGGGACACAGTCCCAAGCTGCGCCAGGGGAGGTTTAGACTCGAGGTGAGGAGGAAGTTCTTCACTGAGCGAGTCATTCATCATTGGAACGGGTTGGCAAGGAAGGTGGTTGAGTCATCGACCCTGGAGGCGTTCAAGAGGAGATTGGATGTGGCGCTTGGTGCCATGGTCTAGTCATGGGGTCTGTGTTGATAGGTTGGACTCAATGATCCTCGAGGTCCTTTCCAACCTAAGTTATACTGTGAGAATTTTACTGTGTGAAGGAGAGCGCTACCTCTTTTTCCATATTCACCGATGTCCGCAAACTTCACTGCCATGTTCCGTTACCCGCAGGAGTCCGCTGCTCCTTTCCTCAGGCCCACCGATACTGGTCCGTCCAAGCTGCCGTCGGCCTGCCAACTCCAGCCCGCCGACATTTTCCACTGGCATACCAATTTCGGCCAGCCAAGACTGGCCCGCCCGAGCCTTCCTCCGCAGTCGGCTCACCCGTAATTCCCGGGTGCGGTCTCCACTGTCGTCCCCATCGAAACGGCTCAGAGTACCCGCAGAATCGGGTCCCTGTACGAGGCGCCACTTGACAAGAACGGAGACAGGGACGACAGCACTCAATAAGAGTGACAGTAATCATCCAACTTTATTGTTCCACACTTCATTATTTATAGTCTTATCTTATGCATAGTTAATTCTATTTTAATTTAACACATACTATTGGTTTCTCTCTAAAAGGTTACATCATTGTTTTCACAACTCTGTGGAATTTTTTCTACTCAGTCTAATTGCTCTTTTTCCCAGATCTCGCCTTCTCCTTATCTTGCTTGCTTCCCTTCTCAGGGGCAGCTGGACTTCAGCATACCAGGCAATCAACACTTTCCCACAGCTCCTACTCCACCGCTATATTATCAACAGAGAATTCTTCAAGGCCTGAATTGCACAGGTGTTGCTGGGACCCATGTCCCCTCTTGCTCAAAACAATCCCCAACAACTTCTGGAAGAGCAAAGGCATAATTTTGCTCCTTTCAACCTTTTGTGGAAAAAAATTAGCGTAATCATGACCTTTCCTAGTCCAGAGTCCTTCCAACCAAAGCAGGCTGGCATGCAAATATGTTTGAGGGAGTAGCAAACGTGTCCAAGAAGAAGGAATTGAATTAATTTGTCCAGTTTAATCTGTTTAAACAAAAGCTGAGAAGCAATTCACTTATGTGGTCTATTAAGGAGGTAAACACCAGGGAAAGGGAAAAAAAAAAATCATGTTATCTAAAGGCAACTGTTGGCACCAGTACAAATGTGTACCAGCCAGCTACAAACAACTTTAGGCTGGAAATTAAAAGTAGTTTCTTAATCACTGGAAGAGAATCCTTCATCTGCACGTTTACAGGACTCTCAGAATGAATAAGGTTGGAAAAGACCTCAATGATCATCAAGTCCAACCTGTCACCCAAGACCTTATGACTACTAAACCATGGCACCAAATGCCACGTACAATCCCCTCTTGAGCACCTCCAGGGATGGTGACTCCACCACCTCCCTGGGCAGCCCATTCCAATGGCTAACAACTCTCTCAGTGAAGAACTTTCTCCTCACCTCAAGCCTAAACTTCCCTTGGTGCAGCTTGAGACTGTGTCTCAAGGAGGAGCACAGGAGGCAGAAAGGAAACTTGATTTAGGAGGTGATAGCTGCACACCTGGGTGTGGTGGCTTGTGAACACAGAGACTGGCCTCACTGACCCACAAGGGCCCCCAGTTCAGCTTCTTCCTTAATAATTCATAGGAAAGCCTGCCAATAATGACCACAAGAAGCGATGCTGAGCTTAATTGTTCCCACCATCCATTGAGCTCTTTCACTGACCACAGCCCTAGTGTATGTGAGATGAGGCAGAGTTGCTAATGGAAATCAGTGTTACAAATATGCACAAGTGCTGAATGCTCTGCTTGCCCCTGCATTCTGCTTGAGTGTGTTGCCTCCTGAAAGACTTGGCCTCACACACATTGTAAGAAAAGAAAGCACATGAATAAAAGAAGAAAGGAGGTTCTTCAGTGTATGTGATAAACTGCAACCAGAAGACAGTTTATAAGGCAAGAAATTGTGATAATTGCTCTGCCTAATATCCCTGCACATACAATTTATGTCTTATTGCTTTTTCCATGCTTGTCTTTCTCAGCTACTAGTAATGTTTTGGGTATTAAGCCAGAGCTTTTCAATCTGTGGTCTGCACATTCCAGAGCATGTTTAGGCTACTTGTAAGCAGTTGTGCAAAAACTAATTAAGAAAAGGAAATTTGCTATAGGAGCCTGTGGTGGGGTGGAAGGGTAAGGCCAAGAAGCCTCCTCCCTTCCCCCTTGTAAAGTAAGGGGAAAGAAAAATTGAAGGGAAAGGAAAAAAAAAACTCACGAGCTGAATTAGCAAAGCAGTGGAGCTTTATATTTACAAAGCAATGAAGGATATGCAGGGGAATATTTACAAATTTACAATATCTACAATATATACAAAGATATACAACAGAGTAACACAGAAATGAGAGTAACCCCCCTCGGCAGAGGGAGTTCCCCACCTCCGCTCTCCCCTCTCTTCCCCCCTTTCCCCAGAATGGGATAGAAAGAGAAGGAAAAGAGAGGAAAAAAAAATGTTAGAAGCAGTTCGTGTTAATTGGAAAGGAGTTAATACAGGCCTTATCAGTTTTTCAAGGCCGGAGCCTTGGCAGAAAGCCCAGCACAGACAGAGCTGCTGCACCGTGGAGAGGCGGAAGCAAGAGTGACAGAGAAGTGCTGGAAATGCCCATTTCACTCCCAGTTCAGAAGGTGCTTCCTCCCACTTCACCAATGAAATAGTTTAGATTATTCTTTCGTTTACCAACTTCCGTCCACCATATTCCCTTTCTTAAGGGGGCAACGTCAACCGGTCACAATTCAGAAGAATGTCAATGATTTTGTTACCTTTCTCGAAGACTTCCTCAGCAGTTTTACCCCAGATGATGATATCGTCGATGAACTGAATGCGTTCTGGAGCACCTCCTTTCTCCAGAGCACCCACAACTGCAGATTCATCAGAAAGTTCAGGCCTAAAAGACAGCTTCAATTTTTGTCCATCAATTTCTATAGAAGCTACTCCAAAGGCCCATTTGTATCCTCTAGGGTCTTTGAAACGCCCTTCTCTCAGAAAATCAATTCCCAAAATTCAAAATGCATCAGGTCCGGTCACAACTGTATGCTTCCTCCATTGTTTTCCAGTTAAACTTATATTAACCTCTACCTTACTTAACTCTTGAGATCCACCAGTGCCTCCCAGAATAGTTATAGACTCTGATCCCTGATAATTGGATGGTATTATGGTGCACTGAGCTCCTGTGTCAACCAAGGCCCTGTACTTCCGAAATTGTGAAGTGCCAGGCCACTGGATGTACACATCCCAATAGATTCTATTATCTCTGTTATCCCTCTCCTCCCCCTGGCAGGAGGCAGGGCACCCCTAGTTATGGGGAACATGCCCACATGTGCATTGCAGATAGTTTGCAGGGTTATAATTTTGCATGTTATAACTGGAGCCACTGTTGGAGCCATAAGAGTTGTTCTGGGGAACTGTGGAAGTAACAGCTACCCTTCTGGTATTGCTACCTCGGGTTCCGCCACTTTGCAACTCCCTCAGTCTCCTGAAAAGATTAGAAGTTGGTTGGCCATCCCAGCGGTTCATGTTCTCACCAAACTGATCACGCAGAGTTATCCAAATAGTTCTACGTGATTGCCTTGGCGGTCTGTTTTGGAATGACCTGTTTTGGAATGACCTGTTTTGGAATGACCTCCTTGGAGGACGTGTGTTCCTCACAGATGAAACTTGTATCCACCTGGAGGGAGAATTGAAATTATCCCTTTGTGCCAATTGGGATATGGAATTTCTAAATTCATCTTTTAACTCTCTTATGAAATTCTGTATATCTCCAGTCATAGTTTTAATGGCCGAAACCAAAGAACCACGTGTCATGCTATCCTCCAATTGTCTCATTTGATCACTGAATTGGCCAACCGTGGGAGAAGCTCCACCATAACTTCTTGACACAATTCTGCTTGCCAGAATGTTTGCATAATTGGAAGGAGCAAGTTTGATGATCTTTTTAGCAAGACCAATACCCACAGGAATGTCATCAGGATTCAGAGTTCACCATAGAGTAGCTCTCTAACAGCAAATTCTCTCAAGCGCTTAATTCCCTCATCTATGGTAGTCCAGGGTTTAGGATTCCATGGAAGATCATCTCGGGAAGGGTATCTCAGGGCAACTGCCATTAAAAGGCGTATCCACAGATTAACCTTACCGAGAGCTCTGCCTAGATGTCTATCTATTCCATTGTCCCTCGAGAGATTTCCTAACTGAGCTGCTGACTTGTCTCCAACTGTTAGAGCTGGAGCACCTGTATCATAACATCTACTAAGCCAAGCTAGAACTGGCTCCTTATCTGCCCTGGTGAAATCTTTGCGGACATTTCGCAATTCCTCACGTGGTGAAGAACAGTCTGAAATATCATCTTGGTCTTCATCTCCCTGAATTCTTTGTCCATATAATCCTGCTGTCATTCTCCTAAGGATCTCTTTAAGCTGAGAACCACCTTTGCCAGATGCTTTCCTAGCTTCATCTGTATCCTGCTTTGATCTCACTAGGTTAGCTAGATCTTTAAAACAAACCTTCCCTTCCTCCTCAGCAGGATCTTTTAGAGTAGAGGGCCCCTCACCAGGATCAGTCTCCACCTCCTCTTTGTCTCCATCTTTGCCCTTTGCACCTCTAGTCTTTAAAGGAGCCACCTTAACTGGAGCTGTGTTTGAATTTACAGCCACCTTAATGGAAGCTGACAGGTCCTGAGATAAATCAGCTGCTGGGGCAGTGACTTCCGGTCCCACCGAGGGATTGGGTGGAAGTGATGTTGCTCCGTTAATGGCCGACGGAGAAGAAGAAGAAGAAGGAGTAGGAGCCATGTTGATACCAGCTGCCGCCTTTGGTAGCTTGCTGGAATCAGCAAAGTCATTTAGAGCTGCTTTAACAATTGACTTTTTAGCCTTCTTTTTAACTGACAGAGAGTCTCCACCTTCCTCATCACTAGATGACTCTGGGACTGATCTCGAACCACAGCGTTTTCTTTTTGATCTAGTTTTAATAACAAAACAAGCTCTGGACACCTTTCTCTCTCGCCACAAGGAATACAGAGAAAACACATTAGTTATCACCAGCAGCAGAATTATACACATCACATAAATCACCTTTGGGTCCCAGGCATCACCTAAAGTTACTCTCTTCTCAGGCGGAATCTTAAAACCCTTTATCTCAATTGGGAGAGTGATGGAGGTAACATTCCTGTATCTCACTGGCCATAGGAAATTAATACATTTTCCATACCATAATTTAACTCTATACATAACCCACATATAAATTGTCCGCACCAAATATTTACCCAGGTAATCCAAAAGCAAACCCAAACAATATCTGTAAACCAGAGCCCCAAAAATTGAAAAGAATAATCGCTCCACAAACCACAATACCTTCATGTTTGCTAATTCAGCTAGAAAACACTAAATCAATCAAGTAATAAATTAAACTAATTATCTGCCGCACGTTGGGCACGCCAATAAAAAAAATGTGGTGGGGTGGAAGGGTAAGGCGAAGAAGCCTCCTCCCTTCCCCCTTGTAAAGTAAGGGGAAAGAAAAATTGAAGGGAAAGGAAAAAAAAAACTCACGAGCTGAATTAGCAAAGCAGTGGAGCTATATATTTACAAAGCAATGAAGGATATGCAGGGGAATATTTACAAATTTACAATATCTACAATATATACAAAGATATACAACAGAGTAACACAGAAATGAGAGTAACCCCCCTCGGCAGAGGGAGTTCCCCACCTCCGCTCTCCCCTCTCTTCCCCCCTTTCCCCAGAATGGGATAGAAAGAGAAAGAAAAGAGAGGAAAAAAAAAATGTTAGAAGCAGTTCGTGCTAATTGGAAAGGAGTTAATACAGGCCTTATCAGTTTTTCAAGGCCGGAGCCTTGGCAGAAAGCCCAGCACAGACAGAGCTGCTGCACCGTGGAGAGGCGGAAGCAAGAGTGACAGAGAAGTGCTGGAAATGCCCATTTCACTCCCAGTTCAGAAGGTGCTTCCTCCCACTTCACCAATGAAATAGTTTAGATTATTCTTTCCGTTTACCAACTTCCGTCCACCATATTCCCTTTCTTAAGGAGGCAATGTCAACTGGTCACAGAGCCCTATATTTGCTATGCAGAATCTCTGTTGCAAAGCAGCAGTTAATCCCTAATTATCAGAGTTCAGTTGTCCTTCAAAGGGTATGTGTGAGCAAGGCTGTGTTTACACAGTGTCCAGCACAGACAGACTTTAACTCATGCAGCCTATATGGACACTTTCATGGACATATCTTCTTATGTGGCCCATGAGAGTAGACCTTGCCCTTAGTGTCTCCATTATATAAAATACATACACAGCACTCTCCCGATTGAGATAAAGGAGTTTACGATCCCAGTAGGGGAAAGAGTAACTTTAAGTGATGGCTGGGATCCAAAGGTAATTTATTTGATGTGTGTAATCCTGCTGCTGGTGATAACTAACGTGTATTCGCTGTATTCTTGGCGTTGGGAGAAAAAGGCGTCCAGAGCGTGTTTTATTATTATGCATAGATCAAAGAAGAAGCGGCGTACCTCTGGGTCAGCCCCAGAGGCGTCCAGTGATGAGGAGAATGGAGAATCTGTGTTAGTTAAACATAATGTTTAAAAGTCTATTGGAAAAGCTGCTTTGAACGGCTCTGTTGCTGATTCTGGCAAGCTGCCAGGGGCAGTGGCAGCTGCCAACATGGCAGCTCCCCTTCCTTCTTCTTCTTCGGCCAGTAACGAGGCAAGGTCATTTCCGCCTCCTTGCATGCCAGGACTGGAAGCCACTCCCACAGCAGCTGATCTGTCTCAAAACCTGTCAGCTTCTGTCAAGGTGGCTGTAAATTCAAACACAGCTCCAATTAAGCAAGTAGCAGCTTTAAAGAATAGAAGTGGAAAGGCCAAAGCTGATCCAGGAGCTAACGGAGGAGAAGAGCAGGAGACTGATCCTGGTGAGGGACCCTCTACTAGAAAAGATCCTGCTGAGAAGGAAGAGAAGATTTGTTTTAAAGATCTAGCTGAATTATTGAGATCAACACCAGAAAGAGATGCAGCTAGGACAGCAGTTAAGGGTGCTTCTCAGCTTAGAGAGATCCTTAAGAGAGTGACAGCAGGATTATGGGGACAACATGTTCAGGAAGATGTGATAGATGGAGAAGAAGATGACCTTTCCGGATGTCCTTCGCCTCGCAAAGAGCTGAGAAATGTCCGTAAAGATTATATCAGAGCACATAAGGAGTCAATTCTAGCTTGGCTTAGTAGATGTTGTGATACAGGTGCTCCAACTCTAATAGTTGGAGACAAGTCAGCAGCTCAGTTAGGAAATCTCTCGAGGGATAACGGAATAGATAGACATCTAGGCAGGGTTCTCAGTAAGGTTAATCTGTGGGTACGCTTTTTAATGGCAGTTGCCCTGAGATACCCTTCCCGAGATGATCTTCCATGGAATCCTAAACCCTGGACTACCATAGATGAGGGAATTAAGCGCCTGAGAGAATTTGCTGTTAGAGAGCTACTCTATGGTGAACATGAAACTCTGAATCCTGATGACATTCCTGTGGGTATTGCTCTTGCTAAAAAGATCATCAAGCTTGCTCCTTCTAATTATGCAAACATTCTAGCAAGCAGAATTGTGTCAAGAAATTATGGTGGAACTCCTCCTACGGTTGGCCAATTCACTGATCAAATGAGGCCATTGGAGGATAGCATGACATGTGTTTCTTTGGTTTCAGCCATTGAAACTCTGTCTGGAAAAATTGAGAGTTGCATGAAGGATCTGAAGGATTCCATATACCAATTGGCACAAAAGGACAATTCCAATTCTTCCTCCAGGTGGATACAGATTTCATCTGTGAGGAATACACGTCCTCCAAGGTGGTCATTCCTAAACAGATCAAATCAAAACAGACCACCAAGGCAATCACGTAGAACTATTTGGATAACTCTGCGTGATCAGTTTGGTGAGAACATGAACCGCTGGGATGGCCAACCAACTTCTAATCTTTTCAGGAGACTGAGGGAGTTGCAAAGTGGCAGAACCCGAGGTAGCAATACCAGAAGGGTAGCTGTTACTTCCACAGTTCCCCAGAACAACCCTAGTAGCTCCAACAGTGGCTCCAGTTCCAACACTGCACACTATGTGCAATGCACATGTGGGCATGTTCCCCGCAACTAGGGGTGCTCTGCCTCCCGCCAGGGGGAGGAGAGGGATAACAGAGATAATAGAATCTATTGGGATGTGTACATCCAGTGGCCTGGCACTTTACAATTTCGGAAGTACAGGGCCTTGGTTGACACAGGAGCTCAGTGCACCATAATGCCATCAAATTATCAGGGATCAGAGTCTATAACTATTCTGGGAGTCACTGGTGGATCTCAAGAGTTAAGCAAGGTGGAGGTTAATATAAGTTTAACTGGAAAACAATGGAGGAAGCATACAGTTGTGACCGGACCTGATGCACCTTGAATTTTGGGAATTGATTTTCTGAGAGAAGGGCGTTTCAAAGACCCTAGAGGATATAAAAGGGCTTTTGGAGTAGCTTCAATAGAAATTGATGGACAAAAACTAAAGCTGTCTTTTAGGCCTGAGCTTTCTGAGGAATCTGCAGTTGTGCGACAACATAAGATACAGGACATTAAATTGCCGGTTGCTTCTCCGACTGTGCATCACAGACAATACAGAACCAACCGTGACTCTTTGTTGCCCATTCAGAATCTGATTCGTCAGTTGGAGAGTCAGAAAGTCGTCAGCAAAACTCATTCACCTTTGAACAGTCCAGTGTGGCCTGTGCGAAAGCAGAATGGAGACTGGCGTCTGACGGCAGACTACCGAGCCCTAAATGAAGTGACACCACCTATGAGTGCCGCAGTACCAGACATGATGGAGCTTCAGTATGAGCTGGAATCCAAAGAGGCCAAATGGTATGTTACCATAGACATTGCTAATGCATTTTTCTCTATTCCCATAGCAGAGGAATGCAGGCCTCAGTTTGCTTTCACCTGGAGAGGAATACAGTACACGTTCAACAGGCTGCGAGTGGGCTGGATCCACAGTTCAAGCATCTGCCATGCAGTAATCCACGATGCTCTGGAGGAAGGTGGTGCTCCAGAACACATCCAGTTCATCGATGATATCATCGTCTGGGGTAAAACTGCTGAGGAAGTCTTCGAGAAAGGTAACAAAATCATTGACATTCTTTTGGATGCAGGATTTGCCATCAAGCGAGGCAAGGTGAAAGGACCTAGCACAGAAATTCAGTTTCTGGGAGTGCGGTGGCAGGATGGATGCCTACACATTCCAGTGGATGTGGTAAATAGAGTCTCTACCATGGCAAATCCCACAAACAAGCAAGGATCCATACGTTTCTTGGGGATAGTGGGATTTTGGAGACTGCACATTCCTGGATACATTCAGATTGTGAAACCTCTGTATGATGTGACTCAAAAGAGAAACAGTTTCCACTGGGGACCTGAACAACAAACAGCCTTTGACCAGATAAAGCAAGAGGTAGTTCAAGCAATGGGTCTGGGACCTGTCCGGGATGGTCCAGGCATTAAGAATATTTTGTACACGGCTGCAAGTGACAATGGTCCAACCTGGTGCCTGTGGCAAAAAGCTCCAGGTGAGACATGTGGACGACCTCTTGGTTTCTGGAGTCGAGGTTACAGAGGTTCAGAGGCTAATTATACCCCAACAGAAAAAGAGATTTTAGCTGCCTATGAAGCAGTAAAACCAGCTCCAGAAGTAATTGGAACTGAATCACAACTTCTCTTAGCTCCCAGATTACCAGTTTTGAATTGGATGTTCAAAGGCAAAGGCTCCACACCACATCATGCCACAGACTCAACCTGGTCTAAGTGGATGGCTCTGATAACACAGAGAGCTCGAATAGGAAATCTTGAAAGACCTGGTCTAGTGGAGGTGATCTCAAGTTGGCCTGAAGGTATCAACTGTGCTAAACCTCCAGAGGAGAAAGTGACTCGTGCTGAGGAAGCTGCTCCTTACAATGACCTTTCTGATGATGTAAAAAAATATGCTTTGTTCACGGAAGGTTCCTGTCATCTTGTTGGAAACAAGCGAAGGTGGAAGTCTGCAGTGTGGAGTCCAACACGCCGAGTTGCAGAGGCGAAGGATGGAGAAGGAGAATCCAGTCAGTTTGCAGAGGTAAAAGCTGTCCAGCTAGCTCTCGACGTGGCTGAACGTGAGAGATGGGCAAAGCTTTATCTCTACACCGACTCATGGATGGTAGCCAATGCTCTATGGGGTTGGCTAAAGAACTGGAAGAAGAATGGTTGGCAGAGGAAAGGAAAAGCCATTTGGGCAGCAGACCTGTGGCAGGAAATTGCTGATCAAGTCAGATAATTTCAGTGAAGGTGAGACACATTGATGCTCACATTCCTAAGAGCAAAGCTACTGAGGAACAGCAACACAACCATCAGGCAGATCTAGCTGCAAGAGTTTCTCAAGTAGACATGGACTCTGATCTTGATCTCGACTGGAAACACCGAGGAGAGATATTCTTAGCTTGGTGGGCTCAGGATTCGTCAGGACATCAAGGCAGAGATGTAACATACCAATGGGCTTGTGACACATCCATAGACATTTCCATGGATGCTATCACACAAGTCATCCATGATTGTGACATTTGTGCTGCTATTAAGCAGGCAAAACGACTTAAGCCCTTGTGGTATGGTGACAGATGGTCCAAGTACAAATATGGTGAAACTTGGCAGATTGACTACATCACTCTACCACGTTCTCGTTCTGGTAAGCAATATGTGCTTACTATGGTAGAGGCAAACACTGGATGGTTGGAAACTTATCCAGTTCCACATGCAACTGTACACAAAACCATTCTCGGTCTGGAGAGACAGATGCTGTGTAGACACGGAACTCCAGAGAGGATTGAGTCAGACAAAGGAAATCATTTCAAGAACAACCTTGTAAAGAACTGGGCAAAAGAGCAAGGCATTGAGTGGATTTTTCATATTCCCTACTATGCACCAGCTTCAGGGGAGATTGAACGCTACAACGGTTTGTTGAAGACCACTCTTAAAACCATGGGGAGTGGATCTTTGAAAAACTGTGAAAAATATTTAGCACAAGCAACCTGGCTGGTAAATAGTAGAGGTTCAGTGAACCGAGCTGGACCTGCACATTCAGACCTGCTACAGAAAGTAGAAGGTGATAGAGTTCCTGTTGTTAGAGAAAAGAATCTGTTAGGTCAGACTCTTTGGGTATTTTCTCCCTCAGGAGAGGCTAAACCTGTCCGAGGGGTGGTTTCCGCTGAAGGTCCGGGTCACATTTATTGGGTAATGCAAGAGAATGGTGAAATTCAGTGTATTCCACAAAGAAATTTAACTTTAGCTGAAAGAGGTTAATTTCAGACTGTTGTACATCTACATCACGTCCAAAGGAAAAATCTGCGAGGAAGCTACGGTGCATGAACCCTGAGATCCCTGAGAGCCCTGAGTCAACTAAGAGACCCTGAGAATCCCCGTTTCCTTTTCCTCGCTTCGTTGGCAAAGAAATGAACTGTTTTCCATTTTTCTCATTTCCTGATTTTCTTGGACTTTTGAGTCATCTACATCTGAATATAGCCGGAATGGACTATGAACTTTACTTACGAACTGTAAATATCATTTTGGATTGGATGGACAGTATGAACAGCCAATGAAATTGTTTAGAAGGGGTGGACTGTGACCGTTTGAGACTGTGCCTTTAAGAAAAGGACAGTACTGGGGCACTCTGTCTGAATGTTTTGTGAACACAAGACAGGTCTAAACGAATTTCATTGGTAGATTGGTGGAATGCAATTTTAAGTTTTGAGTGCGACTGGGACTTTCCTCAGTTCACTCTTCCCTCCTCCTTTCCAGCTCATCTACTTCTAGGCTCTCTGCCAGACTGACCTTGGACAGATAAGCATGTGACCTACTAACACTTTGCTTTAATTTATAACTGCTTTTATTAACAATTGCTCTTTTTCTCTCTTTCTAACCCTCTTTGGGGAAACAGGGGAGAGAAGGGGGTACGGGGGGGAACCCTCCTCTAGATGGGGGAGGGGAATTTTGTTCCTGTATTATTGTTCATTTTACTTTGCTGTATATTTCTGTTTTTATATATTGTAAGTACTGTAAATTGTGTATATATCCTGCATTGCCTAGAAATTGCTTGTAAATATAGCATTCCCTTTTGCTCCTCCAGCTGGCTAGCTGTGGTTTTTTTTTTTTCCCTTCTCTTTGTGGGGGGAGAAGGCTGAGCCTTTCTCTCTAACCCTCGACACAAAGTCATTCAGCCCCCATACACAAAAGTCGTAACCTTGCGTGGTTGAATTTTTATCTCTTATTTAACCATGACCTAATGACTCAAAAGGCAATACCAGCAGCATCATTCAAATGTTCCAGCAGGAATGTCAGTAGCTCTGAGATGTCCCTTGAGAGACAATTTACAAATTCCTCCTGGTTTTGAGGCATCAGCTGCACAGTTTGCATAGAGATTCAGAACTATTTATATCCAAGATCTTTAATCTATTTTTAATATTTACAATTCGAAGCCAGGTGCACGTGCCAACTTCCCTTTCTTTTGAGCTGGCAATTGCATACAGGTAATAGTGGAATAGAGGCAGAGTGAAACATTTCCCTGCCTAGTGTCTCAGACAGGGACAGATCAATGGAGAAGTGAATAGAATAGAATAGAATAGAATAGAATAGAATAGAATAGAATAGAATAGGAATTAACCTGGTTGGAAAAGACCTTTGAGATCATCGAGTCCAACCTATCATCCAACACTAACTAATCAACTAAACCATGGCACCAAGCACCCCATCCAGTCTCTTCTTAAACATCTCCAGTGGTGGTGGCTCCACCACCTCACCGGGCAGCCCATTCCAATGGGCAATCACTCTCTCTGTATAGAACTTCTTCCTAACATCCAGCCTAAACCTCCCCTGGCACAGCCTGAGACTGTGACCTCTTGTTCTGGTGCTGGTTGCCTGGGAGAAGAGACCAACCCCCACCTGGCTACAACCTCCCTTCAGGTAGTTGTAGACAGCAATAAGGTCTCCCCTGAGCCTCCTTTTCTCCAGGCTAAGCAACCCCAGCTCCCTCAGCCTCTCCTCATAGGGCTTGTGCTCCAGACCTCTCCCCATCTTTGTTGCCCTTCTCTGGACACATTCCAGCAACTCAACTTCTTTCCTAAACTGAGGGGCCCAGAACTGAACACAGTACTCGAGGTGTGGTGAACTTTTAGTTAACATAACCCAATACAAATTCAAATCCATTTAACAAGTCATAGTTATGTTTTACTACTTTCTGGAACATTTCACTAGTAGTTCTTGTGATGCCTCTCCCTAGGTCTTTATGGGGAAAAATCGTCTATAAAACTCTGATGAAGATATAAAGATACAAAAGCCATGTGGCTACATAATGATGCAGTAATGCACAAAGCACTGTTGACAACAGTAAGAGCTCCTAATCAGGTCAGCTAGTGACTTACAGAAACAAAGAAATCTTCAAGGATATTGTTCTTTAGCAGTTGACTGTAGGGATCCTTACTTCATCATTGAGCTCCATCTGCTTTGTGTCATGCTGTGATGCAAGTTCAAATCTGAGTATCACTGGGACCAAGTGGAGCAGCTGGAGTCGATGGGAATGCTGGTCCAACAAGCCTTCATCAGTTTTTAAGAGTTTTACGCACTTGCAAGGGTTGTTCTTTGTCTGTTTCTCGTGACTGCACTTCAGATACCACAATGATGGGCTCTCAAATTCCAAATTTACTGAACTGTGGCTGCACAGACCTCTCAGGGGAGGAAGTTTTCTGCTTAAAACACAGTGAAGGGAGACCTTACTATGAGGTTTCCATCCTCAACCAGGAGCCACATACTGTCTCCTACCACCTGGCATCCCACACAGGAAAAATTCATATCAATTTTCATCCCCACCCACTTTTTGTCTGTCTTGGAGACCAAATGATCTCTGAGCACAGAGTATCTCTTGTCAGGCTCACATAATGCCCAGACCCCACAGGGCTTGTACTGCAGAACTAATGGAAGATGCTTCCAAATAATTTGAGTAGCATTGCCTGCCTTTAACAAGAAACTTTGATGGTGCTATCTGCGGAGAGCCTGTAAACATAAACATCTGAGAGGAGACATTTAGTCAATATACTTTTTGTGGAAAGTAAAATGTAAGCAGGAGCAAGGAATGAGAACTCTCTTAATCATTGTCATTGATTTTCTGAAATGGATCAGTGTATGTTCACAAGAAGGATGCAGTGATATCCTATGTTAATTCAGTGTCTGCTCTGGGTGGGAGGAGATGGCCATGCCAATTTAAAAGTTTAATTAAAGCCACAACCTTTCTGTTCCAGAGGTGGGGGCCAGTCATCCACCAATATATTCTAATAAATAGGTCATTAAAGCAGGAGCTGCAAAGGATTTACTCAAATAACTCAGATTTCCAGTGCATCTTTCCTGGTTGCAGAAAATCATTGCAGATCTGATATAAAAGCCTTGAGGTGAAACTCAGGAAAACAAGTCTAAACAGATCAGAATTATGTCTGTGATGTTTTACTGCAGTATTGCAACCTCCCAGCAGTAGGACATCACAGTATCACAGCATCACAGTATAATTAAGGTTGGAAGAGACCTCGAGGATCATTGAGTCCAACCTATCAACACAGACCCCATGACTAGACCATGGCACCAAGCGCCACATCCAATCTCCTCTTGAACGCCTCCAGGGTCGATGACTCAACCACCTTCCTTGCCAACCCGTTCCAATGATGAATGACTCGCTCAGTGAAGAACTTCCTCCTCACCTCGAGTCTAAACCTCCCCTGGCGCAGCTTGGGACTGTGTCCCCTTGTTCTGATGCTGGTTGCCTGGGAGAAGAGGCCAACCCCTTCCTGGCTACAACCACCTTTCAGGTAGTTGTAGAGGGCAATGAGGTCACCCCTGAGCCTCCTCTTCTCCAGGCTAAACAATCCCAGCTCCCTCAGCCTCTCCTCATAGGGTTTGTGCTCAAGGCCTCTCACCAGCCTTGTTGCCCTTCTCTGGACACGTTCAAGTGTTTCGATGTCCTTCTTAAACTGAGGGGCCCAGAACTGGACACAGGACTCAAGGTGCGGCCTAACCAAAGCAGAGTACAGGGGCACTATGACCTCCCTGCTCCTGCTGGCCACACTATTCTTAATGCAGGCCAGGATGCCATTGGCCCTCTTGGCCGCCTGGGCACACTGCTGGCTCATATTCAGGCAGCTGTCGATCAGCAACCCCAGGTCCCTCTCTGTTTGGGAGCTCTCCAGCCACTCCGACCCCAGCCTGTAGCTCTGCATGGGATTGCCGTAGTCAAAGTGCAGCACCCGGCACTTGGACTTGTTGAATGCCATCCCATTGGACTCTGCCCATCTGTCCAGTCGGTCGAGGTCCCTCTGCAGAGCCTTTCTACCCTCTAACTGACTAACATCTGCCCCTAACTTGGTGTCATCTGCAAACTTGCTGATGACTGACTCGACCCCTCATTCAGATCATCAATGAAGATGTTAAAGAGAATGGGGCCCAGCACTGATCCCTGGGGGACACCACTAGTGACTGGCCGCCAGCTGGATGTGGCACCATTCACCACCACTCTCTGGGCTCGGCCCTCCAACCACTTCCTAACCCATCACAAAGTGTAGTGGTCCAAGCCACGAGCTGACAGCTTATTCAGCAGTTTGCTGTGGGGGACGGTGTCAAAGGCCTTGCTGCAGTCCAGGTAGACCACATCCACAGGCCTCCCCACGTCCACCAGACGGGTCACCTGATCATAGAAGGAGATCAGGTTGGAGAGGTAGGACCTGCCCTTCCTAAATCCATGTTGGCTGGACCTGAGCCCTTTAGAAGGGGTGGACTGTGGCCGTTTGAGGCTGTGCCTTTAAGAAAGAGACAGTGCTGGGACACTATGGCTGAATGGTTTGGAATATTAATGAAAACAATCAGATATTCTAAGCTAATTTCATTGGTGGATTGGTAGAATGCAGTTTTAAGTTTAGGTGTAGTTGGAACTTTCCTCAGTTCGCTCCTTTCATTTTCTCTTTCCAGCTCGTCTGCTTCTGGACTCCCTGCCAGAGTGACCCTGAACAGTTAAGGCCGACTAACACTTTGCTTTAATTAATAACTGCTCTTTTTCTCTCTTTCTAACCCTCTTTGTGGAGAAAGGGGAGAGAAGGGGGTACAGGGGGGAACCCTCCTCAGGGGGAGGGAATTTTGTTCCTGTATTATTGTTATTTTTTTACTTTTCTGTTTATTTCTATGTATATGTTGTAAATACTGTAAATTGTGTACATATCCTGCATTTTCCAAAATTGCTTGTAAAATATAGCATTTTTTCTTTGCCTCTCCGGTTGGGCTAGCTTTGGTTTTTCTTCCACTTTGTGGGGGAGAGGAGGCTAGGCCTTCTCTCTCAAGCCCACCACAGACTTATTATCCCTTATTGGAAAAACGGGCAGCACATTCCTGCAAGGGATACAAGTATCTTGCTCCCCCCTTTAAGATGCAGTGATCACACACAAAAGGCCTGCTGTTCCAACGCACAGAAGCACAGCAAAGCAGCACATGTTATTTTTGTTTCTAGAGGAATAAAAGATATGAACGACCACATAATTTCATTTATACTTTTGAAAAATCTGTCCAATGTAAAGCAAAACAAAACAAAACCCCAAAACAAACAAACTAACAAAAATACCCAAACAAAAACACACATGGAAAAAAAACCCAACCCAAAAAAACAAACATATGTGAAAACTGTATTTTTGTAGGTGCCTATTTTCAGTTATGCATCAGCCAAGGCCTCAAAGCAGGCAAAATTTCCCATAAAGAACCTGGATGCTGTGACAATGCCCGCCACGAGCAGTGTGAGCAATATGGCAGTGTTGGCCTAAAGCCTGACATGGTGGTAGGCCATGTTCAGCATAAGTGCAGAGCCAGATAGCAGTTTAGCAAAACATTGCTGTGCCTGCAGCATGTAACTAAAACAAGGCACTGGTAGCTAGAAACATAGAGAGTTATCTTGGAACAACAGGACATGCACCTGCATCAACAAACCTTGCGTGTCATTAGTAGTTGGACCAATAATCTATAATGGTGCGATGTGTGGTCACTCATAGGGAACCAATGAAACCATGCCAACAAGAGACTCCAAGTTTATATAAGTTGTAGAAGTTCCCTTGCTATGCACTTCTGCCTTTCCTTTCTCTTCTTCTTCTACGCTTTACTTTACTGTGCTACACTTGCTCCATAGGCCTGCACCATAGGCCTACAATACTGGAACAATAAAGGAACAATACTCGATCATATTGGTCAGCCGTATTGATTCCAATCTCTTTCGTCCATAAATGGCACCTGAATACACCGAAACTCGTGGACAAGGGATCCTCGGAGTACGATGCTGCTCGACTCAGCATAAGAGGCATGTCTGAGCGATACGGAAAACTGGTCAAACTAACACTGCCCCTATGCTGGAAAAATAAGCAGCGCGTGCTCAAAAAGGAAGTGAATCTCACCTTGGCCCGGTGAGCGACTGGGGGGGGGCAAGGGGAGCACGCCACGAAACAGAAGAGGCTGTGCTAAACCCCCTCCAAACTATCCTCTCCATGAGAGGTAATACTGGCAATTCTGGGATCTTAAAAGGGCTATTAGCCTGGGCCCGGAATCATCCCCATGGCAACTAAGCTTTTACTTCCGAAGCACAGGACAAAATTGCAGCCCAGCTGTGGGATGAGGTGCTTAAATACTTAAAAAGAAGCTTTTTGCTATAGCACCGTGTGACACCGTCACATACATTGCACTTGAAAAAAAAAGCAGAGCAGTCTACTCCCGATTCAGCTGCTGTGGCATTGGTTCTAACTGAGATGAAAAAGGGAGACTCGGAAGGCACCCCCCGCCCTCCGCCCCCTCCTCTCTCCCTGCACATCAGCTGACGCTCCGGCAGCATCCTCCTCACAATTTCAATTGCCCACTATTCCTCCTTCTACACGAATTGCGGCTCACTTATTACCATCCTTTTACCAGACTGTAACTGTCAGACACCCTTGTGGACAAACTACACAATTTTCATACAATTTTCAATGATTGTGGATACTGGAGACAATGTCATCATTATACCTAGTCATAAATGGAATGGTCACTAGCCATTGCTTATGGCAAACTGGAAAAGGGGAAACATTGCCCCCATCTTCAAAAAGGGTAAGAAGGAGGAACCAGGGAACTACAGGCCAGTCAGTCTCACCTCTGTGCCTGGAAAGATCATGGAGCAGATCCTCCTGGAGTCACTACTCGCTCAAAAGAATAGTGAAGAGGTGATTGGGAGCAGTCAGCATGGCTTTGCCAAGGGCAAATCCTGCCTGACCAACCTGGTGGCCTTCTATGAGCAGGTGACGGAATTAATAGATGAGGGGCGAGCAACTGATGTCATTTACCTGGACCTGAGCAAAGCCTTCGACACTGTCCCGCACCACATCCTGGTCTCCAGGCTGGTGACACATGGGTTTGATGGGTGGACCACTAGATGGATAAGGAACTTGCTGGATGGCCACACCCAAAGAGTGGCTGTCCATGGGTCCATGTCCCAGTGGAGGCCAGTGACAAGCGGAGTCCCTCAGGGATCAGTCCTGGGACCTGTCTTATTCAACATCTTTGTCAGTGACATGGACAGTGGCATTGAGTGCACCCTCAGCAAGTTTGCTGATGACACCAAGCTGTGTGGTGCAGCAGACACGCTGGAGGGAAGGGAGGCCATCCAGAGGGACCTTGACAGGCTGGAGAGGTGGGCACAAGCCAACCTCATGAAGTTCAATAAGAGCAAGTGCAGGGTCCTGCATCTGGGTCGAGGCAATCCCAGGCACAAATACAGGCTGGGCAGTGACTGGCTGGAAAGTAACCCTGAGGAGAGAGACTTGGGGGTGCTGGTGGACAAGAAGCTCAACATGAGCTCTCAATGTGCACTTGCAGCCCGCAAAGCCAATCAGATCCTGGGCTGCATCAGGAGAAGTGTGGCTAGCAGGTCGAGGGAGGTGATCCTCCCCCTCTACTCAGATCTGGTGAGACCCCACCTGGAGTACTGTGTCCAGTTCTGGAGTCCCTATTACAAGAGGGATGTGGAGGTGCTGGAACGTGTCCAGAGAAGGGCCACAAGGATGATCAGAGGGCTGGAGCACCTCTCCTATGAGGACAGACTGAAGGAGTTGGGGCTGTTCAGTCTGCAGAAGAGAAGGCTCCGAGGTGACCTCATTGTGGCCTTCCAGTATCTGAAGGGGGCCTACAGGAAGGCTGGGGAAGGACTTCTCAGGATCTCAGGTAGTGATAGAACTAGGGGGAATGGAATGAAGCTGGAGGTGGGGAGATTCAGGCTAGATGTGAGGAGGAGGTTCTTCACCATGAGAGTGGTGAGACCCTGGAATGGGTTGTCCAGGGAGGTGGTCGAGGCCCCGTCCCTGGGGGTGTTTAAGAGCAGGCTGGATGAGGCTCTGTCCAGCCTGATCTAGTGTGGGGTTTCCCTGCCCATGGCAGGGGGGTTGGAATTGGATGATCCTTGTGGTCCCTTCCAACCCTGAATGAAACTATGAAACTATGACATACCCAAGTTGGAGAGCCCCACATAGTCTTCTGTCTTTAAACTAGTTTAAAGACAGGGCTTTAGGGCTTTAAACTAGTTTCAAAGGGGGAAGGGGTTGAAACCAGTCCCCCCAGGCTGGGGTCTGGGGGTGATAAGCCAGAGCCAGAGGTGAAACCAGCAGCCCGGATGAAGTGCATGTACACTAATGCACGAAGCATGGGCAACAAACAGGAGGAGCTGGAAGCCTTGCTGCAGCAGGAAAGTTATGATGTAGTTGCCATCACAGAGACATGGTGGGACAACTCGCATGACTGGAGCGCTGCAATTGATGGCTACAGGCTCTTCACGAGAGACAGGCAAGGAAGAAGGGGTGGAGGGGTGGCCCTGTACATCAGGAAGGCACTAGATGCCATTGAGACGGAGATTAGGGACGATCGGGTTGAGTGCCTGTGGGTGAGAATTAGAGGGAAGGCCAACAGGGCTGGCACCCTGGCTGGAGTCTGTTATAGACCACCCAACCAGGAGGAGGATGTTGATGAGTCATTCTATAGGCAGCTTAAGGTTGTCTCAAGATCTCCGGACCTTGTTCTCATGGGCGACTTCAACCTGCCCGACATCTGCTGGGATCTCAACATAGCAGAGAGGAGACAGTCTAGGAGGTTCTTAGAATGCATGGAGGACAGCTTCTTATCCCAGGTGCTGCGAGAGCCTAGCAGGGGCAAGGCTATGCTTGACCTCCTCTTCACCAATAGGGAAGGGCTGGTGGGTGATGTGGTGGTCGGAGGGTGCTTAGGGGCCAGTGACCATGAGATAATTGAATTCTCATTATTTGGTCAAACTAAGAGGGGTAGCAAGAAGACCTCCACTCTGGACTTCTGGAGGGCGGACTTCAGGCTACTCAAGGAACTAATTCAGAGGGTTCCTTGGGATAAAGCCCTTAAAAACAAAGGGGTCCAGGAGAGCTGGTCCTACTTCAAGGAAGAACTGTTGAAGGCTCAGGGACAGGCTGTGCCAATGTGCCGGAAGATGAGCCGCCAGGGCAGACGGCCAGCCTGGATGGTTAAAGAACTTTTAATGGAACTGAGGGAAAAAAAGAGGGTGTATCACCTTTGGAAGAGAGGGGAGGCAACCCGTGAAAAATTTAAGGATGTTGCTAGGTCTTGCAGGAAGAAAATTAGGGAGGCAAAAGCGCATTTGGAGCTTAGTCTGGCCTCTGCTGTGAAGGACAACAAAAAGTCCTTCTATAAATACATTAATAGCTAGAGGAAGGGCAGAGACAACCTCCACTCCTTGGTGGACACGGAGGGGAATGTTGTGATAAGGGATGAGGAAAAGGCAGAGATACTTAACACCTTCTTTGCCTCAATTTTTACTAGCAGGACAGAATGTCTTCCAGACAGCTGGCCTCCAGAGCAGGCAGAAGGAGCCAGGGAGCTGCATAGTTTTCCACTGTTCCAAAATGGGGTAGTTGGTGATCTGCTCAGCCGCCTGGATCCCCACAAGTCCATGGGACCAGATGGGATCCATCCTAGGGTGCTGAGGGAGCTGTCAGAGGAGCTGGCCAAGCCGCTCTCCATCATTTTTCAGCAGTCCTGGCTCAGTGGCGAGGACCCAGAGGACTGGAAGCTGGCCAACGTGGTGCCCATCCATAAGAAGGGCCGGTTGGATGAGCCAGGGAATTACAGGCCTGTCAGCCTGACCTCAGTGCCAGGCAAGATCATGGAACAGGTCATCCTGAGTGCATTAACACAGCACTTAGAGGATGGCCAAGGGATCAGGCCTAGCCAGCATGGATTTAGGAAGGGCAGGTCCTGCCTGACCAACCTGATCTCCTTCTATGAGCAGGTGACCTGCCCGGTGGATGTGGGGAAGCCTGTGGATGTAGTTTACCTGGACCTCAGCAAGGCCTTTGTCACCGTCCCCCATAGCAAACTGCTGGCCAAGCTGTCAGCCCATGGCTTGGACAGCAGCACTCTGAGCTGGGTTAGGAACTGGCTGGATGGCCGAGCCCAGAGAGTGGTGGTGAATGGTGTCACATCCGGCTGGCGGCCAGTGAGTAGTGGAGTCCCCCAGGGATCAGTGCTGGGCCCCATCCTCTTTAACATCTTTGTTGATGATCTGGATGAGGGCATTGAGTCTATCATCAGTAAATTTGCTGATGACACCAAGCTTGGGGCAGGAGTTGATCTACTAGAGGGTAGAGAGGCTTTGCAGAGAGACCTCGACAGGCTGGACAGATGGGCAGAGTCCAACGGCATGAAATTTAATGCATCGAAGTGCCGGGTTCTGCACATTGGCCACAACAACCCCATGCAGTGCTACAGGCTGGGGTCAGAGTAGCTGGAGAGCAGCCAGGCAGAGAGGGACCTGGGGGTGCTGGTTGATGGTAGGATGAACATGAGCCTGCAGTGTGCCCAGGCAGCCAAGAGGGCCAATGGCATCCTGGCCTGCATTAAGAATAGTGTGGCCAGCAGGAGCAGGGAGGTCATTCTGCCCCTGTACACTGCACTGGTTAGGCCACACCTCGAGTACTGTGTCCAGTTCTGGGCCCCTCAGTTTAGGAAGGATGTTGACTTGCTGGAACGAGTCCAGAGAAGGGCAACAAAGTTAGTGAGGGGTTTGGAACACAAGCCCTATGAGGAGAGACTGAGGGAGCTGGGGCTGCTTAGCCTGGAGAAGAGGAGACTCAGGGGTGACCTTATTGCTCTCTACAACTACCTGAAGGGGGGTTGTAAACAGGCAGAGGTTGGTCTCTTCTCCCAGGCAGCCAGCACCAGAACAAGAGGACACAGTCTCAGGCTGCGCCAGGGGAAGTTCAGGCTGGAGGTCAGGAGGAAGTTTTACACGGAGAGAGTGATTGCCCATTGGAATGGGCTGCCTGGGGAGGTGGTGGAGTCGCCGTCACTGGAGGTGTTCAGGAGGAGACTTGACAGGGTGCTTGGTTACATGGGTTAGTTGATTGGGTGGTGTTGGGTGATAGGTTGGACGTGATGATCTTGAAGGTCTCTTCCAACCTGGTTTATTCTATTCTATTCTAAATATTTACCATATATTGTAAATACTGTAAAGTATGTATATAAACCTGCACTTCCTAAACCGCTTGTAAATATAGCACAAAATCCTTAGCTAATCTGGCTGTGTTTTTTTCTCTTTCACTTTTCCTCCCTTCACTTTAAGGGGGGGGGAGAAGGCCTGGCCTTCCCCTCAACCCTCGACATTTTTTTTTCTTGACACCCAAAGTGGGGCGGATAATTAGCTTAATTCATTGCTTTACTGTTTTACTGCTTTACTGATTTATTGTTTTATAGCCGGATTAGCAAACATGAAGGTGCTGTGGATTTTAGAGCGTATATTTTTTTCAATTTTTGGGGCTCTGGTTTACAGATATTGTTTGGGTTTGATTCTGGATTACCTGGGTAAATATTTGGTGTGGACAATTTATTTGTGGTTTATGTATAGAGTTACACTATGGTATGGAAAATGTGTGGATTTCTTGTGGCCAGCGAGATATAGAAACGTTACCTCTAGCACTCTCCTGATTGAGATAAAAGGGTTTAAGATCCCAGTGGAGGAAAGAGTAACTTTAAGTGATGGCTGGGATCCGAAGGTAAATTATATTATGTGTGTAATTATGCTGCTGGTGATAACTAATGTGTATTCACTCTATTCTTTGCATCGGGTGAGGAAGGTATCCAGACTGTGTTATGTTATTAAAATTAGATCAAAGAGAAAACGCCGTAGCTCTGGGTCAGTCCCAGAGACATCTAGTGATGAGGAGTGTTCAGAATCTGTGTCAGTTAAAAAGAAAGCTAAAAAGTTAATTGGAAAAGCTGCACTGAACGGCTTTGCTGCTGATTCTGGCAAGCTGCCAGGGGTGGCGGCAAGTGAAAACATGGCGCCTCCTCCTTCTCCTCCTCCCGCTCCTTCTTTAGCCATTAATGGAGCCAGGTCATTTCCGTCTTCTTGCATGGTGGGACCGGAAGCCACTGCCCCAGCAGCTGATTTATCTCAGGACCTGTCAGCTTCTGTTAAGGTGCCTGTAAATTCAAACACAGCTCCAGTTAAAATGGCTGTTTTAAAGACTAGAAGTGGAAAGACCAAAGCTGATCCAGGAGCTAATGGAGGAGAAGACCAGGAGACTGATCCTGGTGAGGAACCCTATACTAGAAAAGATCCTGCTGAGGAGGAAGAAAAGATCTAGCTGACTTAGTGAGAGCAAAACAGGATAGAGATGCAGCTAGGACAGGAGCTGGCAGTGGTGGTTCTCAGCTTAAAGAGATCCTAGAGAAAATGGCAGCAGGATTATTAGGACAACAAGTTGAGGAAGAAGAGGATGATATATCCGAGTGTTCCTCTCCAAGGGAAGAGTTACGAAATGTCCGTAAAGATTATGCCAGGGCAGATAAGGAGCCAGTTCTAGCTTGGCTTAGAAGGTGTTATGATACAGGTGCTCCAGCTCTAACAGTTGGAGACAAGTCAGCAGCTCAGTTAGGAACTCTCTCGAAGCATAATGGAATAGATAGACAAATAAGCAGGGTTCTCGGTAAAGTCAATCTGTGGATAAACCTTTTAATGGCGGTTGCCCTGAGATACCCTTCCCGAGATGATCTTCCATGGAATCCTAAACCCTGGACTACCATAGATGAGGGAATTAAGCGCTTGAGAGAATTTGCTGTTAGAGAGCTACTCTATGGTGAACATGAAACTCTGAATCCTGATGACATTCCTGTGGGTATTGGTCTTCCTAAAAAGATCATCAAACTTACTCCTTCTAATTATGCAAACATTCTGGCAAGCAGAATTGTGTCAAGAAATTATGGTGGGGCTCCTCCTACGGTTGGCCAATTCAGTGATCAAATGAGACAATTGGAGGATAGCATGACACGTGTTACTTTGGTTTTCGCCATTAAAACTACGTCTGGTGAAATACAGAATTTCATGAGAGAGTTAAAGGATGAATTTAAAAATTCCATATCCCAATTGGCACAAAGGGATAATTTCAATTCTTCCTCCAGGTGGATACAAGTTTCATCTGTGAGGAATACACGTCCTCCAAGGAGGTCATTCCAAAACATGTCATTCCAAAACAGACCACCAAGGCAATCACGTAGAACTATTTGGATAACTCTGCGTGATCAGTGAGAACATGAACCGGTGGGATGGCCAACCAACCTCTAATCTTTTCAGGAGACTGAGGGAATTGCAAGGTGGCAGAACCCGAGGTAGCAATACCAGAAGGGTAGCTGTTACTTCCACAGTTCCCCAGAACAACTCTAGTAGCTCCAACAATGGCTCCAGTTACAACATGC
Source organism: Melanerpes aurifrons (assembly GCA_011125475.1). Lineage (NCBI taxonomy): Eukaryota > Metazoa > Chordata > Aves > Piciformes > Picidae > Melanerpes > Melanerpes aurifrons. Next base: position 615,992 of record WWNC01000118.1, on the reverse strand, counting down.
ATAGTTATAACACTGCACACTGTGCTCAATGCACATGTGGGCATGTTCCCCATAACTAGGGGTGCCCTGCCTCCCGCCAGGGGGAGGAGAGGGATAACAGAGATAATAGAATCTATTGGGATGTGTACATCCAGTGGCCTGGCACTTTACAATTTCGGAAGTACAGGGCCTTGGTTGACACAGGAGCTCAGTGCACCATAATGCCATCAAATTATCAGGGATCAGTCTACAACCATTCTGGGAGTCACTGGTGGATCTCAAGAGTTAAGTAAGGAGGAGGTTTATATAAGTTTAACTGGTAAACAATGGAGGAAACATACAGTTGCGACCGGACCTGACACACCTTGTATTTTGGGTATTGATTTTCTGAGAGAAGGGCGTTTCAAAGACCCTAGAGGTTACAAATGGGCTTTTGGAGTAGCTTCTGTAGAAATTGATGGATAAAAACTGAAGCTGTCTGTTGCTTCTCAGACTGTGCATCACAGACAATACAGAACCAACCATGACTCTTTGTTGCTCATTCAGAATCTGATTCATCAGTTGGAGAGTCAGAAAGTCGTCAGCAAAACTCATTCACCTTTCAACAGTACAGTGCGGCCTGTGCGGAAGCAGAATGGAGACTGGCGTCTGACTGTAGACTACTGAGCCCTGAATAAAGTGACACCACCTATGAGTGCAGCAGTACCAGACATGATGGAACTCCAGTATGAGCTGGAATCCAAAGAGGCCAAATGGTATACTACCATAGACATTGCTAATGCATTTTTCTCTATTCCCATAGCAGATGAATGCAGGTCTCAGTTTGCTTTCACCCGGAGAGGAATCTAGTACACTTTCAACAGACTGCCAATGGGCTGGATCCACAGCTCAAGCATCTGTCATGCAGTAATCCACGATGCTCTGGAGAAAGGCTGTGCTCCAGAACACATCCAGTTCATCAATGATATCATCATCTGGGGTAAAACTGCTGAAGAAGTCTTCGAGAAAGGTAACAAAACCATTGACATTCTTCTGAATGCAGGTTTTGCCATCAAGCGAGACAAGGTGAAAGGACCTACCACGGAAATTCAATATCTGGGAGTGCGGTGGCAGGATGGACGCCGACACATTCCAGTGGATGTGGTAAATAGAGTCTCTACCATGGCAAATCCCACAAACAAGCAAGAGACCCTACGTTTCTTGGGGATAGTGGGATTTTGGAGACTGCACATTCCTGGATACAGTCAGATGGTGAAACCTCTGTATGATGAGACTCAAAAGAGAAACCATTTCCACTGGGGACCTGAACAACAAGCAGCCTTTGACCAGATAAAGCAAGAGGTAGTTCAAGCAATGGGTCAGGGACCTGTCCAAGATGGTCCAGACATTAAGAACATTTTGTACACGGCTGCAAATGACAATGGTCCAACCTGGTGCTTGTGGCAAAAAACTCCAGCTCAGACACGTGGACGACCTCTTGGTTTCTGGAGTCGAGGTTACAGAGGTTCAGAGGTTAATTATACTCCAACAGAGAAGGACATTTTAGCTGCCTATGAAGGAGTAAAAACATCTTCTGAAGTAATTGGAAGAGAATCACAACTTCTCTTAGCTCCCAGATTACCAGTTTTGAATTGGATGTTCAAAGGCAAAGACTCCACACCACATCATGCCACAGACTCAACATGGTCTAAGTGGATGGCTCTGATAACACAGAGAGCTCGAATGGGAAATCTTGAGACACCTGGTCTAGTGGAGGTGATCTCAAGTTGGCCTGAAGGTACCAACTGTGCTAAACCGCCAGAGGAGAAAGTAACTCGTGCTGAGGAAACTCCTCCTTACAATGACCTTTCTGATGATGAAAAATATGCTTTGTTCACAGACGGTTCCTGTCGTCTTGTTGGGAACAAGCGAAGGTGGAAGTCTGCAGTGTGGAGTCCAACACGTCGAATTGCAGAGGCGAAGGATGGAGAAGGAGAATCCAGTCAGTTCGCAGAGGTAAAGGCTGTCCAGCTAGCTCTTGACGTAGCTGAATGTGTGAGATGAGGAAGAAGAGTGGTTGGCAGAGAAAGGGAAAACCCATTTGGGCAGCCGACCTGTGGCAAGACATTGCTGATCGAATCGAGAGAATTCCATTGAAGGTGAGACACATTGATGCTCACATGCCTAAGAGCAAAGCTACTGAGGAACGGCAACACAACCATCAGGCAGACCTAGCTGCAAGAGTTTCTCAAGTTGTCATGGACTCTAATTTTGATCTCGACTGGAAACACCTAGGTGAGATATTCTTAGCTCGGTGGGCTTGTGATTTGTCAGGACATCAAGGCAGAGATGCAACATACCAATGGGCTCGTGACAGATCCATAGACATTTCCATGGATGCTATCACACAAGTCATCCATGACTGACATTTGTGCTGCTATTAAGCAGGCAAAGCGACTTAAGCCCTTGTGGTATGGTGACAGATGGTCCAAATACAAGTATGGTGAAGCTTGGCAGATTGACTACATCACTCTACCACGTTCTCGTCCTGGTAAGCAATACGTGCTTACTATGGTAGAGGCAAACACTGGATGGTTGGAAACTTATCCAGTTCCACATGCAATGGCACGCAACACCATTCTCGGTCTGGAAAGACAAATCCTGTGGAGACAGGGAACTCCAGAGAGGATTGAATCAGACAACGGAACTCATTTCAAGAACAACCTTGTAAAGAACTGGGCAAAAGAGCACGGTTATTGAGTGGATATTCCATATTCCCTACTATGCACCAGTTGCAGGGAAGATTGAATGCTACAACGGTTTGTTGAAGACCACTCTTAAAGCCATGGGGAGTGGATCTTTGGAAAACTGTGAAAAACATTTAGCACAAGCAACCTGGCTGGTAAATAGTAGAGGTTCAGTGAACCGAGCTGGACCTGCACATTCAGATCTGCTACAGAAAGTAGAAGGTGATAGAGTTCCTGTTGTTAGAGAAAAGAATCTGTTAGGTCAGACTCTTTGGGTATTTTCTCCCTCAGGAGAGGCTAAACCTGTCCGAGGGGTGGTTTCAGCTGAAGGTCCGGGTCACACTTATTGGGTAATGCAAGAGAATGGTGAAATTCAGTGTATTCCACAAAGAAATTTAACTTTAGCTGAAAGAGTTTAATTTCAAACTGTTGTACAGCTACATCGCGTCCTAAGGAAGAATCTACGATAAATCTACGGTGCACGAACCCTGAGAACCCTGATAGCCCTGAGTCTACTGAGAGACCCTGATAATCCCTGTTTTCCTTTTCTTTGCTTTGTCGGCAAAGAGATAAACGTTTTCCATTTTTCTCATTTCCTGATTTTCTTGGACTTTTGAGTCATCTACATCTGAGTATAGCCAGATTGGAAAGTCAACTTTACTTACTTACTGTAAATATTGTTCTGGATTCTGGATTTTTTTTGCTATGGGGTATTCTCTCTTCCCCCCCCCTTTTTTTTTTTTATTTATTTGTTTGTTGTTGTTCTCAGCCTAAAATGAAAATGCATGTTGTGTTATAATGAGTTTTGATTTTCTCTCTAGGTGTGTAAAATTATAGCGGGGGGACGGTCATGCGAGCCGCTGTGTGGTGGGGGGTGTAGCACAGCTGGAGTTGGTTGGGGGCCACTGGTGCGAACCACTGCTGGGGGGGGCCTGCTGGTGCAAGCCACCAGGACCACTGCTGCGGTCGGTGCTGCCCGTATCGTCAGAGCTGTTGGTGCCGCCTCGGCCGCAGCCGTCGGTGCCCACAGGGGCCATCGGGGCTCGCGGGAGGGGTGTGGTCGTAAGAATGCCATAACCATGAGCCTCCAAGAGCTCCATTTTTTCTAAGAGGGGTCGTAAAGCAAAGTCGGCACTGTTTGAATCTTCCGAATCCGAGCCTTTATTAGAATAAACCTTTATTAGAATAAACCAAACCAGGTTGGAAGAGACCTTCAAGATCATCGTGTCCAACCCATCAACCAATCCAACCCACCCAAACAGCTAACCCATGGCACTAAGCAACCCATCAAGTCTCCTCCTGAACACCTTCAATGACGGCGACTCCACCACCTCCCTGGGCAGCCCATTCCATAGCGCAATCACTCTTTCTGTATAGAACTTCTTCCTAACATCCAACCTGAACCTCCCCTGGCGCAGCCTGAGACTGTGTCCCCTTGTTCTGGTCCTGGGTGCCTGGGAGAAGAGACCATCATCCACCTGTCTACCACCTCCCTTCAGGTAGTTGTAGAGAGTGATAAGGTCACCCCTGAGTCTCCTCTTCTCCAGGCTGAGCAACCCCAGCTCCCTCAGTCTTTCCTCATAGGGCTTGTGTTCCAAACCCCTCACCAACTTTGTTGTTCTTTTCTGGACTCGTTCCAGCAAGTCAACATCCTTCCTAAACTGAGGGGCCCAGAACTGGACACAGTACTCGAGGTGTGGCCTAACCAGTGCAGTATACAGGGGCAGAATGACCTCCCTGCTCCTGCTGGCCACACTGTTCCTGATGCAGGCCAGGATGCCATTGGCCCTCTTGGCTGCCTGGGCACACTGCAGGCTCATGTTCAGCCTACCATCCACCAGTACCCCCAGGTCCCTCTCTGCCTGGCTGCTCTCCAGCCACTCTGACCCCAACCTGTAGCACTGAATGGGGTTGTTCTGGCCAATGTGCTGAACCCGGCACTTGGATGTGTTAAATCTCATGCCGTTGAATTCTGCCCATCTGTCCAGCCTGTCGAGGTCCCTCTGCAGAGCCTCTCTACCTTCCAGCAGATCAACTCTTGCCCCCAGCTTCGTGTCGTCAGCAAATTTACTGATGATGGACTCAATGCCCTCATCCAGATCATCAATAAAGATGTTAAAGAGCACAGGGCCCAACACTGATCCTTGGGGCACACCACTAGTGACTGGCCGCCAGCTGGATGTGGCACCATTCACCACCACTCTCTGGGCTCGGCCATCCAGCCAGTTCCTAACCCAGCTCAGAGTGCTCCCGTCCAAGCCATGGGCTGACAGCTTGGCCAGCAGTTTGCTATGGGGTACAGTGTCAAAGGCCTTGCTGAAGTCCAGGTAGACTACATCAACAGGCCTCCCCACATCTACCAGGCGGGTCACCTGATCATAGAAGGAGATCAGGTTGGTCAGGCAGGACCTGCCCTTCCTAAATCCATGCTGGCTAGGCCTGATCCCTTGGCCATCCTCTAAGTGCTGTGTTATTGCACTCAGGATGACCTGTTCCATGATCTTGCCTGGTACTGAGGTCAGGCTGACAGGCCTGTAATTCCCTGGCTCATCCAACCGGCCCTTCTTATGGATGGGCACCACGTTGGCCAGCTTCCAGTCCTCTGGGACATCTCCAGTGAGCCAGGACTGCTGGAAAATGATGGAGAGTGGCTTGGCCAGCTCGTCTGCCAGCTCTCTCAGCACCCTAGGATGAATCCCATCTGGTCCCATGGACTTGTGGGGATCCAAGCTGCTAAGGAGAGTTCCTACCACCTCCTCATGGAACATAGGGAAACTGTGCAGCTCCCTGGCTCCTTCTGCCAGCACTGCAGACCAGCTGTCAGGAAGACGTTCTGTCCTTCTAGCAAAAATTGAGGCAAAGAAGGTGTTAAGTATCTCTGCCTTTTCCTCATCCTTTGTTACAATGTTCCCCTCCGTGTCCACCAAGGAGTGGAGGTTGTCCTTCCCCTTCCTCTTACTATTAATGTATTTATAGAAGGACTTCTTGTTGTCCTTCACAGTAGAGGCCAGTTTAAGCTCCAAGCGTGCTTTTGCCTCTCTAATTTTCTTCCTACAAGACCTAGCAACATCCTTAAACATTCTGTGGGTTGCCTCCCCTCTCTTCCAAAGGTGATACACCCTCTTTTTTTCCCTCAGTTCCATTAAAAGTTCTTTAACCATCCAGGCTGGCCGTCTGCCCTGGCGGCTCATCTTCCGGCACATTGGCACAGCCTGTCCCTGAGCCTTCAGCAATTCTTCATTGAAGTAGGTCCAGCTCTCCTGGACCCCTTTGTTTTTAAGAGTTTTATCCCAAGGAACCTTCTGAGTTAGTTCCTTGAGGAACCTGAAGTCTGCCCTCCGGAAGTCCAGAGTGGAGGTCTTCTTGCTACCCCTCTTGGCTTGACCAAAAACCCAGAATTCAATTATCTCGTGGTCACTGGACCCCAAACACCCTCCAACCACCACATCGCCCACCAGTCCTTCCCTGTTGGTGAAGAGGAGGTCAAGCATAGCCTTGCCCCTGGTAGGCTCTCGCAGCACCTGGGATAAGAAGCTGTCCTCCATGCATTCTAAGAACCTTCTTGACTGTCTCCTCTCTGCTGTGTTGAGATCCCAGCAGATGTCAGGCAGGTTGAAGTCGCCCATGAGAACAAGGTCCGGAGATCTTGAGACAGCCTTAAGCTGCCTATAGAATGCTTCATCAACATTTTCCTCCTGGTTGGGTGGTCTATAACAGACTCCAATCAGGGTGTCTGCCCTGCTGGTCTTCCCTCTAATTCTCACCCACAGGCACTCAACCCGATCGTCCCTAATCTCCATCTCAATGGCATCTAGTGCCTTCCTGATGTACAGGGCCACCCCTCCACCCCTTCTTCCTTGCCTGTCTCTCGTGAAGAGCCTGTAGCCATCAATTGCAGCGCTCCAGTCATGCGAGTTGTCCCACCATGTCTCTGTGATGGCAACTACATCATAACTTTCCTGCTGCAACTAGGCTTCCAGCTCCTCCTGTTTGTTGCCCATGCTTCGTGCATTAGTGTACATGCACTTCATCCGGGCTGCTGGTTTCACCTCTGGCTCTGGCTTATCACCCCCAGACCCCAGCCTGGGGGGACTGGTTTCAACCCCTTCCCCCTTTGAAACTAGTTTAAAGCCCTAAAGCCCTGTCTTTAAACTAGTTTAAAGACAGAAGACTATGTGGGGCTCTCCAACTTGGGTATGTCATAGTTTCATAGTTTCATAGTTTCATTCAGGGTTGGAAGGGACCACAAGGATCATCCAATTCCAACCCCCCTGCCATGGGCAGGGAAACCCCACACTAGATCAGGCTGGACAGAGCCTCATCCAGCCTGGTCTTAAACACCCCCAGGGATGGGGCCTCGACCACCTCCCTGGACAACCCATTCCAGGGTGTCACCCCTCTCATGGTGAAGAACCTCCTCCTCACATCCAGCCTGAATCTCCCCACCTCCAGCTTCATTCTATTCCCCCTAGTTCTGTCACTACCTGAGATCCTGAGAAGTCCTTCCCCAGCCTTCCTGTAGACCCCCTTCAGATACTGGAAGGCCACAATTAGGTCACCTCGGAGCCTTCTCTTCTGCAGACTGAACAGCCCCAATTCCTTCAGTCTGTCCTCATAGGAGAGGTGCTCCATCCCTCTGATCATCCTTGTGGCCCTTCTCTGGACACGTTCCAGCACCTCCACATCCCTCTTGTAATAGGGGCTCCAGAACTGGACACAGTACTCCAGGTGGGGTCTCACCAGGGCTGAGTAGAGGGGGAGGATCACCTCCCTCGACCTGCTAGCCACACTTCTCCTGATGCAGCCCAGGATCTGATTGGCTTTGCGGGCTGCAAGTGCACATTGAGAGCTCATGTTGAGCTTTTTGTCCACCAGCACCCCCAAGTCTCTCTCCTCAGGGCTACTTTCCAGCCAGTCCCTGCCCAGCCTGTATTTGTGCCTGGGATTGCCTCGACCCAGATGCAGGACCCTGCACTTGCACTTATTGAACTTCATGAGGTTGGCTTGTGCCCACCTCTCCAGCCTGTCAAGGTCCCTCTGGATGGCCTCCCTTCCCTTCACCGTGTCTGCTGCACCACACAGCTTGGTGTCATCAGCAAACTTGCTGAGGGTGCACTCCATGCCACTGTCCATGTCACTGACAAAGATGTTGAATAAGACAGGTCCCAGGACTGATCCCTGAGGGACTCCGCTTGTCACTGGCCTCCACTGGGACATGGACCCATTGACAGCCACTCTTTGGGTGTGGCCATCCAGCGAGTTCCTTATCCATCTAGTGGTCCACCCATCAAACCCATGTGTCACCAGCCTGGAGACCAGGATGTGGTGCGGGACAGTGTCGAAGGCTTTGCTCAGGTCCAGGTAAATGACATCAGTTGCTCGCCCCTCATCTATTAATGTTGTCACCTGCTCATAGAAGGCCACCAGGTTGGTCAGGCAGGATTTGCCCTTGGCAAAGCCATGCTGACTGCTCCCAATCACCTCTTCACTATTCTTTTGAGCGAGTAGTGACTCCAGGAGGATCTGCTCCATGATCTTTCCAGGCACAGAGGTGAGACTGACTGGCCTGTAGTTCCCTGGTTCCTCCTTCTTACCCTTTTTGAAGATGGGGGCAATGTTTCCCCTTTTCCAGTTTGCCATAAGCAATGGCTAGTGACCATTCCATTTATGACTGGGTATAATGATGACATTGTCTCCAGTATCCACAATCATTGAAAATTGTATGAAAATTGTGTAGTTTGTCCACAAGGGTGTCTGACAGTTACAGTCTGGTAAAAGGATGGTAATAGGTGAGCCGCAATTCGTATAGAAGGAGGAATAGTGGGCAATTGAAATTGTGAGGAGGATGCTGCCGGAACGTCAGCTGATGTGCAGGGAGAGAGGAGGGGGCGGAGGGCGGGGGTGCCTTCCGAGTCTCCCTTTTTCATCTCAGTTAGAACCAATGCCACAGCAGCTGAATCGGGAGTAGACTGCTCTGCTTTTTTTTTCAAGTGCAATGTATGTGACGGTGTCACACGGTGCTATAGCAAAAAGCTTCTTTTTAAGTATTTAAGTACCTCATCCCACAGCTGGGCTGCAATTTTGTCCTGTGCTTCGGAAGTAAAAGCTTAGTTGCCATGGGGATGGTTCCGGGCCCAGGCTAATAGCCCTTTTAAGATCCCAGAATTGCCAGTATTACCTCTCACGGAGAGGATAGTTTGTTACCCATGCTTCGTGCATTAGTGTACATGCACTTCAGCTGGGCTGCTGGTTTCACCTCCGACTCTAGCTTGTCGCCCCCAGACTCTTGTCTGAGAGGACTATTTTCAGCCCCTTCCCCCTTCGAAACTAGTTTAAAGCCCTGTCGATGAGACCCGCCAATTCCCTACCCAGGATCTTTTTACCTTTGGGGGACAGGCTGTTCTCATATGCAGTGATCTTTCCCCTTCTCTGGGACAGATGTACTCTATCTGTTACCAGCTGGCCTGGTGCAGTAGAAAGTTTCCCAATATCAAAAAAACCAAAATTCTTTTGACTGCACCAGCCTCTAAGCCACTTGTTGACTTCAGCTGCTGACCTGTTCCTTATGGTATTCCCTCCTGCAGTTAAGGGTATTGATGAAAAAATTATTTGTGCCCCTGACCCCTCAACCAGGTCTCCCCTTGCTGGCGATGTCAGAGGAAGATGTTGATGAACGGGATCGAACACACTGAGGCACAGGCTTCACTGTCCTTTTTTGGCTTTTTCTCTGCTTGCGGCGAATCAGCAGTGGTGGCGGCTGGCAAATGCGGTGTGGTCGCCGCAAGATGTATCGGGGGCGGCCCCAGTCCATCAGTCGATACTTTTCAAACACATCGTTCAGCTGCAACTCGGATAGAACTGGGACTGCATCTCGTTTTGACATATTCACTGTAACTGCAGCAGCCATTCGCTGTTCTAACTTATATTTTTTGATACAGTTTATGCATTCTCACCATGGCTTTTGTAGCTTCATAGCAGTTTTATCACCATCAATGACCCAGTCCCAGTTTGTTTCCATATTCTCTCCAACAAGTTTCATCAAAATAACTACCTCCGCTAGGGAAATACCCCAATGCGGATCCATGGGCCAAAAGCCCAGGAATTACTTTGGGCGATATCTCCACCTTACGCTTTTCTAAAAAGCATTGAAATAAGGAGAGCGCTACCTCTTTTTCCATATTCACCGACGTCCGCGAACTTCACTGCCGCAATCCGTTACCCGTCAGTGTCCGCTGCTCCTTTCCTTAGGCCCCCTGATACCGGCCCGCCCAAGCTCACTGCCAGCCCACCAAGTCTAGCCCACCGATCCTTTCCTCAGGCCCGCCAATATCGGTCCGCCCAAGCTGCCGTCGGCCTGCCAAGTCTAGCCTGCCGACCTTTTCTGCAGGCCTGCCAATATCAGCCCGCCAAGACTGGCCCGCCCGAGCCTTCCTCCGCGGTCGGCTCACCCATAATTCCTGGGTGCGATCTCCACTGTCATCCCCATCGACACGACTCAGAGTACCCGCAGAATCGGGTCCCTTTTCGAGGTGCCACTTGACGAGAACAGAGACAGGGATGACAGCACTCAATATGAGTGACAGTAATCATCCCACTTTATTGTTTCACACTTCATTATTTATAGTTGTGTGTATTCTAATTTAACACATACTATTGGTTTCTCTCTAAAAAGTTACATCATTGTTTTCACAACTCTGTGGAATTTTTCTACTTAGTCTAATTGCTCTTTTTCCCAGCTCTCGCCTCCTCCTTATCTTGCTTGCCTCCCTTCTCAGGGGCAGCTTGACTTCAGTATACCAAGCAATCAGCACTTTCCCACAGCTCCTACTCCACCGCTATATTATCAACAGAGAATCCTTCAAGGCCTGAATTGCACAGGTGTTCCTGGGACTCATGTCCCCTCTTGCTTAAACCAAACCCCAACACCCTCCTACAGTAAGCAGGGACATCCCCAGCTAGATCGGGTTGCTCAGAGCCCCATTAAGCCTGACCTGTAATGTCTCCAGCCATGGGGAGTTGTGATGAAAGTTAAACTTTGTGTTGTTTTAAAGGCTAAACTTCATAAATTAAAAATGGATTAACAATACAATTTTTAAATTTTGGGAGGTCTAATTTCCCCTCATTGAACCACTGAGCATTTCAGTTTAAGTATCCCAGAGAGCACAGAAAAGCAGTGCAGTCAGTTACCAGAAGCACTGCAGTCAGACATGCAATATGCTGATCTACTAAAAATTCAGTGCACTGATTCAGTCATCATTTATGATGTTAACTTTTAACAGGCAGGTTTCATATTGGCTCAGATTGGTTTTATTTGCATCACTCCAGCTTCATGTCAGGTGCAAAAGCCATACGTCACCTACTCTGTCAGGCACAGGCCATCCTACCAACACAGTTTTTGAGAACTTGGTCTGTTTCTTAGTGAGCAACACTCGCAACCATTTTCTGCAGCAGATTATGCTAAACTCAAAACCCATTTCCCTTTATTTGACTGTTTTGCCTTGTCTCTACTTTAAGCATTGCATTTAACTATGCACTTTCATACCAGGTCCTCTTTAATTATTCATTATATTAGTGAAGCAAATGTTGACTTGAAATATTTGATAAACAAGGGAAAATCTCTTTATCTGCAAGTGTGCTACAGATGCAGTCCTCACTCATGATATTTTTACAGAAGAAGAAGTTTGTAAATGTTTGACAGGAGAAGCGGGATTTGTCTGACCGACTTCAGATGTTCCACTGTAAATTTCTGTCCATGAGCTAAGTTGTCTAGACTCTTTTTATAGTTGATGGAGAAATACAGGCACTTCAGGATGCATTTTTCCTTATTCTACTGTCCACAACAGCTCTGATATTGCACCCTGAAAGTGCCTGCTTCCTTCCACTTGTTGTAAAGGTAGCCCAAAGTGACTAACATGATGCAGGGTGTCCAGGGTATGTCTGACCTAGAAAACTAAAATTTCAGGGATCATTCTCTGTGTGCCCGGTTGACGCTGTCCCCTTAAGAAAGGGAATATGGTGGACGGAAGTTGGTAAACGGAAGGAATATTCTAAACTAATTTTCATTGGTCAAGTGGGAGGAAGCACCATCTGAACTGAGACTGAAATGGGCATTTCCAGCACTTCTCGGTCACTCTTGCTTCCGCATCTCCTTCGGTGCAGCAGCTTTCTGCCTGTGCTGGGCTTTCTGCCAAGGCTCCGGCCTTGAAAAACTGATAAGGCCTGTATTAACTGCTTACAATTAACGCAAACTGCTTTTAACTTCTTTCTTTCTCTTTCTCCCTCTTTTCCGAACTATTCTGGGGAAAGGGGGGAAGAGAGGGGAGAGCGGAGGTGGGGAACTCCCTCGGCCGAGGGGGGTTACTTTCATTTCTGTGTTACTCTGTTGTATATCTTTGTATATATTGTAGATATTGTAAATTTGTAAATATTCCCCTGCATATCCTTCATTGCTTTGTAAATATAGCTCCACTGCTTTGCTAATTCAGCTGGTGAGTTTTTTTTTCCTTTCCCTTCAATTTTTCTTTCCCTTTTACCTTACAAGGGGGAAGGGAAGAGGCTTCTCGGCCTTACCCTTTCACCCACCACACTCTGGCACTGAAGAGGAGAGGCAAGGAGTAGCACTAAATGCTCTTGCCCTCTAAACTACTGATGATACTACAAAGTGACTGCTACCACCCTGAGCTGAGCCCTCTAGGCCTTTGGGAGAGAGCACTCGATGGCCCAAGTCAAAATAGTGCTGGGGGCTGTTGTAGCAGATGGTGTGTTCTACCAGTATGGATGGCCAAACTATAGAGGGAAACCATGGTAGCTGTCCCAGGAACAGCTGTATTGGAGACATGTCAATAAAACAGAATCCTATCAAATGTCTTGGAGGTGTTCAGGTCCTCTTCTGCTATTACTGCCTGTAAATGTGAATGATTTGATTGTCACTTGGATGCTGTCAGTATTTCTTCCACAGGGACTATGATTGCTGACTAGTGTCTGGCTGCTCTGGCCTTTTTTCTTATCCTTCCTGAAGCGTAAAGATATGGCTTCACAATCCATTCAGCAAGAAGGTGGATCATTTGCCTGTGTAGAAATTCTTCTATATTGATTTCTCTCTAGTGGATTTGTGCTGTTGGAAGGATTAAGCTTTTCGCTCACTATTTGGTGATTATTAAAATCCCTGAGAATAAGATTGCAAAATTACAATGCCTTTGCTAAACGTAAAAAGATTCCCAAATGAACTTTGGCTACTCCTTTGATGTCAAGACATGGCTTTTCCTGTCCATACGAGAGCCCATTGCCAACTGTACCCACCTAAGCAGCAGGATCCTTTTGTAAGCCCTGGTTGGAACACTAGCTGTCAATGTAACAGAAAAATCCAATCCTTTTTTCATCTACATTTGCATATTGGAAACACACCGTGCTATAGTCACTTTTTACTCAAGAAAACTGCCTTATTTGTAAGCAATTTCATTATTCTGATGCAAAATTTCTCACTTTCCATCTTTCAGTGCCTCAGTCTTGTTCCTGCAAAACTTTAAGTGCCACTGTCACCAAGAGCTATTGCTGTGGCTATGTACCTTGTATGCTAAATCTTTCAAAGACAAATTCTGATCACAGTCTTAGTGGTGCAGGCATAACATGACTGTGACCAGAGTCTGTGTGCTAGAAAAATAACACCTGAAGTAATTTCATACAGCTGGGGCACTTGATTCTTTTTTTTATTTATCTCAGCAGTTTCAGTGAGACTTCCCCATATAACAGCACAAATGAGAGGCAAGCCTCACCCTGAACACTGAAGATGAATAGAAATTAAAATAAAATTCAAAACTAAGGAATGGAAGTTTCAGTTCAAATGCAACACAAAAAAAATAACAAAAATGGGATGCGAGAATCTGAAGGGAATCTAGAAACCCTGGCATGATATTTCAACTCTTACTTTTAGCTTTGATATTTTGTTCTTTGATGATGCATTGCTGCCTATTTTTCTCTATATACCTTCTCTTCCATGTAAAAATACCAGTTTTCAATTAAGGAAGATTACTTTTGTAATGAGTGGTTAGTTTTTTATCCTTGATGCTTTAAAACAGAAGAAAATATTGATAGGGAGAGTGCTAATATATATCACAGGAAATTTCCTAAAGAGGAATACTCGGAAATTTGGGTCCCGATCAATTTTTGCACAAATGAGAGGTGCCATGAACAATTATATTCCCTATTAGTTAAATCTTTTGATGTTAGAGAACAAATGGAGGCACATCTGAAAACCGAAGGGATTCATAATGTGACTCAGTCTTTTTGCCTCTAGGTCACCACTTCAGAGTTGGTGTGGGCTAGTAGCAACTGAAAGTCATTATTCTCTGACAACTGTTTGGAGACCTCTGGGAAATGAGTTTGTATTAGCCTGCTACCAGTGACAGAGTGACTAATGCAGTATCATGTAATCTATCCTCCCTACAGGGGGTAATGGGTATTTTCCTCCACGATAGCAAACAGAGAGACTGTAGCTAAGACAGGCATAAAGTAAAATTATCATCCTGTCATTCTATCACCAGCCTCAGCTGTATTATTTATTTTCAGCCCCCAAAATGCTAATGCCATGTGCATCATGCCGCTGCAGTGTCTGGACACCAGTCTCAGGCAGTATCATCAGGATGCCTCAGCATCCCAGGGGCTGGCATCACTTTCTGTATTGGCAATGCTTATTTGGAAGGAAGAGCTGTGGAGGGGAAGGGAGATGAACCACTCTAACCACTCCCTAGGATTTGTCACTATTTTGTACTCTGCATGCTCTCTGTTAGGGTTTCTGTCCATTTCTGTATATGAAATGAGGGTACTAAGCAGTATAAATGACCTGTTAGTCAGCTTCCTCCTGCCCATTGCCTGACTCCCCTGCTTTCCTGAAATCTGGGCTTGATTTCTCAACTGGTAGCACCAGCACGTGCACAGATGACACAATAATGTCAACCAGAGTGTCCAAGGAAACTTTAGATGGGCCACCAAAGTAGACCATCATCAGCACTGGATGAGGGAAAGCTGGCGGAATGCATTTGGACCTTGTTGGCACTTTGCTTTTCTGCAAATGTTCACAAAGACTGTGTCTTCATTACATCTTTTGGTCCAGTACTAACACTTCCCAAACCCCGTTTTACTGTGCCATCAAACTTCAGTTTTAGAGACACGGACTCACATCACAGAGGAAACTATCTCAGTCTTGCCTGACCATATAAGAAAACTGTGGTCCAGCCTCCACTGGGGTTTCTTGTTATTTCCCTGGTGGAAGCTGACCGGTGGGGGAATCTCCACCCAGAAGTGCTTCCCTGGTGGACTTTGTTTCCCATGTTTTTCCCATCTGCCTCACTATGCTTTCAGCTGCCCTCATGACTGATATAGCCTTCTGCAGATAATGCAGAAGGTTTGTTTAATTAAAAAACAAAGGTTCAAGCCAGACACATTGTCCTCTAGAGAGGTCTGTTCCCCTCTACTGACTGAAAGCTACTCTGAATATAGCAGACTTAGGTGTGTACCTATCAGATGCCTAATGAAAGGATACTTGCATCTTAGCATGTGCATTTCTAGAGAGAGTTGACTAAATGGAGGCAATATTCAAAAGAAGCGAAAAATAAGACATTGGAGAGCTAGGTTGTAGACATGTGGGGGCTGGTCTCTTCTCCCAGGCAACCAGCACCAGAACAAGAGGACACAGTCTCAAGCTGCACTAGGGGAGGTTTAGACTGGATGTTAGGAAGAAATTCTTCATAGAGAGAGTGATTGCCCATTGGAATGGGCTGCCCGGGGATGTGGTGGAGTCACCATCATTGGGGGTGTTTAGGAGGAGACTGGATGGGGTGCTTGGTGCCATGGTTTAGTTGATTAGATGGTGTTGGTTGATGGGTTGGATGTGATGATCTCAAAGGTATTTTCCAACCTGGTCTGGTCTATTCTATTCTATTCTATTCTATTCTATTCTATTCTATTCTTATCAGTTTTAATTATATAGGAAAATAAAATTTAGTAGTATCTCAGTTATAGTCAATAAAAAGATTGAAATGTTTAAGAGTTTTAAAATCCAATGGAGAAGTACTTGACAAGAGCAGTGGTTGGAAACTGAAGACAGACAAACTATAATCCCTATAAAACACTGTGTCACCAAGGATAAATGAAGTTTAATGGTGATCCTAATTCAAAGCAGATCATTGCTGGGAGGTAAAAGTTATCACAAATTGCAACAAACATTTAAGCATTAGGACTACTCAAATATTTTGGTCAGACTTGAAGTGAGCTTAACTAGCCAATGCATAGTCTGAGCAATGACATTCCAAACTGTGGACTCAATTGCATATTAATAGGTACCTTGTGCCATTTGAGGAGTCCTGAGCAGTCTAGGATATCCACACAGACATGAAACAAAAACTACAGATGACCTTTTTGGAGTAGAAGGTAGAAACTAAGGATATATTAGCAAATTTGTAAGGGTGCTAGACTACGATGAGGAGGTGGCAGAATCTAGTCCCAGCTGTCTAGAATCTTCTTATAGACAGTGGAGAGTTGTAAGTAAACTGCCCAAAAATGGGAGTCTCAAACTAATCTGTTGAATCATAAGACACAAACACCTATTTGTCTCCCTGCATTGCAAAAGGAGATGTGCTGGGTTGAGGCAGCCCCCTTCCCCACTCCTGGCAACAATAAACACTCAGACAAACGGATTGCAAAAGTGATGGAAAGTTTAAATAGAAAGCAGTGAACTTTTACAGAAAGCCAAAAGAGCAGTGACAAGGAAAGATCCCAAAACAGACCCAGAGAGATCCCATCCCCACCTGAGGGTACCCCCAAGACCCCCAGGGCACCTTATTCCCCCTCCCACTGCTAGGCTAGTCTCAGCTGGCCAGATCTGAGACTGCCCATCCCCCCATGGCCTTGGGCCTAGCCAGGTCCAAAGCCAGGAGACATCTCCCCCAGTTACCGGCTGACAGAGGAGGAAGAAAAGAGATAGTGCTAGACTCCGCACTGGATCTTATAGTGGTGCAAAGGATTGTGGTATGAAATACTACATAATTTCCTGTGTCCACCCCTCTGGGCTGGACTTCTGGACACAGGAAGTAAACATTGCAGGGGGGCACCCATCTAAAACTGCAACAGGAGATCAGGGAAATTGGCTCAGATGTTGATATCTTGCTGTAGACATCAAAAGCTAAACAAGATGAATCCAACAAAATGACTAAATGAGAAACTCTGCTACTATAACAATGTTTTAAGATGTTTTCTTGGAAACTTATGTGACCGTTTGAGGTTGTCCCCTTAAGAAAGGGAATATGGTGGACGGATGTTTGTAAACGAAAAGAAGGATCTAAACTAATTTCATTGGTAGATTGGGAGGAAGCACCTTCTGAAATGGGAGTGCAGCAGAGTTTCCTGGGAATTCCTGCACTTTTGCAGTCAGTTCTGTCTTCCCCACCTTCAGCAGCAGCAGCTCGCTGTTTCTGGGCTTTCGGCCAAGGCTTGACCTTGAAACTGATAAACTGCAAGGCCTGTATTAACTGCTTTTCTAATTAACACATAACTGCTGCTAACTTTTTTCTCTTTCTCTCTCTTTCTAACCCGCTCTGGGTAAAGTGGGAGAGAGGGGGGAGCAGAGGTGGGGAACCCCCTCAGCAGAGGGGGGAACTCTCATTTCTGTGCCACTTTGTTGCATATTTCTGTATATGCTGTAAATATTGTAAATTTTGTATATATTTCCCTGCGTTTCCCTGCTTTGTAAATGTACAGCACCCATTGCTTTGCTAGTTCAGCTGTGACGGGTTTTTTTTTTCCCCCCTTCAATTTTCTTTCCCTTTACTTTACAGGGGGGAGGGAGGAGGCTTTTTGGCCTTACCCTTCCAACCCTACGGCAACTTAAAAGGAAGTTATTCCAGTGCTCTCAATGGAAAACAACATGCACTTCTTGAAATTAGAAATGGTCATTTCTCTCTCAGAAACAACCCGGGCCAACTTGTGAATTCTGATGAATGCATAGCTACTGATGTGCAGAGCAGGCTTCTTGCTACTCCCCAGGAGCCCCTTTTTTTGAATGTATATTCCAGCAGTTCGATAACAAGTCCATGGCAACATGAAAGTAGTTGTGCAATGTCCAGGCATAAACACTCTGAAAATTGCTAAGCAATACATAGTGAAGCAACCAGGAAAGAAAAGGAATGGAAGAAATAAACCAACCCAAATTGAGGAGAAGATCAGAAGACCATTTGCTCCAGTGGCCTTCAACATTGAGTTCCTGCTGCAGTTATAGGCAACATAAACCTTCCCTAACCCTTTCAAAGACTGTACTCTCTACTGCTCCTGCACAAGATTAATTCTATAGTGTAGGTATGAATCATGAAGGAAAGTACAGGAAAGTGGTAACAAAGACAAATGTGATGACTAAGGCTGGTAAAGGTCTGGGACATGGAAGACAGCCACGCCGGGGAAGGGCAGCCGTACTTTGCCTGTGTGCACACCAGGCTCTGGAAGAGAAGCACGTTGTACCACACCCTGCAAGCACAGCTGCCGGAGGAGTTATGGCTATAATTGAGAAGGGGCATGCAGAGGTCAAAATTATTTTTGGACAGCTGTGGTGGTTTAGGCTGGGTGCTGACCCGTGTGAGAAACTGGTTATAATATTTGGCTTTTGCAAGGGGAATTACTGGGTACCATTGGGTTCAATCGTTGGGCTGATTGGTTGGTTATGGTCTGTATTGTGTGGGGTATTGGGAGAGAAAGGTGGGGCGCCAACAGGTCTAAGGACTGGCCAGGTCAAAAGTGCAGGTTTTGTCTCGGTCCTGATGGAGAGGGGTGGGAGCGTGCTGGGGAATATATGAATATGTACATTTTAATATATTAATATGTATGTTTGCCGTCTATATAAGTCCAATTCGTGTTGTTAGGGTGCACCTCTAGCAAACTCGCTATGTGCCCAGCGCTATGTTGCCTTTATTTTATAATAAACTGGTTATAAATTTCAGCAGTGAGTTCATTTCTCACAATTTGGTGACCCCAACGTGATTACCCTGTGTCAAGGGTTGAGGGGAAGGCCCCAGTCTTCTCCCCCCCCCCATAAGTGAAGGGAAAAAAACCACAGCTAAGCACAGCCAGATGAGCAAGAGAATGTACTATATTTACAAGTGGGGCTGCAGGAGATATATATACACAATTTAAAGTATTTACAATATATATACAGAAATATACAACAAAGTAACACAAGAATGAAATTCCCCTCCCCCGCCAGGAGGAAGGGTTTTTCCCCCCTGTACCCCCTTCTCTCCTCCTTTTCCCCAGAGAGGGTTAGAAAGAGAGAAAAGGAATAATTGTTAATTAAAAGCAGTTATAATTAGAGCAAATGTGTTAGTAAGTTTAGTACAGGCCTTGCGGTTATCGGTTCCAAGGTCAGTCTGGCCGAAAGCCCAGAAGCTGTAAGCGGTGAAAGGAGGGGGAAAAAGTGCAAGACTGAGACAAGTCTCACTGGGAATCAAAACTTAAGGCAGTACTCTGCCTATCCCCCAATTAAATTAGTTTAGATCTGTCCTTTGTTTATAAAACATTCAGTCACAGCATCTCTTTCTTAAAGGCACAGCCTCAAACGGTCACACCCTGCCTGCGACGACTTCACCGACCCTTCGGAAGGGGGGGCACCCCCGCCAATTTCAGCGGCCTGGAAGAAGGATCCTGGAAGCCTCTCAGAACATGGGTAGGCGATCCAGCCAACGTTATAAGATAAAGGCAAGGGAAGGAGTTCCCAATTGTCGCGACTGCCTGTCTGTAAGTATTGTCTGGTTGGGTGGATATTGAGGTCAGTGAGAGTGTGTGTGTGCGTGAGACGTGGGCTGGACAGTCTGGATCCACGAAGCGAGTGCGGAGTCCTTCTAACTGCATTTCCAATATCCTGTGAGGGACTTGGCCAGTGAAGGGACGAAGCGGTTGGTGACCGAAAGCGTGGACCTTGGGAAATGGGGCAGGGGTCGCGTAAACAGACCAGCCCCAGGAAAAATGGGAGCGAAAGGGGACCCAGGGATATACCCCCGGACAGCCCCCTGGGGTTACAATTAGCGTATTGGGAAGAGAATCCTGATACGCGGGATAAAGATAAGGGAATAATGAGAGAAGATCAGATCAGACAATTTATTTTGGCCCCAATATGGGTCCTCGGAAGGATGGATCTGTCAGGCTCTCAACCTTTATGTTAACAGTAAGGAGCCTTTCAATCAGGAGGAGAGTGAATATGCCGTTTGGTGGAAAGGCAACGTCTGGTCAGCAGCGACAGTAACAGTTTTTAAGGTGGAGGAAGAGGAAGATCCAGAACCTGAAAAGTGGGAACCACTGAATCACTTACCCCCACCTTATAACCCTGCAGTACCAGCAGCCCCCATCCTCCCTACAGTCCCCGTCCTCCCTGCAGCCCCCGTCCCCTCGGCAGCAACGGCCCCCGCCCCCCTGCAGAGGGGCACACTAGCCTAACCCTTAGTCCTCCCCCGTCTAAATCCACCCGCCAAAGGAGAGGAGGTAGGCAAACTAGAAGACAGGCAAATGTCATGGTTTTAGAGGAAGAGCCTACTGACTCAGACAATCCACATGAAAGAGTGCCATTATATCCTTTGAGAGAGGTGCCCCTGGGGGGAACGAATGGGGGAATTGGATATGTAAATGCCCCTCTCACTTCTACTGAGGTGAGAAACTGTAAGAAGGAATTAAAAGGTCTCCTGGAAGACCCAATTGGAGTAGCAGAACAATTTGATCAATTTTTGGGGCCGAATATTTACACATGGGAAGAAATGCAATCAATCATGGGAATCCTTTTTTACTTCAGAGGAAAGACAGATGATTAGGACAGCTGGAATGAGGATTTGGGAAAGGGAACATCAGCAGGAACCTCCAGGTGATCAAGAGATGCCCCTAACTTCTCCTAATTGGAACCATAATGATGATAGGGGCAGACAAAACATGAATGAATATCGAACCTTGATTATTAGAGGCATAAAGGAAGCAATACCCAGGGGGCAAAATGCAAAAAAAGTATTTGATAGCCAACAGGGAAGGGAGGAAACCCCTACTGATTGGCTTGAGAGGTTACGGAAAAATATACAGTAATATTCAAGAATAGATCCCATCAGTCAGGATGGCCAGATATTGTTAAAGGCAAATTTTGTCATTCATTCCTAGCAAGATACTAGAAAGAAATTGGAAAAAATAGAAGATTGGCAAGATAGAGGACTTCAAGAATTATTGAGGGAAGCACAGAAGGTGTATGTGCGTAGAGATGAGGAAAAAGCAAAAGCTAAGGCCAAAATTATGGTAGCCATCATGAGGGAAGCAGGTCAGGCGGGGAAACCTGAGAAGAAAACACAATTCTCCCACCCTCCACCTCCTCGACCTATGAGGGATAAAACCCCCAGGCCTCACTGGGACGCGGGGAATGCTCAAACTGGAAGTAAGGGTACTGAATGTTATTATTGTGGGAAAATTGGGCATTTTAAACGAGATTGTCAAAGGAGGAAGAGAGATCTTAAAGTTTTTGAGGAAGATCAGCAATAGGGGTGTCAGGGGCTCTTTTACCTGGGGCAAAAATACCAACAGGAGCCCCTGATAAAAATAAAAGTAGGACCCCAGGAAGAAATTTTAGAATTTTTAGTAGATACAGGAGCTGAACGTACTTGTGTTACCAAGGTTCCTGAACGGTGTGTGGAGAGTAAAAATACTTGTGGTGGGTGGAAGGGTAAAGCCAAGAAGCCTCCTCCCTTCCCCCTTGTAAGGTAAAAGGGAAAAGAAAAATTGAGGGGAAAGGAAAAAAAAACCTCACCAGCCGAATTAGCAAAGCAGTGGAGCTATATTTACAAAGCAGTGTAGGATTTTGCAGGGGAATATTTACAAATTTACAATATCTACAATATATACAAAGATATACAACAGAGTACCACAGAAATGAGAGTAATCCCCCTTGCCGAGGGAGTTCCCCTCCGCTCTCCCCTCTCTTCCCCCCCTTCCCCAGAGTAGTTCGGAAAAGAAGGAGAAAGAAGAAAGAAAGAAGTTAAAAGCAGTTTGTGTTAATTGGAAGCAGTTAATACAGGCTTGGCTTTTCTTACCTTCAAGACCGAAGTCTTGGCAGAAAGCCCAGCACAGAGATAGTTGCTGCCCAAAGGAAAGGCGGAAGCAAGACTGACCGAGAAATGCTGGAAATGCTCATTTCCACTCCCAGTTCAGAAGGTGCTTCCTCCCACTTGACCAATGAAAATTAGTTTAGACTATTCCTTCCGTTTACCAACTTCCGTCCACCATATTCCCTTTCTTAAGGGGGCACCGTCAACCGGCCACAGTCCACCCCTTCTAAACAATTTCATTGGCTGTTCACACAGTCTATCCAATCCAAAATGATATTTACAGTTTGTGAGTAAAGTTCATAGTCCATTCCGGCTATGCTCAGATGTAGATGATTCAAAAGTCCAAGAAAATCAGAAAATGAGAAAAATGGAAAACAGTTTATTTCTTCACCGACGAAGCGAAGAAAAAGGGAAACAGGGAAAACTCAGGGTTCGTGCACTGTAGATTCCTCGTTGATTCTTCTTTTGGGCACGATGTAGCTGTACAACAGTTCGAAGTTAACCTCTTTCACCTAAAGTTAAATTTCTTTGTGGAATACACTGAATTTCACCATTCTCTTGCATTACCCAATAAGTGTGACCCGGACCTTCAGCTGAAACCACCCCTCGGACAGGTTTAGCCTCTCCTGAGGGTGAAAATACCCAAACAGTTTTACCTAACAGATTCTTTTCTCTAACAACAGGAACTCTATCACCTTCTACTTTCCGTAGCAAATCTGAATGTGCAGGTCCAGCTCGGTTCACTGAACCTCTGCTATTTACCAGCCAGGTTGCTTGTGCTAAATGTTTTTCCCAGTTTTTCAAAGATCCACCCCCCATGGCTTTAAGAGTGGTCTTCAACAAACCGTTGTAGCGTTCAATCTTCCCTGAAGCTGGTGCATAGTAGGGAATGTGGAATATCCACTCAATACCGTGCTCTTTTGCCCAGTTCTTTACAAGGTTGTTCTTGAAATGAGTTCCGTTGTCTGACTCAATCCTCTCTGGAGTTCCGTGTCTCCACAGTATCTGTCTCTCCAGACCGAGAATGGTGTTGCGTGCAGTTGCATGTGGAACTGGATAAGTATCCAACCATCCAGTGTTTGCCTCTACCATAGTAAGCACGTATTGCTTACCAGAACGAGAACGTGGTAGAGTGATATAGTCAATCTGCCAAGCTTCACCATACTTGTACTTGGACCATCGGTCACCATACCACAAGGGCTTAAGTCGTTTTGCCTGCTTAATAGCAGCACAAATGTCACAGTCATGGATGACTTGTGTGATAGCATCCATGGAAATGTCTATGGATCTGTCACGAGCCCATTGGTATGTTGCATCTCTGCCGTGATGTCCTGATGAATCGTGAGCCCACCGAGCTAAGAATATCTCACCTCGGTGTTTCCAGTCGAGATCGAGATTAGAGTCCATGTCTACTTGAGAAACTCTTGCAGCTAGATCTACCTGATGGTTGTGTTGCTGTTCCTCAGTAGCTTTGCTCTTAGGAATGTGAGCATCGATGTGTCTCACCGTCATTGGAATTCTCTCGATTCGATCAGCAATGTCCTGCCACAGATCTGCTGCCCAAATGGGCTTTCCTTTCCTCTGCCAACCACTCTTCTTCCAGTTCTTTAGCCAACCCCATAGAGCATTGGCTACCATCCATGAGTCGGTGTAGAGATAAAGCTTTGGCCATCTCTCACGTTCAGCCACGTCGAGAGCTAGCTGGACAGCTTTTACCTCTGCAAACTGACTGGATTCTCCTTCTCCATCTTTCGCCTCTGCAACTCGACGCGTTGGACTCCACACTGCAGACTTCCACCTTCGCTTGTTTCCAACAAGACGACAGGAACCGTCTGTGAACAAAGCATATTTCTTTTCATCATCAGAAAGGTCATTGTAAGGAGGAGCTTCCTCAGCACGAGTTACTTTCTCCTCTGGAGGTTTAGCACAGTTGATACCTTCAGGCCAACTTGAGATCACCTCCACTAGACCAGGTGTCTCAAGATTTCCCATTCGAGCTCTCTGTGTTATCAGAGCCATCCACTTGGACCATGTGGAGTCTGTGGCATGATGTGGTGTGGAACCTTTGCCTTTGAACATCCAATTCAAAACTGGTAATCTGGGAGCTAAGAGAAGTTGTGATTCAGTTCCAATCACTTCAGAAGATGCTTTTACTCCTTCATAGGCAGCTAGAATTTCTTTCTCTGTTGGAGTATAATTAGCCTCTGAACCTCTGTAACCTCGACTCCAGAAACCAAGAGGTCGTCCACGTGTCTCACCTGGAGCTTTTTGCCACAAGCACCAGGTTGGACCATTGTCACTTGCAGCCGTGTACAAAATGTTCTTAATGTCTGGACCATCTCAGACAGGTCCCAGACCCATTGCTTGAATTACCTCTTGCTTTATCTGGTCAAAGGCTGCTTGTTGTTCAGGTCCCCAGTGGAAATGGTTTCTCTTTCGAGTCACATCATACAGAGGTTTCACCATCTGACTGTATCCAGGAATGTGCAGTCTCCAAAATCCCACTATCCCCAAGAAACGTAGGGTCTCTTGCTTGTTTGTGGGATTTGCCATGGTAGAGACTCTGTTTACCACATCCACTGGAATGTGTCGGCGTCCATCCTGCCACCGCACTCCCAGATATTGAATTTCTGTGGTAGGTCCTTTCACCTTGTCTCGTTTGATGGCAAAACCTGCATTCAGAAGAATATCAATGACTTTGTTACCTTTCTCGAAGACTTCCTCAGCAGTTTTACCCCAGACGATGATATCATCGATGAATTGGATGTGTTCTGGAGCACCGCCTTTCTCCAGAGCATCATGGATCACTGCATGACAGATGCTTGAGCTGTGGATCCAGCCCATTGGCAGTCTGTTGAAGGTGTACTGGATTCCTCTCCAGGTGAAAGCAAACTGAGGCCTGCATTCCTCTGCTATGGGAATAGAGAAAAATGCATTAGCAATGTCTATGGTAGCATACCATTTGGCCTCTTTGGATTCCAGCTCATACTGTAGCTCCATCATGTCTGGTACTGCTGCACTCATAGGTGGTGTCACTTCATTCAGGGCTCGGTAGTCTACTGTCAGACGCCAGTCTCCATTCTGCTTCCGCACAGGCCACACTGGACTGTTGAAAGGTGAATGAGTTTTGCTGACGACTTTCTGACTCTCCAACTGATGAATCAGATTCTGAATGGGCAACAAAGAGTCACGGTTGGTTCTGTATTGTCTGTGATGCACAGTCTGAGAAGCAACCGGCAATTTAATGTCCTGTATCTTATGTTGTCCCACAACTGCAGATTCATCAGAAAGTTCAGGTCTAGCAGATAGCTTCAATTTCTGTCCATCAATTTCTATTGAAGCTACTCCAAAAGCCCATTTGTAGCCTCTTGGGTCTTTGAAACGCGCTTCTCTCAGAAAATCAATTCCCAAAATACAAGGTGCATCAGGTCCGGTCACAACTGTATGTTTCCTCCATTGTCTACCAGTTAAACTTATATTAACCTCTACTTTACTTAACTCTTGAGATCCACCAGTGACTCCCAGAATAGTTATGGACTCTGATCCCTGATAATTTGATGGCATTATGGTGCACTGAGCTCCCGTGTCAACCAAGGCCCTGTACTTCCGAAATTGTGAAGTGCCAGGCCACTGGATGTACACATCCCAATAGATTCTATTATCTCTGTTATCCCTCTCCTCCCCTGGCGGGAGGCAGGGCACCCCCTAGTTATGGGGAACATGCGCACATGTGCATTGCACATAGTTTGCAGGGTTATAACTTTGCATGTTATAACTGGAGCCACTGTTGGAGCCATAAGAGTTGTTCTGGGGAACTGTGGAAGTAACAGCTACCCTTCTGGTATTGCTACCTCGGGTTCTGCCACTTTGCAATTCCCTCAGTCTCCTGAAAAGATTAGAAGTTGGTTGGCCATCCCAGCGGTTCATGTTCTCACCAAACTGATCACGCAGAGTTATCCAAATAGTTCTACGTGATTGCCTTGGTGGTCTGTTTTGGAACGACCTGTTCTGGAATGACCTGTTTTGGAATGACCTCCTTGGAGGACGTGTATTCCTCACAGATGAAACTTGTACCGACCTGGAGGGAGAATTGAAATTATCCCTTTGTGCCAATTGGTATATGGAATCTTTTAACTCTCTTATGCAATTCTGAATATCTCCAGACATAGTTTTAATGGCCGAAACCAAAGAACCACGTGTCATGCTATCCTCCAATTGTCTCATTTGATCACTGAATTGGCCAACCGTGGGAGAAGCTCCACCATAACCTCTTGACACAATTCTGCTTGCCAGAATGTTTGCATAATTGGAAGGAGCAAGTTTGATGATCTTTTTAGCAAGACCAATACCCACAGGAATGTCATCAGGATTCAGAGTTTCATGTTCACCATAGAGTAGCTCTCTAACAGCAAATTCTCTCAAGTGCTTAATTCCCTCATCTATGGTAGTCCAGGGTTTAGGATTCCATGGAAGATCATCTCGGGAAGGGTATCTCAGGGCAACCGCCATTAAAAGGTTTATCCACAGATTGACTTTACCGAGAACCCTGCTTATTTGTCTATCTATTCCATTATGCTTCGAGAGAGTTCCTAACTGAGCTGCTGACTTGTCTCCAACTGTTAGAGCTGGAGCACCTGTATCATAACACCTACTAAGCCAAGCTAGAACTGGCTCCTTATATGCCCTGGTGAAATCTTTATGGACATTTCGCAATTCTTCCCGTGGAGAAGAACACTCCAAAATATCATCTTCCTCCTCGTCTCCCTGAAGTCTTTGCCCATATAATCCTGCTGTCATTCTCCTAAGGATCTCTTTAAGCTGAGAACCACCTTTGCCAGCTGCTTTCCTAGCTTCATCTGTATCCCGCTTTGATCTCACTAGGTTAGCTAGATCTTTAAAACAAACCACCTCTTCCTCCTGAGCAGGATCTCTTAGAGTAGAGGGCCCCTCACCAGGATCAGTCTCCAGCTCCTCTTCTTCTCCATCTTTGCCCTTTGCACCTCTAGTCTTTAAAGGAGCCACCTTAACTGGAGCTGTGTTTGAATTTACAGCCACCTTAACGGAAGCTGACAGGTCCTGAGATAAATCAGCTGCTGGGGCAGTGACTTCCGGTCCCACCGAGGGAGTGGGTGGAAGTGACGTTGCTCCGTTAATGGCCGACGGAGAAGAAGAAGAAGAAGGAGTAGGAGAAGGAGTAGGCGCCATGTTGATACCAGCTGCCGCCCTTGGCAGCTTGCTAGAATCAGCAAAGTCATTCAGAGCTGCTTTACCAATTAACTTTTTAGCCTTCTTTTTAACTGACAGAGAGTCTCCACCTTCCTCATCACTAGATGACTCTGGAACTGATCTCGAGCTAAGGCGTTTTCTTTTTGATCTAGTTTTAATAACAAAACAAGCTCTGGACACCTTTCTTTCTCGCCGCAAAGAAATCAGGAGATACACGATAATGATCACCAGCAGCAGAATTATAGACATGAAATAAATCACCTTTGGATCCCAGGCATCACTTAAAGTTACTCTCTCCTCAGGCGGAATCTTAAAACCCTTTATCTCAATTGGGAGAGTGGTGGAGGTAACATTCCTGTATCTCACTGGCCATAGGAAATTAATGCATTTTCCATACCATAGTTTAACTCTATACATAACCCACA
This sequence comes from Melanerpes aurifrons, assembly GCA_011125475.1. Taxonomy (NCBI): domain Eukaryota; kingdom Metazoa; phylum Chordata; class Aves; order Piciformes; family Picidae; genus Melanerpes; species Melanerpes aurifrons. The sequence goes on along the minus strand of WWNC01000118.1, from coordinate 588,530 downwards.
TATAAATTGTCCACACCAAATATTTACCCAAGTAATCCAAAAGCAAACCCAAACAATATCTGTAAACCAGAGCCCCAAAAATTAAAAAGAACAATCGCTCCACAAACCACAATGCCTTCATGTTTGCTAATTCAGCTAGAAAACACTAAATCAATCAAGTAATAAATTAAACTAATTATCTGCCCCACGTTGGGCGCCAAGAAAAAAAATGTGGTGGGTGGAAGGGTAAAGCCAAGAAGCCTCCTCCCTTCCCCCTTGTAAGGTAAAAGGGAAAAGAAAAATTGAAGGGAAAGGAAAAAAAAACTCACCAGCCGAATTAGCAAAGCAGTGGAGCTATATTTACAAAGCAGTGTAGGATTTTGCAGGGGAATATTTACAAATTTACAATATCTACAATATATACAAAGATATACAACAGAGTAACACAGAAATGAGAGTAACCCCCCTTGCCGAGGGAGTTCCCCACCTCCGCTCTCCCCTCTCTTCCCCCCCTTCCCCAGAGTAGTTCAGAAAAGAAGGAGAAAGAAGAAAGAAAGAAGTTAAAAGCAGTTTGTGTTAATTGGAAGCAGTTAATGCAGGCTTGGCTTTTCTTATCTTCAAGGCCGAAGTCTTGGCAGAAAGCCCAGCACAGAGATAGTTGCTGCCCAAAGGAAAGGCGGAAGCAAGACTGACCGAGAAATGCTGGAAATGCTCATTTCCACTCCCAGTTCAGAAGGTGCTTCCTCCCACTTGACCAATGAAAATTAGTTTAGACTATTCCTTCCGTTTACCCACTTCCGTCCACCATATTCCCTTTCTTAAGGGGGCACCGTCAACCGGCCACAGGTTTTAGGGGCAAAGGGGGAAGGGTTTAAAGTCCCTGTAGTTAAGGATGTTAAATTAGAAACCGAGGTTATAATTGGGGTAGGAGGTATTTTGGTAGTGCCAAGTGCAGGATATAATTTACTAGGGAGAGATTTACAGGTTCAGTTGGGCATAGGGGTAGTTCCAGAAGAGCAGCAGATGAGGGTGAGAATATTACAATTAAACACTGAGGATGAGGCAGAGATTAACCCAGAAGTCTGGGCCAGTGAAGAAAATAGAGGGAGCTTGGACATTGAACCTATACAAGTAACTATAGAGCAACCAGAACGCCCTATCAGAGTAAAACAGTATCCCATATCTAAAGAAGGGAGAGAGGGATTAAAGCCAGTTATAGACCGCCTCCTTAAAGAGGGAACCTTGGAACCTTGTATGTCCCCGCATAACACACCCATACTACCAGTAAAGAAAGAGGATGGAACTTACAGGCTGGTGCAAGACCTGCAGGAGGTGAATAAGAGAACTGTGACTCGGTTTCCTGTAGTTTCTAATCCTTACACATTGTTGAGTCACATACCTCCAAATCATAAATGGTATAGTGTAATAGATCTTAAAGATGCCTTCTGGGCCTGCCCATTAGCTGAAAACAGTAGAGATATCTTTGCCTTTGAATGGGAAGATCCAGTCACCAGGAGAAAGCAACAATTGAGGTGGACCAGATTGCCGCAAGGTTTTACTGAATCTCCCAATCTATTTGGTCAAAACCTGGAAAAATTGTTATTATCATTTCCACAGGAAAAGGATGTTTTAATCACACAATATGTAGATGATTTATTAATTTCAGGAGAAGGGGCAGTTGAAGTTAGAAGGACCACCATAAACCTCTTGAATTTCCTGGGAAATTCGGGATTAAGGGTATCTAAAAGCAAATTACAATTTGTGGAACCTGAAGTTAAATATTTAGGACTATGGTTAAGTAATGGAGCCAGGAAGATAGATCCTGAAAGAATAGAAGGGATTATATCTCTCCAAGCCCCTAAAACAAAGAGACAAGTCAGAAGATTATTAGGGTTACTAGGATATTGTAGATTATGGATTGAGAGATATAGCCAGTTAGTCAAGTTTTTATATGAAAAATTAGTAGGAGCTAACTTTGTTTGGACAGGGGAAGACGAGGAGAAATTTGAAACAATTAAAAAGGCTTTGACTACTGTGGCAATGCCAGCGACGAGCAGTGTGAGCAATCTGGCAGTGCAGGCCTAGAGCCTGACATGGTAGTAGGCCATGCTCAGCATAAATGCAGAGCCAGCTAGCAGTGGAGCAAAACAGTGCTGTGCCTGCAGCATGTAACTAAAACAAGACACTGGTAGCTATAAACATGGACAGTTATCTTGGGACAACAGGACATGCACCTGCATCAACAACCTTGTTGTGTCATTAGTAGTTGGACCAATAATCTGTAATAGTGCAATGTGTGGTCACTCAGAGGGAACCAAAGGAGCTATGCCAACAGGGCACTCCAAGTTTATATAAGTTGTAGCAGTTGCCTTGCTACGCACTCCTGCCTTTCCTGTCTCCTGTTTCTTCTACACTTTACTATGCTATACTTGCACTACAGGCCTACTCCATAGGCCTGCACCTCAGGCCTGCACCATCGGCCTGCAACACTGGAACAATAAAGGAACAATACTCGATCACATTGGTCAGCTGTATTGATTCCTATCTCCGTCATCTACAGACTACTGCTCCAGTTTTGAGCCTCCCTTCCCTGGATATGCCATTCCAACTCTTTGTTAATGTGGAAGGAGGGGTGGTTTATGGAGTTCTGGCTCAAGAATGGGGAGGGTCACGTAAACCAGTAGCATACTTACCAAAGTTATTAGATCCTGTAAGCCAAGGTTGGCCGGCATGCATTCAAGCAGTGGCAGCCACAGCACTCATGGTGGAAGAAAGTAGAAAATTAACACTAGGAGGAAAATTGGAAGTATATACTCCCCATTCAGTGAGAAATATGCTGAATCAAAAAGCAGAAAAATGGATAACTGATTCTAGGATTTTAAAATATGAAGCAATCTTGATTGATGGTCCAGATCTAACAATCTCCACTAGCCAAAGTCTAAATCCAGCTCAATTTTTATACGGGGAGCCTACTGAAGCTTTAGTACATGACTGTCTGGAGGTTATTCAATACCAGACTAAAATAAGGGAAGATTTATTTGAACAGGAATTTCCAGAAGGGGAGAAATATTTTGTGGATGGGTCCTCTCGGTGTGTAAATGGGAAATGCTTGTCAGGATATGCAGTGGTTGATGGGTTAAGATTGGAAATGATTGAAAAAGGGAACTTACCCTCCCATTGGTCAGCTCAGACCTGTGAGTTATATGCACTGAATCGGGCTTTGCACCTTTTAATGAATAAAGTAGGAACCATTTATACAGACTCTAAGTATGCTTTTGGAATAGTTCATACATTTGGAAAAATTTGGGAAGAAAGGGGGATGTTAAATTCAAAAGGGAAAAATTTGATTGATGAAGCCCTAACCAAGGAAGTCTTAGAGGCATTGAAACTACCAGAAGAAATAACGGTGGTTCATGTAAAAGGACATCAGAAGGGAACTTTGTTAATCATTAGAGGGAACAACTTAGCTGACAGTGAAGCTAAGCAAATAGCAGAAGGAGAGGAGAGCGTCCTCCATATACAGGTAACAGCATCAGATGAACAGGAGGAATCACCAGTATTCACTCCTACAGAGGAACTGGCACTTGAAAAGATAGGGGGAAGGAAAGATGAAAAAGGGATCTGGAAGTTGGAGGATGGGAGACAAGTGATTTCAAAAGCCTTAGCCCGAAAAATCCTTGAGTGATTACACCTTAACACCCATTGGGGAACAAGAGCTCTGTGCGATCATTTCCTATGGGATTATGGCTGTATTGGAGTTTATGAGATGACTAGGCAGGTAGCCAGCAAATGCCTAGTATGTCAAAAAGTAAACAAGAAAGTCATGAGGCAGGTTCCATCTGGGGGACGTACCATATCCTTACGCCCCTTCCAAGCTATTCAAGTAGATTTTACTGAACTACCTCAGATTAACAGATGGAAATATCTCCTAGTTGTAGTGGATTATTTGACACATTGGGTAGAAGCTGTGCCGGTCTCCAGAGCAACCGCCAATGTAGTAACTAAAGTGATATTGGAAGACATAATTCCCAGGTATGGGTTGGTACACCGGATAGATTCTGATCAAGGCAGTCATTTTACATCAAAGGTGGTCCAACAATTAATGGACAGTTTGGGCATACATTGGGAACTTCATACCCCCTGGCACCCACAGAACTCGGGGAGAGTAGAAAGAATGAACCAAACACTGAAACAAACCCTTACCAAATTAATGATCAAGACCCAGATGACATGGGTTAAGTGCCTACCCTTGGCCCTGCTCCAGATCAGGACACAGCCGAGATCTGATGTTGGTGTATCACCTTATGAAATGATGTTTGGGTTACCTTATTTACAAGGTGGGAGGGAAATGGCTAATTATGAATTGGGGGACAAAAACATTAGAAATTATGTGGCGGTAATTGGGAGAACATTACAACATTTACGGGCTCAAGGGATGTTATCTCAGTCAGTTCCTTTGGATTTCCAAATCCACAAATTTAAACCGGGAGATTGGGTTATGATAAATATGTGGAAAGAGCAAACACTTACACCTCAGTGGAAGGACCCTTTCAGGTCTTGTTTACTACAGAGACTGCAGTGCGGACAGCCGAGAGAGGATGGACACACGCAACAAGAGTTAAAGGATCTGTGGATCCACCCACCGAATAGACTGTGGTACCCCAAATGGAGGACATAAGGATGGTCATCAGACGAGTTCCAGTATCACAGCAGGAGTGGTAATGGTCCTTGCCTGAAAACATAAAAATTCCCTGGACATGGTGTCCCAGGTTGAGGGAAGGCCTCAGTCTTCTCCCCCCCACAAAGTGAAGGGAAAAAAAAATGAAGGAAAAACCACAGCCGGATAAGCAAAGGAATGTGCTATATTTGCAAGCGGTTTTTAGGGGCTGCAGGATATATATATACACAATTTACAGTATTTACAATATATACATAGAAATATACAACAAAATGACACACCTCTCCTATGAGGACAGACTGAAGGAGTTGGGGTTGTTCAGTCTGCAGAAGAGAAGGCTCCGAGGTGACCTAATTGTGGCCTTCCAGTATCTGAAGGGGGCCTACAGGAAGGCTGGGGAAGGACTTCTCAGGATCTCAGGTAGTGATAGGACTAGGGGAATGGAATGAAGCTGGAGGTGGGGAGATTCAGGCTGGATGTGAGGAGGAGGTTCTTCACCATGAGAGTGGTGAGACCCTGGAATGGGTTGTCCAGGGAGGTGGTTGAGGCCCCGACCCTGGAGGTATTTAAGACCAGGCTGGATGAGGCTCTGGCCAGCCTGATCTAGTGTGGGGTGTCCCTGCCCATGGCAGTGGGGTTGGAACTAGATGATCCTTGTGGTCCCTTCCAACCCTGAATGATATTATGATACTACTATGAATGAGATTCCCCTCCCCCGTCAGGAGGAGGGTTTCCCCCCCTGTACCCCCTTCTCTCCCCCTTTTCTCCAGAGAGGGTTAGAAAGAGAGAAAAGGAATAATTGTTAATTAAAAGCAGTTATAATTAGAGCAAATGTGTTAGTAAGTTTTTGCAGGCCTCACGCTTTACCAGTTACAAGGTTACCCTGGCAGAAAGCCCAGAAGCCGCAAGCTGCAAAAGGAGGGGGAAAAAGTGCAAGACTGCCCGAAATCTCTGCCGGACTCAGAAATTAAAGTTGCTTTCTACCAATACCCCAATGAAATTAGTTTAGATCTGTCCTTTGTTTATAAAGCATTCAGTCACAGTGTCCCTTTCATAAAGGCACAGCCTCAAACGGTCACAGTCCACACCTTCTAAACAATTTCATTGGCTGTTCATACTGACCATCCAATCCAAGACAATATTTATAGTTCGTAAAGTTCATAGTCCATTCCGGCGATACACAGATGTAGATGATTCAAAAGTCCAAGAAAATCAGAAAATGAGAAAAACGGAAAACAGTTTATTTCTTCGCCAACAAAGCGAAGAAAAGGGAAACAGGGATTCTCAGGGTCTCTTAGCTGACTCAGGGCTCTCAGAGTTTGTGCACCGTAGATTCCTCGCAGATTCTTCCTTTGTACACGGTGTAGCTGTGCAACAGTTTGAAATTAAACTCTTTCAGCTAAAGTTAAATTTCTTTGTGGAATACACTGAATTTCACCATTCTCTTGCATTACCCAATAAGTGTTACTCGTACCTTCAGCTGAAACCACCCCTTGGACAGGTTTAGCCTCTCCTGAGGGTGAAAATACCCAAACAGTTTTACCCAACAGATTCTTTTCTCAAACAACAGAAACTCTGTCGCCTTCTACTTTCTGTAGCAGATCCGAATGTGCAGGTCCAGCTCGGTTCACTGAACCTCTACTATTTACCAGCCAGGTTGCTTGTGCTAAATGTTTTTCCCAGTTTTTCAAAGATCCACCCCCCATGGCTTTAAGAGTGGTCTTCAACAAACCGTTGTAGCGTTCAATCTTCCCTGCAGCTGGTGCATAATAAGGAATATGAAAAATCCACTCAATACCGTGCTCTTTTGCCCAGTACTTTACAAGGCTGTTCTTGAAATGAGTTCAGTTGTCTGACTCAATCCTCTCTGGAATTCCATGTCTCCACAGTATCTGTCTCTCCAGACCGAGGATGGTGTTGCGTGCAGTTGCATGTGGAACTGGATAAGTTTCCAAGCATCCAGTGTTTGCCTCTACCATAGTAAGCACGTATTGCTTACCAGAACGAGAACGTGGTAGAGTGATGTAGTCAATCTGCCAAACTTCACCATACTTGTATTTGGACCATCTGTCACCATACCACAAGGGCTTAAGTCGTTTTGCCTGCTTAATAGCAGCACAAATGTCACAGTCATGGATGACATGTGTGATAGCATCCATGGAAATGTCTATGGATCTGTCACGAGCCCATTGGTATGTTGCGTCTCTGCCTTGATGTCCTGACGAATCATGAGCCCACCGAGCTAAGAATATCTCACCTCGGTGTTTCCAGTCGAGATCAAGATTAGAGTCCATGTCTACTTGAGAAACTCTTGCAGCTAGGTCTGCCTGATGGTTGTGTTGCTGTTCCTCAGTAGCTTTGCTCTTAGGAATGTGAGCATCGATGTGTCTCACCGTCATTGGAATTCTCTCGATTCGATCAGCAATGTCCTGCCATAGGTTGGCTGCCCAAATGGGTTTTCCCTTTCTCTGCCAACCACTCTTCTTCCAGTTCTTTAGCCAACCCCATAGAGCATTGGCTACCATCCATGAGTCGGTGTAGAGATAAAGCTTTGGCCATCTCTCACGTTCAGCCACGTCGAGAGCTAGCTGGACAGCTTTTACCTCGGCGAACTGACTGGATTCTCCTTCTCCATCCTTTGCCTTTGCCTTTGCCTTTGAACATCCAATTCAAAACTGGCAATCTGGGAGGTAAGAGAAGTTGTGATTCAGTTCCAATCACTTCGGAAGATGCTTTTACTCCTTCATAGGCAGCTAAAATTTCTCTCTGTTGGAGTATAATTAGCCTCTGAACCTCTGTAACTTCGAATCTCTTAAGTTCAGCTACGTCGAGAGCTATCTGGACAGCTTTTACCTCTGCGAACTGACTGAATTCTCCTTCTCAATCTTTCGCCTCTGCAACTCGGCGTGTTGGACTCCACACTGCAGACTTCCACCTTCGCTTGTTTCCAACAAGACAACAGGAACCGTCTGTGAACAAAGCATACTTTTTTTCATCATCAGACAGGTCATTGCAAGGAGGAGCTTCCTCAGCACGAGTTACTTTCTCCTCTGGAGGTTTAGCACAGTTGGTACCTTCAGGCCAACTTGAGATCACCTCCACTAGACCAGGTGTCTCAAGATTTCCCATTCGAGCTCTTTGTGTTATCAGAGCCATCCACTTAGACCATGTTGAGTCTGTAAGCATGATGTGGTGTGGAGCCTTTGCATTTGAACATCCAATTCAAAACTGGTAATCTGGGAGCTAAGAAAAGTTGTGATTCAGTTCCAATTACTTCAGAAGATGTTTTTACTCCTTCCTAGACAGCTAGAATCTCTTTTTATGTTGGAGTAAAATTAGCCTCTGAACCTCTGTAACCTCGACTCCAGAAACCAAGAGCTCGTCCACATGTCTCACCTGGAGCTTTTTGCCACAAGCACCAGGTCGGACCATTGTCACTTGCAGCCGTGTACAAAATGTTCTTAATGTCTGGACCATCTCGGACAGGTCCCAGACCCATTGCTTGAATCACTTCTTGCTTTATCTGGTCAAAGGCTGCTTGTTGTTCAGGTCCCCAGTGGAAACTGTTTCTCTTTCGAGTCACATCATACAGAGGTTTCACCATCTGACTGTATCCAGGAATGTGCAGTCTCCAAAATCCCACTATCCCCAAGAAACATAAGGTCTCTTGCTTGTTTGTGGGATTTGCCATGGTAGAGACTCTGTTTACCACATCCATTGGAATGTGTCGGCATCCATCCTGCCACCGCACCCCCAGAAACTGAATCTCTGTGATAGGTCCTTTCACCTTGTCTCACTTGATGGCAAAACCTGCATTCAGAAGAATGTCAATGATTTTGTTACCTTTCTCGAAGTCTTCCTCAGCAGTTTTACCCCAGACGATGATATCATCGATGAACTGCATGTGTTCGGGAGCACCACCTTTCTCCAGAGCATCGTGGATTACTGCATGACAGATGCTTGAGCTGTGGATCCAGCCCATTGGTAGTCTGTTGAAAGTGTGCTGTATTCCTCTCCAGGTGAAAGCAAACTGAGGCCTGCATTCATCTGCTATGGGAATAGAGAAAAATGCATTAGCAATGTCTATGGTAGCATACCATTTGGCCTCTTTGGATTCCAGCCCATACAGAAGTTCCATCATGTCTGGTACTGCTGCACTCATAGGTGGGGTTACACATTAGTTATCTATGGATATCAGCGACGGAGATAGGAATCAATACGGCTGACCAATATGATCAAGTATTGTTCCTTTATTGTTCCAGTGTTGCAGGCCGATGGTGCAGGCCGATGGTGCAGGCCTAAGGTGCAGGCCTATGGAGCTGGCCTGTAGTGCAAGTATAGCATAGTAAAGTGTAGAAGAACAGGAGACAGGAAAGGCAGAAGTGCGTAGCAAGGCAACTGCTACAACTTATATAAACTCGGAGTGCCTTGTTGGCATAGCTCCTTTGGTTCCCTCTGAGTGACCACACATCGCACTATTATAGATTATTGGTCCAACTACTAATGACACAACAAGGTTGTTGATGCAGGTGCATGTCCTGTTGTCCCAAGATAACTTTCCATGTTTATAGCTACCAGTGCTTTGTTTTAGTTACATGCTGCAGGCACAGCACTGTTTTGCTACACTGCTAGCTAACTCTGCACTTATGCTGAACATGGCCTACCACCATGTCAGGCTCTAGGCCTGCACTGCCAGATTGCTCACACTGCTCGTCGCAGGCATTGCCACAAATCCCCCTTTTTGTTTTTGTGAGCAATCTGGTCATGGGAGTTGTTCTCATCCCATACAAGATGCTACTGCAAACACAGAAGCAAGCAAGGTAAAGCTAAGCTGTGTAGCAAAAGCAAGAGTTCTGTAGTGCAGCATCTCTAACAGACTGATGTAACCCATACAAGGCACAAAGCTTAAGTTGAACTTGTTACAATGCTCTACAGAGCTGGCATAATACATGGTCAGAGATAACAAACATTGTAAAGAAGAACTTAGTTTTTAACAGTTCCGATCTTTACATTTCACTCCTCTTATTGACAGAGAAGAGTTGATTATGCCTGAATGCATTGCACACAGAGATTGAGGCACAAATGCAATCTTTAGCACCGTCTCTTACAATAGAATAGAATAGAATAGAATAGAATAGAATAGAATAGAATAGAATAGAATAGAATAGAATAGACCAGGTTGGAAGAGACCTTCAAGATCATCGCGTCCAACCTAACACCCAACACCACCTAATCAACTAACCCATGTAACCAAGCACCCTGTCAATCTCCTCCTGAACACCTCCAGTGACGGCGACTCCACCACCTCCCCGGGCAGTCCATTCCAATGGGCAATCACTCTCTCTGTATAGAACTTCTTCCTAACATCCAGCCTGAACTTCCCCTGGTGCAGCCTGAGACTGTGTCCTCTTGTTCTGGTACTGGCTGCCTGGGAGAAGAGTCCAACCTCTGCCTGTTTACAACCCTCCTTCAGGTAGTTGTAGAGAGTAATGAGGTCACCCCTGAGTCTCCTCCTCTCCAGGCTAAGCAGCCCCAGCTCCCTCAGCCTCTCCTCATAGGACTTGTGTTCCAAACCCCTCACTAACTTCGTTGCCCTTCTCTGGACTCGTTCCAGCAAGTCAACATCCTTCCTAAACTGAGGAGCCCAGAACTGGACACAGTAATCAAGGTGTGGCCTAACCAGTGCAGTGTACAGGGGCAAAATGACCTCCCTGCTCCTGCTGGCCACACTGTTCCTGATGCAGGCCAGGATGCCATTGGCCCTCTTGGCTGCCTGGGCACACTGCAGACTCATGTTCATCTTACCATCAACCAGCACCCCCAGGTCCCTCTCTGCCTGGCTGCTCTCCAGCCACTCTGACCCCAGCCTGTAGCACGACATGGGGTTGTTGTGGCCAATGTGCAGAACCCGGCACTTGGATGTGTTAAATCTCATGCCGTTTGACTCTGCCCATCTGTCCAGCCTGTCGAGGTCCCTCTGCAGAGCCTCTCTACCCTCCAGCAGATCAACTCCTGTCCCCAGCTTCGTGTCGTCAACAAATTTACTGTGGGGGACGGTGTCAAAGGCCTTGCTGAGGTCCAGGTAGACTACATCCACAGGCCTCCCCACATCCACCAGGCGGGTCACCTGATCATAGAAGGAGATCAGGTTGGTCAGGCAGGACCTGCCCTTCCTAAATCCATGTTGGCTGAGCCTGATCCCTTGGCCATCCTCTAAGTGCTGTGTTAATGCACTCAGGATGACCTGTTCCATGATCTTGCCCGGCACTGAGGTCAGGCTGCCAGGCTTATAATTCCCTGGCTCATCCAACCGGCCCTTCTTATGGATGGGCACCACGTTGGCCAGCTTCCAGTCCTCTGGGACCTCGCCACTGAGCCAGGACTGCTGAAAAATGATGGAGAGCGGCTTGGCCAGCTCCTCTGACAGCTCCCTCAGCACCCTAGGATGGACCCCATCTGGTCCCATGGACTTGTGGGGATCCAGGCGGCTGAGGAGATCACCATCTACCCCATTTTGGAACAGTGGAAAACTATGCTGCTCCCTGGCTCCTTCTGCCCGCTGTCTGGAAGACATTCTGTCCTGCTAGTAAAAATTGAGGCAAAGAAGGTGTTAAGTATCTCTGCCTTTTCCTCATCCCTTATCACAACGTTCCCCTCCATGTCCACCAAGGAGTGGAGGTTGTCTCTGCCCTTCCTCTAGCTATTAATGTATTTATAGAAGGACTTTTTGTTGTCCTTCACAGCAGAGGCCAGACTAAGCTCCAAATGTGCTTTTGCCTCCCTAATTTTCTTCCTGCAAGACCTAGCAACATCCTTAAATTTTTCACGGGTTGCCTCCCCTCTCTTCCAAAGGTGATACACCCTCTTTTTTTCCCTTAGTTCCATTAAAATTTCTTTAACCATCCAGGCTGGCCGTCTGCCCCGGCGGCTCATCTTCCGGCACATTGGCACAGCCTGTCCCTGAGCCTTCAACAGTTCTTCCTTGAAGTAGGACCAGCTCTCCTGGACCCCTTTGTTTTTAAGGGCTTTATCCCAAGGAACCCTCTGAATTAGTTCCTTGAGTACCCTGAAGTCCGCCCTCCGGAAATCCAGAGTGGAGGTCTTCTTGCTACCCCTCTTAGTTTGACCAAATAATGAGAATTCAATTATCTCGTGGTCACTGGCCCCTAAGAACCCTCCGACCACCACATCGCCCACCAACCCTTCCCTATTGGTGAAGAGGAGGTCAAGCATAGCCTTGCCCCTGGTAGGCTCTCGCAGCACCTGGGATAAGAAACTGTCCTCCATGCATTCTAAGAACCTCCTCGATTGCCACTTCTCTGCTATGTTAAGATCCCAGCAGATATCAGGCAAGTTGAAGTCACCCATGAGAACAAGGTCAGGCGATCTTGAGACAGCCTTAAGCTGCCTATAGAATTACTCATCAACATCCTCCCCCTGGTTGGGTGGTCTATAACAGACTCCAACCAGGATGTCAGCCCTGTTGACCTTCCCTCTAATTTTTACCCATAGGCACTCAACCCGATCATCCCTAATCTCCGTCCCAATGGCATCTAGTGCCTCCCTGATGTACAGGGCCACCCCTCCACCCCTTCTTCCTTGCCTGTCTCTCCTGAAGAGCCTGTAGCCATCAATTGCAGCGCTCCAGTCATGTGAGTCGTCCCACCACGTCTCTGTGATGGCAACTACATCATAACTTTCCTGCTGCAGCAAGGCTTCCAGCTCCTCTTGTTTGTTGCCCATGCTTCGTGCATTAGTGTACATGCACTTCAGCTGAGCTGCTGGTTTCACCTCTGGCTCTGGCTTATCACCCCCAGACCCCAGCCTGGGGGGACTGGTTTCAACCCCTTCCCCCTTCAAAACTAGTTTAAAGCCCTATCTACGAGACCTGCCAATTCCCTCCCTGCTTTAGGATTATGTTGCATCTTTATTTTCTCTAGGATGGTCAGAAATCATGAATTGTTTAATGGTAGCAAGATTTCTTTAATCTGTAAAGGTAGATCTGACCAGGCTCCAGCTTCACAGACAGAAAACTTTCAGGCAAACAGCAAGAGCAAAAAGAGATTCATTGCGTTGCCCAATATAAAATTACACAGAATAATATGTTTTTGCTCATCCTAGTAATTCTGATCTCTTAATGTTCACATAACAGTTAAGCAGTCACGACACTCAGTTACAAGTTAGATGCTTTCTGTTGACATCTTGGTTTATCGTTACAGTCATTGATGTCAGTGCTAAGCAGGTTTGCTGATTGTCATTTTCATGACAGTTGTGCCGTGTTCGTGCTGTCTTGTGATGAGAGGGTTACAGCATTTTGCAAAGTTGATGATTCTAGGGTTAGAGCATTTCTAGGGTCATCATGAGCTATTTTTTTTGCTATGGGGTAGTCTCTCTTTACCCCTCTTTTTTTTTTTTTATAAAATCTCTACTAAGCAAAATGTAAAGATGAAACTGCATCCTCTAGGATGTCTACATTCTGAGGCACACTTAGTTAACAAGAGAGAATACAAAGTTATCAAGCAACCACAATATGCATTCCTAATTCACATGATGCTGTGGTTGATTCTTCTGATTGAGGCTGTTTGATCCCAGATTATCATAGCAGTTATTGTGACCGATGTTCGACTGCATAGGAAATGCTGTGTCCTCATGGTCTTGATTCTTCTGCCGTTGTTTATTACGATGATTGCAGTTGGCAGAAAAGAAGGCTCGAGGTGACCTGATCGTGGCCATCCAGTATCTGAAGAGAGCCTACAAGAATGTTGGGGAGGGACATCATAGCATGTCAGGAAATTAAAGGACTAGGGAGAATGGAACAAAGCTGGGGATGGGAAGATTCAGGCTGGATGTGAGTAAGAAATTCTTCACCGTGAAAGTGGTGAAGCCCTGGAATGGGTTGTCCAGGGAGGTGGCCGAGGTCCCATGCCTGGAGGTGTTTAAGACCAGGTTGGACGAGGCTCTAGCCTGCCTGATCCAGTGTGAGATGTCCCTGCCCATGGCAGTGGTTGGAACTAAATGATCCTTGTGGTCCTTTCCAACCCTGACTCATTCCACGAGTCTATGATTCCACAGATTTTGTAACTAATTTTGAGTGTTTTTTATTTGTTTTTAATGTGAGCTATTTTTAAATTTGTAATTAATTTTTTGCTCCATTTCTTTATTATTTTTGAATCTACTTTCAATAAATCTATTTCATTTTTGTTTGATTTCATTATATATATATATTTTATTTCTAAGTAATTTTTTTTAATTATTATTATTTTTACATGTTTGCAATTTTTTAAATTTTTTTTTTAATTTCTTTTCATTTCAATTTGATTTTTTGTAAATTATTTCTATAGTTTTTTCTTTTTAATTCTAACTTGAGTAATTTCACTCTTTATGTTGAATGTATTTCTTTTATTATTTATTTTGTTTCTTTTTGTTATTTCATTTAATTTTCAGTTATTATTTTCTATTGTGAATTTATTATTTTGATATGTTTAATATTTTGACTTTTAATCTAGTTCTTTTAATCTTGTGGTGGGTTGGAAGGGTAAGGCCAAGAAGCCTCTTCCCTCCCCCCTGTAAAGTAAAGGGAAAAGAAAAAAATTGAAGGGAAAGGAAAAAAAACTCACAAGCTGAATTAGCAAAGCAGTGAAGCTGTATATTTACAAAGCAATGTAGGGGATGCAGGGGACTATATACAAATTTACAATATTTACAATATATACAAAGATATACAATGAAGTAACACAGAAATGAGAGTTCCCCCCTCTGCCGAGGGGGATTTCCCACCTCCGCTCTCCCCTCTCTCCCCCATTCCCCAGAGTGGGATAGAAAGAGAAAGAAAAGAGAGGAAAAAAAAGTTAAAAGCAGTTTTGTGTTAATTGGAAGCAGTTAATACAGGCCTTATCAGGTTTGTCAGTTTGAAGGCCGGAGCCTTGGCAGAAAGCCCAGTACAGAAAGCTGCTGCCTGAAGAAGAGGCGGAAGCAAGACTAAAGATAGAAGTACCGGAGTGCCCAGTTCACTCCCAGTTCACTCCCAGTTCAGAAGGTGCTTCCTCCCACTTCACCAATGAAATTAGTTTAGATTATTCTTTCCGTTTACCAACTTCCGTCCACCATATTCCCTTTCTTAAGGGGACAATGTCAACCGGTGACATTCATTTTAATTTTTGTTTTTAAAATTATTTCTATGCTGTTTTAATGTGGGTTTTTTTTTCTACATTGCATTTTATTATTTTTTTATCTGCTCTTTTTAATTATTTTTGTTAACTTTTTTGTTTTGTTAATATTAATCTAATTTTTATATATATTTTATTCAATTAATTTTTGTTATTTTGTATTTTAATTTTCCTTGTTCTTTAAATTTTTCTTATCATTATTTTTAACTCACTGTATGTCATTTTATTTCTTTTTTACCTTCTTTATTATTTTTATTTTGTTATTGTAATTTTTTTACCCTGTATTTTAATTTGTTATTCTAATCAATTTTTTCTTTCAATTTCTTTTATTTTTGTAATTTATATTTTTTTATTTTTATCTAGTGCTTAATCTTTTATTTTTTGATCTTATATCTTTATTGTAATTGTTTTTTTATTTTGCATGTTTGTTTTACTTAATCTATTTTCTATTTTAATTTTCATTTTTGCTTTTTTATTATATTTTTTAACCTTCTTTTCTATTAATTCTTTTTTATTATCATTTTTCATTTTAATTTTCTTTATTTTTCTTTGTATAAATTTTTTGTTTGCTTTAATCTAGTAGTCTTGATAATCCTTATTTTTATTTTTGCTAACAATTCTTATTCTGTTATTTAGAATTAGAATAAACCTTTATTAGAATAAACCAAACCAGGTTGGAAGAGACCTTCAAGATCATCGTGTCCAACCCATCAACCAATCCAACCCACCCAAACAGCTAACCCATGGCACCAAGCACCCCATCAAGTCTCCTTCTGAACACCTTCAATGACGGCGACTCCACCACCTCCCCGGGCAGCCCATTCCATAGCGCAATCACTCTCTCTGTATAGAACTTCTTCCTAACATCCAACCTGAACCTCCCCTGGCGCAGCCTGAGACTGTGTCCTCTTGTTCTGGTACTGGGTGCCTGGGAGAAGAGACCATCATCTGCCTGTCTACAACCTCCCTTCAGGTAGTTGTAGAGAGTGATAAGGTCACCCCTGAGTCTCCTCTTCTCCAGGCTGAGCAACCCCAGTTCCCTCAGCCTCTCCTCACAGGGCTTGTGTTTAGTACTCTATGTTTTGTATCCAGAGTTTTTGTGCTTTTGTTATATATTTCTATGTTTACATTTATTCTTTGCACATGTTACCTTTTTGTTTACCTTTTTTTTTGCATTTTTTAAAATTTTTTCTAGTCTATGTCTAAGAAACAAATATAAATACATTATCTTAACTAAGGAATACCTTTTTTAAAATGAATACCTATTTACTACAAATCTTAACTATATTACATGGAGCTCCTTTGAAATACCATGGCACACAACTAAGAAGGTTCGAACCAAAAGAAAATCCTACAATGTGAACTCATTACTAAGTACTTACACCTTACTACAATTACTATGTACTAGGTATCTGTAAATATCAAATGCGTACCATTCATTATGCTTACCAGGAAAACTTAGCAAAACTCTAAATAACAAATCTTTTAAGGACATTGCAATCAGAAATGAAGAAATTATCACTGTAACTTTAAATCAGAGCAGAGCTTTGGTCGGCAAGATTCGTATTAGAAAATCCTCCCTTTTCTGGGGGTAGGGGTAGGGGTGGGTGGCTAGAAAGGTGTGACCTAGTTGCTATTGTTTCTGTATTAGGGTCTTAATGACTTGCAGCCTATCGTGTCTGAACGACCATTGTTCCACCCATACTGGATTATGTGTTTTCCATTTTGATTTGAGGGTTGGTTGCTGACTAGTAGCCACTACAAGGAAGGAACGGTAACAAGTTTTGCTCCTAGTTGATTTAAGGCACCTCAGCCCAATAGAGCAACTGGAAGGGTTAACATGTATGGTCTTACAGTGATTGATTTGCTGTAGTAAAAGCTAATTGCACTGGCTCTTTGCTAACCCAGGTTGTTTGGATACCTTTTAAACACATGACTTCAGCATTTGCCATGAGCAATGGCTAGTGACCATTCCATGTATGACGAGGTATAATGATGACATCGTCTGCAGTAACCATAATAATTGAAAATTGTATAATTTGTCCACAAGGGTGTCTGACAGATACAATCTGTTCCAGTTTTCTGTTTTGGATTTCTAGGGCTAATAAGGTATTAGGCATATTGGTGGAACCCGAGCCTTCTTGCCCTTGGATCCTGTTAGAAGTTTTAGGCACTCGGGACTCAGATGGTATTAGGTGAGCAATTTCTGTCCCAACAAGAGTGCTAACAGGAGAGGCCATGGTATCGAGCATAATTTTCATAGCCCAGTCATAATCAGAATGTATTGAACCAGGAATTATAAGAATGCCCTGTCTAAGGGTAGACAATCTGCCAATTAACAGAGCACAGGGTCTGTGACCCAAAGGACCATGCCAGTTAAACTCGACAACGCTTTGTGGATTCAAGAGTGATATGCGGCTGTTGTCAGGTCCGCTGTGCGCTGCCGGGGGCGGGGAAGGAGGGGGGAGGAGGGGCACGGTCCAAGCACCCTGGTTTGGTGTCGTCGCGGGGTGTACTTGCACTGCGGGAGCAGCTTTTGTGATGATCTCAAGTAAAATGATTAGATCTGTGTCACTTTCAAGTCTGTCCAGCAGTCAGACACTTTAAGGTACCTAGGTTTCTCAGAGGCACGATGATTTCAGGACTGCTTCTATGGCCGTGGCTAGATACATTGCTGCTTGTCGATGCCTTCATTCGTTGTGGTCCTGCAGTCATGAGGCAGTGGCACCTGTTGATAAAATGCTGAGAACCTGTTTAGTTTCTTCATTAGCATTGTCAAATTCCAAAATATCCACATTTCTCCCTTCATATCGTGAGTCAGGTCTGAATTAGTATTGAATGCCATATGTAAGGGATGGTATTGACAAAGGAACCAAGTGTCCCTGTTAGACCCTGCTGAGTAGTAAGAAACACAGGATCAGAGTTATTGTCCTGGATTTTGGACCACTCTGATCACTACATCCTGACTTAATTGCAAAGCCTTCTCAGGAAGCTGCATTTGCTGATAAGATCTGGCAAAGATCTCGCCCCAACGAGATGGTTAATGGTGACACCTCGTAGAGTCTGCTGGCTGCCGGGGCGTGGCTTCCCAGGCATTTGCAAGTGAATTGTCACTTAATTGAGAAGTTGCAAGGTCTAAGGCGGTGTGACTTTCAAGTCTGCTTGCTGCTGAAATCAGACAGCACTGTCTTGGATGTAACTTTTTTGTTGCAATCAGAATATCATCCATAGAATTATAGATGTCACAAGTCTATGTCACAATGAGTCTAAGAGGGAAGAGAGTGCCTTGAGGATTCAAGCATGCCTTCAGGCTACCCATTGATATCGGTGGGTGGAGTCTGCCTTAATCGATGACTCAGTAGATGCAGACTTTGTTAAGTCCTCCAGGTGTAAATAAATTGTAAAGAAAATGATCCTTCAAATGAATAATAATCAGGTCCCAATTTGTGGGGACTGGGAGTTGGGAGGCCAGGTTGTAAGGCACCCATCTCTTCCATGATCGCTCTCAGACCTCATAATAAACACCATTTGCTGACATACGTGTGTCAAAAGGGATTAACAAATGTGTTGGAGACAACTGATTGATTGCAGCAGTTGTGTATCCTGACTGTAGCCCATAGGTAGCTATGGCTTGTCTAGCTTCCTTAAAGAGCATTAGTCAGTTCAGATTACCATAGTCATTGTTAACCTTCTCCATCTGTGACTACATTTCCCACAATACCTTTCCACCAGCGCAGCGGGACAGTTCCCTGTCCCTCCCACCTCCCAATCGCCCCATCGGGACTCAATTGAAATCTCCGTCGGAGTGCTGATAACATGTGGAATGTAGGAGGCGGGGGGGTGTAGCACAGCTGAAACTGCCAGGGTGAAGGGGCCGCTGGGGCCATTTCTGCCGCTGCCGTGGGAGTGGCTACTCTCGGTGGTGCGTCGATTGCTGCCGCCTTGATCGGAGCTGTCGGTACTCATGGGGGCCATGGGGGGTCGCGGGAGGTGTCGCCAGGAGAGCTGCCGGAGTGTGGGGCGCCGTTGGGGTGGGCACCGCCGGGCTGAGGGCTGCCGGGGTGAGCGCTAACGGGGTGGTGGGGGCCACCATCGGGGCGGCCGGGGCTTGCGGCGGGGTGAGGGTGCAAAAATGCCGTGATAGCGAGCCTGCAAGCGCTCCAGGAGTTCTAGGGCAGAGTTCACACTGTCCGGCTTCCAAGCCCAAGCCGTCGCTGGCGGTATCAGGAAGATGTTGATGTTGATGAAGGGGATCGAAAACACCGAGCCACAGGTTTCTTTTTTTTTTTTTTTTAATGGGTTTCTCTGCTGGGCACGGACAGCTGTGGTGGTGTCTAATAAACACGGTGTGCTTGCCAAGATGGCAGAGGTGGCGTCTCCTTTGTCTAATTCTTAATGCGTAGCGGCCTCCATTTTGATTTCGCGTGCCTTATCAGTTCGATCTGGATTTGCTTCTGCCGCTATTGACGTGGCAGGAGCAGATTTTTCCACGCAAAAGGACGGTAATAAAGAGCCACGATTCGTGGGCAATTGAAATTGTGAGGAGGATGCTGACGGAGTGGCAGACAATGTGCAGGGAGAGAGGAGGGGGGCGGAGGGCGGGGGGTGCCTTCCGAGTCTCTCTTTCTCGTCTCGATTAGAACCAAACGCCACAGCAGCTGAATCGGGAGCAGATTGCTCTGCTTTCTTTGATTGCAATGTCCGTGACGATCCGTCACATGGTACTATAGCGAAAAGCTGCTTTTTTAAGCATTTAGCACCTCATCCCACAGCTGGGCTGCAATTTTGTCCCGTGCTTCGGAAGTAAAAGCTTATTGCTGTGGGGATGACTCTGGGCACAGGCTAATAGCCCTTTTAAGATCCCAGAACTGCCAGAAATACCTCTCACGGAGAGGATAGGTGGAGGGCGTTTAGCACTGCATCTTCTGTGTCGTGGCGTGCTGCCCCTTGCCCCTCCTCCGGTCGCTCACCAGGCCAGGGTGAGATTCACTTCCTTTTTGAGAGCGCGCTGCTAATTTTTCCAGCACCGGGGCAGTGCTGTTCGACCGGCTTTCTGTATCGCTTGGACGTACCTCTTTGTGCTGAGTCGATCAGTATTGTAGTCCGAGGATCCCGTGTCCACGAGTTCAGGTGTATTCGGGTGCCAGATATGGATATCAGCGACGGAGATTGGAATCAATACGGCTGACCAATATGATCGAGTATTGTTCCTTTATTGTTCCAGTGTTGCAGGCCGATGGTGCAGGCCTGAGGTGCAGGCCTATGGAGCAGGCCTGTAGTGCAAGTATAGCACAGTAAAGTGTAGAAGAACAGGAGACAGGAAAGGCAGAAGTGCGTAGCAAGGGGACTTCTACAACTTATATAAACTTGGAGTGCCCTGTTGGCATAGCTCCTTTGGTTCCCTCTGAGTGACCACACATTGCACTATTACAGATTATTGGTCCAACTACTAATGACACAACGAGGTTGTTGATGCAGGTGCATGTCCTGTTGTCCCAAGATAACTGTCCATGTTTATAGCTACCAGTGTCTTGTTTTAGTTACATGCTGCAGGCACAGCACTGTTTTGCTACACTGCTAGCTAGCTGACTCTGCATTTATGCTGAGCATGGCCTACCATCATGTCAGGCTCTAGGCCTGCACTGCCAGATTGCTCACACTGCTCGTTGCTGGCATTGCCACAGTTATTACCAGCAGCAGGATCACACACATAAAATAAATCACCTTTGGATCCCAGCCATCACTTAAAGTTACTCTTTCCCCTATTGGGATCTTAAACTCCTTTGTCTCAATTGGGAGTGTGCTAGAGGTCACATTCCTGTATCTCGCAGGCCAGAAAAAATCCAGGCAGTGACCATACAGAAGCGTCATTTTGTGCATAAGCCACAAATAAACTTTGTGCATTAAATATTTACCTAGGTAATCCAGAATCAAACCCAGACAATATCTGTAGATCAGAGCCCCCAAAATTGAGAAAAACAGATGCTCCAAAATCCAAAACACCTTCATGTTTG
Source organism: Melanerpes aurifrons (assembly GCA_011125475.1). Taxonomy (NCBI): domain Eukaryota; kingdom Metazoa; phylum Chordata; class Aves; order Piciformes; family Picidae; genus Melanerpes; species Melanerpes aurifrons. Next base: position 567,693 of record WWNC01000118.1, on the reverse strand, counting down.
CTAGTCCGGCTCGAGCAAGCAATAAATTAAGCTAATTATCCTCAAACCCCACGTTGGGCGTCAAATAAATGTGGAGGGTTAGAGAGAAAGTCTCAACCTTCTCCCCCCACAAAGAGAAGGAAAAAAAACATAACCACAGCTAGCCAGCTGGAGGAGCAAAAGGGAATGCTATATTTACAAGCAATTTTAGGGAATGCAGGATGTAGATACACAATTTACAATATATACACAGAAATATACAGCAAAGTAAAAAACCAATAATACAGAAACAAAATTCCCCCCCCGCTCCAGGGGAGGGTTCCCCCCCTGTACCCCCTTCTCTCCCCTTTTTCCCCAAAGAGGGTTTGAAAGACAGAAAAAGAGCAATTGTTAATAAAAGCAGTTATAAATTAAAGTAAAGTGTTAGTAGACCACACGCTTATCTGTCCAAGGTCAGTCTGGCAGAGAGCCTAGAAGCAGATGAGCTGGAAAGGAGGAGGGAAGAGTGAACTGAGGAAAGTCTCAGTTGCACTCAATACTTAAAGTTGCATTCTACCAATCTACCAATGAAATTCGTTTAGACCTGTCTTTTCTTTACAAAACATTCAGCCAACGGTGCCCCAGTACTGTCCTTTTCTTAAAGGCACAGCCTCAAATGGTCACACAGGGTCAATTCTTAAAGTTTATTTTTTGACCTGAGTGCTTTCTAATACAGCACATACAAAAGATTTATTACTGGTAATTGTTTCCATTAATAACACAATAAATTGTCATACTTATATGCTCATATCTAGAGGGCATAAACATGGTTCAGCAGGACAGAGAGGTCTGAAGGTAACTCTGACCTCTCAGCCACCGGGAGTGGTGCCAACCTCCCAGCACTGCCTAAGTGACATGGATATGAGATTCCCTTCCTCTCTTACTTCAGGCAAAGCTTGCTCTGCCCCCCCAGCTATGTTATTAAACTGGTCAGGAACTTCAGGATTTCACATCCATTAGTTGTCTGAAATAGGATTTTGTTTCAGTTATACTTCTAAACAAGTTCTGCTTCTCAGAGGAGAGAACTGAAACATCTATATAGTTTCCAGATTAAACAAGTGGTAGCACTTTGAGGAGTCTAAATATTTCATCATACTCTCTTTTATCCCAGTTTCTTTTTTTAAAAAACTTTATTTGTTCCCTCAAGAAATACAGTTTGCTTAGGATTAATAGGTTTTGACATTGTACTTACACCGGTCCTACCTAACCTGCAAACTTTCTCTTGCAACATCTTTAACGCTAACCCATTTCTTTCCCTCCTGTCTATCCTACCAAACACTCATGTATTAAAATAAATAACTTCAGTGTCTCGAACACAGTACAGGGAAGAGTGAGACCTTGCACTAGGAAACAACAAATGTCACAGTCTGCACAGTCTGCCTCGTTGTGAGCACTGTGTCCTGGCTCTGAGAAACATGAGCTCAAGCTGAGTAGATTTCCTTGTGAGTGAGTAATGGACAATCCGTCTGGCTTGCCAGGAAGCATGGCCTGGGGCTGCACAGTACATGGCTTCCAAGAAAACAGAGCCATATTTGTAAACAGAAAATGACAACACACAACATTATGAGAAGTAATTCCCTGTTTCACAGGAGCTAAAACAAACCCACCGAGCTCTCTTCATAGGGAATGAGACTACCAAACAGGAAGGTCAAAGATGTGACAATGTCTGGGTAAAAGAATTTACAAGTACAGATATAGTCTCCTGCCATTATGTTGGATACAAGACCAGTAAATATTTGATGACTGTGGAAGGTCTGACATTGTGCAAGAGCTTCTGCTCTGCAGGATGGTGGAGCCAAGCCAACAGGGCCCTGTTTGCTCCATTCTCAGGCAGGGTTTGCACCTGCCTTATGGTCACCGACACAACAAGGAATGTGTCCACACAGCATGAAGGGCCTCAAGCCAAATGGAAACCACTGCATCTCATGGATATCAGCTCTCACCAGTCATTTTGTATAGCAAAAGGGAGTACAGACTCTTCACAGAATCACAGAATCACCAAAGTTGGAAGAGACCTCAAAGATCATCAAGTCCAACCTGTCACCACAGACCTCATGACTAACCCATGGCACCAAGTTCAGGGGAAAGAAAGAGAGAGAGGCAGATATCAAAGGCTGAAATGTTTGCTCCTGCCAAATCCAGAGCAAAGCTTACATTGGTTTCAATGGAGTCAGTTATTTATCCTTAGATTTCAAGGCTAAGGAAAACTACTGAATGTCTTGTCTAAACCTCCCATAAGGAACAGCAATTCAACATGTTGTGACTGAAAACCACAACAGTAGCCCCCTCCTTCCCCTGTCACGGGGCTACACAACAGCAAGTCACATTTTGGAAGGAACAACTTATTTTTCTCTGCTCATAGCCTCAGCAATTTTATGTTCTAGAGCATAAGCAATGTCATGTCTCCTGCAACAAATATACCTGCCCATCATGGATGGAAGGCTGCTGATTTCAGAGACACTTGCTGTATAATCTTGTTTTGGTTATCTCAGGTATCAAAGAGCCCATACATGTCCTTGGAAGTTCTTTCAGTGGTTAACTGTGCTTCTCCACATGCACTTACTGTATCTATAGAGCCTTCCTCCCAGCTGTTTTTGGGGGCATGTGGTTTGGGTATTAATACTACATGCTGGCATCAGCACCATTTTTCACATGGAAAAACTGTGCAGCCTTCCATAAACAGATTAGGGAACAAACACAAACATCAAGAAGTGGAGAACAGAGCAGGAAAAGAACTTATCTCCAAACAACATCCATGGCAAGAATTGAGGCCTCCTGTTAATGAGGAAACTGGTATTTAAAACTGTGACTTGCAGCATTAAAGACATAACAACAGAGCTCCCTGTCTCCTGACAGATTAATCGTGGCCCCTTTTATACACAAGCTCAGTTCTGTAAGAACATCAGAAAATGTCTCTTGTTCAAGTCAGCTGCACAGTGCGCACAGTGTCATTTGGGAAATCAACAGTATCGAGATTGTTCAATGTTTTCACGGTCTTGTAGGTCTTGTTTGACATGAGTAAGGTACCTGAACCCCACTAATCTACCGGACACCACAAATAATTAAAGCATAGCAGCTTGAGATATGATGGGCAGATGCAGAAGAACACATCTTCAATGGACAGCTAGTCCACATAACTGCCACATTCTGGTATTTGCCCATATCTGCAGATGCTACAACCATTGTTAAGTGGGATTCTACAGTGGTACTGCTAACTGATCAGAAACCCCTGTGTGGACTCTGTCCAAATGATCCTCTTGATTCACACACTATATCCAGACTCATATGCATGAGTGAATCCCACATACTGCACTTACCTTCAAACCTTTAGCTCTCTTGCTGCTTTTCTCTCTGCCTTGTCTCTTGGACTTAATTTCATCTCCATTACTTAACACAGTATAAACATCACTAGCAAAAAGTGTGCATTACAGAAAACACACCCAAGGACACAAATAAAGCAGATATACTTAATACATAAACAAGCTGTTTGTCGGAATCCTCGTGTCATTATTCTGGAGGAAAAAAGGACTATAAATTCTAATGCAAGTCTCCCACTCAGCAGTAAAACATACTGTTGTATTTACACTAAAGGAATAATCAGACAAACTGCTATGAGTTTTTCCCAGAAAACTGTATCCTGAATTTGTTCTTAGAAAGGAAGTTGCTCATAGCCTCTCGCTTCCTTCTTTGATGCCTGTTATTTTAGGATCACTCTACTCCTTTTTTGGCCCCTCTCCCTGTGAAACTGGAATCACTTTAGCCCACAAAGTTTAGAATAATAAACCTTTATTTATTTAGAATAAACCAAACCAGGTTGGAAGAGACCTTCAAGATCATCGCGTCCAACCCATCAACCAATCCAACCCACCTGAACAACTAAGCCATGGCACCAAGCACCCCATCAAGTCTCCTCCTGAACACCTCCAGTGACGGCGACTCCACCACCTCCCTGGGCAGCCCATTCCAACGGGCAATCACTCTTTCTGTATAGAACTTCTTCCTAACATCCAACCTGAACCTCCCCTGGCGCAGCCTGAGACTGTGTCCCCTTGTTCTGGTACTGGCTGCCTGGGAGAAGAGACCATCATCAGCCTGTCTACAACCTCTCTTCAGGTAGTTGTAGAGAGCAATAAGGTCACCCCGAGTCTCCTCTTCTCCAGGCTAAGCAATCCCAGCTCCCTCAGTCTTTCCTCATAGGGCTTGTGTTCCAATCCCCTCACTAACTTCGTTGCCCTTCTCTGGACTCGTTCCAGCAAGTCAACATCCTTCCTAAACTGAGGGGCCCAGAATTGGACACAGTACTCGAGGTGTGGCCTAACCAGTGCAGTGTACAGGGGCAGAATGACCTCCCTGCTCCTGCTGGCCACACTGTTCCTGATGCAGGCCAGGATGCCATTGGCCCTCTTGGCTGCCTGGGCACACTGCAGGCTCATGTTCAGCCTGCCATCGACCAGTACCCCCAGGTCCCTCTCTGTTTGGGAGCTCTCCAGCCACTCTGACCCCAGTCTGTACCTCTGCATAGGATTGTTGTGGCCAATGTGCAGAACCCGGCACTTGGATGTGTTAAATCTCATGCCGTTGGACTCTGCCCATCTGTCCAGCCTGTCGAGGTCCCTCTGCAGAGCCTCTCTACCCTCCTGCAGATCAACTCCTGCCCCCAGCTTCGTGTCGTCAACAAATTTACTGTGGGGGACGGTGTCAAAGGCCTTGCTGAGGTCCAGGTAGACTACATCCACAGGCCTCCCCACATCTACCAGGCGGGTCACCTGATCATAGAAGGAGATCAGGTTGGTCAGGCAGGACCTGCCCTTCCTAAATCCATGCTGGCTAGGCCTGATCCCTTGGCCATCCTGTAAGTGCTGTGTGATTGCACTTAGGATGACCTGTTCCATAATCTTGCCTGGCACTGAGGTCAGGCTGACAGGCCTATAATTCCCTGGCTTATCCAACCGGCCATTCTTGTGGATGGGCACAATGTTGGCCAGCTTCCAATCCTCTGGGACCTCTCCCGTGAGCCAGGACTGCTGGAAAATGATGGATAGTGGCTTGGCCAGCTCATCTGCCAGCTCTCTCAGCACCCTAGGATGGACCCCATCTGGTCCCATGGACTTGTGGGGATCCAAGCTGCTAAGGAGAGTTCCAACCACCTCCTCATGGAACACAGGGAAACTGCAGCTCCCTGGCTCCTTCTGCCAGATCTGGAGGCCAGCTGTCAGGAAGACGTTCTGTCCTTCTAGTAAAAATTGAGGCAAAGAAGGTGTTAAGTATCTCTGCCTTTTCCTCATCCTTTGATACAACATTTCTCTCCATGTCAACCAAGGAGTGGAGGTTGTCCTTGCCCTTCCTCTTGCTATTAATATATTTATAGAAGGACTTTTTGTTGTCCTTCACAGCAGAGGCCAGTTTAAGCTCCAAATGTGCTTTTACCTCCCTAATTTTCTTCATACATGATTTGGCAACATCCTTAAACATTCCGTGGGTTAGAATAAAAATAAACCTTTATTAGAATAAACCAAACCAGGTTGGAAGAGACCTTCAAGATCATTGCATCCAACCCATCAACCAATCCAACCCACCCAAACAGCTAACCCATGGCACCAAGCACCCCATCAAGTCTCCTTCTGAACACCTTCAATGACGGCGACTCCACCACCTCCCCGGGCAACCCATTCCAACGGGCAATCACTCTTTCTGTATAGAACTTCTTCCTAACATCCAACCTGAACCTCCCCTGGCGCAACCTGAGACTGTGTCCTCTTGTTCTTGGTTGCCTCCCCTTTCTTCCAAAGATGATACACCCTCTTTTTTTCCCTTAGTTCCATTAAAAGTTCATTAACCATCCAGGCTGGCCGTCTGCCCGGGAGGCTCATCTTCCGGCACATTGGCACAGCCTGTCCCTGAGCCTTCAACAATTCTTTCTTGAAGTAGGTCCAGCTCTCCTGGACCCCTTTATTATTAAGGGTTTTATCCCAAGGAACCCTCTGAATTAGTTCCTTGAGTAACTCACAGTCTGCCCTCCGGAAGTCCAGAGTGGAGGTCCTGCTACCCCTCTTAGCTTGACCAAAAACCGAGAATTCAATTATCTCGTGGTCACTGGACCCCAAACACCCTCTAACCACCACATCACCCACCAGCCCTTCCCTGTTGGTGAAGAGGAGGTCAAGCATAGCCTTGCCCCTGGTAGGCTCTTGCAGCACCTGGGATAAGAAGCTGTCCTCCATGCATTCTAAGAACCTCCTAGACTGTCTCCTCTCTGCTGTGTTGAGATCCCAGCGGATGTCAGGCAGGTTGAAGTCGCCCATGAGAACAAGGTCCGGAGATCTTGAGACAGCCCTAAGCTTCCTATAGAATGCTTCATCAACATCTTCCTCCTGGTTGGGTGGTCTATAACAGACTCCAACCAGGGTGTCTGCCCTGCTGGTCTTCCCTCTAATTCTTACCCACAGGCATTCAACCCGATCATCCCTAATCTCCGTCTCAAAGAGTTATTTCATAAAAGTTATTTCATAAAGCTTCCTTCTCAGCAAACGAATCCAACTTCAGATTTTTAGGCTTAAAAATAAGTACCAGTCAAAAAAAACCAACATTATTTACAGAGGCAGGAGAGAAGAAAAGAAAGCTCCAGCATTCATTGGTGCAGCCTTAGCAGTCTCCAACATGCTCAGCAGAGTGTCATTCATTTTACTGTATGGGATGTGTAATCTCAGGATGGATCTGTTTAGTAAAGATTTAGTATTGAACGGGTGATACCAGAAAGAATACAAGTGTGGTTGTAGTGTGATGCCCAGGGATGGCTGCTCACTAAGTTGCCCAGAAGAAACATCGTATGCATGTAAAGGGGTGACGGAGATTTGGAGTCAATACGGCTGACCAATACGATCGAGTATTGTTCCTTTATTGTTCCAGTATTGCAGGCCTATGGTGCAGGCCTATGGTACGAGTATAGCACAGTAAAGTAAAGCATAGAAGAAGAAGGGAAAGAAAAGGCAGAAGTGCGTAGCAAGGGAACTTCTACAACTTATATAAACTCGGAGTGCCTTGCTGACATGGCTTCATTGGCTCCCTGTGAGTGACCACACATTGCGCTATTATAGATTTGTGACCGTTTGAGGCTGTGCCTTTAAGAAAAGAGACAGTGCTGGGACACTATGGCTGAATATTTTGGAATATTAATGAAAACAATCAGATATTCTAAACTAATTTCATTGGTGGATTAGTAGAATGCAGTTTTAAGTTTAGGTGCAGCTGGAACTTTCCTCAGTTCGCTCCTTTCCTTCTACCTTTCCAGCTCGTCTGCTTCTGGGCTCCCTGCCAGAGCGACCTGTGGTGAAGGCACATTATGCCCAGATACTGAATCTTGTCCCAGCATGTTCTCCCTCCTCCAGGAGGAAGACAAAAGCCAAGGCATTAGCCAGGCCAGCACACACCCAGCGCATGCAGTGCTCGTGCTGACACCAAGTATGGGCATAATTCTAGCTTCACGCTTTCTATAGGCTGAAGCCAGTTGTTTATGAGAGTGCCCATTGGTCAAGCCCAACCTTGAGGAATCTATAAGTATCACCCCAGTTGGTAAACAAGTTGCCCCCCTCGTTCACTTTGTCTCTGTGCTTGCTCGACAGAGTAACTCTTGAGCTGCAGCCTTTGCCATTGAGCTTATTGTTATTAGCTTCTGTTATACATGCATGCATACTGGAAGCGTCTGCATAGTGAAGAAGCCCAGAGGGAGGACCTTCGCTGTTTCTGAGCTCAGTGTCGTCACAGCCAGTCATACCGACCGGGAGAGCCCACCGTGCCACCGGAGGACTGGACCAACCCCCGAGGGTAAGATCTGCCCAGTTGCCGGGGAGAAGGGACTTGATCGATACCGAGTCCACATATGCCTAGCCCCGCCATAGCGGGAGAGAAGCCGCCGAGTGCCGCTCTGAGCCCTGTGAACCTCAGGGAAGACTAAAGCATTGTTCGTGCCTATACTGCACCAAACCCAGGACCACTACGACAGTCCCGCTGCTCCTTTAAGCTCAGTAAACGAGAATCCGCTGCCTAACGCAGCCGCATTCTCTCCCCGAGGCTGTTTGCATTAGCCCCGAGGAACACCGTGATTGGGCCTATCCCCGTAGCTTTGCCTGCTGCCCGTCGTCCGAGCCCACCTACCAGCCACCGTCGTCCCGCCCTGCAGTGCGAGCCACGGGCCGACCCCAACCAGGACCGATCCCTGTTGTCTGAAGGGATTCGAATATCTTCCGCGTGCTTTCCACCCACTAGCACTCAGTTCAAAGTATCCGCGTCTAGCAGAGTAAGCGCTGACACATAGAAAAATTGTAATATTGCTGTGTATAGTCAGGAGCCGCCCACGTCCCGCCGAGTCGTCATCTGGTGGCCAAGCGGCAGAACTGCACCCTTCATTATATAAATATAGAAATAGTCTGTAACTAGTTCGATTAAGTTATAATCATAACACTAAGACACTTGTGGAATCTATTTCACGAACGTGCACTAGAACATGTATATAAGTTGGTGATTCATTGGTTATTAATAGTTTGATAATTAATAAAAATAATATTTTCATAATTAATATTTCATATTCATAAATTTAATAACCTCTTCACCACACGACCTTGAACAGATAAGCAAATAAGGTCTACTAATATTCTGCTTTATCAATAACTGCTCTTTTTCTCTCTTTCTAACCCTCTTTGGGGAAAAAGGGGAGAGAAGGGGGTACAAGGGGGGAACCCTCCTCCAGAGGAGGGAATTTCGTTCCTGTATTATTGATTTTTTTTACTTTGCTGTATGTATATGTCGCAAATACTGTAAATTGTGTATATATATCCTGCATTCCCCAAAATTGCTCGTAATTGCTTTTATAATATAGCATTTCTCCCTTTGCTTCTCCGGCTGACTAGCTGTGTTTTTTTTTCCTTCCTCTTTGTGGGGGAGAGAAGGCAAAGCCCTTCTCTCAAACACTCCACAAGATTATTGGTCCAACTACTAACAGCACAACGAGGTTTGTTGATGCAGGTGCATGTCCTGTTGTCCCAAGATAACTGTCTATGTTTATAGCTACCAGTGTCTTGTTTTAGTTACACGCTGCAGGCTCAGCACTGTTTTGCCACACTGCTAGCTGGCTCTGCACTTATGCTGAACATGACCTACCACCATGTCAGGCTCTAGGCCTGCACTGCCAGATTGCTCACACTGCTCGTCGCTGGCATTACCACAAATCCCCCTTTTTGTTTTTGTGAGCAATCTGGTCATGGGAGGTATTCTCATCCCATACAAGATGCTACTGCAAACACAGAAGTAAACAAGGTAAAGATAAACTGTATAGCAAAAGCAAGAGTTCTGTAGTGCAGCATGTCTAACAGACTGATGTAACCCATACAAGGCACAAAGCTTAAGTTGAACTAGTTACAATGCTCTAACAGAGTTGGCATAACACGTGGTCAAAGATAACAAACACAGTAAAGAAGAACTTAGATCTTAATAGTTCCGATCTTTACATTTCACTCCTCTTATTGACAGAGAAGACTTGATTGTGCCTAGAACACATTGCACACAGACATTGAGGCACAAATGCAATCCTTAGCACTGTCTTTTACAATCTGCTTTAGGATTATGTTGCATCTTTATTTTCTCTAGGATGGTCAGAAATCATGAATTGTTTAATGGTAGCAAGATTTCTTTAATCTGTAAAGGTAGATCTGGCCAGGCTCTAGCTTCACAGACAGAAAACTTGCAGGCAAACAGCAAGAGCAAAAGAACTTCATTGCTTTGCCCAATATAAAATTACACAGAATAATGTGTTTTTGCTCATCCTAGTAATTCTAATCTCTTAATGTTCACATAACAGTTAAGCAGTCACGACACTCAGTTACAAGTTAGATGCTTTCTGTTGACATCTTGGTTTATCGTGACAGTCATTAATGTCAGTGCTAAGCAGGTTTGCTGATTGTCATTTTCATGACAGTTGTGCCATGTTCGTGCTGTCTTGTGATGAGAGGGTTACAGCATTTTGCAAAGTTGATGTTTCTAGGGTTACAGCATTTCTAGGGTCACCATGAGCTATTTTTTTTGCTATGGGGTAGTCTCTCTTTCCCCCCCTTTTTTTTTTTTTTGTTAATAATCTCTACTAAGCAAAATGTAAAGATGAAACTGCATCCTCTAGGATGTCTACATTCTGAGGCACATTTAGTTAACAAGAGAGAATACAAAGTTATCAAACAACTACAATATGCAGTCCGAATTCGCATGATGCTGTGGTACATTCTTCTGATTGATGTTTTTGATCCCAGATTATCATAACGGTTATTGTGATTGATGTTCGACTTCATGGGAAATGCTGTGTCCTCATGGTCTTGAGTTTTCCGCCGTTGTTTATTGCGATGATTGCAGTTAGCAGAAAAGAAGGCTCGAGGTGACCTTATTGTGGCCATCCAGTATCTGAAGAGAGCCTACAAGAATGCTGAGGAGGGGCATCCTAGCATGTCAGGAAGTGACAGGACTAGGGAGAATGGAATAAGGCTCGGGATGGGAAGATTCAGGCTGGATGTGAGGAAGAAATTCTTCACTGTGAAAGTGGTGAAGCCCTGGAATGGGTTGTCCAGGGAGGTGGCCAAGGCCCCATGCCTGGAAGTGTTTAAGACCAGGCTGGACGAGGCCCTAGCCTGTCCGACCCAGTGTGAGGAGTCCCTGCCCATGGCAGTGGTTGGAACTAAATGATCCTTGTGGTCCTTTCCAACCCTGACTCATTCCACGAGTCTATGATTCCACAGATTTTGTAACCAATTGTGACTGTTTTTTGTTTGTTTTTAATGTGAGCGTTTTTTAAGTTTTTAATTAATTTTCTCTCTCATTTTTAAATATTTTTTAATATACTTTTAAGAAATCTGATTAATTTTTGTTTGATTTAATTATCTATTTTTTCCTAAGTTTAATTTTAACATTTTTTGTCATTACTTTTACATGTTTTGAATTGTTTTTGTTTAATTTTTAAATTTTGTTTCATTTCAATTTTATTTTTTGTAAATTATTTTTATATTTTTTCTTTTTAATTCTAACTTGAGTAGTGTAATTTTTTATTTTATTTTGAATGGGTTTTTTTTGTTTAGTTTTTGTTATTTTATTTAATTTTTAGTTATTATTTTCAATTCTGAATTTATTATTTTTATATGTTTAATATTTATACTTTTAATATAGTTCTTTTGTTTAATCTATAATTCATTTTTTATGTTTGTGTTTTAATTGTTTTTATATCGTTTTAAGGTATATAATTTTTTAAAATTGTATTTTATTTTTTATCTATACTTTTTAACTTTTTTTGTTTGGTTTTTTTTGTTAATTTTAATCTCATTTTGATATATTTTTTCGGATTAATTTTTTGTTATTTTTGTGTTTTATTTTAATTCTTTGTTCTTTAAAATTTTATTATTATTTGTAACATACTTTTAGTAATTTTTTAATTTATTTCTTTTTCACCTTCTTTATCATTAGTTTTATTCTTTATTGCAACATTTTAAACTGTATTTTAATTTTTTATTATAACAATTTTTTTATTTTCAATTTTTTTTTTTTTGTAATTTCTATTTTTTTATCTAGTGTTTAATCTCTTATTTTTTGATCTTATATTCTTTATTGTAATTATTTTTTAATTTGCATGTTTTTATATTTAATCTATTTTCTATTTTAATTTTGATTTTTTACTTTTTTATTATATTTTTTAACCTTCTTCTTTATTAATTCTTTTTTATTATAATTTTTAATTTTAATTCTCTTGATTTCTTCGTCTTATAGATTTTTTGTTTGTTTTAATCTAGTAGTCTTGATAATCTTTATTTTTATTTTTTGCTAAGATTCTTATGTTTTTTGTCAATAGCTATTTTTTATTAGTAATCCTTATGATTTTTTAGTTTGTGATATTTTGGTTTTAATATTTTGTTTTTATTGTTGCTCTTCTTTTTTATTATTCTGTTATTTAGTACTCTGTTTCGCATCCAGCATTTTTGTACTTTTGTTATGGATTTCTATGTTTAAATGTCTTTGGTTTTGTCTTTGCTACCTTTTTGTTTACCTTTTTTTTTTTTCATTTTTTGTATTTTTTGTATTTTTTCTAGTCTATGTCTAAGAAGGAAATATAAAGACGTTACCTTAGCTAAGGAATATTTTTTTAAAATGAATACCTATTTACTACAAATCTTAACTATATTACATGGAGCTCCTTTGAAATGCCTAGGCATACAACTAAGAAGGTTCGAACCAAAAGAAAATCTTACAATGTGAACTCATTACTAAGTACTTACACCTTACTACAATTACTATGTACTAGGTATCTGTAAATACCAAATGCTTACCATTCATCATGCTTACCAGGAAAACTTAGCAAAACTCTAAATAACGAATCTCTTAAGGACATTGCAATCAGAAATGAAGAAATTAGCACTGTAGCTTTAAATCTCAGCAGAGCTTTGGTCGGCAAGCGTTGTACAAGAAAATCCTCCCATTTCTGAGGGTGGGGGTAGGGGTGGGTTGAGGGTGGCTATCAAGATGTGCCCTAGTTGCTATTATTTCTGTATTGGGGTCTTAACGACTTGCAGCCTATCATGTCTGAACGACCATTGTTCCACCCATACTGAATTATGTGTTTTCCATTTTAATTTGAGGGTTGGTTGCTGACTAGTAGCCACTACAAGGAAGGAACGGTAACAAGTTTTGCTCCTAGCTAATTTAAGGCACCTCAGCCCAATAGAGCAGCTGGAAGAGTAAACATGTACGGTCTTACAGTGATTGATTTGCCGTAGTTAAAAGATAATTGCACTGGCTCTTTGCTAACCCAGGTTGTTTGGATACCTTTGAAACACATGACTTCAGCATTTGCCATGAGCAATGGCTAGTGACCATTCCATGTATGACGAGGTATAATGACATCGTCTCCAGTATCCATAATAATTGAAAATTGTATAATTTGTCCACAAGGGTGTCTAACAGATACAATCTGTTCCAGTTTTCTGTTTTGGATTTCTAGGGCTAATAAGGTATTAGGCATATTGGTGGAACCCGAGCCTTCTTGCCCTTGGATCCTGTTAGAAGTTTTAGGCACTCGGGACTCAAATGATATTAGCTGAGCAATTTCTGTCCCAATGAGAGTGCTAACAGGAGGGGCAATGGTATAGAGCATAATTTTCATAGCCCAGTCATAATCAGAATGTATTGAACCAGGAATGATAAGGATGCCCTGTCTAGAGGTAGACAATATGCCAATTAACAGAGCACAGGGTCTGTGACCCAAAGGACCATGCCAATTGAGCTCGACAACACTTTTTGGATCCAAAAGTGATATGCGGCTGTTGTCAGGTCCACTATGCGCTGCAAGAGGGGGGCTGCAGGGGGGGAGGGCGTGGTCCCAGCACCCTGGTTTGGTGTCATCGTGCGGGGTGTACTTGCGCTGTGGGAGCAGCTTCCCTGACTGCGACACTGTGATCGTTTGAGGCTGTGCCTTTAAGAAACGGACAGTGCTGGGACACTGTGGTTGAATGTTTTGGAATAATAACAAAAACAATCAGATATTCTAAACGAATTTCATTGGTAGATTGGTAGAATGCAACTTTAAGTTTGAGTTCAGTTGGAATTTTTCTCAGTTTCTCTCTGTCCTGCTTTTCCAGCCTGTCTGCTTCTGAGCAGCCGGAGTTCTGACCTTGGATAAAGATAAGCACTAATCCTGCAGTAATAGGAATACTAAAATTCTTCTTTCTTAATAACTACCTTTTTCTCTCTCTAACCCTCTTTGGGAAAAAAGGGAGGTAGGGGGAGAGAGGTGGGTACAGGGGGGGAACCCTCCTCTGTCTGGAGGAGGGGATTTCGTTCCTGTATTTTTTTTTCCTTGCTGAATATTTCTGTATATATATTGTAAATACTGTATATATATTGTATATCTAACCTGCCTTTCCACATTGCTTGTAAAATAGAGCATTGCTTCTGCTTTCTCCGACTGAGTTAGCTGTGGTGTTTTTTTTCTCTGTGTGGGGGAGAGAAAGACAGGCCTTCTCTCTCAACCCGCTACAGACAATCTGGAGTAAAACGATTAGGTCTGTGACACTTTCAAGTCTGTCCAGCAGTCAGGCACTTTGATTTAAGGTACTTAGGTTGCACAGAAGCACGATGATTTCTGCCCAGGTTGTTTCCCTTGTGCAGTGGTTGTACTGGCGGTTTCAGGACTGCTTCTATGGCCATGGCTAGATACATTGCTGTTTGTTGATGCTTCATTTGTTGTTGCGTCCAGCAGTCATGAGACAGTGGCACCTGTTGATAAAATGCTGAGAACCTGTTTAATTTCTTCATTAGCATAGTCAAATGCCAAAATATCCACATTTCTACCTTCACATCCTGAGTCAGATCTGAATTAGTATTGAATGCTATATGTATGGTATCGACAAAGGAACCAAGTGGCCCTGTTAGACCCTGCTGAGTAGTGAAAAGCATAGGATCAGAGTTATTGTCCTGGATTCTGGACCACTCTTTGATCACTAAATCCTGACTTAATTGCAAAGCCTTATCAGGAAGCTGCAATTGCTGATATGATCTAGCAAAGGTTTCGCCCCATCAAGGTGGTTAGCGGTGTCACCTTGTAAAGTGCCTGCTGGCTGCCAGGGCGTGGCTTCCGAGGCATTTGCAAGTGAATTGTCACTTAATTGAGAAGTTGCAAGGCCTGAGGCGGTGTGACTTTCAAGTCTCTGCTTGCTGACATGGGCTGAAGCTCAGAGAGCACTGTCTTAGGATGTAACGTTTTGTTGCAATCAGAATATCATCCATAGATTTATGGATGAGAAAGTCACAATGAGTCTATCTAAATGGGAACAAAAACCAAGCCAGAGAATTCTGGCATGCCTTGAGGCTACATATTGATATGGTTGGTTGGAGTCTGCCTTAATCGATGACTCAGTAGATGCAGACTTTGTCAAATCCTCTGGGTGTGAGCAAATTGTAAAGAAAACAATCCTTCAGGCGAATAATAATCAAGTCCCAATTTGTGGGGACTGGGAGTTGGGAGGCCAGGTTGTAATGCACCCATCTCCTCCATGATCGATTGCTCTCAGACCTTGTAATAAACACCATTTGATGACATACGTGTGTCAAAAGGGATTAACAAATCTGTTGAAAACAAGTGATCGATTACAGCAGTTGTGTATCCTGACTGTAGCCCATAGGTAGCTATGGCTTGTCTAGCTTCCTTTAACATTTGTCAGTCCAGAGATTGCCGTAGTCATTGTTAACCTTCTACAGATTCTCCATCTGTGACTACATTTCCCACAATACCTTTCCACCAGTGCAGTGGGACAGTTCCCTGTCCCTCCCACCTCCCGATTGTCCTATCGGAACTTGATTGGAACCTCCGTCGGAGTGCTATACTCTGCTAATAATATCTGGAATGTAGGAGGCGGGGGGGTGTAGCGCAGATGGAACCGCGCAGGGGAAGGGTCCACTGGTGTGGGTCGTTGCTGCTGACACCATGGGGGTGACCGCTGCTGGTGTCAGTGCTGGTATCAGCGGTGCGTTGGTCGATGCCGCCTTGATCAAAGCAGCCGGTACTCATGGGGGCCATGGCGGGGTCGCAGGAGGTGTCGCCAGAAGAACTGCCAGGGTGTGGGGCGCTGCTGGGGTGGGAGCCGCCAGGCTGAGGGTTGCCAGGATGAACGCTGCTGGGGTGGGAACCACCCCCGAGTGGTCGGGGCTCACAGGAGGGGTGCGGTCGCAAGAATGCCGCAATCGTGAGCCTCCAAGTGCTCCATTTTTTCAAAAGGAGTTGTAGGGCAGAGTCGGCACTGTCCAGCCTCCCAGCATCGGTCCTCTCACCTTCCAAGTCCAAGCCATCGCTGCCGGTATTAGAGGAAAATGCTGATGAAAGGGATCGAAAACACCGAGCCACAGCTTTCGTCGCTTTTTTATGGGTTTCTCTGTTGGGTGCGGACGGCTGTGGTGGTGTCTAATAAACACGGTGTGCTCACCAAGATGGCAGATGTGGTGTCTTCTTTGTGCAATTCTTAATGCGTAACGACCTCCATTTTGATTTCATGCGCCTTATCAGTTCGATCGGGATTCGCTTCTACCGCTATTGACGTGGCAGGAGCAGATTTTTTCACGCAAAAGGACGGTAATAAGAGAGCTGCATTCGTGTAGAAGGAGGAATAGCGGGTAATTGAAATTGTGAGGAGGATGCTGACAGAGCGGCAGACGATGTGCAGGGAGAGAGGAGGGGGGCGGAGGGCGGGGGGTGCCTTCCGAGTCTCCCTTTTTTGTCTCTGTTAGAACCAAAGCCGCAGCAGCTAAATCGGGAGTAGGCTGCTCTGCTTTTTTTTTCGATTGCAATGCATGTGATGGTGTCACACGGTACTATAGCGAAAAGCTTCTTTTTAAGTATTTAAGCACATCATCCCACAGCTGGGCTGCAATTTTGCCCCATGCTTCAGAAGTAAAAACTTAGTTGCCGTGGGGATGATACCGGGCCCAGGCTAATAGCCCTTTTAAGATCTCAGAATCGCCAGTAATACCTCTCACGGAGAGGATAGTTTGGAGGGCGTTTAGCACAGCCTCTTCTGTTTCGTGGCGTGCTTCCCCTTGCCCATCCCTGGTCACTCACCGGGCCAAGGTGAGATTCATAGTTTCATAGTTTCATTCAGGGTTGGAAGGGACCACATGGATCATCTAGTTCCAACCCCCCTGCCATGGGCAGGGACACCCCACACTAGATCAGGCTGGACAGAGCCTCATCCAGCCTGCTCTTAAACACCCCCAGGGACGGGGCCTCGACCACCTCCCTGGACAACACATTCCAGGGTTTCACCACTCTCATGGTGAAGAACCTCCTCCTCACATCTAGCCTGAATCTCCCCACCTCCAGCTTCATTCCATTCCCCCTAGTCCTATCACTACCTGACATCCTGAGAAGTCCTTCCCCAGCCTTCCTGTAGGCCCCCTTCAGATACTGGAAGGCCACAATTAGGTCACCTCGGAGCCTTCTCTTCTGCAGACTCAACAGCCCCAACTCCTTCAGTCTATCCTCATAGGAGAGGTGCTCCAGCCCTCTGATCATCCTCGTGGCCCTTCTCTGGACACGTTCCAGCACCTCCACACCCCTCTTGTAATAGGGGCTCCAGAACTGGACACAGTACTCCAGGTGGGGTCTCACCAGGGCTGAGTAGAGGGGGAGGATCACCTCCCTCGACCTGCTAGCCACACTTCTCCTGATGCAGCCCGGGATCTGATTGGCTTTGCAGGCTGCAAGTGCACATTGAGAGCTCATGTTGAGCTTTTTGTCCACCAGCACCCCCAAGTCTCTCTCCTCAGGGCTGCTTTCCAGCCAGTCACTGCCCAGCCTGTATTTGTGCCTGGGATTGCCTCGACCCAGATGCAGGACTCTGCACTTGCTCTTATTGAACTTCATGAGGTTGGCTTGTGCCCACCTCTCCAGCCTGTCAAGGTCCCTCTGGATGGCCTCCCTTCCCTCCAGCGTGTCTGCTGCACCACACAGCTTGGTGTCATCAGCAAACTTGCTGAGGGTGCACTCCATGCCACTGTCCATGTCACCCACAAAGATGTTGAATAAGGCAGGTCCCAGGACTGATCCCTGAGGGACTCCGCTTGTCACTGGCCTCCACTGGGACATGGACCCATTGACAGCCACTCTTTGGGTGCGGCCATCAAGCCAGTTCCTTATCCATTGAAAGTGTACTGGATTCCTCTCCAGGTGAAAGCAAACTGAGGCCTGCATTCCTCTGCTATGGGAATAGAGAAAAATGCATTAGCATTGTCTATGGTAGCATACCATTTGGCCTCTTGGGATTCCAGCTCATACTGAAGTTCCATCATGTCTGATACTGCTGCACTCATAGGTGGTGTCACTTCATTCAGGGCTTGGTAGTCAACTGTCAGACGCCAGTCTCCATTCTGCTTTCGCACAGGCCACACTGGACCGTTGAAAGGTGAATGAGTTTTGCTGACGACTTTCTGACTCTCCAACTGACGAATCAGATTCTGAATGGGCAACAAAGAGTCACGGTTGGTTCTGTATTGTCTGTGATGCACAGTCTGAGAAGCAACCGGCAATTTAATGTCCTGTATCTTGTGTTGTCCCACAACTGCAGATTCATTAGAAAGTTCAGGTCTGGCGGACAACCTCAATTTTTGTCCATCAATTTCTACAGAAGCTACTCCAAAAGCCCATTTGTAACCTCTAGGGTCTTTGAAACACCCTTCTCTGAGAAAATCTATTCCCAAAATACAAGGTGCATCAGATCTGGTCACAACTGTATGCTTCCTCAATTGTTTACCAGTTAAACTTATATAAACCTCCACCTTACTTAACTCTTGAGATCCACCAGTGACTCCCAGAATAGTTATAGACTCTGATCCCTGATAATTTGATGGCATTATGGTGCACTGAGCTCCTGCGTCAACCAAGGCCCTGTACTTCTGAAATTGTGAAGTGCCAGGCCACTGGATGTACACATCCCAATAGATTCTGTTATCCCTATTATCCCACTCCTCTTCCTGGTGGGAGGCAGGGCACCCCAAGTTTTGGAGAACATGCCCACATGTGCATTGAACACAGTGTTCAGTATTAAAACTGGAGCCACTGTTGGAGCTATTATAGTTGATCTGGGGAACTGTGGAAGTAACAGCTACCCTTCTGGTATCGGCACCTCGGGTTCTTCCACTTTGCAGTTCCATCTGTCTCCTGAAACGATTAGAAGTTGGTTGACCATCCCATCTGTTCATTTTCTCACCAAACTGATCACGCAGAGTTATCCAAATGGTCCTACGTGATTGCCTTGGTGGTCCGTTTTGGTTTGATCTGTTTTGGAATTACCTCCTTGGAGGACGTGTATTCCTCACAGATGAAACTTGTATCCATCTGGAGGGAGAATTGGAATTATTTCTTTGTGCCATTTGGTATATGGAATCTTTCAGCTCTTTCATGCAGTTCTCAATTTTTCCAGACAGAGTTGCAATGGCTGAAACCAATGAAACACGTCATGCTATCCTCCAATTGTCTCATTTGATCACTGAATTGGCCAACTGTAGGAGGAGCTCCACCATAATTTCTTGACACAATTCTGCTCGCCAGAATGTTTGCATAATTAGAAGGAGCAAGCTTGATGAGCTTTTCAGCAAGACCAGTTCCTACAGGAATGTCATCAGGATTCAGAGTTTCATGTTCACCATAGAGTAGCTCTCTAACAGCAAATTCTCTCAAGCGCTTAATTCCCTCATCTATGGTAGTCCAGGGCTTAGGATTCCATGGAAGATCATCTCGGGAAGGGTATCTCAGGGCAACCGCCATTAAAAGGTTTATCCACAGATTGACTTTACCGAGAACCCTGCTTATTTGTCTATCTATTCCATTATGCTTCGAGAGAGTTCCTAACTGAGCTGCTGACTTGTCTCCAACCGTTAGAGCTGGAGCACCTGTATCATAACATCTACTAAGCCAAGCTAGAACTGGCTTCTTATCTGCTCTGGTGTAATCTTTACGGACGTATCTCAATTCTTCCCAAGGTGAAGAACATTCGGAAATATCATCTTCTTCCTCCTTTGCCTCCTCTCCCTCAACTTGTTGTCCAAATAATCCTGCTGTTACTCTCCTAGGGATCTCATTAAGCTGAGAACCACCACTGCCAGGTCCTGTCCTAGCTGCATCTCTGTCCTGTTTTGATCTCACTAACTCCGCTAGATCTTTAAAACAAACCTTCTCTTCCTCCTCAGCAGGGTCTTTTCTTGTAGAAGGTCCCTCACCAGGATCAGTCTCCTGCTCTTCTCCCCCATTAGCTCCTGGATCAGCTTTGGCCTTTCCACTTCTAGTCTTTAACACTGCTACTTGTTTAATTGGAGCTGTGTTTGAATTTACAGCCACCTGAACAGAAGCTGGCAGGTTTTCAGACAGATCAGCTGCTTTGGTGGGGGCTTCCGGTCCTGCCGTGGAAGTAGGCGGAAATGACTTTGCCTCGTTAATAGCCACCAAAAAGATGGGGGAGCCACCATGTTCGAGGCTGCCGCCAGCCCTGGCTGCTTGCCAGAATCAGCAACAGAACCATTCAAAGCAGCCTTTCCAATAGACTTTTTAGCTTTATCTTTAACTGTCACAGATTCTCCACTCTCTTCATCAGTGGATGTCTCTGGGGCTGACCCAGAAGTACACCGCCTCTTCTTTGATCAATGCTTAATAATGAAGCAGGCCCTAGACACATTTTTCTCCCAACGCAAGCTAAATAGCAGCTGTACAATCACTATCATCAGCAGCAGTTTCACGCACCTCAAATAAATCACCTTTGAATCCCAGCCATAACTTAAAATTACTCTTTCACCTAATGGAATCTTTAACTCCCTTATCTCAATCGGGAGAGTACGAGAGGTCACATTCCTGTATCTTGTAAGCCAAAAGAATCCTAGACAGCGATCATATAGAAGCCGGATCTTATACATAAACCACAAAGAAATTTTCTGCATTCAATATTTACCTAGGTGATCCAGAACCAAACCCAAACAATACTTCTAGGTCAGAACCGAACATACTGATAAGAGGAATTGCTTAAAAACCCAAAGCACCTTCATGCTTGCTAGTCCGGCTCAAGCAAGCAATAAATCAAGCTAATAATCTTCGAGCCCCGAGTTGGGCGGCCAAAAAGAAATGTAGTGGGTTGAGAGAGGAGGCCTAAGCTTTCTCTCCCCCACAAAGGGAAAAAAAACCCACAGCTAACTCAGCTGGAGACGTGCAACGGATGCTATATTTTACAAGCAATGTGGAAAATGCAAGATATGTAAACAATATACAGTATTTACAATATATATACAGAAATGTACAGCAAAGTAAAAAAAACAAAGAATACCGGAACGAAATTCCTTCCTCCGGAAGAGGGTTCCCCCCCTGTACCCCTCTCTCTCCCCCTACCTCTCTTTTTTACCAAAAAGGTCTAGAAAGAGAGAAAAAGTCAGTTATTAATGAAACAGAATTCTACTAGGCCTATTAGTAGGATTAGTTGCTTATCTGTTCAAGGTCGCTCTGGCAAGGAGACCAGAAGCAGGCAAGCTGGAAGAAGGAAGGAAAGGGACGAACTGAGAGAAAATCCCAGCTTCACAAAAACTTAAAACTGCATTCTACCAATCTACCAATGAAATTCGTTTAGAATATCAATGTTTTCATTTGTCTTCACCAAAACATTTAGCCAGAGTGTCCCAGCACTGTCCCTTTTTGTGACCATTTGATGCTGTGCCTTTAAGAAAGAGACAGTGCTGGGACACTCTGGCTGAATGGTTTGGAATATTAACGAAAACAATCAGATATTCTAAACTAATTTCATTGGTGGATTGGTAGAATGCAGTTTTAAGTTTAGGTGCAGCTGGAACTTTCTTCAGTTCGCTCCTTTCCTTCTCCCTTCCCAGCTTGTCTGCTTCTGGGCTGTCTGTCAGAGTGACCTTGAACAGATAAGCAACTAAGGCCTACTAATATTCTGCTTTATTAATAACTGCTCTTTTTCTCTCTTTCTAACCCTCTTTGGGGAAAAAGGGGAGAGAAGGGGGTACAGGGGGGGTACCCTCCTCAAGAGGAGGGAATTCTGTTCCTGTATTGCTTTTTTTTTACTTTGCTATATATTTCTGTATATATGTTGTAAATACTGTAAATTGTGTATATATATCCTGCATTCCCCAAAATTGCTTGTAAATATAGCATTTTTCCCTTTGCTTCTCCGGCTGGCTAGCTGTGTTTTTTTTCCTTCCTCTTTGTGGGGGGGAGAATGCTAGGCCCCTCTCTCTCTAACCCTCCACACTTTTCTTAAAGGCACAGCCTCAAACGGCCACAGTGTGCAGTAGATGCTGTGGCCAGGGACAGGCATGGTTGTAACTCGCAGCAATAAAAACTCCCTAAAAAATTCAGTGTCGACCCAGACTGAGGTAGCTGTCCAGTTATCTGGCTGTAGAGAGTCCTGGAGCCTGGCTCGTGAGATGCAGGGTAGTAGTGGCAACTCTTGCATAAGGTGTGAGCAGATTGACTATCTGCTTAATCTGGTGGCCAGACTGAAGGATGAGGTTGCTAGCCTTAGAAATGTAAGGGAATGTAGGAAAGAGATGAACCAGAGGAGGAAGGAGATGAATCAAAGGAGGAAAGAGATGAACCTGAGGAGGAAAGAGATGAACCAGAGTAAGCAGGCTCTGCAGGCTCCCCCAGCAGAGGCTGGTTATTCAAAAAGCAGAGGGGTATGGACGCAGGTTCCTCTCAAAAGGCGCAAAGTTAAACCTCCTTGAAGCAAAGGAATGCTATATTTACAAGCAGGTTTAGGGTATGCAGGGCATATATACACAATTTACAGTATTTACAATATATGCACAAAAATATACAGCAAAGTAATAAAGGAACGAAATTCCCCTCCCCCTGCTGGAGGAGGATTCCCCCCCCTTTACCCCCTTCTCTCCCCTTTTTCCCCGGAGAGGGTTAGAAAGAGAGGAAAGGAGCAGTTGTTACTTAAAAGCACTTATAAATTAGAGCAAAATGTTAGTAGGTTTGCAGGCCTCACGTACATCAGTCCGAGGTCAGTCAGGCAGAGAGCCTAGAAGCCACAAGCTGCAAAAAGGGAGGAGGGAAAGTGAACTGAGGAAAGTCTCAGCTGGACTCAAAACTTAAAGCTGCACTCTACCAATCCACCAATGAAATGAGTTTAAACCTGTCTTTTGTTTACAAAACGTTCAGCCATAGTGTCCCTTTCTTAAAGGCACAGCCTCAAACGGTCACAGGCTTGTCCCCCAAAGGTAAAAAGATCCTGGGAAGGGAATTGGCAGGTCTCATCGACAGGGCTTTAAACTAGTTTCGAAGGGGGAAGGGGCTGAAACTAATCCCCTCAGGCAAGAGTCTGGGGGCGATAAGCTAGAGTCAGAGGTGAAACCAGCAGCCCAGCTGAAGCGCATGTTACACTAATGCACGAAGCACGGGTAATAAACAAGAGGAGCTGGAAACCTTGTTGCAGCAGGAAATTTATGATGTAGTTGCCATCACAGAGACGTGGTGGGACAACTCACATGACTGGAGCGCTGCAATTGACGGTTACAGGCTCTTCAGGAGAGACAGGTAAGGAAGAAGGGGTGGAGGGGTGGCCCTGTACATCAGGGAGGCACTAGATGCCATTGAGACAGAGATTAGGGATGATCGGGTTGAGTGCCTGTGGGTAAGAATTAGAGGGAAGACCGGCAGGGCTGACATCCTGGTTGGAGTCTGTTATAGACCACCCAACCAGGAGGAAGATGTTGATGAAGCATTCTATAGGCAGCTTAAGGCTGTCTCAAGATCTCCGGACCTTGTTCTCATGGGCGACTTCAACCTGCCTGACATCTGCTGGGATCTCAACACAGCAGAGAGGAGACAGTCTAGGAGGTTCTTAGAATGCATGGAGGACAGCTTCTTATCCCAGGTGCTGCGAGAGCCTACCAGGGGCAAGGCTATGCTTGACCTCCTCTTCACCAACAGGGAAGGGCTGGTGGGTGATGTGGTGGTCGGAGGGTGTTTAGGGGCCAGTGACCACGAGATAATTGAATTTACGCTATTCGGTCAAGCTAAGAGGGGTAGCAAGAAGACCTCCACTCTGGACTTCCGGAGGGCAGACTTCGAGTTACTCAAGGAACTAATTCAGAGGGTTCCTTGGGATAAAGCCCTTAATAATAAAGGGGTCCAGGAGGGCTGGACCTACTTCAAGGAAGAATTGTTGAAGGCACAGTAACAGGCTGTGCCAATGTGCTGGAAGATGAGCCGCCGGGGCAGACGGCCAGCCTGGATAGTTAATGAACTTTTAATGGAACTAAGGGAAAAAAAGAGGGTGTATCATCTTTGGAAGAAAGGGGAGGCAACCCACGGAATGTTTAAGGATGTTGCTAAATCATGCAGGAAGAAAATTAGGGAGGCAAAAGCACATTTGGAGCTTAAACTAACCTCTGCTGTGAAGGACAACAAAAAGTCCTTCTTTAAATATAGTAATAGCAAGAGGAAGGGCAAGGACAACCTCCACTCCTTGGTTGATGTGGTGGTTTAGGCTGGGTGCTGGCCTGGATGCCACTGCACAGAACACACCTGGGAGGTCCCAAGGGGTGGGCCCAGCCCAGGGGGTGGTCACAGGAGACCAGGTATTCCATTTCCCATAATGCCCTGCTTCCCTATAAAATGTCCATGCGGGGTCTTCACTTCCTCTTTTGTCCCCAGCTGCTGCCTAGGTAAAATGGCGTGAGCCGCCTGCCTTGGGCCTGGGCAGGCCCAAGGCTGAGTGGGGGAGGAAAGAGCCCTGGGGGTTTGGGTGTACCCCCCAGGTGGGGATGGGATGTTCTTGGGCATGTTCTGGGATTTCTCTCTTTGTCACGGTGCTTGTGGTTATCTGTAAAGCTTTCATTGTTGTTTTTTATTGTTTTTTCTATTTAAACTTTCCATCACTTTTTTTTTGCAATCTGTTTGTCTGAGTTGTTATTTCTGCCCGTGGAGGGGAGGGAGTTGGCCCCAGCCCATTACAGTTGACATGGAGAGAAATGTTGTATCAAAGGATGAGGAAAAGACAGAGGTACTTAACACTTTCTTTGCCTCAATTTTACAAGTACAGAATGTCTTCCAGACAGCTGGCCTGCAGAGCTTGCAGAAGGAACCAGGGAGCTGCACAGTT
This sequence comes from Melanerpes aurifrons, assembly GCA_011125475.1. Lineage (NCBI taxonomy): Eukaryota > Metazoa > Chordata > Aves > Piciformes > Picidae > Melanerpes > Melanerpes aurifrons. The sequence goes on along the minus strand of WWNC01000118.1, from coordinate 543,001 downwards.
TCCCAGTGCTCCATGAGAAGGGGGTTGGAACTCTCCTCAGCCACTTGGATCCCCACAAGTCCATGGGACCAGATGGGATCCATCCTAAGGTGGCCAAGCTACTATCCATCATTTTCCAGCAGTCCTGGCTCACTGGAGAGGTCCCAGAGGACTGGAAGCTGGCCAACATTGTGCCCATTCACAAGAAAGGCCAGTTGGATGAGCCAGGGAATTATAGGCCTGTCAGCCTGACCTCAGTGCCAGGGAAGATCATGGAACAGGTCATCTTGAGTGCAATCACACAACACTTACAGGATGGCCAAGGGATCAGGCCTAGCCAGCATGGATTTAGGAAGGGCAGGTCCTGCCTGACCAACCTGATCTCCTTCTATGATCAGGTGACCCGCCTGGTGGATGTGGGGAGGCTTGTGGATGTGGTCTACCTGGACCTCAGCAAGGCCTTTGACATCGTCCTCCATAGCAAACTCCTGGCCAAGCTGCCAGCCCATGGCTTGGACAGGAGCACGCTGCACTGGGTTAGGAACTGGCTGGATGGCCGAGCCCAGAGAGTGGTGGTGAATGGTGCCACATCCGGCTGGCGGCCAGTCACTAGTGGTGTGCCCCAAGGATCAGTGCTGGGCCCCATGCTCTTTAACATCTTTATTGATGATCTGGATGAGGGCATTGAGTCCATCATCAGTAAATTTGCTGATGACACCAAGCTGGGGGCAGGAGTTGATCTACTGGAGGGTAGAGAGGCTCTGCAGAGGGACCTCAACAGGCTGGACAGATGAGCAGAGTCCAACGGCATGAGATTTAACACATCCAAGTGCCGGGTTCTGCACATTGGCCACAACAACCCCATGCAGTGCTACAGGCTGGGGTCAGAGTGGCTGGAGAGCAGCCAGGCAGAGAGGGACCTGGGGGTACTGGTGGATGGTAGGTTGAACATGAGCCTGCAGTGTGCCCAGGCAGCCAAGAGGGCCAATGGCATCCAGGCCTGCATCTCAAGTACTGTGTCCAGTTCTGGGCCTCTCAGTTTAGAAAGGATGTCCAGAGAAGGGCAACAAAGTTGGTGAGGGGTTTGGAACATAAGCCCTATGAGGAGAGGCTGAGGGAACTGGGGTTGCTTAGCCTGGAGAAGAGGAGACGCAGGGGTGACCTTATTACTCTCTACAACTACCTGAAGGGAGGTTGTAGACAGGCGGATGATGGTCTCTTCTCCCAGGCAGCCAGTACCAGAACAAGAGTCTCAGGCTGCGCCAGGGGAGGTTCAGGTTGGATGTTAGGAAGAAGTTCTATACAGAGAGAGTGATTGCCCATTGGAATGGGCTGCCCGGGGAGGTGGTGGAGTCGCCGTCACTGGAGGTGTTCAGGAGGAGACTTGATGGGGTGCTTGGTGCCATGGTTTAGTTGTTTAGGTGGGTTGGGTTGGTTGATGGGTTAGACGCAATGATCTTGAAGGTCTCTTCCAATCTGGTTTATTCTATGTAATATTCTATGTAATATTCTATGTAACAGCGCCGACTCTGCTTTACGGTCCCTCTTAGAAAAAATGGAGTGCTTGGAGGCCTGCGGTTACAGCATTCTTACGACTGCACCCCTCCCGTGAGCCCCGATGTCCTCCGTGGGCACCAACAGCTCCGACGACACCATCAGCACTGACCATAGCGGTGGCCCCGGTGTCTTGCACCTGCAGGCCCCCCCCCCAACCGGCGGTGCCTCCACCAGCAGGCCTCCCCCCCACCGGCTCCATCTGCGCTACACCCCCCTCCCCCCGCCCCCAGCGGCTCGCATCAGCACCCTCCCCCAACGGTTTCTGGTACGACTATTGTCAACCATGGCTCTGTTCTGATTTAAATCAACAGTGATAATTTCATCATTTCTGACTGTAATGTCTTTCAGAGACATGTTATTTAGAGTTTTGCTAAGTTTTCCTAGTAAGCATAATGAATAGTAAGCATTTGGTATTTACAGGCACTTAGTACATAGTAATTGTAGCAAGGTATACCTACTTTGTAATGAGTTCACATTGTAAGATTTTCTTTTGGTTCGAACCTTCTTAGTTGTGTGCCTAGGCATTTCAAAGGATCTCCATGTAATATAGTTAAGGATTGTAGTAAACAGGTTTTAATTTTAGAAAGTGTTCTTTACTTAATGGAACAACTTTATTTCTTTTTTGACATTGATTTGATGGATTAATTTTAACATAGTTCTTTAAGTTTTTAAGGATTTTTGGTATTAACATAAGTTAAGGGTGTGATATATGTATATTTTAGAATGAAATTTTGTAGTGCTTTCTTTGTATTCATAATAGCTTTAAGGTTTATATATATATATTAAAAAAAAAGGCATATTTTATAACTAAGGTTTAGTGATACTAGCAATGCAGTACTGCAATCATCTCAACAACAGCACAAGAATCAAGAAGATGAAAAAACAGCATTTCCCATGAAGTCTGAATTCACCAGAACTACCTAACAGTGATCACAATGACTATTATAATAATCTGAGACCAAAAGCAACAATGAGAAGAATGTACCATAAAACATCTGAATTAGGATTGAATATTATGGTTGTTTGACTGTTGTGTGATTAGAGAAATGTTCATATGGACTTATATGTTATTTCACCAGTTTGCTATAATTTTACACACCTAGAGGGAAAATGAAAATTCATTATAACACAACATGCATTTTCATTTTAGGTTGAAAATAACAACAAGCAAATAAATAAATAAAAAAAAAAAGGGGGGAGGGAAAGAGAGAATACCCCATAGCGAAAAAAAAAAAGTTTTTAATGGTACCAATAAGAGATCAGTATTACTCGGATGAGCAAAAACACATTATTATGTGTAATTTTATATTGGGCAAAGCAATGAAGCTCTTTTGCTCTTGCTGTTTGCCTGCAAGTTTTCTGTGAAGCTAGAGCCTGGCCAGATCTACTTTTAGATTAAAGAAATCTTGCTACCATTAAACAATTCATGATTTTTGACCATCCTAGAGAAAATAAAGATGCAACATACCCCTAAAGCAGATTGTAAAAGACAGTGCTAAGGATTACATTTATGTCTTAATCTCTGTGTGCAATGTGTTTAGGCATAATCAAGTCTTCTCTGTCAGTAAGAGGAGTGAAATGTAAAGATCGGAACTATTAAGTTCTAAGTTCTTTTTTTACAATGTCTGTTATCTTTGACCATGTATTATGCCAGCTCTGTTAGAACATTCTAACTAGTTCAACTTAAGTGCCGTGCCTTGTATGGGTAACATGGACCAACATGACAGGCAATAATGAATTTTGTTTGAGCTTACAGACTGTGGGTGAACCTTTTCAGACGTGTTTAATAGGGATATCCAGATTTGATGTAAATATGTTTGTTAATTATAGTAGTAATAGTTGTAGTAATGAGAATGAAGTGGCAAATTGTAGTGCATTATTGATTAAGGGACTGACTCAGTGGTTACCGTATGATCCTGAAGAACTGTGATTATTGGGCTCTCAGCAGGTTGGCAATGCATCGAGAAACTGGACTCGAATGTGTATTGTGGTTGGAGGTATGTTTAAAGGGCGGCAAGGTTTTGAGCAAGTGTTAGAGAGTTGGGAAAAAGTGCCGGTTGAGATACAAAACAGCTCACAAGGATGGACTGACGTTTGTCCCAAGAGACCATATAATGTGTATGGTGACTATTGTGGATGGAATGACAAAGCAACAATAAAAGGTCTCATCGTGCCAAAACTGTGGGGTGCATATGGAGCTCAAGATCTCACTGCAGGAACTTCGACAATTAGGAACGAAAATATACTCCTTTTATGGAATAATCATATAGCAAAAGCATTGCCGCCAGGTATATTTTTGATTTGTGGAGATTGTGCCTGGCAGGGAATTCCAGCTAACCCAGTAGGGGGTCCCTGTTATTTAGGGTCTTCATCCATAATAGCACCATCTCAGACTCAGTGGTTAAAACTTTTAAAGCAAATACAACAACTACAGAAAAAACGCACAATTGAGCAATTAACATCAAATTGTAATGACCAAGTGGAATTATGGGGGTATTCAATGAGAGCCTTTATAATTGTGCCAGGTGCCGTTGCAGGAAAAGCCTTGAGTGCAGTAGAAAAATTAGCGTGTTGGTCAGTAAAAAACGCAAATGTTACCACTCAGGTGTTGGAAGAGTTATTGTTAGATCAAAAATCATTGAAGCACGCGTTACTGCAAAATCGTGCTGCAATTGATTTTTGTTGTTAGCTCAAGGACATGGATGTGAAGATTTTGAAGGAATGTGTTGTTTTAACTTGTCGGATCATGGAGTGTCGATGCATGCTGAGATTAGGTGGCTAAAGAATCATACGCGCGCTGTTACAATTGTAAAAAGTCCCTTAGATGATTGGTTAAGATCAATGCTTGGGAATGTGTCACAGTGGGTTATACAATTGATAAAAGAAGCTTTAAGGTTTTTAAGTATTATTGTACTAATTTTGATTATTGTTAAACTTGTTTATAATTTTATTATGCAAAGTGTTCAAAGGATAACCTCCAAGGCCTTACTTGCACAAAAGAAAAACGGAGGAATTGTTGGGGTTTGGTTTAAGCAAGAGGGGACATGGGTCCCAGGAACACCTGTGCAATTCAGGCCTTGAAGGATTCTCTGTTGATAATATAGCGATGGAGTAGGAGCTGTGGGGAAGTGCTGATTGCTTTGGTATGATGAAGTCAAACTGCCCCTGAGAAGGGAGGCAAACAAGATACAGAGGAGACGAGATCTGGGAAAAAGAGCAATTAGACTGAGTAGAAAAATTCCACAGAGTAGTGAAAACAATGATGTAACCTTTTAGAGAGAAACCAATAGTATGTTTCAAATTAGAATAGAATTAACTATGCATAAGATAAGACTATAAATAATGAAGTATGGAACAATAAAGTTGGATGATTACTATCACTCATATTGAGTGCTATCGTCCCTGTCTCCGTTCTCGTCATATACATGTCTGCTTTCCATGGCAGCCAGTCAACACTAAAAGTATCAAGTATTTTTTAAGTTGTTAAGAAAATATAATTATTTTTTTTTCTCTTTCATTTGCATGTTGTCACACATTAGAAAAAAGCAGAACCTAGTGTGACTGTTTGTTGCCGTGCCTTTAAGACAGGGACACTTGTGGCTGAATGTTTTGTAAACAGAAGACAGGTCTAAACGAATTTCATTGGTCGATTGGTAGAATGCAACTTTTTTTGAGTCCAGCTGAGACTTTTCCTCATTTCAGTTTCCCTCCTCCCTTTTTGCAGCTTGTCCGCTTCTAGGCTCTCTGCCAGACTGACCTTGGACAGATAAGTGTGGCCTACTAAAACTTTGCTCTAATTTATAACTGCTTTTAATTAAAAACTGCTACTTTCCTCTCTTTCTAACCCTCTCTGGGGAAAAAGGGGAGAGAAGGGGGTAAAGGGGGGGAACCCTCCTCCAGCAGGGGGAGGGGAATTTCATTCCTGTATTACTTTGCTGTATATTTCTGTGTATATATTGTAAATACTGTAAATTGTGTACATATACCCTGCATTCCCTAAAACTGCTTGTAAATATAGCATTCCTTTGCTTCTCCGGCTGTGGTTAGCTGTGTTTTTTTTTCCTTATCTCATTGTGGTGGGGAGAAGGCTGGGCCTTCCTCTCAAACCCTCGACACCTAGCAATAAATTCATGGGCCCCTGAATCTGACTGTGAAGGTCCAGAGGCTTACAGGCAAGTTGATTCTGAAGATGAGGGAGGGAAGTCTAAACATAGTTCTAGGCTGTGTGATAAGGCAGCGGTTCAAGTTTTTATATTACAGTATCACCGTATCACAGTATAACTTAGGTTGGAAAGGACCTCGAGGATCACCGGGTCCAACCTATCAACACAGATCCCATGACTAGACCATGGCACCAAGTGCCACGTCCAATCTCCTCTTGAACGCTTCCAGGGACGATGACTCAACCACCTCCCTGGGCAACCCGTTCCAATGACGAATGACTCGCTCGGTGAAGAATTTCCTCCTCATCTCGAGTCTAAACCTCCCCTGGCGCAGCTTGAGACTGTGTCCCCTTGTTCTGGTGCTGGTTGCCTGGGAGAAGAGGCCAACCCATTCCTGGCTACAACCACCCTTCAGGTAGTTGTAGAGGGCAATGAGGTCACCCCTGAGCCTCTGTGGTGAAGAGGTTATTAAATTTATGAATATGAAATATGAATTATGAAAAATATAATTTTATTAATTATCAAACTATTAATAACCGATGAATCACCAACTTATATACATGTTCTAATGCACGTTCGTGAAATACATTCCACAACTGGCTTAGTGTTATGATTATAATGTAATTAAACTATCTATAAACCCTTTCTGTATTTATATAACGAAGGGTGCAGTTCCGCCGCTTGGCCACTAGATGGAGACTCGGCGGGACGCCGGCGGCTTCTGGCTATACACAGCAATATTACAATCTTTCTATGTCAGCGCTTACTCTGCTGGACGCGGATACTTTGAACTGAGTGCTAGTGGGTGGAAAGCACGTGGGCGATATTCAATTCCCTTCAGACAACAGGGATCGGTCCTGGACAGGGTCGGTCCGTGGGGTCGGCCCCTCTAAAGTCGGCTCGCACAGCGGGGCGGGCTTGAAGGACGGAAGCAGGCGAAGCTACGGGGTCGGCCCAACCACGGCGTTTCTCAGGGCTGATGCAAACAGCCTCAGGGAGAGAATGTGGCTGCGTTAAGCGGCGTCTCTCGTTAATGAGGTTAAAGGAGCAACAGGACTCTCAGAATGGTCCCAGATTCGGTGCAGTACAAACATTAACAATGCTCTGGTTTTCCCTGAATTCACAGGGCTCAGAGCGGCACTGGCGGCTCCTCAGAGCGGCACTCGGTGGCTCCTCTCCCGCACGGCGGGGTTAGGCATACGTGGACTCGGTATTAATCAAGTCCCTTCTCCCGGCAACTGGGCAGATCTTACCCGCGGGGTTGGTCCAGTCCTCCGGCGGCACGATGGGCTCTTCCGATCGGCACGACTGGTTGTAGCAATGCTGAGCTCCTCAGCCTCAGCGAAGGTCCTCCCTCTGGGCTTCTTAACGATGCAGACGCTTCCAGTATGCGTGCATGTATAACAGAAGCTAACAATAAGCTCAATGGCAAAGGCTGAAGCTCGAGACTTACTCTCTCGAGCAAGGACAGAGACAAAGTAAATGAGGGGGCAACGTGTTCACCAACTGGGGTGACACTTATAGATTCCTCGAGGCTGGGCTTGACCAATGGGCACTCTCATAAGCAACTGGCTTCAGCCTATAGAAAGCGTGAAGCTAGAATATGCCCATACTTGGTGTCAGCACAAGTGCTGCATGCGCTGGTGCGTGCAAGCCTGGCTAATGCCTTGGCTTTTGTCTTCCTCCTGGAGGGAGGGGAACTTGCCCACATGCTGGGACAAGATTCAGTATTGGGGCATAATGTGCCTTCACCACATTACCACCCCTTGCCCATGGGCATGTATAAGCCTCGAGTATAGATTACCCTTAACAAGGTTTATCCCATATAGGATTAAGCTATATCATACCTGTTTGGTAGAATACATTTTCAAACATAGTGACTTACAATACCTTAGCACTATATGAACAGTATACAGACTTTAAACTATACTCTTAACAGAGCGAGCTGTCTTAGCAGTGTGGAACAAATGTTTGCTCCGAAACCAATATTGGTACTCTCAATTATCTCCCACCACCCCCTTGACTAAGTGATGGGGTTTGATTCCCATATGACACTGAAGCTATCAAAGTGTCTATGGAGTTTGTCAATTTCCCACCCCCTTGATAAGATGGGCTCTGTCACTATGACAGGACTTCCTCAGTATTGAGATGAGGAATAATCTCTTTCCACTGCTTCTTTTATCAGTTTAGTGAGTACCCTTTTGCTACTTTCTTTCTCATCCTTGGTTCCAAGCCAAATACAACTTCCTCGGGACATTCCATTTTGAGGAGTACCCAACACCATGGATCTAGTGAGTCAGGTGAATCTCGTGAATTAGAGCGTTCCCTGTCACTCTGCATGTTTTCATTCCCTCTACTGGGGTTGCAGGAACCTCGTGAGTGTTGTTTTCCAGTGCAGTATTTATGTCTGCCTGGGATGGTGGAAGGGGATGCTTGAGAGCGTTGCTCTTCCCTTCTCTGGCCATGTGGTATCGCTTTTACGGCTGGCAGTATATACCTTTGCCGGTGTCCCTCCTTGCTGGGTCTGTGGTCCCTTCTGGAACTCTCCCTTTTGGAGGTCTTTTCCTGGAGCTTTGCTTTCAGGATGCTGCGAGGTTCAGCCTCATTGGCTTCTATAGCAGCTTGGCTCTTCCACAGTTCGCGGTAATGCTGTGGCTAGACTCACATCCAGAATCTGAGTCTGATGTGGTGCTCTGTGTGTCTCTGGGATCGTAGTAAGCTCTCTTGCTGGGATGCTGTGCAAGCTGTTGTCGAGCTGGCTTGGCTACCTTATTGCAGGAGCTTCTATTTCCCTGGTTACCTCTTGGTCTGCCATGCTGTGGGAAACTCGGTCCGCTGCTGGCTTTGGAGTCATCTAGCGATGCTAAGTTGAATCTCACCTTCTTCTTGGGAATTCGTTGCTGGTTGAAGCTGGTGGCTTCACTGTCATCATCCGGTGATGTGGAGCCTGGCTTGGCTTGCTGCACCGGTGCTATAGCTGCTGACCTGTCTGGTGTGGGTGAGCTAACATTGCTCATGTGCTGATGCTGGGCAGCTGCTGAATCAAAATCAGCTGGTTTCTGCTTGTCAACTGGGACAGACAGAATAGGAGAGCCTGGCTCTCGTGTGTCATGTGCCCTGGCTACTTCATAGGTAGCATGTGATTGCCATTGAGACTTGAAAACAGACATGGTCTCTTTTATGTGCAGCTCAAATAAATCATGAAGTCTCTGGCTTTGTGCCTCTGACTTCGCCAGTTCCCTTTCCAATTGGGAAACCTTTTGGTCAAAGAATTTAATTTCCTCCTGCATCTGTATAATACAAGATGCCATCAGGACAGCGTGTTCGCTGCTGGGTTCGCTTAGCTTTGCGAAAATGCCATCTATATTTTTACAATTTAATTTTGCCCATTCCAAGTCTGGGGCTGTAATTTTGTATCCCAAGTTATGGAAATATTTCACAGCTGTGCACCCTGCTCGCTGCGCCATATTGTGGTGAAGAGGTTATTAAATTTATGAATATGAAATATGAATTATGAAAAATATAATTTTATTAATTATCAAACTATTAATAACCGATGAATCACCAACTTATATACATGTTCTAATGCACGTTCGTGAAATACATTCCACAACTGGCTTAGTGTTATGATTATAATGTAATTAAACTATCTATAAACCCTTTCTGTATTTATATAACGAAGGGTGCAGTTCCGCCGCTTGGCCACTAGATGGAGACTCGGCGGGACGCCGGCGGCTTCTGGCTATACACAGCAATATTACAATCTTTCTATGCGTCAGCGCTTACTCTGCTGGACGCGGATACTTTGAACTGAGTGCTAGTGGGTGGAAAGCACGTGGGACGATATTCAATTCCCTTCAGACAACAGGGATCGGTCCTGGACAGGGTCGGTCCGTGGGGTCGGCCCTCTAAAGTCGGCTCGCACAGCGGGGCGGGCTTGAAGGACGGAAGCAGGCGAAGCTACGGGGTCGGCCCAACCACGGCGTTTCTCAGGGCTGATGCAAACAGCCTCAGGGAGAGAATGTGGCTGCGTTAGCGGCGTCTCTCGTTAATGAGGTTAAAGGAGCAACAGGACTCTCAGAATGGTCCCAGATTCGGTGCAGTACAAACATTAACAATGCTCTGGTTTTCCCTGAATTCACAGGGCTCAGAGCGGCACTCGGCGGCTCCTCAGAGCGGCACTCGGTGGCTCCTCTCCCGCATGGCGGGGTTAGGCATACGTGGACTCGGTATTAATCAAGTCCCTTCTCCCGGCAACTGGGCAGATCTTACCGCGGGGTTGGTCCAGTCCTCCGGCGGCACGATGGGCTCTTCCGATCGGCACGACTGGTTGTAGCAATGCTGAGCTCCTCAGCCTCAGCGAAGGTCCTCCTCTGGGCTTCTTAACGATGCAGACGCTTCCAGTATGCGTGCATGTATAACAGAAGCTAACAATAAGCTCAATGGCAAAGGCTGAAGCTCGAGACTTACTCTCTCGAGCAAGGACAGAGACAAAGTAAATGAGGGGGCAACGTGTTCACCAACTGGGGTGACACTTATAGATTCCTCGAGGCTGGGCTTGACCAATGGGCACTCTCATAAGCAACTGGCTTCAGCCTATAGAAAGCGTGAAGCTAGAATATGCCCATACTTGGTGTCAGCACAAGTGCTGCATGCGCTGGGTGCGTGCAAGCCTGGCTAATGCCTTGGCTTTTGTCTTCCTCCTGGAGGGAGGGGGAACTTGCCCACATGCTGGGACAAGATTCAGTATTGGGGCATAATGTGCCTTCACCACAGCCTCCCCTTCTCCAGGCTAAACAATCCCAGCTCCCTCAGCCTCTCCTCATAGGACTTGTGTTCAAGGCCTCTCACCAGCCTTGTTGCCCTTCTCTGGACGCGTTCAAGCATTTCGATGTCCTTCGTAAACTGAGGGGCCCAGAACTGGACACAGTACTCAAGGTGCATCCTAACCAAAGCAGAGTACAGGGGCACAATGACCTCCCTTCTCCTGCTGGCCACACTATTCCTAATGCAGGCCAGGATGCCATTGGTCCTCCTGGCCACCTGGGCACACTGCTGGCTCATATTCAGGTGGCTGCCGATCAGTACCCCCAGGTCCCTCTCTGTTTGGGAGCTCTCCAGCCACTCCGACCCCAAAAAAATCGCTACATCTAGGTGGGATTCTGACTTAGAGGCGTTCAGTCATAAGCTGGCAGATGGTAGCCTCGCGCCAGTGGCTCCTCAGCCAAGTGCATGCACCAGGGGTCTGAACCTGCGGTTCCTCTCGTACTGAGCAGGATTCCTATTGCAACAACACATCATCAGTAGGATAAAACTAACCTGTCTCACGACGATCTAATGTGATCTATTAATGTATGTACATTGTTTTTGAGTAGCGACTTTTGTGCTGATTGTTTGGAGTTAATTCCCTAATAGTGGAGCAGCAGAGTGAATTTCACATCACCAAGATTTTTCAGTGTTCATTTCAGAAAGAGGACAGAAAAACCAAAACAAGTCCTGAAGTATCTGAAATAAGGAAAAACAAATGACCCTTTGCAAAAGGACTATTTCTTCCCTGACCTTTCAGGAACACTGAGTTACTCACACACATTAAACTGTACATAGGGCATTTTGCTTTGTTTATGATAAGTGGAGAACATGATCAGACCTGCAGCTACCCAATCTTTTATCCTACAGGCACTTGGAACAGTGGATCTGACTATTTTACAGACACAGTTTTCGTGTTTCATAAGACAGGACAGGGGTGCAGGGAAAACAGGGATAAAAACGTGCATGAGAGGCATGTGAGCATGGGGACTGTGACAGGGTAGAGAAGAAAAATCTGCATCTAACCCCTATAACAAAATACAGGGCAGGAGAATGTGAGTTTGAGTGTGCTGCCATCGAAAACCACTCTGGTGGGGCTTGGCAGGAGGAAGGCTGCTATCTGCTGTCGCTAGAACATTTCCTGCAGTTACTTAGTCTAAGTTAGTCACCATCATAACCCTCTCACTTGATGCTCAGTGCTTTGGCCTGCTGAAGAGAACACCTGGCACCATGAAAGAGACCTGTGTCTGGCCACACTGTGATTTGACCTGGAGTCAACTACCTTTAGCCACATTATTGCAATTTGTAACTCAGGGCTTCCCCTTTTCCTTGGTGCTCCTCAGCTCACAGGAGAAACTGATGAAATATGCCTCCTTCTATGAGGAGGCAGTTAAGAGATTTTTCAAGCAAGGGCATTGTCGTTTGCTGCAACTGGACCCATTCTTGCAGGACTTCTGACACAGGCTGTAGCAGCCTCAGCTCTGGTGGGTGTGTCAAGGTCCGGAGACATTAGATGTCTCGGTCTGGAGACACAGTTCTTTTAAATATTCCCGTGTTGTGAAATTAAAGGCACAAACGAGGCCAAAGTATCAACAGCTAGACTATTTATTACATAAAGTGGACATAAGAAAGGAAGAGGGAGAAAATAAAGAGGGAGAGACGAGAGATAGATAAATAAAGTGGACATAAGAAGGTAGAGGGAGAAAAGAGAGAGGGAGAGAGAAGAGGAAAGGAATTATATTACCACACCCCTCATCCCCCCCAAGACAGTTAAAGTCTGTGGAGGAAAGGTGCTGCAGGAGATGTTGGGTTTGTAGAGAAACCGTGGTGAGGCTTTTGCTGGAGAACAGCTGTGGTCCTCTGGGGAGATGTTGGGTTGATGCAGGAACAGTGCTGAGGCTCCTCTGGGCAGCCTGGGTCTGTAGAGAAAGGGTGCTGAGGATTTGGCTGGAGCTGTGGTCCTCCGGGCAGCCTCTTTTCTCCGGAGCAGCATTGTCCCGGCTTCTCAGCGGCCTGGCCCGTCTCCTGTGTTTTCCTTCATCTCCGTTTTTCTCCCCATTTTTCTCCTCTGTTTCTCTCCTCTGTTTCTCTCTACAAACCAGTAGTTGCTCAAGTCTTTTACACAGTTTTTTAGTCCTCAGGCAGGTGTTGGTATGTCAGGTATTTCAGAGGCAAGGAAATAATCCAGGTATCTGTTCCCCCAGAAATCTGTGTATGTGGGCAAGATTTTTGGATGGAGGCGAGGGGGGCCTCCGTCCCCCCCCCCCCATTCAGACAAGTCCTCCCACATCCCTTTACACAGGTGGTGGAAACCATCGTATCACCCTGCCCAAGGTACTTGATGGGCGGAAACCACCCTGCCCAGAAAGCCTGATGGCTGGGTCCTTGGGTCCATTGTTGTAGTCCCATGTTATCACGATGCAATCACAAGCTGATTTGCATCCAGGATTGGTGGACAGGATTCTTTCCACCTTCTTTCCAGTGGCTCTGCTATCACTTTATCTTTGTTGACTCACATAGAGAGAGACAAACTTATTAGACTCTCACATGGGTGGCACCTTCAAGGTAGTAACATTGAAACAGCCAAGCCCTTAATACTCTCCTGGAAAATTGCTCTGGTGTGTAACAGAAAAAAATCTTTTAAAGAGGTGGGTATAAAGAAGGGATTAAACACAGACTTCATGCAATTCACCCACTTGATCCATGGTCCTCTGTGTTCAATTTCCAGCCTGGATTGCAGTTGCTGACACCTGCTACAGCTGTGTATTCTCACACAATTTTCAGACTGGCACTGAGTGGTACAAATAGCTGGATAAATTTTTTTATTCTAGTCCTGGTTATGTGAATTGCAGAAATTTAATCAGTTGTTGTTTAGCCTCTGCTCTTAGGAAGGAAGAGAAATAAGTAACAGACTTTCTGGAGTAGTCAGAAGTGTGTCAAATTTGATCTGATGTGATGCCATTGTCCAGCTGGAATAGGACTTTAGCCTCCTGTTTTAATGGTTCCAAGGTTTAATGAGGTGTTAGCTTAATCACTGTGGGAAGGGTACAGTGAGAGTTAAGAGCTGGAGTACTTGATGTGAAGCCACAAAAGAAGAGTAGAGAACAGTTCTTCAGAGCAAAAGACTTTGATCTTTTATTATAACTTCCACTGCTCACTTGGTCTGTGACTGTATGAAAAGGTCTGCAAGGCAGAAACCATTTTCCAGCAGATTATGAACTTCAAAGCTCACCTGTATTACTCAACGAGGCCACATCAAATCTTATCTACAGAGCCAGGGCAGACATCAAGGATATAATCAGGAGGACCTTATCCCCTGCCTATCATGACCTTTAAGCAGAGGCTAAGCCCCCCGCTATGCATGCCCAGACACGGAGCCGGCGTCTAACCTTATGGTTGTTTTCTTCTTGGAGGAAGAGAACCATACTTGATATATGGCAAAACTGGCTGCTGTTTCAAATGACCTTGCGGGAGTCTACCATGTGATTAAAGTAAGATGTCTCCATGAATACAAAGGATATTAACTTGACTACCAAGCTGCCCAATAAATTGAAAATATCTCTCTACTAATAAAGGCAGTGAGGTGTCCAAGGCTCAGGTCCAGCCAACATGGATTTAGGAGGGGCAGGTCCTGCCTCTCCAACCTGATCTCCTTCTATGATCAGGTGACCCGTCTGGTGGACGTGGGGAGTCCACCGGTGGATGTGGTCTACCTGGACTTCAGCAAAGCCTTTGACACTGTCCCCCACAGCAAACTGCTGGCTAAGCTGTCAGCTCGAGGCCTGGACTGCAACACTCTGTGCTGGGTTAGGAACTGGGTGGAGGATCGAGCCCAGAGAGTGGTGGTGAATGGTGCCACATCCAGCTGGCGGTCAGTCACCAGTGGTGTCCCCCAGGGATCAGTGCTGGGCCTCATCCTCTTTAACATCTTCATTGATGATCTGGATGAGGGGATTGAGTCAGTCATCAGCAAGTTTGCAGATGACACCAAGTTCGGGGCAGATGTTAGTCAGTTAGAGGCTAGAAAGGCTCTGCAGAGGGACCTCGACCAACTAGACAGATGGGCAGAATCCAATGGGATGTCATTTAACAAGTCCAAGTGCCGGGTGCTGCACTTTGGTCACGGTAACCCCATGCAGAGATACAGGCTGGGGTCAGAGTGGCTGGAGAGCAGCCAGGCAGAGAGGGACCTGGGGGTGCTGATCGACAGCTGCCTAAACATGAACCAGCAGTGTGCCCAGGTGGCTAAGAAGGCCAATGGCATCCTGGCCTGCATTAGGAATAGTGTGGCCAGCAGGAGAAGGGAAGTCATTGTTCCCCTGTACTCTGCATTGGTTAGGCCGCACCTTGAGTACTGTGTCCAGTTCTGGGCCCCTCAGTTTAAGAAGGTCATTGAGACACTTGAATGCGTCCAGAGAAGGGCAACAAGGCTGGTGAGAGGCCTTGAGCACAAGCCCTATGAGGAGAGGCTGAGGGAGCTGGGATTATTTAGCCTGGAGAAGAGGAGGCTCAGGGGTGACCTCATTGCCCTCTACAACTACCTGAAGGGTGGTTGTGGCCAGGAAGGGGTTGGTCTCTTCTCCCAGGCAACCAGCACCAGAACAAGGGGACACAGTCTCAAGCTGCGCCAGGGGAAGTTTAGGCTCGAGGTGAGGAGAAAGTTCTTCACTGAGAGAGTCATTCATCATTGGAATGGGCTTCCCGGGAGGTGGTGGAGTCACCATCCCTCGAGGTTTTCAAGAGGAGATTGGACGTGGCATTTGGTGCCATGGTCTAGTCATGGGTCTGTGGTGACAGGTTGGACTCGATGATCCTCGAGGTCTCTTCCAACCTTGGCGATATTGTGATACTGTGTCATGATTATTCATTGCACTGAATGAAATACATCTGAGCCCACAGAAAATTGCTGAAGCTGTCCTGTTGGACCTCAGTCTGATCTACAGATGGAGATAAGGAAACCCTGCAAACACATCTGGTGGGGCACTGGTTTGGCAAGCTGCCCATGTCACTGCTCACATAAAAAGCTAGTTTTGTCTCCTATGCTACTGAAGACCAGAATTTTATCAAAGTTCTTCCAGTCCAGGTCTAATGCTTGGTACTGGATTTCAGAGATCTCGATGGCAACAGTCTAGTTTCTTGCTTTCTATCGCAAACTGGAAAAAATGAAACCTTGAGCAGTGGCAGCAAAACTCTACGTACCTGGAGCAAACTTCATCAGTATAAGAAGACGTGGAATCTGGTTTAAATGGATCCTGCTGAAAAGAAAAAAAGAGGTCTCCCAATCCAGCCACCCAGTCATCCTTCAGGGTTTGGCCTTCTTTTCTTTCATCCTCATATAGTTTCATAGTTTCATAGTTTCATTCAGGGTTGGAAGGGACCACAAGGATCATCTAATTCCAACCCCCCTGCCATGGGCAGGGAAACCCCACACTAGATCAGGCTGGACAGAGCCTCATCCAGCCTGGTCTTAAACACCCCCAGGGACGGGGCCTCGACCACCTCCCTGGACAACCCATTCCAGGGTCTCACCACTCTCATGGTGAAGAACCTCCTCCTCACATCTAGCCTGAATCTCCCCACCTCCAGCTTCATTCCATTCCCCCTAGTCCTATCACTACCTGACATCCTGAGAAGTCCTTCCCCAGCCTTCCTGTAGGCCCCCTTCAGATACTGGAAGGCCACAATTAGGTCACCTCGGAGCCTTCTCTTCTGCAGACTGAACAGCCCCAACTCCTTCAGTCTGCTCTCATAGGAGAGGTGCTCCAGCCCTCTGATCATCCTCGTGGCCCTTCTCTGGACACGTTGCAGCACCTCCACATCCCTCTTGTAATAGGGACTCCAGAACTGGACACAGTACTCCAGGTGGGGTCTCACCAGGGCTGAGTAGAGGGGGAGGATCACCTCCCTCGACCTGCTAGCCACACTTCTCCTGATGCAGCCCAGGATCTGATTGGCTTTGCGGGCTGCAAGTGCACATTGAGAGCTCATGTTGAGCTTTTTGTCCACCAGCACCCCAAGTCTCTCTCCTCAGGGCTACTTTCCAGCCAGTCACTGCCCAGCCTGTATTTGTGCCTGGGATTGCCTCGACCCAGATGCAGGACCCTGCACTTGCTCTTATTGAACTTCATGAGGTTGGCTTGTGCCCACCTCTCCAGCCTGTCAAGGTCCCTCTGGATGGCCTCCTTCCTCCAGCATGTCTGCTGCACCACACAGCTTGGTGTCATCAGCAAACTTGCTGAGGGTGCACTCAATGCCACTGTCCATGTCACCCACAAAGATGTTGAACAAGACAGGTCCCAGGACTGATCCCTGAGGGACTCCGCTTGTCACTGGCCTCCACTGGGACATGGAGCCATTGACAGCCACTCTTTGGGTGCGGCCATCAAGCCAGTTCCTTATCCATCTAGTGGTCCACCCATCAAACCCATGTGTCACCAGTTTGGAGACCAGGATGTGGCGCGGGACAGTGTCGAAGGCTTTGCTCAGGTCCAGGTAAATGACATCAGTTGCTCGCCCCTCATCTATTAATTTTGTCACCTGCTCATAGAAGGCAACCAGGTTGGTCAGGCAGGATTTGCCCTTGGCAAAGCCATGCTGACTGTTCCCAATCACCTCTTCACTATTCTTTTGAGCGAGTAGTGACTCCAGGAGGATCTGCTCCATGATCTTTCCAGGCACAGAGGTGAGACTGACTGGCCTGTAGTTCCCTGGTTCCTCCTTCTTACCCTTTATGAAGATGGGGGCAATGTTTCCCCTTTTCCAGTCTGTGGGGACTTCACCAGATTGCCATGACTTTTGAAATATAATAGAGAGGGGTTTAGCAACCTCCACTGCCAGTTCTCTCAGTACCCGTGGGTGTATCCTGTCGGGTCCCATGGACTTGAACACTTTTAGGTTCTTCAGATGATCACGAACCTGATCTGCACTTACAATGGGCAGTTCTTCCTCCCCGTCCCTGGCTTTGACTTCCATAACATCAGGAGTGTGGCTAGAGGCCCTTGCAGTGAAGACTGAGGTAAAGAAGTTATTAAGTACCTCAGCCTTTTCCTCATCACTTGTGACCATGTCACCATTTTCCTTTCTGAGGGGGCCCACACCTTCCCTAGTCTTCTTCTTCCCATTAATATACCTGTATGTCAAACAGTACTGTACTCTGAGTACTATACTCTGAGTATACTCAGTACTGAAGCCCCAGAACAGAGAGCTTTCGAAAGCATGAAGCAGATAAAGCAGTAAATTAGCTGAGGCATGGGTCACTGTGACAGGAAAAGAAGATAAGGAATAGAGACTGACAAGAACTGTTAGGATAAGCATGATTCAGAGCCAACAAGGCCAAACTGACATTCAGAGCCAACAAGGCCAAACTAACACTCAGAACATCATCAGCAGAACCAAGTCAGGCACACCGGGAATTGACCAAATTAGGAAAGGAGTTCAAAAGTTTAAGGAGGAAGACTCATCAGGAAACCCCTGCCCATGATGAAGGCCACCGGAATGACCACCAAGAAGATCGTCAAAAGAGATGCCCCCGCCCACGCTCAGCCTACACCATGCCCCACATGAATATGTATGCAAAGAAATGATTATGTATAAGATCTGATGCAATACTACATCCAAAGCTGTATAAAAGGCATGCTTTTGTTACGGGACAGGCAGAAATCCATTTAGTGATTTCTCCAACGCGTTGCCAATAAAATACCTCCTGTCTATCTGACTTAAACTGAGTCTCTTAGGCAGTTATTCTTGCCTTTTGGGGCAAAATTCGGCATCATTTTCTGGCGAGCCAGGCAGGAGACATACAGGAGGGGTCTTCCCCGAGCCGGGGCCGGGTCCGGGACCCTCTGGGCGCCCCTGACGACTTTTTGTCAGAAGAGACCCCCCCCCGGACCAGCGCTCGAAGGATTACCAGCATCTCCTGCTCCAAACAAGAGGTATTTTAATTGTTTACTGGTTTTGGGATAAAGCGCTTTGACTGGGAAACAGGGACCAGACGTGGTCACCTGGTGGGAAAGCCCGGGGACGCCCTGGCAAAGTCCCAATTGAGGGGTTCGAGTCCCCAGCTGGAAAATAAGGGGGTTCGAGTCCCCCAACTGGAAAATAAGAGTGTTTGTTAATCGGGTGTATGATTCTCTTAATGTTGTTGCTTTGTTTCTGAAAAGATACATTTGTGTCACACTTTGTCTAACATTGTTATGTGTCTGCAAGAATCTCGCAATTTAGTAAGACTCGAGTTTGAATTTCGGGATGAGGACTTGGTATTTTGTGTTAACTGTATCCTTTTTTGTGTGTAAGAATTTACTGTGATTATCTTTTGCAAACCTACCTTGGTTCACAGCTGTGTACCAGCGACATCTTGTGGTAAAAGCAGTGTACTCTGATAGATCGGACAGCTGTGTGCCAGTGACATCTTGTGGTAAAGCAGTATACTCTGATAGACCGGAAAGGTAGGACAGTTTGAATGAATGTGTGGGGGTGATTGAATGAGACATGGCATCGCTGCGAAGTGAGAGGGAGTCCCAATCCGCATTTCCTGTTCTTTGCGAGAAGCCAGGTCGGAAACGGACAAAGCGACTGGAAATTGTGTGCATGAAGTATTAAAATATAGAGCTTGCATAGTGTATAATAGTGCTTGCGGGAAAAAGAGACTGTTCCGTTAAACAGAGAACGCAGATACAGGGAACAGCCATGGGAGGTCGACAGAGTAAGGACATAAATATGAAAACCCCTTTAGGATGTATTCTAAAACATTGGAAGGACTTGGGAGGGATTCCAGGGGGGAGCATAAGTCAAAAGACACTCCTTAAATATTGCACACAGTGGTGGCCATTGTATAAGTTAGATGACAATGAGAAATGGCCACCGGAGGGAACAACTAAATATAACACTATTTTACAATTGATGATCTTCCTCCGCCGGCTCAATAAATGGGATGAGGTGATGTATGCAGACATGTTCTTCACTCTAAGGAATAAACCTGAGTGGCAGAGAGAGTGCGGAATTAATGTAGCCCCCTCAGGATCCTCTGGTACTAGCTCTGGAAAGGGATAAGAAGGGTCCAAAGCCGGAGGAACGTTGCTGTGATGCATGTAGTATTGGACAGCAGTGTCTCAAGCTAACAAGAAGAGATAGTGAAGAAGAGAGCAAAATAAGCCTGGGGGAATACCATCCATTTGCTCCAGGGTGGGAAGGGTCTCTTCCCAGGCCAAAAGAGGAGCAAGGGGATCCTAGCCCATTAAAGGAACTGGAGCGATGGTGGAAATCTAAGTTTGGGCGCAGCCCTCCGAGGGTAGACAACAGTTGGGAGGAGGGCAGTCCATTAAAATCGGGAATTGACGAGAGGAAAAGCAGCCCTCAGGGACTAAATACTCCACAGGGGTCAGGGAGCTACATGGATGCTGAGAGCCCACCCAGATTAGAAGTCGAAAGGGAGGAAGGCAGCCCGTCAGGAGCAGAGAACCGAAGGGAGACACTTAGCCTGCCCGAGCTCAGTCAATATGGGGGTAACAACACATCCAGAAGTGGAAACGTTAGTAAAATAAAAACCAGCACACCAAGGACTGGGGACAAAAGTAATTCACTGGGAAGCGGCGTCTCTGAATTTAAATATAGTGAGAAGGATGATAACGAGACATGCAGAAAGGGGGGCAGGGAACCACTTAATATAGTAATTCAGATAAAGGATGAGAGAAGTGGGAGGGAAGCAGAGGATGAGAAGGACAGCAGCCCGGGACAGGATAGGAGCCGGCAGATACAAAAAGGGCAACAGACGCAGGATGAAAACCGTATGGATTGTGTAATGGAGATAAAAGGGAAAGAGGAAGAACAGGGAGTGGGGAAGAGGAAAGAGAAGAGAAACAATAGGGGAGACGTTGAGGCACAGGAAGGAGATCCAGGGAAAGAGATCGGTCACTCGTATTATACCAGATCTGTGGCACGGGGGGAAGCAAAGCAAGGAGAGGAAGGGAACCATACGATAGCTCCTCTCCGAGAAGTTGTACCAATGGTAGGGGAAAAGACTAGAGTAAAAGTACCGTTCTCGACAAGTGATTTGAACAGTTGGAGGGATGAGGCAAGGAATTTCAGGAGAAACCCTGAGGGAGTAGCGAAGAGGTTTGAATTAATGGCAAAGAATTTAGATATTGATTGGGAGGATATAGAAGTGATGCTGTCAGAATTGACAGATACAGAAAGAGAACTCGGAAACAGGAAAACGACATGGTCAGGTATTATCAGGAAGACTAGAAGATAATTTTCCCAGCAGTAAACCAGAATGGGACCCGGGCAATCCAGAGCACTATCAACAGCTAGTGCAGTATAGAAAACTGATAGCGATGGGCTTGCGTAATGCGATCCCTAAGGCTATAAATTGGTCAATGCTATATGACGTCAGGCAGGGAAAGGATGAGACCCCATCAGAGTTTTTGGATAGACTTAGGGTAGCAATGAGACAATACACACCCCTGGACCCAGCAACAGAAGAAGGGAAACAGCACTTGTTAGGGTTGATGATGGGACAGAGTAACCCAGACATTAGAAAGAAATTACAAACACTTGAGCATCCAGCAAATAAAAACCTAGAGACACTGCTAAATGAGGCATGGAAAGTATACAATAATAGAGAGATTGAGGAGAAGAAAAAGGAGGACAAGAGAATAGCTCGAGTAGTCGCTGTAGCAGTGGCAGCTCAGAAGACAGGTTACTCGGGACCTGGAACCAGGGGAAGAGGTAGAGGCAACCCAGCAGGAAGGGGAGGAAGGCTCCATCCCCACCCAGCTAGAGTAGGGCCAAATCAATGTGCATACTGCCTACAGATGGGACACTGGAAGCGGGAATGCCCCCAACGAAGGGAAAGGTTAATGGCCACTACTACTACCACACATCAGAATAGTGAATGAGGAAGACCGGTGGGCCGTACCCTAGCAGACCCACTGGTTAAAATAGAGCTAGGGGAAGGTAAAAGGAATTGAACTTTTGATTGATACGGGAGCAACTTTTTTCGGTTTTAAATCAGGAATTGGTACCTAAAAGTGAAGAATTTGTACAAGTTGTGGGAGCAACAGGCCAACCAGAAAAGGCTTACTTTTTGAAACCCATTAAATACAAAATTGGGAAACAAATGGGAATTCATCAGTTCCTGTATTTACCAAATTCGCCTAAGCCCTTATTGGGAAGAGACTTATTGGAGAACTTGGGAGCCATAATAAAGTTCAACAAAGACAAATTGGAATTACAAGTGAATGAGGAACAACTGATTACAGCTCTAAGCCTAACGATCAGTTGTGTGGAACCTAAACCTGAGAATCACAATTTCGAAAGCGAATTCTGAATAAGACATACCCATTAGTGTGGGCTACTGATATACCTGGAAAATCAAAACAAGCAGTACCGATTGTTGTTGAACTTAAGGGTGGGGCAAAACCAGTGAGAAGAAAACAATACCCTCTGAGGATAGAGGACAGGAAGGGAATTGAGCCCATAATCAAAAGGTTTTTGGAATTGGGATTATTGGTAGAATGCGAATCAGATTTTAATACACCAATCCTGCCAGTAAAGAAACCTAATGGAGCCTATAGACTAGTTCAGGATCTGAGAGCAGTAAACGAAATAACCAAGACATTACATCCGGTAGTTGCTAATCCATACACACTTTTAACTAGATTGAAGGATAATTTGGCCTGGTTCACCGTATTAGATTTAAAAGATGCATTCTTCTGCCTTCCCTTAGCTCCCGAGAGTCAAAAGATTTTTGCCTTTGAGTGGGAATCTGTAGCTATAGGAAGAAAGACTCAACTTACCTGGACGGTATTGCCCCAAGGGTGGTGCAATTCCCCACGATTTTGGGAATCAGTTAGCCAAAGAATTAGAACAGTGGGAAAGGCCGCTGGGAGATGGTACCCTTCTGCAATACGTAGACGACCTCCTAATAGCAACAGCGACAGAGGAAGAATGCACTGAATGGACTATTTCCTTGTTAAATTTCCTGGGTTTAAGTGGATATCGAGTTTCTCAACAGAAAGCACAGCTGGTGCAAAAAGAAGTGGTGTACCCGGGATACGAAGTCTCCAGAGGACAGCGATCCCTGGGAGCAGCTAGGAAAGAGGCCATCTGCCAGATACCCAAACCACAGACGGCGAGAGATCTGCGCACCTTTCTGGGGATGACAGGTTGGTGTCGGCTACCAGTACGGGATACTTGCTAAACCGCTCTATGATTTGTTGAAGGAAACGAAGAACGTCCTAGTTTGGACTCCTGAGGCAGAAGGGGCCTTTAAGAAGTTGAAGCTGGAGCTAATGAGAGCACGGGTCTTGGGTCTCCCAGATGTATCGAAACCATTCTGGCTGTTCTCCCATGAGCGACAAGGGATGGCCCTAGGAGTCCTAGCACAACAATTGGGACCACACAAGAGAGCTGTGGCATACTTCTCCAAGCGATTGGATGAACTTCATTTCTAGAAGGAAGAAACCCAGCAGAACCCATCGAACATGACTGCTTGGAAACAATTGAAGCAGTATACTCCAGTCGCCCGGACCTAAAAGAAGAGCCGTTCGAGAATGCGGATAACTGGTTCTCAGACGGCAGCAGCTTTGTGAAGCGAGGAGTAAGAATGGCTGGCTATGCAGTCACTACTACAGAAAGGGTAATTGAGTCGAACCCCTTGCCTGCAGGGACCTCAGCTCAAAAGGCAGAGCTGATAGCTCTGACTCGAGCCCTGGAATTGGCGGAGAACATGCAAATTAATATATGGACAGACTCTAAATATGCTTTTTCAGTTGTACATGCTCATGGAGCCATTTGGAAAGAAAGAGGACTGTTAACTACCCAAGGAAAAACGGTCAAACATGCAGAGGAGGTTCTGCGATTGCTAGAGGAGGTCCAACTCCCAGCACAGGTGGCCATAATTCATTGTAAGGGACATTTGAAAGGTAACACTATTCCAGAAATAGGAAACAGGAAGGCAGATGCAGAAGCTAAATTGGCTGCCACGAGGACTAGGGCAGTGGAAATAACGGCCCTAATACCAGGAGAGCTGGATATCAACATCCAGCCAGATTACCAGGAATCAGATCATAGATGGATTCAAAGAAATAAGGGTAAAATATTAGAAAATTGTTGGGGTCAATTGGAAACAGGACAGTTAGTAATACCAGGAAACGTGATGTGGCAGTTTGTAAAAGCAGAACATGAGAAGGCCCATTGGGGTCTAGATCCGCTTTACCAATATTTACGAACCAGGATAGCAGGACCAAAATTATTTACTACTATAAAACACGTTACATCCCAGTGCGAGCGGTGTCTGAAAAACAACCCGAATACGGGAACCAAGGTACACCAAGGAGCCATAAATCGAGGTAAATTCCCAGGTGAATCATGGCAAATTGATTTTTCAGAACTCCCAAGAAAAGGGGGGTTTCGGTATTTGTTGGTATTAACTGATACATTTTCTGGGTGGCCTGAAGCATTCCCTTGCAGGACAAATAAGGAAAAAGAAGTAACTAAAGTAATGTTGAATGAAATTATTCCACGATTTGGGGTACCGAGGAGCATTTCCTCGGATAGGGGTACACATTTCTGTGCAAAAACAGTGAGAGCAATAAGCAAAGCATTACAAATCAAATGGCAATTACACACGCCTTACCGTCCACAGGCCAGTGGGGGAAGTGGAAAAGATGAATCATCTTATCAAACAGCAAATTGCCAAAATATGTCAGGAGACTAATTTGCAGTGGTATCAAGCTTTGCCTATTGCTCTACTGAAGCTGAGAGTCAAACCAAGATCAAAAGAAAAGTTAAGCCCATTTGAAATTTTGTATGGTAGACCTTATGCTATGCAAGTCGTAAATGGGGACGCTATGGGCCAAATCGGTGATCAGTACATTTATGATTATGTAATTACAGTGGGGAAACAATTGGACAGGAATGCTACTGTGGTGATAGAGCACCAACCTAAACAACCTGATTGCAAGTTACATCTGTTTAATCCCGGTGATTGGGTGTATGTTAAGAATCTTTTAGCAAAACCCCTACAAGAGAAGTGGGAAGGACCCTTCCAAGTGCTGCTGACTACCTTCACCGTGGTTCAGATCAAGGAGCGACCTACGTGGATCCATTATTCACGAGTCAAGAAAGCCCCAGAGAACAAACAAGAGGAGCAGACGTCATGATCCTGACTCCACCTCAGGCCATTACAACTCTGATCATTGGACTCTCGATAAGTATAGCTCTTCCCCAAGGCTCTGCCCCAATAGACCCATGGTCTTATGCACACCAGTGTATCCACCCAGAGATAGGACAGGAGAGACCCTATTTCGAGGTTTATGCCTTACGTAACAATCAGCCATACATGAGTGAAGTATGGCATCAACCCTCCATGGTAGCATACAAGGGAGACCAAATCCAAGTTGGGTGTCGAGAGTTAGACCCAGAGGAAGGGAAAACAAGACAGCTAGTATTAACAATTCGATCCTCGATGACAGCTTCTAGAAATAACCTTGTTATCTATAGTCCAGTGAAAATGGGCAAGCCCACCGGCTGGACCCAGCAAAAGGACCCAAATAATTTGGGCGATGGTACGGGCATATCAGCGCCCTATAGGATTAGAATTTGATGAAAGAATTCGTCAGTTATAAGAAAAAGGGGGGAATGAAGCCCCAGAACAGAGAGCTTTCGAAAGCATGAAGCAGATAAAGCAGTAAATTAGCTGAGGCATGGGTCACTGTGACAGGAAAAGAAGATAAGGAATAGAGACTGACAAGAACTGTTAGGATAAGCATGATTCAGAGCCAACAAGGCCAAACTGACATTCAGAGCCAACAAGGCCAAACTAACACTCAGAACATTATCAGCAGAACCAAGTCAGGCACACCGGGAATTGACCAAATTAGGAAAGGAGTTCAAAAGTTTAAGGAGGAAGACTCATCAGGAAACCCCTGCCCATGATGAAGGCCACCGGAATGACCACCAAGAAGATCGTCAAAAGAGATGCCCCCGCCCACGCTCAGCCTACACCATGCCCCACATGAATATGTATGCAAAGAAATGATTATGTATAAGATCTGATGCAATACTACATCCAAAGCCGTATAAAAGGCATGCTTTTGTTACGGGACAGGCAGAAATCCATTTAGTGATTTCTCCAATGCGTTGCCAATAAAATACCTCCTGTCTATCTGACTTAAACTGAGTCTCTTAGGCAGTTATTCTTGCCTTTTGGGGCAAAATTCGGCATCAGTACTATACTCTGAGGAACTAAGTTGCTGTCTAAGCTGAGGTCTGTGTGCAGCCTCCATGGATTGTGTTTGAGTGCTTTAGAAAATTGGATGCATTTTTCGGAGCTGTTTTTAGTCAAAGACCAAACAGCTTTTTATTACTTTGGAGAGATGCTGCACATTCTCTAGCTCTCAGGAAAAACTTATGGGACACACTTGTCCCAGAGGGGGATAAGAATCCTGGGGCAGGAATTGGCAGGGCTCATTGATAGGGCTTTAAACTAGATTTGAAGGGGGAAGGGGTAAATAGTCTCCTGCTGGCCGGTGACAAACAGAGGGGCAGCTCACCAGCAGTAGCGAGAAGGAGAGCTGGTAAGGGCTCTCAACTTGCTGCCCTGAGGCAAGCCACGAATGATCCACCAGGACATTCTGTGGAAACCGAGGGGATTTGGCACAAGAGGAGGAGAGGGACAGCCCAGCTGAAGTGCTTCTATGCGAATGCGCGCAGCTTGGGCAACAAACAGGATGAGTTAAGGGCCACTGTGCTGCTGGGATGCCACAACATAGTGGCTGTTACTGAAACTTGGTGGGATGAATCCCATGACCGGAATGTAGGGATAGATGGGTATAAACTCTTTAGGAAGGATAGGCAGGGAAGGAGAGGAGGAGGTGTTGCCCTCTATGTCAATAGCCAGTTGGAATCAGTGGAGCTCCAACTGGGGAGGGATGATGAGCTAGTTGAGAGTGTGTGGGTTAAAATTAAAGGCAGGACAGGGGAAGGAGATATTACTGTGGGGGTCTCCTACAGGCCACCTGACCAGCAGATCCAAGCAGATGAGGCCCTCCATAGGCAAATAGAAGCGGCTTCCAGGTCACAAGCCCTGGTCCTCATGGGTGATTTCAACCACCCGGACATATGCTGGAGGCACAACACAGCAAGGCACCAGCAATCCAGGATGTTCCTGGACTGCATAGAAGACAACTTCCTCCTCCAAATGGTAGAGGAACCAACAAGAAATGGTGCTCTGCTGGACCTTGTTCTCACCAACAGGGAAGGGCTGATAAGCAATGTGAGACTCAGAGACGGCCTTGGCTGCAGTGACCATGAAGCAGTTGAATTTAATATCCTCAGGGCAATCAGGAGGAAGTATTCCAAGCTCACGACCCTAGACTTTAGGCGTGCAGATTTTGATCGCTTCAGGGATCTGCTAGCCAAAGTGTCGTGGGACAAAGCCCTGGAGGGAAGAGGGACCCAGGGCAGCTGGTCAGTATTCAAGGACCACCTCCTCTGTGTCCAGGAGCTCTGTATACCAACAAAGAGAAAAGCAGGTAAGAATGCTAGGAGGCCTGCCTGGATGGGCAAGGAGCTACTGGACACACTATTACTTAAAAGGAAACTCTACTGGAAGCATGGAGAAGGACAGGTAGAACAGGGGGAATATAAGGAAGCAGCCCAAGCAGCAAGAGTCCTGGTTAGGAAAGCCAAGCAGAGTTTGAATTGAATCTAGCCAGGGAGGTTAAAGGGAACACTAAGAACTTCTACAGGTATATTAATGGGAAGAAGAAGACTAGGGAAGGTGTGGGCCCCCTCAGAAAGGAAAATGGTGACATGGTCACAAGTGATGAGGAAAAGGCTGAGGTACTTAATAACTTCTTTACCTCAGTCTTCACTGCAAGGGCCTCTAGCCACACTCCTGATGTTATGGAAGACAAAGCCGGGGACGGGGAGGAAGAACTGCCCATTGTAAGTGAAGATCAGGTTCGTGATCATCTGAAGAACCTGAAAGTGTTCAAGTCCATGGGACCCGACGGGATACACCCACGGGTACTGAGAGAACTGGCAGAGGAGGTTGCTGAACCCCTCTCTCACCTCTGTGCCCGGAAAGATCATGGAGCAGATCCTCCTGGAGTCACTACTCGCTCAAAAGAATAGTGAAGAGGTGATTGGGAATAGTCAGCATGGCTTCGCCAAGGGCAAATCCTGCCTGACCTACCTGTTGGCCTTCAATGAGCAGGTGACAAAATTAATAGATGAGGGGCGAGCAACTGATGTCATTTACCTGGACCTGAGCAAAGCCTTCGACACTGTCCCGCACCACATCCTGGTCTCCAAACTGGTGACACATGGGTTTGATGGGTGGATCACTAGATGGATAAGGAACTGGCTTGATAGCTGCACCCAAAGAGTGGCTGTCAATGGGTCCATGTCCCAGTGGAGGCCAGTGACAAGCAGAGTCCCTCAGGGATCAGTCCTGGGACCTGTCTTGTTCAACATCTTTGTGGGTGACATGGACAGTGGCATTGAGTGCACCCTCAGCAAGTTTGCTGATGACACCAAGCTGTGTGGTGCAGCAGACATGCTGGAGGGAAGGGAGGCCATCCAGAGGGACTTTGACAGGCTGGAGAGGTGGGCACAAGCCAACCTCATGAAGTTCAATAAGAGCAAGTGCAGGGTCCTGCATCTGGGTCGAGGCAATCCCAGGCACAAATACAGGCTGGGCAGTGACTGGCTGGAAAGCAGCCCTGTGGAGAGAGACTTGGGGGTGCTGGTGGACAAGAAGCTCAACATGAGCTCTCAATGTGCGCTTGCAGCCCGTAAAGCCAATCAGATCCTGGGCTGCATCAGGAGAAGTGTGGCTAGCAGGTCAAGGGAGGTGATCCTCCCCCTCTACTCAGCCCTGGTGAGACCCCACCTGGAGTACTGTGTCCAGTTCTGGAGTCCCTATTACAAGAGGGATGTGGAGGTGCTGGAACGTGTCCAGAGAAGGGCCACAAGGATGATCAGAGGGCTGGAGAGCCTCTCCTATGAGGACAGACTGAAGGAGTTGGGGCTGTTCAGTCTGCAGAAGAGAAGGCTCCGAGGTGACCTAATTGTGGCCTTCCAGTATCTGAAGGGGCCTACAGGAAGGCTGGGGAAGGACTTCTCAGGATCTCAGGTAGTGATAGGACTAGGGGGAATGGAATGAAGCTGGAGGTGGGGAGATTCAGGCTAGATGTGAGGAGGAGGTTCTTCACCATGAGAGTGGTGAAACCCTGGAATGGGTTGTCCAGGGAGGTGGTCGAGGCCCCGTCCCTGGGGGTGTTTAAGAGCAGGCTGGATGAGGCTCTGGGCAGCCTGATCTAGTGTGGGGTGTCCCTGCTCATGGCAGGGGGGTTGGAACTGGATGATCCTTGTGGTCCCTTCCAACCCTGAATGATACTATGATACTAAGATTTTTGGTTGCCACATACCAAGAAAAGAAAGGAAAAAAAAAATATGTTCTTTTGCTGGGCAGACTGTGAGCACTTAAATGGGGAATGCTTGCTGGAGGAAAAGAACAGCCCTGTGGTTTCAGTTAGCAAACTAAGAGCTTTGTGCAATGAGCTTTGTGACCTCTGTTGAAAAGACAGTTGATTAATTACATATTCTGGAACAGCCTTTACAGATTTAAAGCTTACTCACATATGTACATACAGTACTAACCAGTGCTTGTAGAGCACCAGGTGATAATACATCACTAACTGAAGAAATATAGCTCCTAGGGAAAAAATGAGCATTACAAATTTTATTGCAACTTGAAAGCAGACTGTCTGTTTCAGTTGCTAAGTTTCTGTGTAGGAGCCATAGCTTTTCTGCTCTATCAAGATCCTGTTTCCATGATCCAGTCCTTCATCAGGGTAAATTGCTCTTTCGCTTCTCCCCTTGGCCCTCAATAGTCAGCCTGAAAGAAGGATTCACCATGAAGCTCTACTGCTACTATTCCCTATGAGAGCAAAGGGGAAGGGTGCATAATGGATGGGAGAAGAGTAGACCCCCCCATGCTGCTTCTCTTGATGAATACACATTATTAATTGCAATGATCAGGCAGACTTCAGGATAATAATAATAATAATAATAATAATAAATTTTAAAAAAAAAGGTTGGAAGAGACCTTCAAGATCATTGCATCCAACCTATCAACCAATCCAACCCACCTAAACAACTAAACCATGGCACCAAGCACCCCATCAAGTCTCCTCCTGAACACCTCCAATGATGGTGACTCCACCACCTCCCCGGGCAGCCCATTCCAATGGGCAATCACTCTCTCTGTATAGAACTTCTTCCTAACATCCAACCTAAACCTCCCCTGGCGCAGCCTGAGATGATGAAAGCTTTTTTCTACTGAAGCCGCTTACTAGCATACACAAAAAACATTTCTCTTTTATGATTTACACCAGTAGTTATGATGTGAAACTTATATTTTCCAAGACAATAAAGGCAGTATGAATCCACATGAATCAAAGGAATTGAAATTCTATCTTTTCTTGAATCAAAGACAGAAATTCTTTAAGGTCAGATGTGGCTAGGATTTTTGCCTGGGACTGCAATTTATGCTATTAATCAACAATCAAGCAAACTGCAAGAGAACATCACAGCATCACAGAATCACAGAAGGGATTCAGGGATTCTGGGATTCAGAAGGCTGGAAGGGACCTTGAAAAATCATGTAGTCCTGTGACCGTTTGAGGCCGTGCCTTTAAGAAAGGGACAGTGCTAGCAGTGGTGCTTCTCAGCTGTGGTGGGTTTGAGAGAGAAGGCCTATGCTTCTCCCCCCCACAAAGAGGAAGGAAAAAAACAACACAGCTCCAATTAAGCAAGTAGCAGTGTTAAAGACTAGAAGTGGAAAGGCCAAAGCTGATCCAGGAGCTAATGGGGGAGAAGAGCAGGAGACTGATCCTGGTGAGGGACTAAAAAAGATCCTGCTGAGGAGGAAGGGAAGGTTTCTTTTAAAGATCTAGCGGAGTTAGTGAGATCAAAACAGGATAGAGATGCAGCTAGGACAGCAGCTAGCAGTGGTGGTTCTCAGCTTAGAGAGATCCTTAGGAGAGTGACAGGAGGATTATTTGGACAACAAGTTGAGGAAGAGGAGGCAAAGGAGGAGGGAGATGATATTTCCATATGTTCTTCACCTCGCAAAGAGCTTAGAAATGTCTCTAAAGATTACACCAGAGCAGATAAGGAGCCAATTCTAGCTTGGCTTAGTAGATGTTATGATACAGGTGCTCCAGCTCTAATGGTTGGAGACAAGTCAGCAGCTCAGTTAGGAACTCTCTCGAGGGATAATGGAATAGATAGACATCTAGGCAAGGCTCTAGGTAAGGTTAATCTGTGGATACGCCTTTTAATGGCAGTTGCCCTGAGATACCCTTCCCGAGATGACCTTCCATGGAATCCTAAACCCTGGACTACCATAGATGAGGGAATTAAGCACTTGAGAGAATTTGCTGTTAGAGAGATACTCTATGGTGAACATGAAACTCTGAATGCTGATGACATTCCTGTGGGTATTGGTCTTGCTAAAAAGATCATCAAGCTTGCTCCTTCTAATTATGCAAACATTCTGGCAAGCAGAATTGTGTCAAGAAATTATGGTGGAGTTTCTCCTACGGTTGGCCAATTCAGTGATCAAATGAGGCAATTGGAGGATAGCATGACACATGTTTCTTTGGTTTCAGCCATTGCAACTCTGTCTGGAAAAATTGAGAATTGAATGAAAGAGCTGAAAGATTCCATATACCAATTGGCACAAAAGGATAACTCTAATTCTTCCTCCAGGTGGACACAGGTTTCATCTGTGAGGAATACACGTCCTCCAAAGAGGTCATTCCAAAACAGATCAAACCAAAACAGACCACCAAGGCAATCACGTAGGATTATTTTGATAACTCTGCATGATCAGTTTGGTGAGAAAATGAACAGATGGGATGGCAAACCAACTTCTAATCTTTTCAGGGGACTGAGGGAACTGCAAAGTGGCAGAACCCGAGGTAGCAATACCAGAGGGGTAGCTGTTACTTCCACAGTTGCCCAGAACAACTCTAGTAGCTCCAACAGTGGCTCCAGTTCTAAACATTGCACACTGTGCTCAATGCACATGTGGGCATGTTCCCCATAACTAGGGGTGCTCTGCCTCCCGCCAGGGGGAGGAGAGGGATAACAGAGATAACAGAATCTATTGGGATGTGTACATCCAGTGGCCTGGCACTTCACAATTTTGGAAGCACAGGGCCTTGGTTGACACAGGAGCTCAGTGCACCATAATACCATCAAATTATCAGGGAACAGAGTCTATAACTATTTTGGGAGTCACTGGTGGATCTCAAGAGTTAAGTAAGGTGGAGGTTAATATAAGTTTAACTGGTAAACAATGGAGGAAGCATACAGTTGTGACCGGACCTGACGCACCTTGTATTTTGGGAATTGATTTTCTGAGAGAAGGGCGTATCAAAGACCCTAGAGTGTACAAATGGGCTTTTGGAGTAGCTTCTATAGAAATTGATGGACAAATATTGAAGCTGTCTGTTAGACCTGATCTCTCTTATGAATCTGCAGTTGTGGGACAACACAAGATACAGGACATTAAATTGCCGGTTGCTTCTCAGACTGTGCATCACAGACAATACAGAACCAACCGTGGCTCTTTGTTGCCCATTCAGAATGTGATTCGTCAGTTGGAGAGTCAGAAAGTCGTCAGCAAAACTCATTCACCTTTCAACAGTCCAGTGTGGCCTGTGCGGAAGCAGAATGGAGACTGGCGTCTGACAGTCGAATACCGAGCCCTAAATGAAGTAACACCACCTATGAGTGCAGCAGTACCAGACATGATGGAGCTGCAGTATGAGCTGGAATCCGAAGAGGCCAAATGGTATGCTACCATAGACATTGCTAATGCATTTTTCTCTATTCCCATAGCAGAGGAATGCAGGCCTCAGTTTGCTTTCACCTGGAGAGGAATCCAGTACACTTTCAACAGACTGCCAATGGGCTGGATCCACAACTCAAGCATCTGTCATGCAGTAATCCACGATGCTCTGGAGAAAGGTGGTGCTCCAGAACACATCCAGTTCATCGATGATATCATCGTCTGGGGTAAAACTGCAGAGGAAGTCTTCGAGAAAGGTAACAAAATCATTGACATTCTTCTGGATGCAGGTTTTGCCATTAATCGAGACAAGGCAAAAGGACCTACCACAGAAATTCAGTTTCTGGGAGTGCGGTGGCAGTCTCTACCATGGCAAATCCCACAAACAAGCAAGAGACCTTATGTTTCTTGGGGATAGTGGGATTTTGGAGACTGCACATTCCTGGATACAGTCAGATGGTGAAACCTCTGTATGATGTGACTCGAAAGAGAAACCATTTCCACTGGGGACCTGAACAACAAGCAGTCTTTGACCAGATAAAGCAAGAGGTAGTTCAAGCTGTGGGTCTGGGACCTGTCCGATATGGTCCAGACATTAAGAACATTTTGTACACGGCTGCAAGTGACAATGGTCCAACCGGGTGCTTGTGGCAAAAAGCTCCAGGTGAGACACGTGGACGACCTCTTGGTTTCTGGAGTCGAGGTTACAGAGGTTCAGAGGTTAATTATACTCCAACAGAGAAAGAAATTTTAGCTGCCTATGAAGGAGTAAAAGCATCTTCTGAAGTAATTGGAAGTAATTGAGAACCCAGCGCGTGGCTGAAGAGAGCGGAGGCAGCTTGAGGAGCGCAGAACTGGGAGTTTGGCTTTTGGCTTTGATTCCCTTGCTTTTCACGCGGTAAGGGGCTGGTGGCTCGGGACTTCCCGAAGAGGAAGAGAGGAGGAGGAGCAGGGGGCTCGGATTGCCTACCTGCCGGAGGGCAGTGACATAGCTGGGGGAGGGGTTGCCGCGGAGACCGCGGGCAAATCAAACAGAACCCAGCGCGTGGCTGAAGAGAGAGGAGGCAGCTTGAGGAGCGCAGCTCAGCTCAGCTCAGCTCAGCGCAGCTCAGCTCAGCTCAGCTCAGCGCAGCTCAGCCTTCTCACTGACAGGGAAAAAAAAAAAAAAAGAAGCCGTGTGGAGAGGGTGGTTACTGCAAGATGGTCACCACTCTAGAGCAAAGGCTAACAGAAGGACAGTGGGCACCCAAACAGAGACCACACACAAGCATGCAGATGTTCAGGTAGGTGGCTGCAGTGAGTGCTGGAGCCTGACACTCGATATGGAGGCTGGAGGGAGCAGCTCCTGTTTCAGGTGTGAGCAGGTCAGTGATCTGATGAGCATGGTGGTCAAACTAAAAGAAGAGGTGGAAAGGCTAAGAGCTAGAAGATATGACGAGCAGAAAATTGACGATTCCCATAATGTAATCTCTTCTAAACCAGAACAGGGAGTAACACTTAGTGGAACAGGGATAAAGCAAGAGATAATTCAAGCAATGGGTCTGGGACCTGGCAAAAAGCTCCAGGTGAGACACGTGGACGACCTCTTGGTTTCTGGAGTCGAGGTTACAGAGGTTCAGAGGCTAATTATACTCCAACAGAGAAAGAAATTTTAGCTGCCTATGAAGGAGTAAAAGCAGCTTCTGAGGTGATTGGAACTGAATCACAGCTTCTCTTAGCTCCCAGACTACCAGTTTTGTATTGGATGTTCACAGGCAAAGGCTCCACACCACATCATGCCACGGACTCAACATGGTCTAAGTGCATGGCTCTGATAACATAGAGAGCTTGAATGGGAAATCTTGAAAGACCTAGTCTAGTGGAGGTGATCTCAAGTTGGCCTGAAGGTATCAACTGTGCTAAACCTCCAGAGGAGAAAGTAACTCATGTTGAGGAAGCTCCTCCTTACAATGACCTTTCTGATGATGAAAAATATGCTTTGTTCACGGACGGTTCCTGTCGTCTTGTTGGAAACAAGCGAAGGTGGAAGTCTGCAGTGTGGAGTCCAACACGCCGAGTTGCAGAGGCGAAGGATGGAGAAGGAGAATCCAGTCAGTTCGCAGAGGTAAAAGCTGTCCAGCTATGTGGTGAAGAGGTTATTAAATTTATGAATATGAAATATGAATTATGAAAAATATTATTTTTATTAATTATCAAACTATTAATAACCAATGAATCACCAACTTATATACATGTTCTAGTGCACGTTCGTGAAATAGATTCCACAAGTGACTTAGTGTTATGATTATAACTTAATCGAACTAGTTACAGACTATTTCTATATTTATATAATGAAGGGTGCAGTTTTGCCGCTTGGCCACTAGATGATGACTCGGTGGGACGCGGGCGGCTCCTGGCTATACACAGCAATATTACAATCTTTCTATGTGTCAGCGCTTACTCTGCTAGACGAGGATACTTTGAACTGAGTGCTAGTGGATGGAAAGCACGCGGAAGATATTCGAATCCCTTCAGACAACAGGGATCGGTCCTGGTCAGGGTCGGCCCATGGCTCGCACGGCAGGGCGGGACGACGGTGGCCAGTAGGCGGGCTCGAATGACGGGCAGCAGGCAAAGCTACGGGGGTCGGCCCAACCACGGTGTTCCTCGGGGCTAATGCAAACAGCCTCGGGGAGAGAATGCGGCTGCGTTAGGCGGCGGATTCTCGTTTACTGACCTTAAAGGAGAAACGGGACTGTCGTAGTGGTCCCGAGTTCGGTGCAGTATAGGCACAAACAATGCTTTAGTCTTCCCTGAGGTTCACAGGGCTCAGAGCGGCACTCGGCGGCTCCTCAGAGCGGCACTCGGCGGCTTCTCTCCCTCTATGGCGGGGCTAGGCATACGTGGACTCGGTATCGATCAAGTCCCTTCTCCCCAGCAACTGGGCAGATCTTACCCTCGGGGGTTGGTCCAGTCCTCCAGTGGCACGGTGGGCTCTCCCGGTCGGTACGACTGGCTGTAGTGACGCTGAGCTCCTCAGAAACAGCGAAGGTCCTCCCTCTGGGCTTCTCACCATGCACGGACTTTCAGTATGCGTGCATGTATAACTGAAGCTAACAACAAGCTCAATGGCACGGCTGCAGCTCAAGAGTTACTCTCTCGAGCAAGCACAGAGACAAAGTGAATGAGAGAGTGCAACTTGTTTACCAACTGGGGTGATACTCATAGATTCCTCGAGGCTGGGCTTGACCAATGGGCACTCTCATAAACAACTGGCTTCAGCCTACAGAAAGCGTGAAGCTAGAATTATGCCCATACTTGGTGTCAGCACGAGCGCTGCATGCGCTGGGTGCGTGCAATCCTGGCTAACGCCTTGGCTTTTGTCTTCCACCTGGAGGAGGGGGAACTTGCCCACATGCTGGGACAAGATTCAGTATCGGGGCATAATGTGCCTTCACCACAAGCTAGCTCTCAATGTAGCTGAACGTGAGAGATGGCCAAAGCTTTATCTCTACACCGACTCATGGATGGTGGCCAATGCTCTGTGGGGTTTGCTAAAGAACTGGAAGAAGAGTGGTTGACAAAGGAAAGGAAAGCCCATTTTGGCAGCCGACCTGTGGCAGGACATTGCTGATCGAATCAAGAGAATTCCAGTGAATTCTCACATTCCTAAGAGCAAAGCTACTGAGGAACAGCAACACAACCATCAGGCAGATCTAGCTGCAAGAGTTTCTCAAGTAGACATGGACTCTAATCTTGATCTCGACTGGAAACACCGAGGTGAGATATTCTTAGCTCGGTGGGCTCATGATTCGTCAGGACATCAAGGCAGGGATGCAACATACCAATGGGCTCGTGACAGATCCATAGACATTTCCATGGATGCTATCACACAAGTCATCCATGACTGTGACATTTGTGCTGCTATTAAGCAGGCAAAGCGACTTAAGCCCTTGTGGTATGGTGACAGATGGTCCAAGTACAAGTATGGTGAAGCTTGGCAGATTGACTACATCACTCTACCACGTTCTCGTTCTGGTAAGCAGTACGTGCTTACTATGGTAGAGGCAAACACTGGATGGTTGGAAACTTATCCAGTTCCACATGCAACTGCACGCAACACCATTCTCGATCTGGAGAGACAGATCCTGTGGAGACACGGAACTCCAGAGAGGATTGAGTCAGACAACGGAACTCATTTCAAGAACAACCTTGTAAAGAGCTGGGTAAAAGAACACAGTATTGAGTGGATATTCCATATTCTTTACTATGCACAAGGTTCAGGGAAGATTGAATGCTACAACGGTTTGTTGAAGACCACTCTTAAAGCCATGGGAGGTGGATCTTTGAAAAACTGGGAAAGACATTTAGCACAAGCAACCTGGCTGGTAAATAGTAGAGGTTCAGTGAACCGAGCTGGACCTGCACATTCGGATCTGTTACAGAAAGTAGAAGGCGATAGATTTCCTGTTGTTAGAGAAAAGAATCTGTTAGGTAAAACTGTTTGGGTATTTTCACCCTCAGGAGAGGCTAAACCTGTCCGAGGGGTGGTTTCAGCTGAAGGTCCGGGTCACACTTATTGGGTAATGCAAGAGAATGGTGAAATTCAGTGTATTCCACAAAGAAATTTAACTTTAGCTGAAAGAGTTTAATTTCAAACTATTGTACAGCTACATCAAGTCCAAAGGAAGAATCTACGAGGAATCTACGGTGCACGAACCCTGAGAACCCTGAGAGCCCTGAGTAAACTAAGAGACCCTGAGAATCCCTGTTTCCCTTTTCTTTGCTTCATCGGAGAAGAAATAGACTGTTTTCCATTTTTCTCATTTTCTGATTTTCTTGGACTTTTGAATCATCTACATCTGAGTATAGCTGGAATGGACTATGAACTTTACTCACGAACTGTAAATATTGTCTTGGATTGGATGGACAGTATGAATGAACAGCCAATGAAACTGTTTAGAAGGGGTGGACTGTGACCATTTGAGGCTGTCCCTTTAAGAAAGGGGGACTATGGCTGAATGTTTTGTAAACAAAGGACAGGTCTAAACTAATTTCATTGGTGGATTGGTAGAGTGGAGCTTTAAGTTTTGAGTCCAGCTGAGACTTTGCTCAGTTCACTTTCCCTCCTTCCTTTTCGCAGCTTGTGGCTTTTAGGCTCTCTGCCAGACTGACCTTGGACTGATAAGCGTGAGGCCTGCAAACCTACTAACATTTTGCTCTAATTTATAACTGCTTTTAATTAACAACTGCTCCCTTCCTCTCTTTCTAACCCTCTCTGGGGAAAAAGGGGAGAGAAGGGGGTAAAGGGGGGGGAACCCTCCTCCAGCAGGGGGATGGGAATTGCTTTGCTGTATATTTCTGTGTATATATTGTAAATACTGTAAATTGTGTATATATACCCTGCAGTCCCTAAACCTGCTTGTAAATACAGCATCCCTATTTTCTCATCCAGCTGTGGTTACCTGTGGTCATTTTTTTCCTTCACTTTTTGAGGGGAGAAGGCTGGGCCTTTATCCCAAACCCACGACATGCTTATATGCCACAGTCCCATTTCCTGTCTGCTCCTGTTCTGGAGTCTTTGCTTTCAGCATTACCTCATTTGCACTGTTTTGTCAAGAGCCTTCAAGCCATCTTCCTAATAATGTCTTTGCTCTCTGGATTCTTTCCCTCTCTGACACTGATGGGAGACCTAGCAGGAGCTGTGTGCCACAAAATGCAGTAATATTATTTAAACAAAGAAAGAACAGGAAAACCTGATGTACCAGCTCCTTTTTAACAGGGAAAAGAAATATTAAAAAGAGGGGGAAGAGAGGGGGTAGAAATGTTCTGTTTCCATTCTTTGTGCGGATGATACTGTTTAAACATAACTGAGCTGACTGACATTATTATAGGAGTGATATTTGGATGTCCCTGAAACTTCATTACTGTCTAGAATGCCCTTTGCAAGATATTTGAGAGATCAGTTCCTGGTGATTGTTTGTGCACCAAGAGGCTGATGGAGAAAATGGATACTCTCTCGCACTAACAGGAAGGATGTGTCCTCCCTGCTGGTGACTTGATACTTTACTTGATGGTCAAAGGCTGGGTTAAATTTTATGGGATTGCTTTTCAGTTTCCACAGGTGGATGGCATTTGAAATGTACCAATATAAACTGTTAGACAGGCTCAGGTGGGACAGACCAGCCAGAATATGTTGTAGCAAACAGACTTGAAAATCA
This sequence comes from Melanerpes aurifrons, assembly GCA_011125475.1. Taxonomy (NCBI): domain Eukaryota; kingdom Metazoa; phylum Chordata; class Aves; order Piciformes; family Picidae; genus Melanerpes; species Melanerpes aurifrons. The sequence goes on along the minus strand of WWNC01000118.1, from coordinate 504,425 downwards.
CTGGCTCCTAAATAATTTTGTCAGCTCTGCTTTTTTTTTAGAAACAAACCAGAACAAACTGTGCTCCTTGCCCCAGTGAAAATGGGAACTTTCAAAATGAGGCTTTTCCTTCCCATATGTCATCCAGCTGACCATTAGAGCCAGGCAGTCGCCTTTATAATCCCCTTTTTTTTTTCCCTGGGAATCTGCCCTGTAGTAGCCCCTGCTTGGTTACATTGGCTCCTTGACAGCAACTCAAGGACTTCAGGCTTAGGCCAGGAGCCAATAAGGGGCCATTCCACCGGGATTGCCTGAAGGCAACCTCAAGTTTTGGAGGGCCAGGATAGTTTAAAAATATGGATGACATCAGGCTATGCCATTTGGTCTCAGATGCACCTGGGGCTCAGTGGGTATGTGTGGGTACCAGGGGCACTGAACAGGATATATTAGATTAAATAGTTGAGACAGAAGCAGCTTAGTCAGAATTGTGCTTTGCAGTCCAGATGGCTAGGACCTTTGCACCTGCAATGTTGCTCACTTATTTATAGTGAAATCAGAACAGGAGATCCTTGAGGAATCCTGAGCCATAACCTTGGCTGGCCTCACCTAACATGAACCAGCAGAACATGGCTGGGTTCAGCCTTAGTAGTGTGGATGGAAATACACTGGAGAAATGGAAACCCAGAACCCCAAACCACCAAGCATCCTTGTGAAATGGTGACACAGGCAGGAGTTGGGCTTTGCTCCAGGAAAAGCCTTTTTCACCTTTCTAATTAGTGGGGGTCTCAGTGGGGAGTGCAGGAGATTAATGGTCATTTTGCCCGATGTGCTTTCTGTAATTTACTGTTCTCATTACAGAACATGAGATGATTTTTCATAGCAGGTCTGGAGGGAACTGGAACTGTACAATCATTGTCCAGGCTCTTGTGTCAGAGCCTATTTAATATCTAAGCTGATTAAATGCCTATTTTCTTACAAATCATGTATCATAAAATGCTAGTTATGAAGAAGAGAAGAAAAATTCTACAAGGGTCATGAATCTGAAGTACCTTTTTGTTACAGTTTGAGCTGGGTGCCCCCTGCAATGTTTACTTCCTGTGTCCAGAGGTCCAGCCCAGAGGGGTGGACACAGGAAATTATGTAGTATTTCATACCACAATCCTTTGCACCACTATAAGATCCAGTGCGGAGTCTAGCACTATCTCTTTTCTTCCTCCTCCGTCAGCCGGTAACTGGGGGAGATGTCTCCTGGCTTTGGGCCTGGCTAGGCCCAAGGCCATGGGGGATGGGCAGTCTCAGATCTGGCCAGCTGAGACTAGCCTAGCAGTGGGAGGGGGAAGAAGGAGCCCTGGGGGTCTTGGGTGTACCCTCAGGTAGGGATGGGATCTCTCTGGGTCTGCTTTGGGATTTTTCTTTATCACTGTGCTTCTGCTTTTCTGTAAAAGTTCACTGCTTTCTATTTAAACTTTCCATCACTTTTGCAATCCGTTTGTCTGAGTGTTTATTGTTGCCAGGGGTGGGGAAGGGGGCTGCCTCAACCCAGCACATGAGTTGTCTCTCCATGTATCTGATACAGAATCTAGATGCTGAGAGAAGACTAAGGTTGAAAGGTGATGGTGCTCCCTACTTTGTCTTCATGTCTTTCAAGCACTGCTCCTTGCCAGCCCTCCTCCCTCCCTAGTCCTTTGCAAAGGGACTTTGTCTTTCCCTGCAGCCACAGCTGATGCCACAGAGCAAGCCTGAGGAGCAGAGTTAGTCTCCAAAATGCACCTCCAAAAATGTCTTAGAAAAAAGAGTGAAAGTGCAGTGAAATCCTGTGCTCCAGATTATGATCTGGCTACTTTCCTCACTGCCAGGAACACTGAGGTAAGTGATATTGCTGAAAATAGTGCTGTAAAAAACGAAGTGACATGGCTGTGTGTATAAACTGTGCACCTTATTTGAATCTCCACCTATCCCAGCAAGAATGAGTAACACACCATGCAAGCTATGTCCTTGGACCATGGGAGACCAAGATGAACATATGCTGAATTTCAAATACAAGCACTTTTAAGGAATTGACCTTGCAAGACTTGCCAATGCTCAGAAACAAAAAGGTTTATATTTCTTTTAAAAGCATATTCTCAGATCTGTTATTCTCAATATCCATATAAATGTCTAATCCTTTTTTCAGTTGTGCTAAACTCTTGGCACTGATACTGTTCTATTAAGTTGGTTCCAACATAATTTTTTTTTACATTGTGTAGTTTCTGTCTCCTCTCTTTCTTGTATTATGAGAGGAAAAATAACTGCCTTCCCTTTTCTTCACTTTAGCCTTGTATTATTTTGCTTACCTAAATCACTTCTCTTCTAATCATCCTTTCTCTGAGACAAGGGTTCCTCATCTTTATGTTTTATGTTCTCCAGCAATTGCAGTGTGCACCTGAATTCATCCTGTGCCTTGCTCCAGTGGGACCAAGGCAGGGACTATAAGCAGACAGTAATGTGATGAGCTTATTTGATTAATACATCCAAAGAAGGCACAAATGTGAGAATATTACAATCTCCTTATGAACAATAAGCAAGCAGAAAAATGGCTGAATTAATTGAGTAAATGATTCCCTATGGATTACTTGTCCAGTTCTATCACTAGCACTTAAACACAATGGTGAGCAACTAATTGAAAACTATAGAACCAAATTTATCATCTTGAATAGAAAGAAACTGTGCTCAGGTTGTTCAAGTGTTGAACTTGGACATTTACCTGAGATCATCCGCACTGATGCAAAGTTATTTGATCACTGATAGTCATGACAAAGTATAAAATCAAAAATAGTCACTGTTTAGTAACCCCAACAGCTTGATCCCAAATGTTCTTTCCTTAATGCACTCCTGTAGTTTGTGTAAGGATGAAGAATGGATAATCCCTTAAAGGGGAGGATTATTCAGGTTTTCGACTTAATGTTTCAAAGAACATTGCTAATCCCAGCATGATTTATGCAACGTTTCTGAACATGGAAGTCTTTGAAATGCTTGCAATTACTTAAAAGCATGCCACGAGAGGACTGCAGTGACAGAAACTGCTATTTATGTGGGATGAAAGCCAGCCCTATTGATCTCATACTGTAATAGACAGAATTATTGATCCTGCATTTTTGTGGTGGGTGCTCTAAGTGTGTACGGCTTTCTCCCACTTGAGCCTTACTTTTGCAATAGTGACTTTTCCTGAGCTTTCTCCTTTGCCAAGAATGTGTAGGTAATGACAGCACTGGTGAGTGCTCCAGACATGAATTTTCACTTTGGTGGCCATTTGAAATCTCTTGTGTGGTGCTCAGGAAATCACTTGTGTCCTGTTGATAACTTTCCTCCTTGCTTCCTTTCCAGGAGTGTCCTGAACAGGTTTCTCAATCACAGTGTGGTTTCTTACATCTTAGAAAATGCTGGTGGCATTTTATGTTGAGAACATTTCATGAGTTGAAATTTGCTGTGTCTTCACAGAAATATAATTCAATTTAATTTAATTTTGAGAGATAATTTATAACAACAACAAATCAGTTCTTCTAGTGCTCCAGATGAGGATGTAATTGTGTACGCATAGGTAGCACACTAGGTTGTGGCTGTGATGACTCATAGATCAGAGGTGGCAAACCTGTGTGATTTTGGGAGGATGGGAAGGTCAAAGAGTGGTTTCCAAATATGGTTTCTTTCTTGGTTGGCTGTCTAAGCAGTGACAGAGGCATGGAGGTTGCTCTGGCACAGGTCTCCTCCCTGACATATCATGAGCTTTCCCAGGTGCTGCGTGGAGATTTCACTCAGGCAGATGTTGATGTCCATGAGCAGTGGATGCAGCTGTCTGCTGAATCATCACTTGTAACAGGACCTATCCAAGGCACAGGTAAGTCAGCATCTTTCTCATCTCCCCAAAACCTCATCTGCAAGGTGAGAAGGGTAGTGAGTTTCATAGTTTCATAGTTTCATTCAGGGTTGGAAGGGACCACAAGGATCATCTAGTTCCAACCCCCCTGCCATGGGCAGGGAAACCCCACACTAGATCAGGCTGGACAGAGCCTCATCCAGCCTGGTCTTAAACACCCCCAGTGACGGGGCCTCGACCACCTCCCTGGCCAACCCATTCCAGGGTCTCACCACTCTCATGGTGAAGAACCTCCTCCTCACATCCAGCCTGAATCTCCCCACCTCCAGCTTCATTCCATTCCCCCTAGTCCTATCACTACCTGAGATCCTGAGAAGTCCTTCCCCAGCCTTCCTGTAGGCCCCCTTCAGATACTGGAAGGCCACAATTAGGTCACCTCGGAGCCTTCTCTTCTGCAGACTGAACAGCCCCAACTCCTTCAGTCTGCTCTCATAGGAGAGGTGCTCCAGCCCTCTGATCATCCTCGTGGCCCTTCTCTGGACACGTTCCAGCACCTCCACATCCCTCTTGTAATAGGGACTCCAGAACTGGACACAGTACTCCAGGTGGGGTCTCACCAGGGCTGAGTAGAGGGGAGGATCACCTCCCTCGACCTGCTAGCCACACTTCTCCTGATGCAGCCCAGGATCTGATTGGCCTTGTGGGCTGCAAGTGCACATTGAGAGCTCATGTTGAGCTTCTTGTCCACCAGTACCCCCAAGTCTCTCTCCTCAGGGCTACTTTCCAGCCAGTCACTGCCCAGCCTGTATTTGTGCCTGGGATTGCCTCGACCCAGATGCAGGACCCTGCACTTGCTCTTATTGAACTTCATGAGGTTGGCTTGTGCCCACCTCTCCAGCCTGTCAAGGTCCCTCTGGATGGCCTCCCTTCCCTCCAGCGTGTCTGCTGCACCACACAGCTTGGTGTCATCAGCAAACTTGCTGAGGGTGCACTCCATGCCACTGTCCATGTCACCCACAAAGATGTTGAACAAGACAGGTCCCAGGACTGATCCCTGAGGGACTCTGCTTGTCACTGGCCTCCACTGGGACATGGAGCCATTGACAGCCACTCTTTGGGTGCGGCCATCAAGCCAGTTCCTTATCCATCTAGTGGTCCACCCATCAAACCCATGTGTCACCAGTTTGGAGACCAGGATGTGGTGCGGGACAGTGTCGAAGGCTTTGCTCAGGTCTAGGTAAATGACATCAGTTGCTCGCCCCTCATCTATTAATGTTGCCACCTGCTCATAGAAGGCCACCAGGTTGGTCAGGCAGGATTTGCCCTTGGCAAAGCCATGCTGACTGTTCCCAATCACCTCTTCACTATTCTTTTGAGCGAGTAGTGACTCCAGGAGGATCTGCTCCATGATCTTTCCAGGCACAGAGGTGAGACTGACTGGCCTGCAGTTCCCTGGTTCCTCCTTCTTACCCTTTTTGAAGATGGGGGCAATGTTTCCCCTTTTCCAGTCCGTGGGGACTTCACCAGATTGCCATGACTTTTGAAATATAATAGAGAGGGGTTCAGCAACCTCCTCTGCCAGTTCTCTCAGTACCCGTGGGTGTATCCCGTCGGGTCCCATGGACTTGAACACTTTCAGGTTCTTCAGATGATCACGAACCTGATCTGCACTTACAATGGGCAGTTCTTCCTCCCGTCCCTGGCTTTGACTTCCATAACATCAGGAGTGTGGCTAGAGGCCCTTGCAGTGAAGACTGAGGTAAAGAAGTTATTAAGTACCTCAGCCTTTTCCTCATCACTTGTGACCATGTCACCATTTTCCTTTCTGAGGGGGCCCACACCTTCCCTAGTCGTCTTCTTCCCATTAATATACCTGTAAAAGTTCTTAGTGTTCCCTCTAATCTCCCTGGCTAGATTCAATTCAAACTCTGCTTTGGCTTTCCTAACCAGGACTCTTGCTGCTCGGGCAGCTTCCTTATATTCCCCCTGTTCTACCTGTCCTTCTCTCCACTTCCTGTAGAGTTTCCTTTTAAGCAATAGTGTGTCCAGTAGCTCCTTGCCCATCCAGACAGGCCTCCTAGCATTCTTACCTGCTTTTCTCTTTGTTGGTACACAGAGCTCCTAGACACAGAGGAGGTGGTCCTTGAATATTGACCAGCTGCCCTGGGTCCCTCTTCCCTCCAGGGCTTTGTCCCACGACACTTTGGCTAGCAGATCCCTGAAGCGATCAAAATCTGCACGCCTAAAGTCTAGGGTCGTGAGCTTGGAATACTTCCTCCTGATTGCCCTGAGGATGTTAAATTCAACTGCTTCATGGTCACTGCAGCCAAAGCTGTCTCTGAGCCTCACATTGCTTACCAGCCCTTCCCTGTTGGTGAGAACAAGGTCCAGCATAGCACCATTTCTTGTTGGTTCCTCTACCATTTGGAGGAGGAAGTTGTCTTCTATGCAGTCCAGGAACATCCTGGATTGCTGGTGCCTTGCTGTGTTGTCCCTCCAGCAGATGTCCGGGTGGTTGAAATCACCCATGAGGACCAGGGCTTGTGACCTGGAAGCCGCTTCTATTTGCCTATGGAGGGCCTCATCTGCTTGGATCTGCTGGTCAGGTGGCCTGTAGGAGACCCCCACAGTAATATCTCCTTCCCCTGTCCTGCCTTTAATTTTAACCCATACGCTCTCAACTAGCTCATCATCCCTCCCCAGTTGGAGCTCCACTGATTCCAACTGGCTACTGACATAGAGGGCAACACCTCCTCCTCTCCTTCCCTGCCTATCCTTCCTAAAGAGTTTATATCCATCTATGCCTACATTCCAGTCATGGGATTCATCCCACCAAGTTTCAGTAACAGCCACTATGTCGTGGCATCCCAGCAGCACAGTGGCCCTTAACTCATCCTGTTTGTTGCCCAAGCTGCGCGCATTCGCATAGGGAATGTTCATAGGGACAGCTTGATATTAGTGGTCCCCAGGTCTGTGGTGGGGCTTGTTAGCAGCAGCAATGCTGCACAGCACTCAGAGGTTTGTTTCCTCCATCGGCTCCAAAGAGAGTTTGTACAAAATGCCTGAACGTGAAATACAGTTTTACAATCAAGAAAGTAAGTGGCAGCCTGCAGCTTCCAAGTATGAGCCAGGAGACTGTGCCTTCAAGCAGCACTGTCTCATTTATAACATATTTTGGCTATTTTGAAAACAAAAATTATCCTAGTTATATGGCTGGCGTATTTATAAGATAAACTCATCTTGTAAAAAGGGCACCAAACAGGTGAAATGTGTTCTGTGCTGCCCTAAATTGAGAACAACAACTAAGAAGGACTCAGAAAGTTGATTAGTAGCAGATAAATATTTTAGACCATGTATTAAAATAAGTCTATAAACTGGCAAGATGGTTTCTCACAATGCTCAGTTCCAATGCTCTGAGTTTCACCCCATACTGTCCAACAGGAAGAGTAAGAACCCATTTGAAGTGATTGTGAATGAGCAAAACTGGATTTATGTGGCATTTGTTGCCTTGCTACAACTTTGGCTCTTATTACACAGAGCCGATTGCAAAATGAGTGAAATCTAAGAATATGAAAACATAAACTTGCAAATCACCCATTGATAAAGTCTTCAAGGTGGGTATTTATTTATTCTATTCTATCTAGTCTAGTCTAGTCTATTCTAGTCTTTTCTATATATTATATATTCTATATATTTATTCTATTCTGTTTTAAAAGTGGAATTACACCTTACTCATGTGAGACAGGAATAAGCAGAACCCCCCCTGAATGGCAGAACAAACAAGTATTTGAGGACAAGGGGGCCGGCTGGTTGTGGGGGCTGGCTGGGTCTGCAGGCATGATCCACTCCATGATGGCATACAAGTGGTTCCTTGCAGAGCAACAATGACATTCCTGGAGAAGCACAAGACCAGAGCTGGAGTGACTGAGAAAGGCAGGATGTGAAATATGCCCTGGGAAACACATTGCCTGCAGTGTTGTATTATGTTGAGAAGTGGAATGTATACATAAACTGTGGAAAATTACTAATTTAGTGGGAGTTATAGGCACAAAGTTGTCACTGACAGCCCATCCAAATCCCTTGATTTTATCCAAGTTCTTAAGTTATTTCCTAATAATCCATATACTTAGAATTTTCAAAGAGCAGTAATGTTTTCCATTAAAGTTTTAGCAACAGTATGTTTATATATTATAAAACAGTGTCAGCTCTGTGTGAAGCAGTGTAATGGGTTGGGGCAAACCCCTTCCCCACCACGCGCAGAAATAACGACTCAGACAAACAGATTACAAAAGTGATGGAAAGTTTAAATAGAGAACAGTGAGTGCGTGCAAAGAACTAGAAACACAGTGACAAGAAGAACCCCAAAACAGACCCAGAGAGATCCCATCCCCACCTGAGGGTGCACCCAAAACCCCCAGGGCTCCTCCTTCCCCCCCCCCCCCCACTGCTAGGCTAGTCTCAGCTGGCCAGATCTGAGACTGCCCATCCCCCCGTGGCCTTGGGCCTAACCAGGCCCATGGCCGGGAGATCTCTCCCCCAGTTACCAGGTGGCAAAGAGGAAGGAAAGAGGAAATGCCAGACCCCGCCGTGAAACTTATAGTGATGCAAGGGATCATGGTAGGAAACAACCTAATTTCCTGTGTCCACCCACTGGGCTGGACTTCTGGACACAGGAAACACCCCTGTAGCAGAGGGCACCCAGCCCAAACTACGATAGGAGCCACCCCTTATTTCATACCATAATCCCTGCCCCCAAACACATCATCAAATCAGAAAACTGATGACGTGTCCGGCGAAGTCCGTGTCTTCATCTGGGCATCCACCCAAACAATCTCTCATTCAGGCTCAAGTGTCTATCCATTCCAGTTCTTCTTCCTTCATCCAATGGAACCTCCCAGCGATGCAGAGCTCATTCTCCTGCAGTGCAAGTTCTCCATGGATTCGTTGGACATCCTGATCACCTGGAAAAGCCTCACGACTTCTCAGCCAAGCCTTTATTCTCACCTATATTCACTCGGCGGCATATTCTCCACCTCTGAGGCAGGCCAGACGAAACAATCCAACTCCACGACTGCCTTTTTCAATCCATCCAGGGTGCCGTGACCAACCACTTCCATCCGCGGTCCAAAACTACACGGATGCATGTCCGAGGCACTCCGCCCCCCCACTAGGCGTACCGAGGCATGACAGCATCCGGCTGCACACACACACCCCCCGAAAAGGGAAGGGCTGCACCACAGCTCACTGAGAAGAAGGGAGGTGGAACCAGGCACTCGGCGCCACTTTCGGAACTCATCCGAAAATCAGGGAAAGAGATTGGAGCCGGCCCTACTGCAGCCCAAGTGCACGGCCGGGGCCACCGCTGCCGCTCCTCCGAGCGCACGACCGGGCCCGCCGCCGCCGCTCGGCACACAGCAGGGCTCCGCCCGCCTCTACCGCCGCGGCACAGAATCAAAATCACCTCCACCCCTCGGACACTCAAATGGCTTCTCCAGCGAAAGCCATACACGCGTTCTCAGAGCCCTTGAAAACGGCTTTCCAGCTGGAGTGCTCGTCGGCCCCCCAGGGTTTCGGGAGCTGGCTCGCCCGCTCACAGCGGCTGGCTCTATCCCCGCAGCGAGAACGGACCTGACTCTGATCTGCTCGCCGCTGCCCCTCCCCCACTTCGCTCCCCGCTACAGAGGAAGGGCAGGTTCCGCGTTCTCAAGCGGTACCCCGATGCCGATGGTCGAGAACCACCCCTGCTTGAAATAGGAGAGGCTCCGTGCCACTGGCCGTGCACCAGTTATCCCCCCACAATCCACAAGAACTCACACGATCGCCCCGGCAACATCACTTGAGCCCCCAACTGCCAAACCCAAACTGACGCCCAGAACTAGATTTAAACTCTCCGTCCTTTGCAATCGATCTGCAGAGTGGGCACAATAGCCAGCCCCACGTTGGTGCGCCAAAATGTAATGGGTTGGGGCAAACCCCTTCCCCACCACGCGCAGAAATAACGACTCAGACAAACATTGCAAAAGTGATGGAAAGTTTAAATAGAGAACAGTGAGTGCGTGCAAAGAACTAGAAACACAGTGACAAGAAGAACCCCAAAACAGACCCAGAGAGATCCCATCCCCACCTGAGGGTGCACCCAAAACCCCCAGGGCTCCTCCTTCCCCCCCCCCCCCCCCCAACTGCTAGGCTAGTCTCAGCTGGCCAGATCTGAGACTGCCCATCCCCCCGTGACCTTGGGCCTAACCAGGCCCATGGCCAGGAGATCTCTCCCCCAGTTACCGGGTGGTGAAGAGGAAGGAAAGAGGGAGTGCCAGACCCCGCCGTGAAACTTATAGTGATGCAAGGGATCATGGTAGGAAACAACCTAATTTCCTGTGTCCACCCACTGGGCTGGACTTCTGGACACAGGAAACACCCCTGTAGCAGAGGGCACCCAGCCCAAACTACGACAAGCAGATAAACATTTAATGCAAGTTGAAACTCCAAAACTTTTCTGTCCCTCTTCCAGTTGTCTGCTGAGCTCCAGCCTGCCAGGGCTCTGCTGAGCAGAGCTGCAAAAAGCTAGCAGCAGAAGGTAGCTTCAGAGGGGCCTGAAGATGCTTATATTGTCCATCTGGAAAGCAAATCGAAGGATGCCATTAATTTTCTGACAATTAACAGTGCTGTAATAGTTCAAATGCCAAAACAGTTTCCTTTCAAGGGTGCTTCAGTTATCATAATCATTAAGAGTGTAGTTTTGGGGAGGAAATCATGCCACCAGTAATCATAGCTGTCTGTGTTGTGCATGTGCTGTGGACTGTTGTCTGGCAGAAGAGCTGTAGACATAAAAAGGGCACAGCAGCAGCCTGCATCAATGGGCAGAGGTGGGCTACACAACTTGAACTCTCCCAATGACAATGCACACCACATCAAGCAGGACAGCGGGCAGTGCATGTAGAGTAATTGCCAGGTAGCACCATGACAATTTCATTTCCTCCCAGATATGATGGATTAAGGTCTTCACAAAGGACTCTGAGTCATACACAGAGCCAGCAAGACAGCTAGGATCTGGGAATATGCTCTGCCTCTTCCCCCATTGCCGCCTTCTTGTTTCTTCTCAGTCAGTGTTGTGACTCCAGTCATTTACCAGCAGGAGTTGCTTTCAATTTATCAAGATGCATATAGTCAGCATTAAATTCTTCCCTTTATCATGTTCTTTTCTGCAGTGATACTGTTGGCTTTGTTTTGTTTGTTTGTTTTTTTAATCCAGACTCCTGCAAAAGTCACTGTGTACTCCTGGTTCTGTGTGCACTGGTTGGCAGCCTGCTTTCCCCATACACATGACTTTTTTATTCTTAGAACAAATGAACTTGCTTTGTATCTCTGCTTGAATGTCTACTTAAAAACTTTCCACAAAGATAAAACTCTGTCTGCCTGAATAGATTCACTGGACAGTTATGTAGATACAGAATAACATAGGCACAAGCCCAGACTCTTGTGATATACCATTTGTTTTAGCTCTAGATGTAGCTCTGTTTCTTGTCTATGCCTTGATATAAAACCACTGCTTCTGTAGTAGCACTTGAAACATTCTGTGTGGTCATGCAACTCTTAATTGCAGTATAATTAATTTAAAAGTGGCAAAAGTGTAAAAGTCATCAGGTTGATTCCTGCAGCTTCTTTACTCACTTATCTTTTACAACTGTTTCACAGTGTCAGAGAAGGCTCTAGGGCAAAAGCAGAACAAAACAACAAATCATTGCAAAATTCAGAATCTTCCCCCACAGGTTATTGGTTTGAATGAACAAAGGGGTAAAGGTAATGTGATTATTTCATGTTGAGGAAAAACATCTTCCAGAGAAAGTAAGTGACATAGGGGTCTGTGGTTGTTGAGATGTTATTTCTGAGGCTCAAAGTGAGGAAATGCTTACCTACAACACTTGGAGGACAGCACTTTATTTCTTCATAGCAGATGCCAAGGGAAGTGTTCAACTGCTTTAAATTATAGTTTCATAGTTTCATTCAGGGTTGGAAGGGACCACAAGGATCATCTAGTTCCAACCCCCCTGCCATGGGCAGGGACACCCCACACTAGATCAGGCTGGACAGAGCCTCATCCAGCCTGCTCTTAAACACCCCCAGGGACGGGGCCTCGACCACCTCCCTGGACAACCCATTCCAGGGTCTCACCACTCTCATGGTGAAGAACCTCCTCCTCACATCTTCTTGAGTCCTTCTTGTAATAGGGGCTCCAGAACTGGACACAGTACTCCAGGTGGGGGTCTCACCAGGGCTGAGTAGAGGGGGAGGATCACCTCCCTCGACCTGCTAGCCACACTTCTCCTGATGCAGCCCAGGATCTGATTGGCTTTGCGGGCTGCAAGTGCACATTGAGAGCTCATGTTGAGCTTCTTGTCCACCAGCACCCCCAAGTCTCTCTCCTCAGGGCTACTTTCCAGCCAGTCCCTGCCCAGCCTGTATTTGTGCCTGGGATTGCCTCGACCCAGATGCAGGACCCTGCACTTGCTCTTATTGAACTTCATGAGGTTGGCTTGTGCCCACCTCTCCAGCCTGTCAAGGTCCCTCTGGATGGCCTCCCTTCCCTCCAGCGTGTCTGCTGCACCACACAGCTTGGTGTCATCAGCAAACTTGCTGAGGGTGCACTCCATGCCACTGTCCATGTCACCCACAAAGATGTTGAACAAGACAGGTCCCAGGACTGATCCCTGAGGGACTCCGCTTGTCCCTGGCCTCCACTGGGACATGGACCCATTGACAGCCACTCTTTGGGTGCGGCCATCAAGCCAGTTCCTTATCCATCTAGTGGTCCACCCATCAAACCCATGTGTCACCAGCCTGGAGACCAGGATGTGGTGCGGGACAGTGTCGAAGGCTTTGCTCAGGTCCAGGTAAATGACATCAGTTGCTCGCCCCTCATCTATTAATTTTGTCACCTGCTCATAGAAGGCCACCAGGTTGGTCAGGCAGGATTTGCCCTTGGCAAAGCCATGCTGACTGCTCCCAATCACCTCTTCACTATTCTTTTGAGCGAGTAGTGACTCCAGGAGGATCTGCTCCATGATCTTTCCAGGCACAGAGGTGAGACTGACTGGCCTGTAGTTCCCTGGTTCCTCCTTCTTACCCTTTTTGAAGATGGGGGCAATGTTTCCCCTTTTCCAGTCTGTGGGGACTTCACCAGATTGCCATGACTTTTGAAATATAATAGAGAGGGGTTTAGCAACCTCCTCTGCCAGTTCTCTCAGTACCCGTGGGTGTATCCTGTCGGGATCTCCCTGCCCAATCAAGGTAGTTATCAGCTTGTACCATCAGTAAAGAATGAAACTGCACAACATACTGTACAATTGATTAAATGTACAGTCTGCCCTTGGGAACAAGGTGCACCACAGCAGTTTAACACCCTGTCAAAATGATGAAGAGCACATAGGGAGCCCCACCACACTGTGAGTGGAAGATGTGCTGCCACTGTGATGGTGACAGAGTCAGAGTTGCTTTGTTCACTGAAAACCAATTCCATGTGAATTGTATAGAGTTATTTACTGTATTCCCTCTGGTGCTGGGCTTATTTGCTTAACTGCCCACGCTACCTGCAGGGGAGGATTCACACCATAAGCACCAGCCACCAAACTTTGCAGGGCTGCAATACCGCTGCAAAAATAGAAGCAAGGCTCTGCTTGAAAATTATTTGAAACTGCTACATTGCTCAAGCTGTGTGGTGCCACGGGGAGAAGCTCAAAAGGGAAAGCAGTCTTTCATCATAAGCCATCACAAGCTCTTCTAGTCCTGTAGGGATGGGATGGGTCATGGGCAGGAGCATGGCCTCAGCTGCTGTGGATGAAAAGGCATTTCTGTTCAGCAAGTGTTCATTGATCTGTGTGAAAAGAGTTGGTGAAGACCAAGCTGCCTGCTCCCTCTCAAGGCTTGTTCTTTTGGGGCTGTGTGGGTGGACACTGAGCACATCTGCTTGTGGGAAGACTGGTCTTTGGCCAAACAAAGGGCTCTAGCTTCCTCCCAGTAGAAACAGAAGTTTTTATTAAAAAAAAAAAAAAAGAAAAAAAAAAAGGGCTGTTTTGGCTTGCAGGAAATGTTTCTGTGTCTTGATTACAGGAGTAAGATCAAGTCCTTTGTGATTCAGAGGGAGGAGATAGATGGACTAGAGGTTGAGGAAGTAAGTAGCTGTGGTCTCTGAAAGGCAACAGCCAGGGCAAATGTTGTCACAGGTAGCTCTGCTCCTTGTGTAGTTGTTTTATTTGTTTGCTCCTTGTGCTTTACCCCTCTGCCCTCTGCTTTGGGCTTCAAGATGAAGCTGCTGGGAATTACCCGGGTGCTGGTAAAGTAGGGATGTCCACACTGGACCCATTACCCCATTAGAAGTCTTGCATCTTTGGATCTGCAAATGCTGCTCTTCTCTCTCCCCATGCATTTCAGGGATTTAGCTGCACCAATGTAACTTATATTTAGAAATTCAAATAAGAAAGCCTATGGGGCACTCAGCTGCTGTGATGGTGGGAATGGTGGAGATAAAACACCCCAGTCGTTTCCAGACATTTCACTTGGATTTGCTATTATGTTTTTCACATCACTTTGATCTCTGATCTGTAAGGCTCTGTCTCATAAGCTGCAGCCCAGTTTCAAGTTATCCAAAGAAATGCAGATGGTCTGAATATTTCAAAGAAAGTTTCTCCAGCTAAATCCCTGGGTTTCAAGTGTCCCAAAGCACTGAGCAGTTAATTACTTTTTAAACCCTTTGTGTAACATCTCTAACTCTTCACCTTGGCACTGATTCTCATTCTGGGCCAAAAAGCAGATTTCCTTTTTACTTCTGGAGCTCGTATTCAGTCAGACATTTGATATTTCAGCAGCTGCAATCTGCAAAGCTTTTCAATGTATTTTATTTCAGACGATTCATAGGAAACCAATTTTAGCTGTGACAAAATGTTCTGAACTTGTTACCGCATTTTTATTGCTCTTTGGCTCTGGGTTGATTTTCCTCTTATTAGCTGCAGCTGACTGTGGCTCTTTTTTTTTTTTTTTTATGTATCAGACAATCCTGGAAAGCAGCAAATTGGTCTGAAGCTCAGCTGCTCAAAGAGAAGTTGCTTTGCTTATTGATGCATGCTTTTAGATCACTTGAAGTGTAACAAGAGTCAGCAATTTGGCTGAATTGGTTTCGTTTTCAGCTTTGATTGAAATTCACAGTTCAGAACATTAGCAGAATGAATTTCCTGGTGATTCTTATCTCTCCCAGTTAATTTGAATGAAGTGAGGTATGTAAATATCTGTAATTCGCAAGCTGTTATCTTTACCATTTCAAAATAAGATTGACTCCGGCAAAAATCTTTTAAATCCAAGCAAAGGATGATTGCTGGAGGCCTAGACTGGGGAAGAGGTATGTGAGTTTGCCTGGAGTTTGTAGGGACAGCTTGATATGGCATTTTTTGCAGAGCTGAGGAGGGAGGTGAAGGCATTTTTTGATGTGAATGTAATCTAAAGGCAGGGAAGGCAAAGATACCTGGCTGCAGGAGGCAGATAATCCTGGGTAATATTTTAATGGAAATTCCTTAGGTGGGAAATGGCATCTGAGGAACCTGCTGGAGACAGGACATAGCTGGGAGACTAAGCTAAAGAGGATCCTGAAGTTCAGACAGAGCTTTGAGGAGTCTATGAAAGGTATACTAGGCAGTTTTGAGGTTAATGTTGAATTTTGAGGTGTGTGTTGAATTAGATTATTAGCTCACAGGAAGAACCTGGAGGAGCCTATGACTTGCTGGAACGAGTCCAGAGAAGGGCAACGAAGTTGGTGAGGGGTTTGGAACACAAGCCCTATGAGGAGAGGCTGAGGGAGATGGGGTTGCTTAGCCTGGAGAAGAGGAGACTCAGGGGTGACCTTATTGCTCTCTACAACTACCTGAAGGGAGGTTGTAGACAGGCAGAGGTTGGTCTCTTCTCCCAGGCAGCCAGTACCAGAACAAGAGGACACAGTCTCAGGATGCACCAGGGGAGGTTTATGTTGGATGTTAGGAAGAAGTTCTATACAGAGAGAGTGATTGCCCATTGGAATGGGCTGCCCGGGGAGGTGGTGGAGTCACTATCATTGGAGGTGTTCAGGAGGAGACTTAATGGGGTGCTTTGTGCCATGGTTTAGTTGATTAGGTGGGTTGGATTGGTTGATGGGTTGGATGCAATGATCTTGAAGGTCTTTTCCAACCTGGTTTATTCTATCTCAAGCCTGGCTTATATTAGTTTTTCATAGAGAGAGTGATTTGCCATTGGAATGGACTGCCCACAGAATGTTTTGGGTTAGAAGGGATCTTTAAAGATTACCTTCTACAACTCCCCTGCCATGGGCAGAGACATCTTTCACTGGGTCAAGTTGCTCAGAGCCCTGTCCAACCTGACCTTGTGCGCTTCCATTGACAGGGCACTCACAACTTCTCTGGGCAATCTGTTGCAGTGCCTCACCACTCTCGCTGGAAAAAATGTCTTTTTTTATGTCCAATCTACATTTAATTTGTTTCAGTTTAAATCCTTTGCCCCTTGTCCTGTCACTAGATGCCATGGTAAAAAGTCTTTCCATCCCTCTTCTTTACCTCTTTCCTCTCCCATTCAGCTTCTTCTCTTCTCTTCTCTTCTCTTCTCTTCTCTTCTCTTCTCTTCTCTTCTCTTCTCTTCTCTTCTCTTCTCTTCTCTTCTCTTCTCCTCTCCTCTCCTCTCCTCTCCTCTCCTCTCCTCTCCTCTCCTCTCCTCTCCTCTCCTCTCCTCTCCTCTCCTCTCCTCTCCTCTCCTCTCCTCTCCTCTCCTCTTCTCTTCTCTTCTCTTCTCTTCTCTTCTCTTCTCTTCTTTCCATCCATAGTGATCCATCGTAGGAGAAAACCTGGTAGACCGTGTGAACCAGCGTTGCTGACCTGCCACTGCACCTCCTCCGAGCGAGGAATTTTGTATCCTGGGAGAGAACAGCAGAGCCACGCGGTGCGGCCACGCGGCCGGCGCCATTTCCTGCCTCCTTATTACGGCACATCCGTGCCACGTTGTCTGGATTATAAACATTATTGAGGAAAGACTCCACAAAGTTCTCAGCTTGTGAGTAAGCCAAGCCCTTTGTAGAGCTCCATTTAGGATAGCGTTTATATTGCTCCGGGTGGAGGGTTGCCGGTCACTGACCAACCCCCTCCCCCGCCACTCTCTGACTCAGTTTAGATTGTAAGTTCTTTGAATCATTTTGGTTTAAAAGCCCATGCATAACATTCTGTAAAGATAGTTCCACTAACCAAATACTGATACCTGTGAAAGGCAATTGTAAATACCCTGTTACAGAGTTTGTATATATATAAATAAACTTAGATTTTCGTTGATGGATCTGCCGCGCATTTCTGAGGGCATATCCACGACAATTGGAAAAGCTGCTCTGAACAGTTTTGCCGCTGATTCTGGCAAGCTGCCAGGGGCGGCGGCCAATATGGCGTCTCCTACTTCTCCTCCTCATGTTTCTTCTTCGGCCATTAACGGGGCAGTCATTTCCGCCCACTGTCACGGTGGGACCGGAAGCCACTGCCCCAGCAGCTGATTTATCTCAGGACCTGTCAGCTTCTGTTAAGGTGGCTGTTTTAAAGACTAGAAATGGAAAGACCACAGCTGATCCAGGAGCTAATGGAGGAGAAGAGCAGGAGACTGATCCTGGTGAGGGAACACCTACTAGAAAAGATCCTGCTGAGGAGGAAGAGAAGAATTGTTTTAAAGATCTAGTTGACTTACTGAGAGCAAAACAGGATAGAGATGCAGCTAGGACAGGACCTGGCAGTGGTGGTTCTCAGATTAAAGAGATCCAGGAGAAAATAGCAGCAGGATTATTAGGACAACAAGTTGAGGAACAAGAGGATGATATTTCCGAGTGTTCTTCACCACACGAAGAATTACGAAATGTCCACAAAGATCATACCGGAGCAGATAAGGAGCTGGTTCTAGCTTGGCTTAGTAAGTGTTATGATACAGGTGCTCCAGCTCTAATGGCTGGAGACAAGTCAGCAGCTCAGTTAGGAACTCTCTCTAGGGATAATGGAATACATAGACATCTAGGCAGGGTTCTCGGTAAGGTTAATCTGTGGATACGCCTTTGTTCACAGACGGTTCCTGTCGTCTTGTCGGAAACAAGCGAAGGTGGAAGTCTGCAGTGTGGAGTCCAACACGCCGAGTATCAGAGGCGAAGGATGGAGAAGGAGAATCCAGTCAGTTCGCAGAGGTAAAAGCTGTCCAGCTAGCTCTCGACGTAGCTGAATGTGAGAGATGGCCAAAGCTTTATCTCTACACCGACTCATGGATGGTAGCCAATGCTCTATGGGGTTGGCTAATGAACTGGAAGAAGAATGGTTGGCAGAGGAAAGGAAAACCCATTTGGGCAGCAGACCTGTGGCAGGACATTGCTGATCGAATCGAGAGAATTCCAGTGAAGGTGAGACAAATTGATGCCCACATTCCTAAGAGCAAAGCTACTGAGGAACAGCAACACAACCATCAGGCAGATCTAGCTGCAAGAGTTTCTCAAGTAGACATGGACTCTAATCTTGATCTCGTCTGGAAACACCAAGGTGAGATATTCTTAGCTCGGTGGGCTCATGATTCGTCAGGACATCAAGGCAGAGATGCAACATACCAATGGACTCGTGACAGATCCATAGACATTTCCATGGATGCTATCACACAAGTCATCCATGACTGTGACATTTGTGCTGCTATTAAGCAGGCAAAGCGACTTAAGCCCTTGTGGTATGGTGACAGATGGTCCAAGTACAAGTATGGTGAAGCTTGGTAGATTGACTACATCACTCTACCACGTTCTCGTCCTGGTAAGCAATACGTGCTTACTATGGTAGAGGCAAACACTGGATGGTTGGAAACTTATCCAGTTCCACATGCAACTGCATGCAACACCATTCTCGGTCTGGGGAGACAGATCCTGTGGAGACACGGAACTCCAGAGAGGATTGAGTCAGACAACGGAACTCATGTCAAGAACAACCTTGTCAAGAACTGGGCAAAAGAGCATGGTATTGAGTGGATATTCCATATTCCCTACTATGCACCAGTTGCAGGGAAGATTGAATGCTATAACGGTTTGTTGAAGACCACTCTTAAAGCCATGGGGAGTGGATCTTTGAAAAACTGTGAAAAACATTTAGCACAAGCAACCTGGCTGGTAAATAGCAGAGGTTCAGTGAACCGAGCTGGACCTGCACATTCGGATCTGTTACAGAAAGTAGAAGGCGATAGATTTCCTGTTGTTAGAGAAAAGAATCTGTTAGGTAAAACTGTTTGGGTATTTTCTCCCTCAGGAGAGGCTAAACCTGTCCGAGGGGTAGTTTCAGCTGAAGGTCCGGGTCACACTTATTGGGTAATGCAAGAGAATGGTGAAATTCAGTGTATTCCACAAAGAAATTTAACTTTAGCTGAAAGAGTTTAATTTCAAACTGTTGTACAGCTACATCACGTCCAAAGGAAGAATCTACGAGGAATCTACGGTGCACGAACCCTGAGAACCCTGAGAGCCCTGAGTCAACTAAGAGACCCTGAGAATCCCTGTTTCCCTTTGCTTTGGTTCGTCGGTGAAGAAATAAACTGTTTTCCATTTTTCTCATTTTCTGATTTTCTTGGACTTTTGAATCATCTACATCTGAGCATAGCCGGAATGTACTATGAACTTTACTCACGAACTGTAAATATCGTCTTGGATTGGATGGACAGTATGAACTGCCAATGAAATTGTTTAGAAGGGGTGGACTGTGACCATTTGAGGCGGTGCCTTTAGCAAAGGGACACCATGGCCGAATGTTTTGCAAACAAAAGACAGGTCTAAACTAATTTCATTGGTGGAGAGGCAGAGCACTGCCTTAAGTTTTGATTCCCAGAGTGACTTGTCTCAGTGCAGTCTTGCACTTTCTCCTTCCGCAGCTTGCAGCTTCTGGGCTTTCGGCCAGACTGACCTTGAGCAGATAAGGCCTATACTAACATATTCTGCTTTAATTAACAATTGCTCTTTTTCTCTCTTTCTAACCCTCTTCGGGAAAAAGGGGAGAAAAGGGGGGAACAGGGGGGAGGGGAACCCTCCTCAGCAGAGGAGGGAATCTCATTCCTGTGTCACTTTGTTGTATATTTCTTTGTATATATTGTAAATATTGTAAATTCTGTACATAAACCTGCATTTCCTAAACCGCTTGTAAATACAGCACATTTCCTTTGCGAATCTGGCTGTGGTTGTTTTCCTTTCTTTCATTTTTCTTTCCCTTCACTTTACAGGGGGGAGGAGAAGGCTGGGCCTTCCCCTCAACCCTCGACATCTGCTTAGATAGTGGAGATATCTGTAAATATGTAAGACATGGCAGTGATCCCACTAGGGAAAGGGCTACTGCAAGCATCACTGGATAAAGCTTTGCTTTCTCATGCACATAGATCTGTGCCACTGTCACCAGTATTTGTCCTTCAGCAATGCCTGGGCTTGCTATGCAGTCTGCCAGCAGATGCAGTGGGATGGTCATGTGAGCTCTACAAAGGGATTCTGAGGAATAGCTGTAGACAGTAGCAAGGCAGGTTATAGACCTTGTCTTACAATGCTGTGGGAGTGCCTATCTACAGGCTGATGCTGCAGCTCCACCAGCTGTTAAGCTCCAGCACTGATTGTTGCTGCCTGGCTGTGGACACTTGCTTCCCTCTCATCTACTAAGATTTAAAGATGAATGTGGGCAGTCTCTCTCAGATCACACTAAAAAGGGAAGGAAACACTTCTGAGCAGCTTTAGTGGCCTTTGGGGCCTTCCCTGAGGAGAAACAAAGAGAGCTTTGACACCAGTTCCCAGGAATAGGCTGCAACATCAATGCCTTTAAGGGTTGCAAAATATGAAAGATAATAAAACTGCCAAGGAAAGCCTTGAAATCCAATGTGTGGGAGTAGCACAAAGGGCACCAAGCAAGACAAATCACAGTATCACAGTATCACAGTATCACTTAGGTTGGAAAGGACCTCGAGGATCATCGAGTCCAACCTATCAACACAGATCCCATGACTAGACCATGGCACCAAGTGCCACGTCCAATCTCCCCTTGAACGCCTCCAGGGTCAATGACTCAACCACCTCCCTGGGCAACCTGTTCCAATGACGAATTACTCGCTCGGTGAAGAACTTCCTCCTCACCTCGAGTCTAAACCTCCCCTGGCGCAGCTTGAGACTGTGTCCCCTTGTTCTGGTGCTGGTTGCCTGGGAGAAGAGGCCAACCCATTCCTGGCTACAACCACCCTTCAGGTAGTTGTAGAGGGCAACGAGGTCACCCCTGAGCCTCCTCTTCTCCAGGCTAAACAATCCCAGCTCCCTCAGCCTCTCCTCATAGGGCTTGTGTTCAAGGCCTCTC
Source organism: Melanerpes aurifrons (assembly GCA_011125475.1). Taxonomy (NCBI): domain Eukaryota; kingdom Metazoa; phylum Chordata; class Aves; order Piciformes; family Picidae; genus Melanerpes; species Melanerpes aurifrons. The sequence goes on along the minus strand of WWNC01000118.1, from coordinate 483,203 downwards.
ACCAGCCTTGTTGCCCTTCTCTGGACACGCTCAAGTGTTTCGATGTCCTTCTTAAACTGAGGGGCCCAGAACTGGACACAGTACTCCAGGTGCGGCCTAACCAAAGCAGAGTACAGGGGCACTATGACCTCCCTGCTCCTGCTGGCCACACTGTATGGCTGCAAAGACATTTTGGTTCTACTACAAATTATGTAGGATGGTGTAGGCATGGGGAGAAGGGTTAAGGTTTTGCTCTCAGTGGTGGTTTTATGCTTCAGGTGATGAGTTTGTGACACCAAATGTCATCTGGATCTGGTTATGTCAAAGCATTTAAGAAATGTTTCAAATTATATAGAATATATAGAATACATAGAATAAACCAGGTTGGAAGAGACCTTCAAGATCATCGCGTCCAACCCATCAACCAATCCAACCCACCTAAACAACTAAACCATGGCACAAAGCACCCCATCAAGTCTCCTCCTGAACACCTCCAATGATGGTGTCTCCACCACCTCCCCGGGCAGCCCATTCCAATGGGCGATCACTCTCTGTGTATAGAACTTCTTCCTAACATCCAACCTGAACCTCCCCTGGTGCATCCTGAGACTGTGTCCTCTTGTTCTGGTACTGGCTGCCTGGGAGAAGAGACCAACCTCTGCCTGTCTACAACCTCCCTTCAGGTAGTTGTAGAGAGTGATGTCGTCACCCCTGAGTCTCCTCTTCTCCAGGCTAAGCAACCCCAGTTCCCTCAGCCTCTCCTCATAGGGCTTGTGTTCCAAACCCCTCACTAACTTCGTTGCCCTTCTCTGGACTCGTTTCAGCAAGTCAACATCCTTCCTAAATTGAGGGGCCCAGAACTGGACACAGTACTCGAGGTGTGGCCTAACCAGTGCAGTGTACAGGGGCAGAATGACCTCCCTGCTCCTGCTGGCTACACTGTTCTTGATGCAGGCCAGGATGCCATTGGCCCTCTTGGCTGCCTGGGCACACTGCAGGCTCATGTTCAGCCTGCCATCGACCAGTACCCCCAGGTCCCTCTCTGCCTGGCTTCTCTCCAGCCACTCTGACCCCAGCCTGTAGCTCTGCATGGGGTTGTTGTGGCCGATGTGCAGAACCCGGCACTTGGATGTGTTAAATCTCATGCCTTTGGAGTCTGCCCATCTGTCCAGCCTGTCGAGGTCCCTCTGCAGAGCCTCTCTACCCTCCAGCAGATCAACTCCTGCCCCAAGCTTGGTGTCATCAGCAAATTTACTGATGATTGACTCAATGCCCTCCTCCAGATCATCAATAAAGATGTTAAAGAGCATGGGGCCCAGCACTGATCCTTGGGGCACACCACTAGTGACTGGCTGCCAGCTGGATGTGGCACCATTCACCACCACTCTCTGGGCTCGGCCCTCCAGCCAGTTCCTAACCCATCACAGTGTGCTCCTGTCCAAGCCATGGACTGACAGCTTGGCCAGGAGTTTGCTATGGGGAACGGTGTCAAAGGTATTGCTGAGGTCCAGGTAGACTACATCGACAGGCCTCCCGATTTAATTCCACTGAACGCCTCCAAAACCAACCAGAAAAGTGAATTAGCAGCAGCATTTAACATTTAGAATTTCTAAGGATTATAGAACCTTTATTCCTCCATTTCTGAACATTAAAATGAGCCTGGACATGTGTGAAAATCAGGCTAATTTTTAAAGCACTGAGCACTCAACCATTGTCATTTGTGAAAGAGCCATAGGCTGTTCAATACATTTGAAGGTTTGGACACATACCGGAGATACAAATCCCTATGTCTTCAAAGAGTCTCGGTTTGGGGAAGGCAGATGACTATTAGGGAATGGCTGAAACAATTTCTCATGCAGAAAACAGCCTCAAATGTATTTCAGATTGTTTTCTTCAGAAAGCAGTTTTGGTCCCTTGTCCCAGCTAACACCCTGCATTCTCAAACTGGTGTTACAATGATGTCTGTACATGTACAACTACCAAGTAACCCCCATCTACTGTGAATGGTTCCTGGCCATGATTTGCAAAAGGTCAGTAGTATATTTTTATGTAGTTTATAGAAGGTATAAAAATAAAATGCAGTCTTCCAGAAATAGCTTATTTTACAGCACAGCTTTTTTGAGAGCTGGGCCATTATTATGCAAGTGACTTTTCTTCTACAGTATTTTCAATTTGCATGCATGTGGCAATGCCAGTGACGAGCAGTGTGAGCAATCTGGCCTGACATGGTGGTAGGCCATGTTCAGCATAAGTGCAGAGCCAGCTAGTAGTGCAGCAAAACAGTGCTGTGCCTGCAGCATGTAACTAAAACAAGGCTCTGGTAGTTATAAACATGGAAAATTATCTTGGGACAACAGAACATGCACCTGCATCAACAAACCTCGCGTGTTGTTAGCAGTTGGTCCAATAATCGATAATAGTGCAATGTGTGGTTACTCACAGGGAACCAATGAAGCCATGCCAACAAGGCACTCCAAGTTTATATAAGTTGTAGAAGTTCCCTTGCTACGCACTTCTGCCTTTCCTTTCCCTTCTTCTTCTATGCTTTACTTTACTGTGCTATACTCGCACCATAGGCCTGCACCATAGACCTGCAATACTGGAACAATAAAGGAACAATACTCGATCATATTGGTCAGTCATATTGACTCCAATCTCCGTTGCCCCTTTATCTAGCGCTCTAATATACAAGACTCCCCGGGATCCTCGGAGTATGATGCTGATCAACTCAGCATAAAGAGGTACGTCCGAGTGATACGGAAAGCCGGTCGAACTAGCACTGCCCTGGTGCTGGAAAAATTCACAGCGCGCGTGCTCAAAATTGAGAACTGCATGAAAGAGCTGAAAGATTCCATATACCAAATGGCACAAAGAAATAATTCCAATTCTCCCTCCAGATGGATACAAGTTTCATCTGTGAGGAATACACGTCCTCCAAGGAGGTAATTCCAAAACAGACCAAACCAAAACAGACCACCAAGGCAATCACGTAGGACCATTTGGATAACTCTGCGTGATCAGTTTGGTGAGAAAATGAACAGATGGGATGGTCAACCAACTTCTAATCGTTTCAGGAGACAGATGGAACTGCAAAGTGGAAGAACCCGAGGTGGCGATACCAGAAGGGTAGCTGTTACTTCCACAGTTCCCCAGATCAACTATAATAGCTCCAACAGTGGCTCCAGTTTTAATACTGAACACTGTGTTCAATTTCTGAGGGCATATCCACGACATTAATGGCGCAGGGCAAGGGTTATCCGATAAGTGACTATCTCTACAGAATGGGATACATAATAAAACGATCTGATATGCAATGGGCTATAGAAAACCTGACAAATCCGGATCAAATCACCACGAAATTATCCGAATACGTGGTCGAGCTATGCGCTGACCCAACCGCAATAACCGAGGAGAGAATTACTGCGATCGGGGCTTGCATAATGCGAGCACAAGACAAATTTACAGCATTAGAGGAAAAGATTAAAAAACTTGAGGGAAAAAATAACTTCCTGGAAAGAGAGTTAGGAAAGTCTGAGGCACAAAATGATAAACTTCATGACGTGTTAACGTCGCAAATTAAAGAAAGCAACGCTACTATGAAGGTATTAGCGGGATCAGACAGAGACTCTGTTTCAAGCCTTCCTGGGATCTCCCAACCGCCTAGCCCCGAGCAGCCCCGCGACCACGATGTTGCGCCCGGAGCCAGCTCTCCCGTACAGATGAGTATGGTGGTCAAACTAAAAGAAGAGGTGGAAAGGTTAAGAGCTAGAAGGGACGGCGAGCAGAAAATTGACGATTCCCATAATGTAATCTCTTCTAAACCAGAACAGGGGGTAACACTTAGGGGAACAGGGAGTTTGATACCTTCCCAGAAGCAAGATTCTCAACCTCCCTGTAGTAACCCACATGAGCAGGGCCAATGGGAACAGGTCTCTGCCTGACGGAAGAAATGCAAACAAAGGAAGTCTGCTCCTGTGAGCAGCACGCTGCCTCCAGTGCAGTTACAGAACAGGTATGAGTCTCTGCAGGAGGAACAGGTCATTGGTAAGGCCGAGGACTCAACAAGGACTCAAGAAGATGTGAGGAGGAGGTTCTTCACCATGAGAGTGGTGAAACCCTGGAATGGGTTGTCCAGGGAGGTGGTCGAGGCCCCGTCCCTGGAGGTGTTTAAGAGCAGGCTGGATGAGGCTCTGTCCAGCCTGATCTAGTGTGGGGTGTCCCTGCCCATGGCAGGGGGGTTGGAACTGGATGATCCTTGTGGTCCCTTCCAACCCTGAATGAAACTATGAAACTATGAATAAACTATAAGGTCAGAAGCTGCACCAATGACAGGTTGCCTTAGGCCAGCCATCAAAACTTACCCAGAAAAGAAACCTCGTAGGGTCATTGTCATAGGAGACTCCCTACTGAGGGGAACAGAGGGTCCAATATGCAGACCAGACCAATTTCATAGAGCGGTCAGCTGCCTCCCTGGTGCCCAAGTAAAAGACGTTGTAGATAGAATTCTCAACCTCGTGAGTCCTTCAGACTACTACGCACTGCTGGTCTTTCAGGTGGGCAGTGACGACGTAACAATGAGAGGCTCACAATCTATTAAAAAAGACTTCAGAACCTTAGGGCAACTGCTAAAGGGATCAGGAGCTCAAGTCGTGTTCTCTGCCATCCCTCTAACGTCAGCAATGGATGAGGACACACTGAGGAAGGGCTGGCAGATCAATTCATGGCTCAGGGGCTGGTGCCATCAACAGGGCTTTGGGTTCCACAATCATGGATTGGTTTTCAAGGCACCTGAGCTGAAAACAACTCATGGGACACACTTGTCCCAGAGGGGGATAAGAATCCTGGGGCAGGAATTGGCAGGGCTCATTGATAGGGCTTTAAACTAGATTTGAAGGGGGAAGGGGTTAATAGTCTCCTGCTGGCCGGTGACAAACAGAGGGGCAGCTCACCAGCAGTAGAGAGAAGGAGAGCTGGTAAGGGCTCTCAACTTGCTGCCCTGAGGGAAGCCAAGAATGATCCACCAGGACATTCTGTGGAAACCGAGGGGATTTGGCATGAGAGGACAACAGGGCCAGCCCAGCTGAAGTGCTTCTATGCGAATGCGCGCAGCTTGGGCAACAAACAGGATGAGTTAAGGGCCACTGTGCTGCTGGGATGCCACGACATAGTGGCTGTTACTGAAACTTGGTGGGATGAGTCCCATGACTGGGATGTAGGGATAGATGGGTATAAACTCTTTAGGAAGGATAGGCAGGGAAGGAGAGGAGGAGGTGTTGCCCTCTATGTCAATAGCCAGTTGGAATCAGTGGAGCTCCAACTGGGGAGGGATGATGAGCTAGTTGAGAGTGTATGGGTTAAAATTAAAGGCAGGACAGGGGAAGGAGATATTACTGTGGGGGTCTCCTACAGGCCACCTGACCAGCAGATCCAAGCAGATGAGGCCCTCCACAGGCAAATAGAAGCGGCTTCCAGGTCACAAGCCCTGGTCCTCATGGGTGATTTCAACCACCCGGACATCTGCTGGAGGGACAACACAGCAAGGCACCAGCAATCCAGGATGTTCCTGGACTGCATAGAAGACAACTTCCTCCTCCAAATGGTAGAGGAACCAACAAGAAATGGTGCTATGCTGGACCTTGTTCTCACCAACAGGGAAGGGCTGGTAAGCAATGTGAGGCTCAGAGACAGCCTTGGCTGCAGTGACCATGAAGCAGTTGAATTTAATATCCTCAGGGCAATCAGGAGGAAGTATTCCAAGCTCACGACCCTAGACTTTAGGCGTGCAGATTTTGATCGCTTCAGGGATCTGCTAGCCAAAGTGTTGTGGGACAAAGCCCTGGAGGGAAGAGGGACCCAGGGCAGCTGGTCAGTATTCAAGGACCACCTCCTCTGTGTCCAGGAGCTCTGTATACCAACAAAGAGAAAAGCAGGTAAGAATGCTAGGAGGCCTGCCTGGATGGGCAAGGAGCTACTGGACACACTATTACTTAAAAGGAAACTCTACAGGAAGTGGAGAGAAGGACAGGTAGAACAGGGGGTATATAAGGAAGCAGCCCGAGCAGCAAGAGTCCTGGTTAGGAAAGCCAAAGCAGAGTTTGAATTGAATCTAGCCAGGGAGATTAAAGGGAACACTAAGAACTTTTACAGGTATATTAATGGGAAGAAGACGACTAGGGAAGGTGTGGGCCCCCTCAGAAAGGAAAATGGTGACATGGTCACAAGTGATGAGGAAAAGGCTGAGGTACTTAATAACTTCTTTACCTCAGTCTTCACTGCAAGGGTCTCTAACCACACTCCTGATGTTATGGAAGTCAAAGCCAGGGACGGGGAGGAAGAACTGCCCATTGTAAGTGCAGATCAGGTTCGTGATCATCTGAAGAACCTGAAAGTGTTCAAGTCCATGGGACCCGACGGGATGCACCCACGGGTACTGAGAGAACTGGCAGATGAGGTTGCTAAACCCCTCTCTATTATATTTCAAAAGTCATGGCAGTCTGGGGAAGTCCCACAGACTGGAAAAGGGGAAACATTGCCCCCATCTTCAAAAAGGGTAAGAAGGAGGAACCAGGGAACTACAGGCCAGTCAGTCTCACCTCTGTACCTGGAAAGATCATAGAGCAGATCCTCCTGGAGTCACTACTCGCTCAAAAGAATAGTGAAGAGGTGATTGCGAGCAGTCAGCATGGCTTTGCCAAGGGCAAATCCTGCCTGACCAACCTGGTGGCCTTCTATGAGCAGGTGACAAAATTAATAGATGAGGGGCGAGCAACTGATGTCATTTACCTGGACCTGAGCAAAGCCTTCGACACTGTCCCGCACCACATCCTGGTCTCCAGGCTGGTGACTGTCATGCAGTAATCCACGATGCTCTGGAGAAAGGTGGTGCTCCAGAACACATCCAGTTCATCGATGATATCATCTTCTGGGGTAAAACGGCTGAGGAAGTCTTCGAGAAAGGTAACAAAATCAATGACATTCTTCTGAATGCAGGTTTTGCCATTAATCGAGACAAGGCAAAAGGACCTACCACAGAGATTCAGTTTCTGGGGGTGCGGTGGCAGGATGGACGCCGACACATTCCAGTGGATGTGGTAAATAGAGTCTCTACCATGGCAAATCCCAGAAACAAGCAAGAGACCCTAGGTTTCTTGTCGATCGTGGGATTTTGGAGACTGCACATACTTGCATACAGTCAGATTGTGAAACCTCTGTATGATGTGACTCGAAAGAATAAACCTTTATTAGAATAAACCTTTATTAGAATAAACCAAACCAGGTTGGAAGAGACCTTCAAGATCATCGTGTCCAACCCATCAACCAATCCAACCCACCGAAACAGCTAACCCATGGCACAAAGCAACCCATCAAGTCTCCTCCTGAACACCTTCAATGACGGCGACTCCACCACCTCCCTGGGCAGCCCATTCCATAGCGCAATCACTCTTTCTGTATAGAACTTCTTCCTAACATCCAACCTGAACATCCCCTGGCGCAGCCTGAGACTGTGTCCCCTTGTTCTGGTACTGGGTGCCTGGGAGAAGAGACCATCATCCACCTATCTACAACCTCCCTTCAGGTAGTTGTAGAGAGTGATAAGGTCACCCCTGAGTCTCATCTTCTCCAGGCTGAGCAACCCCAGCTCCCTCAGTCTTTCCTCATAGGGCTTGTGTTCCAAACCCCTCACCAACTTTGTTGCTCTTTTCTGGACTCGTTCCAGCAAGTCAACATCCTCCCTAAACTGAGGAGCCCAGAACTGGACACAGTACTCGAGGTGCGGCCTAACCAGTGCAGTATACAGGGGCAGAATGACCTCCCTGCTCCTGCTGGCCACACTGTTCCTGATGCAGGCCAGGATGCCATTGGCCCTCTTGGCTGCCTGGGCACACTGCAGACTCATGTTCAGCCTACCATCAACCAGTACCCCCAGGTCCCTCTCTGCCTGGCTGCTCTCCAGCCACTCTGACCCCAGCCTGTAGCACTGCATGGGGTTGTTGTGGCCGATGTGCAGAACCCGGCACTTGGATGTGTTAAATCTCATGCCGTTGAATTCTGCCCATCTGTCCAGCCTGTCGAGGTCCCTCTGCAGAGCCTCTCTACCCTCCAGCAGATCAACTCTTGCCCCCAGCTTGGTGTCATCAGCAAATTTACTGATGATTGACTCAATGCCCTCCTCCAGATCATCAATAAAGATGTTAAAGAGCACAGGGCCCAACACTGATCCTTGGGGCACACCACTAGTGACTGGCCGCCAGCTGGATGTGGCACCATTCACCACCACTCTCTGGGCTCGGCCATCCAGCCAGTTCCTAACCCATCGCAGTGTGCTCCCGTCCAAGCCATGGGCTGACAGCTTGGCCAGCAGTTTGCTATGTGGTACAGTGTCAAAGACCTTGCTGAGGTCCAGGTAGACTACATCCACAGGCTTCCCCACATCTACCAGGCGGGTCACCTGATCATGGAAGGAGATCAGGTTGGTCAGGCAGGACCTGCCCTTCCTAAATCCATGCTGGCTAGGCCTGATCCCTTGGCCATCCTCTAAGTGCTGTGTTATTGCACTCAGGATGACCTGTTCCATGATCTTGCCTGGTACTGAGGTCAGGTTGACAGGCCTGTAATTCCCTGGCTCATCCAACCGGCCCTTCTTATGGATGGGCACCACGTTGGCCAGCTTCCAGTCCTCTGGGACCTCGCCAGTGAGCCAGGACTGCTGGAAAATGATGGAGAGTGGCTTGGCCAGCTCGTCTGCCAGCTCTCTCAGCACCCTAGGATGAATCCCATCTGGTCCCATGGACTTGTGGGGATCCAAGCTGCTAAGGAGAGTTCCAACCACCTCCTCATGGAACATAGGGAAACTGTGCTGCTCCCTGGCTCCTTCTGCCAGGTCTGCAGGCCAGCTGTCAGGAAGACATTCTGTCCTTCTAGCAAAAATTGAGGCAAAGAAGGTGTTAAGTATCTCTGCCTTTTCCTCATCCTTTGTTACAATGTTCCCCTCCGTGTCCACCAAGGAGTGGAGGTTGTCCTTCCCCTTCCTCTTACTATTAATGTATTTATAGAAGGACTTCTTGTTGTCCTTCACAGTAGAGGCCAGTTTAAGCTCCAAGTGTGCTTTTGCCTCCCTAATTTTCTTCCTACAAGACCTAGCAACATCCTTAAACATTCTGTGGGTTGCCTCCCCTCTCTTCCATTGGTGATACACCCTCTTTTTTTCCCTCAGTTCCATTAAAAGTTCTTTAACCATCCAGGCTGGCCGTCTGCCCCGGCGGCTCATCTTCCGGCACATTGGCACAGCCTGTTACTGTGCCTTCAACAATTCTTCATTGAAGTAGGTCCAGCTCTCCTGGACCCCTTTGTTTTTAAGAGTTTTATCCCAAGGAACCCTCTGAATTAGTTCCTTGAGTAACCTGAAGTCTGCCCTCTGGAAGTTCAGAGTGGAGGTCTTCTTGCTACCCCTCTTGGCTTGACCAAAAACCCAGAATTCAATTATCTCGTGGTCACTGGACCCCAAACACCCTCCAACCACCACATTGCCCACCAGTCCTTCCCTGTTGGTGAAGAGGAGGTCAAGCATAGCTTTGCCCCTGGTAGGCTCTTGCAGCACCTGGGATAAGAAGCTGTCCTCCATGCATTCTAAGAACCTTCTTGACTGTCTCCTCTCTGCTGTGTTGAGATCCCAGCTGATGTCAGGCAGGTTGAAGTCACCCATGAGAACAAGGTCCGGAGATCTTGAGACAGCCTTAAGCTGCCTATAGAATGCTTCATCAACGTCTTCCTCCTGGTTGGGTGGTCTATAACAGACTCCAACCAGGGTGTCTGCCCTGCTGGTCTTCCCTCTAATTCTTATCCACAAGCATTCAACCCGATCGTCCCTAATCTCCATCTCAATGGCATCTAGTGCCTTCCTGATGTACAGGGCCACCCTTCCACCCCTTCTTCCTTGCCTGTCTCTCCTGAAGAGCTTGTAACCGTCAATTGCAGCGCTCCAGTCATGTGAGTCGTCCCACCACGTCTCTGTGATGGCAACTACATCATAATTTTCCTGCTGCATCAAGGCTTCCAGCTCCTCCTGTTTGTTACCCATGCTTCGTGCATTAGTGTACATGCACTTCAGCTGGGCTGCTGGTTTCACCTCCAACTCTAGCTTGTCGCCCCCAGACTCTTGTCTGAGAGGACTATTTTCAGCCCCTTCCCCCTTCAAAACTAGTTTAAAGCCTTGTCGATGAGACCCGCCAATTCCCTACCCAGGATCTTTTTACCTTTGGGGGACAGGCTGTTCTCATATACAGTGATCTTTCCCCTTCTCTGGGACAGATGTACTCTATCTGTTGCCAGCTGGCCTGGTGCAGTAGAAAGTTTCCCAATATCAAAAAAACCAAAATTCTTTTGACTGCACCAGCCTCTAAGCCACTTGTTGACTTCAGCTGCTGACCTGTTCCTTATGGTATTCCCTCCTGCAGTTAAGGGTATTGATGAAAAAATTATTTGTGCCCCTGACCCCTCAACCAGGTCTCCCAGAGCCCTGAAGTCATCTTTGATAGCCCTGGGAGTTCTGGTTGCAACATCATCATTCCCTAACTGCATAACTAGTAAAGGGTAGTAGTCAGAGGGCTGCACCAGTTTAGGCAGCCTATTGGTAACATCATTAATTTGGGCTCCTGGCAGACAACAGAGTTCCTTATGAGATGGGTCAGGCCGACATATAGGGCCCTCCATTCCCCTCAGAAGGGAATCACCAATAACAATTACCCTCCTCTTTTTTTTAAGGGAACAGGTCCTGATGCCAGCAGAAGGCTGTTTTACCTTCGTCTGCTTTGCCTTAGGCTGTTTAACCTTATGCTGCTTAGCCTTAGGGAGAACCACAGAAGGTGTGTCCTCCGGCATCAGGACCACCTCACCCTCAATCTCCAGTGCTCCATATCTGTTTTCCAAGAGCAGCGGGGAAGGTGAGGGGAGGCAAGGAGGTTTAACTTTGTGTATTTTGAGAGGACCCTGCGTCCATTCCCCTCTGCTTTTTGAATAACCAGCCTCTACTGGGGGAGCCTGCAGAGCCTGCTTGCTCTGATTTACCTCTTTCCTCTTCTGATTCACCTCTTTCCTCCTTTGGCCCATCTCCTTCCTCCTCTGATTCATCTCTTTCCTACATTTCCTTACATTTCTAAGGCTAGCAAACTTATCCTTCAGTCTGGCCACCATATTAAGCAGATAGTCAACCTGCTCACACCTTATACAAGAGTTGCCCCCACTACCCCACTACCCTGCATCTCAAGTGCCAGGCTCCAGCATTCTCTACAGCCAGATACCTGGACAGCTACCTGCTTCTGTTCTACCTCGGTCTGGGTCGACACTGATTTTTTTAGGGAGATTTTGCTGCGAGTTGCAACCATGGCTGCCCCTGGCCACAGCACCTACTGCCAATTTAAAAAAAAAAAAAAAAAAAAAGAGTAGCGCGTGAGAGTACAAGAGAATACGGGCTACCCGACGAAAAGACCCCCCCCGAGCCGCAGCAGAGCCTTTTAAATTCAGCCGCTCCCGCCGCTGGGATCATGAGTCTGACCACGTGAAAGAGCGGCTGCTCCTTCCCCGCGGGAAAACTCGGCAGCGATGGCGATTCCCACAGCCCGAAAAGGAGAGCAGCGGCTGGTCCCCGGCGGTTGCTGGTCTGGGTGCTGTCCCGAGGGAGCTGCCCGACGAAAAGAGCCCCCCGAGCCGCAGCAGAGCCTTTTAAATTCAGCCGCTCCCGCCGCTGGGATCACGAGTCTGACCAGTTTCCACTGGGGACCTGAACAACAAGCAGTCTTTGACCAGATAAAGCAAGAGGTAGTTCAAGCTGTGGGTCTGGGACCTGTCCGATATGGTCCAGGCATTAAGAACATTTTGTACACGGCTGCAAGTGACAATGATCCAACCGGGTGCTTGTGGCAAAAAGCTCCAGCTGAGACACGTGGACGACCTCTTGGTTTCTGGAGTCGAGGTTACAGAGGTTCAGAGGCAAATTATACTCCAACAGGGAAAGAAATTTTAGCTGCCTATGAAAGAGTAAAAGCATCTTCTGAAGTAATTGGAAGTAATTGAGAACCCAGCGCGTGGCTGAAGAGAGAGGAGGCAGCTTGAGGAGCGCAGAACTGGGAGTTTGGTTTTTGGCTTTGATTCCCTTGCTTTTCAGGCGGTAAGGGGCTGGTGGCTCGGGACTTCCCGAAGAGGAAGAGAGGAGGAGGAGCAGGGGGCTCGGATTGCCTACCTGCCGGAGGGCAGTGACATAGCTGGGGGAGGGGTTGCCGCGGAGACCGCGGGCAAATCAAACAGAACCCAGCGCGTGGCTGAAGAGAGAGGAGGCAGCTTGAGGAGCGCAGCTCAGCTCAGCTCAGCTCAGCGCAGCTCAGCTCAGCTCAGCTCAGCGCAGCTCAGCCTTCTCACTGACAGGGAAAAAAAAAAAAAAAGAAGCCATGTGGAGAGGGTGGTTACTGCAAGATGGTCACCACTCTAGAGCAAAGGCTAACAGAAGGACAGTGGGCACCCAAACAGAGACCACACACAAGCATGCAGATGTTCAGGTAGGTGGCTGCAGTGAGTGCTGGAGCCTGGCACTCGATATGGAGGCTGGAGGGAGCAGCTCCTGTTTCAGGTGTGAGCAGGTCAGTGATCTGATGAGCATGGTGGTCAAACTAAAAGAAGAGGTGGAAAGGCTAAGAGCTAGAAGAGATGACGAGCAGAAAATTGACGATTCCCATAATGTAATCTCTTCTAAACCAGAACAGGGAGTAACACTTAGTGGAACAGGGAGTTTGATACCTTCCCAGCAGCAAGACTCTCAACCTCCCTGTAGTAACCCACATGAGCAGGGCCAATGGGAACAGATCTCTGACCGACGGAAGAAATGCAAACAAAGGAAGTCTGCTCCTGTGAGCAGCACGCTGCCTCCAGTGCAGTTACAGAACAGGTATGAGTCTCTGCAGGAGGAACAGGTCATTGGAAAGGCCAAGGACTCAAGAAGGTCAGAAGCTGCACCAATGACAGGTTGCCTCAGGCCAGCCATCAAAACTTACCCAGAAAAGAAACCTCGTAGGGTCATCGTCATAGGAGACTCCCTACTGAGGGGAACAGAGGGCCCAATATGCAGACCAGACCAATTTCATAGAGCGGTCAGCTGCCTCCCTGGTGCCCAAGTAAAAGACGTTGTAGATAGAATTCCCAACCTCGTGAGTCCTTCAGACTACTACCCACTGCTGGTCTTTCAGGTGGGCAGTGATGATGTAACAATGAGAGGCTCACAATCTATTAAAAAAGACTTCAGAACCTTAGGGCAAATGCTAAAGGGATCAGGGGCTCAAGTCGTGTTCTCTGCCGTCCCTCTAACGTCAGCAATGGATGAGGACACACTGAGGAAGGGCCGACAGATCAATTCATGGCTCAGGGGCTGGTGCCATCAACAGGGCTTTGGGTTCCACAATCATGGATTGGTTTTCAAGGCACCTGAGCTGAAAACAACTCATGGGACACACTTGTCCCAGAGGGGGATAAGAATCCTGGGGCAGGAATTGGCAGGGCTCATTGATAGGGCTTTAAACTAGATTTGAAGGGGGAAGGGGTTAATAGTCTCCTGCTGGCCGGTGACAAACAGAGGGGCAGCTCACCAGCAGTAGAGAGAAGGAGAGCTGGTAAGGGCTCTCAACTTGCTGCCCTGAGGGAAGCCACGAATGATCCACCAGGACATTCTGTGGAAACCGAGGGGATTTGGCACAAGAGGAGGACAGGGCCAGCCCAGTTGAAGTGCTTCTATGCGAATGCGCGCAGCTTGGGCAACAAACAGGATGAGTTAAGGGCCACTGTGCTGCAGGGATGCCACGACATAGTGACTGTTACTGAAACTTGGTGGGATGAATCCCATGACTGGGATGTAGGGATAGATGGGTATAAACTCTTTAGGAAGGATAGGCAGGGAAGGAGAGGAGGAGGTGTTGCCCTCTATGTCAATAGCCAGTTGGAATCAGTGGAGCTCCAACTGGGGAGGGATGATGAGCTGGTTGAGAGCGTATGGGTTAAAATTAAAGGCAGGACAGGGGAAGGAGATATTACTGTGGGGGTCTCCTACAGGCCACCTGACCAGCAGATCCAAGCAGATGAGGCCCTCCATAGGCAAATAGAAGCGGCTTCCAGGTCACAAGCCCTGGTCCTCATGGGTGATTTCAACCACCCGGACATCTGCTGGAGGGACAACACAGCAAGGCACCAGCAATCCAGGATGTTCCTGGACTGCATAGAAGACAACTTCCTCCTCCAAATGGTAGAGGAACCAACAAGAAATGGTGCTATGCTGGACCTTGTTCTCACCAACAGGGAAGGGCTGGTAAGCAATGTGAGGCTCAGAGACAGCCTTGGCTGCAGTGACCATGAAGCAGTTGAATTTAATATCCTCAGGGCAATCAGGAGGAAGTATTCCAAGCTCACGACCCTAGACTTTAGGCGTGCAGATTTTGCTCGCTTCAGGGATCTGCTAGCCAAAGTGTCGTGGGACAAAGCCCTGGAGGGAAGAGGGACCCAGGGCAGCTGGTCAGTATTCAAGGACCACCTCCTCTGTGTCCAGGAGCTCTGTATACCAACAAAGAGAAAAGCAGGTAAGAATGCTAGGAGGCCTGCCTGGATGGGCAAGGAGCTACTGGACACACTATTACTTAAAAGGAAACTCTACAGGAAGTGGAGAGAAGGACAGGTAGAACAGGGGGTATATAAGGAAGCAGCCCGAGCAGCAAGAGTCCTGGTTAGGAAAGCCAAAGCAGAGTTTGAATTGAATCTAGCCAGGGAGATTAAAGGGAACACTAAGAACTTTTACAGGTATATTAATGGGAAGAAGATGACTAGGGAAGGTGTGGGCCCCCTCAGAAAGGAAAATGGTGACATGGTCACAAGTGATGAGGAAAAGGCTGAGGTACTTAATAACTTCTTTACCTCAGTCTTCACTGCAAGGGTCTCTAGCCACACTCCTGATGTTATGGAAGACAAAGCCAGGGACGGGGAGGAAGAACTGCCCATTGTAAGTGCAGATCAGGTTCGTGATCATCTGAAGAACCTGAAAGTGTTCAAGTCCATGGGACCCGACGGGATGCACCCACGGGTACTGAGAGAACTGGCAGATGAGGTTGCTAAACCCCTCTCTATTATATTTCAAAAGTCATGGCAATCTGGTGAAGCCCCCACGGACTGGAAAAGGGGAAACATTGCCCCCATCTTCAAAAAGGGTAAGAAGGAGGAACCAGGGAACTACAGGCCAGTCAGTCTCACCTCTGTGCCTGGAAAGATCATGGAGCAGATCCTCCTGGAGTCACTACTCGCTCAAAAGAATAGTGAAGAGGTGATTTGGAACAGTCAGCATGGCTTTGCCAAGGGCAAATCCTGCCTGACCAACCTGGTGGCCTTCTATGAGCAGGTGGCAACATTAACATATGAGGGGCGAGCAACTGATGTCATTTACCTGGACCTGAGCAAAGCCTTCGACACTGTCCCGCACCACATCCTGGTCTCCAGGCTGGTGACACATGGGTTTGATGGGTGGACCACTAGATGGATAAGGAACTGGCTTGATGGCCGCACCCAAAGAGTGGCTGTCAATGGCTCCATGTCCCAGTGGAGGCCAGTGACAAGCGGAGTCCCTCAGGGATCAGTCCTGGGACCTGTCTTATTCAACATCTTTGTGGGGGACATGGACAGTGGCATTGAGTGCATCCTCAGCGAGTTTGCTGATGACACCAAGCTGTGTGGTGCAGCAGACACGCTGGAGGGAAGGGAGGCCATCCAGAGGGACCTTGACAGGCTGGAGAGGTGGGCACAAGCCAACCTCATGAAGTTCAATAAGAGCAAGTGCAGGGTCCTGCATCTGGGTCGAGGCAATCCCAGGCACAAATACAGGCTGGGCAGTGACTGGCTGGAAAGTAGCCCTGAAGAGAGAGACTTGGGGGTGCTGGTGGACAAAAAGCTCAACATGAGCTCTTGCAGCCCGCAAAGCCAATCAGATCCTGGGCTGCATCAGGAGAAGTGTGGCTAGCAGGTCGAGGGAGGTGATCCTCCCCCTCTACTCAGCCCTGGTGTGACCCCACCTGGAGTTCTGTGTCCAGTTCTGGAGCCACTATTACAAGAGGGATGTGGAGGTGCTGGAAGGTGTCCAGAGAAGGGCCACAAGGATGATCAGAGGGCTGGAGAGCCTCTCCTATGAGGACAGACTGAAGGAGTTGGGGCTGTTGAGTCTGCAGAAGAGAAGGCTCCGAGGTGACCTAATTGTGGCCTTCCAGTATCTGAAGGGGGCCTACAGGAAGGCTGGGGAAGGACTTCTCAGGATGTCAGGTAGTGATAGGACTAGGGGGAATGGAATGAAGCTGGAGGTGGGGAGATTCAGGCTAGATGTGAGGAGGAGGTTCTTCACCATGAGAGTGGTGAAACCCTGGAATGTGTTGTCCAGGGAGGTGGTCGAGGCCCCGTCCCTGGGGGTGTTTAAGAGCAGGCTGGATGAGGCTCTGTCCAGCCTGATCTAGTGTGGGGTGTCCCTGCCCATGGCAGGGGGGTTGGAACTGGATGATCCTTGTGGTCCCTTCCAACCCTGAATGAAACTATGAAACTATGAACTGAATCACAACTTCTCTTAGCTCCCAGATTACCAGTTTTGAATTGGATGTTAAAAGGTAAAGGCTCCACACCACATCATGCAACAGATTCAACATGATCTAAGTGCATGGCTCTGATAACACAGAGAGCTCGAATGGGAAATCTTGAAAGACCTAGTCTAGTGGAGGTGATCTCAAGTTGGCCTGAAGGTATCATCTGTGCTAAACCTCCAGAGGAGAATGTAACTCGTGCCTAGGAAGCTCCTCCTTACAATGACCTGTCTGATGATGCAAAGCAATATGCTTTGTTCACAGATGGTTCCTGTCGTCTTGTAGGGAACAAGCGAAGGTGGAAGTCTGCAGTGTGGAGTCCAACATGCCGAGTTGCAGAGGCGAAGGATGGAGAAGGAGAATCCAGTCAGTTCGCAGAGGTAAAAGCTGTCCAGCTAGCTCTCGACGTGGCTGAACGTGAGAGATGACCAAAGCTTTATCTCTACACCGACTCATGGATGGTAGCCAATGCTCTATGGGGTTGGCTAAAGAACTGGAAGAAGAGTGGTTGGCAGAGGAAAGGAAAACCCATTTGGGCAGCCAACCTGTGGCAGGACATTGCTGATCGAGTCAAGAGAATTCCAGTGAAAGTGGGACACATTGATGCTCACATGCCTAAGAGCAAAGCGACTGAGGAACAGCAACACAACCATCAGGCAGATCTAGCTGCAAGAGTTTCTCAAGTAGACATGGACTCTAATCTTGATCTCGTCTGGAAACACTGAGGTGAGATATTCTTAGCTCGGTGGGCTCATGATTCGTCAGGACATCAAGGCAGAGATGCAACATACCAATGGACTCGTGACAGATCCATAGACATTTCCATGGATGCTATCACACAAGTCATCCATGACTGTGACATTTGTGCTGCTATTAAGCAGGCAAAGCGACTTAAGCCCTTGTGGTATGGTGACAGATGGTCCAAGTACAAGTATGGTGAAGCTTGGCAGATTGACTACATCCCTCTACCACGTTCTCGTCCTGGTAAGCAATACGTGCTTACTATGGTAGAGGCAAACACTGGATGGTTGGAAACTTATCCAGTTCCACATGCAACTGCACGCAACACCATTCTCGGTCTGGAGAGACAGATCCTGTGGAGACACGGAACTCCGGAGAGGATTGAGTCAGACAACGGAACTCATTTCAAGAACAACCTTGTAAAGAACTGGACAAAAGAGCACGGTATTGAGTGGATATTCCATATTCCCTACTATGCACCAGCTTCAGGGAAGATTGAACGCTACAACGGTTTGTTGAAGACCACTCTCAAAGCCATGGGGGGTGGATCTTTGAAAAACTGGGAAAAACATTTAGCACAAGCAACCTGGCTGGTAAATAGCAGAGGTTCAGTGAACCGAGCTGGACCTGCACATTCAGATCTGTTACAGAAAGTAGAAGGTGATAGAGTTCCTGTTGTTAGAGAAAAGAATCTGTTGGGTAAAACTGTTTGGGTATTTTCACCCTCAGGAGAGGCTAAACCTGTCCGAGGGGTGGTTTCAGCTGAAGGTCCGGGTCACACTTATTGGGTAATGCAAGAGAATGGTGAAATTCAGTGTATTCCACAAAGAAATTTAACTTTAGCTGAAAGAGTTTAATTTCAAACTATTGCACAGCTACATCGCGTCCAAAGGAAGAGTCAACGAGGAATCTACGGTGCACGAACCCTGAGATCCCTGAGAGCCCTGAGTCGACTAAGAGACCCTGAGATTCCCTGTTTCCCTTTTCTTTGCTTCCTCGGCAAAGAGACAAACTGTTT
Organism: Melanerpes aurifrons; assembly: GCA_011125475.1. Taxonomy (NCBI): domain Eukaryota; kingdom Metazoa; phylum Chordata; class Aves; order Piciformes; family Picidae; genus Melanerpes; species Melanerpes aurifrons. The sequence goes on along the minus strand of WWNC01000118.1, from coordinate 464,828 downwards.
TCCATTTTTCTCATTTTCTGATTTTCTTGGACTTTTGAATCATCCACATCTGAGGATAGCCGGAATGGACTATGAACTTTACTCATGAACTCTAAATGTCATTTTGGATTGGATGGACAGTATGAACGGCCAATGAAATTGTTTAGAAGGGGTGGACTGTGACCATTTGAGGCTGTCCCCTTAAGAAAGGGAATATTGTGGTCGAATGTTTGTAAACGAATGACGGATCTAAACTAATTTCATTGGTAGATTGGGGGAAACACCTTTTGAACTCTGGGTACAGCAGAGACTGGTCTTTCTCAGTCTGGCACTCTCACCTTTTTTTTTGCTTCCTGGCAGCAGATCGCAGCTTTCTGGGTTTTCGGCCAGACTCAGCCTTGGGAAGAGATAAGAACTTTCTAACACGTAACAGCCTAACTGCTTCTGATTAATCACTGCTCTTCTTTATCATTTCTCTCTTTCTAACCCTCTCTGGGGAAAGGGGGAGAGAAGGGGTAGCAGAGGTGGGGAATCCCCTCAGCAGAGGCGGGAACTCTCATTTCTGTGCTACTTTATTGTATATTTTTTTATATATTGTAAATATTGTAAATTCTGTATATTCCCCTGCATATCCTATATTGCTTTGCAAATATACAGCACCCACTGCTTTTCTAATTCAGCTGTGAGTTTTTTTTTCCTTTCACGTTTTCCGGGGGGAGGAGAAGGCACGGCCTTTCCCTTCCAACCCTACGACAGTTGGCCTTCCCACCGGTTCATGTTCTCACCAAACTGATCACGCAGAGTTATCCAAATAGTCCTACGTGATTGCCTTGGTGGTCTGTTTTGGAATTACCTCCTTGGAGGACGTCTATTCCTCACAGATGAAACTTGTATCCACCTGGAAGAAGAATTAGAACTATCCTTTTGTGCCAATTGGTATATGGAACCTTTCAGATCCTTCATGCAACTCTCAATTTTTCCAGACAGGGTTTGAATGGCTGAAACCAAAGAAACACGTCATGCTATCCTCCAATTGTCTCATTTGATCACTGAATTGGCCAACCGTAGGAGAAGCTCCACCATAATTTCTTGACACAATTCTGCTTGTCAGAATGTTTGCATAATTAGAAGGAGCAAGCTTGATGAGCTTTTTCGCAAGACCAATACCCACAGGAATGTCATCAGGATTCAGAGTTTCATGTTCACCATAGAGTAGCTCTCTAACAGCAAATTCTCTCAAACGCTTAATTCCCTCATCTATGGTAGTCCAGGGTTTAAGATTCCATGGAAGATCATCTCGGGAAGTGTATCTCAGGGCAACCGCCATTAAAAGGCGTATCCACAGATTAACCTTACTGAGAACCTTGCCTAGATGTCTATCTATTCCATTATCCCTTGAGAGAGTTCCTAACTGAGCTGCTGACTTGTCTCCAACTGTTAGAGCTGGAGCACCTGTATCATAACACCTACTGAGCCAAGGTAGAACTGGCTCCTTATCTGCTCTGGTATAATCGTTACGGGACATTTCGTAACTCTTCACGTGGTGAGGAACATTCAGTAATATCATCCTCTTCTTACTCAACTTGTTGTCCTAATAATCCTGCTGCCATTTTCTCAAGGATCTTTTTAAGCTGAGGACCACCACTGCCAGGTCCTGTCCTAGCTGCATCTCTATCCTGCTTTGCTCTCACTAAGTCAGCTAGATCTTTAAAACAATTCTTCTCTTCCTCCTCAGCAGGATCTTTTCTAGTAGAAGTTCCCTCACCAGGATCAGTCTCCTGCTCCTCTCCTCCATTAGCTCCTGGATCAGCTTTGGTCTTTCCACTTCTAGTCTTTAAAACGGCCACCGTAACTGGAGCTGTGTTTGAATTTGCAGCCACCTTAACAGAAGCTGACAGGTCCTGAGATAAATCAGCTGCTGGGGCAGTGGCTTCCGGTCCCACTGAGAGAGTGGGCAGAAATGACGTTGCTCCGTTAATGGCCGAAGAAGAAACAGGAGGAGGAGAAGGAGGAGACGCTATATTGATGTCTGCCACCGCCCCTGGCAGCTTGCCAAAATCAGCGGGAAAACCATTCAGAGCAGCCTTTCCAATTAACTTTTTAGCCTTCTTTTTAACTGACACAGATTCTCCACACTCCTCATCACTAGACGTGTCTGGGACTGACCCAGAGCCACGTCGCTTACTTTTTAATCTAATTTTAATAACAAAACACAGTCTGGACACCTTTCTCTCCTGACGCCAAGAATACAGCGAATACACATTAGTTATCACCAGCAGCAGAATTATACACATACAATAAATCACCTTTGGATCCCAGCCATCACTTAAATTTACTGTCTCCTCCACCGGGATCTTAAACCCTTTTATCTCAATCGGGAGAGTGCTAGAGGTGACGTTCTTGTATCTCGCTGGCCACAAGAAATCAACACATTTTCCATACCATAGTCTAACTCTATACATAACCCACAAATAAATTGTCTGCAGCAAATATTTACCCAGATAATCCAGAATCAAACCCAAACAATATCTGTAAACCAGTGCCCCAAAAATTGAAAAAAATAAACGCTCTAAAGTCCACAGCACCTTCATGGTTTTGCTAATCCGCCTATAAAACACTAAACCAATAAAACAATAAAGAAATAAATCAAGCTAATTATCTGCCCCACGTTGGGCACCAAGGAAAAAAAAAATGTCGAGGGTTGAAGGGGAAGGCCGCAAAGCCTTTTCCCCCCCCATAAGTAAAGGGAAGAAAATTGAAAGGGAAAAAAAACCGCAGCCGGATTAGCAAAGGGATTGTGTGCTATATTTACAAAGCAGTTTAGGAGATGCTGGGAAATATATACAGAATTTACAGTATTTACAATATATATACAGAAAATATACAATAAAATGACATAGGAATGAGATTCCCTCCTCTGCTAAGGAGGGGTTCCCCACCCCTGTACCCCCTCCTCTCCCCTTTTCCCCAGAGAGGGTTAGAAAGAGAGAAAAAAGAGCAATTGTTAATTCGAAGCAGTTATATATGTTAGTAGAGGCCTTATCTTTGCTCAAGGTCAGTCTGGCCGAAAGCCCAGAAGCTGCGAGCTGCGCAAGGAAGGGGAGAAAATGCAAGACTGCCCACAAGTCTCTGCTGAACTCCAAGTTCAAAGGTGCTTTCTACCAATCTACCAATGAAATTATTTTAGATCTGTCTTTCATTTATAAACATTCAGCCACAATGTCCCCTTTCTTAAAGGGACAGCCTCAAACGGTCACAGGATATCTGCAGATTTATCAGCCAGATGCCTGTTCCAAGCAAGGCAAATCTAGAACACATCATTTAGTGCTTTGTCCACTCGAAGTTTGAGTGTCTCCAACTGCTCTGCGCAATCTGTGTCAGTGTATTACCACTCTCAGGGAGGAAAAAAATAATCTCTTACAGCTTCTGTTCCATCTTTTGTCTGCTGCCTCTCATCATTTTACTGGACACCTCTGAGAAGAGGGACTATTATCTTCTCTATCTCCTCCCACTGACAGTTAAAGAAAGTTGTAGGATCCTCCACTATCTTTCTCTTTTTAAACCTCAATGAATCCACTCCTTTAAGCCTCTCTGAGCATATGTTTATGCCCCAGCCCTGTAGTCAAGCCCAGTGGTCCAGCCTCCTGACAGTCTTGGCAGCTGTTATTGGACTCACTATTGTTCATCAAAGTCTTTGTAGAAGGGGAAGCCTAGAACAGGACATTGTACTCCAGATGCAGTTCCACAAGTGCTGAATAAAGAAGACCAGTTTCACAGGGTACTTCAGGTAGGAAAGGACTTGAGGAAGTCATCTGGTTCAACCACCTGCTCAAATCTGGGTCAACAACCACCTCGCTTTACCATCTTCTGGGATCTTTCTAATACAGCCCAGGTTGCAGCTAGCTGTCTTCAATGTAAGGATACGCTGTTGACTCATGCTTCTCTCACCCATCCTTAGATGTCTATAATGCAGATCTCTCTTTCTGAACCAGGCACCAAAGACAGCCTTGAAAATAATGACAGAAATAGGTGTCTGACCCATTTCAGACATCTACTTTAGCAGGAGGTGAATCACACTCCTGTTTCCCTCCATTGATCATAAAGGGATGCCAGGGTGATTAGTTCTGATATAAGTATCCATACTGGTGGTATTTACTTTCAGACAGATTAATCCTGCCTCTTGAGTGTTACCACATCCCTATATTTTGATGGAAGATGTTACACCTTTGCATGTGTGTACGTGTAAGTGTGCACTTGCAGATTTCCTTTGAATGTGAAGAGAATACTACAAGGATATAGCTACACAAAAATGCACTGAACTGGAAGTACTTGAAAGAGATGATTCACATTTCAGTGGCAGATATTCTAACAAATATAAAAACTAGTGCTTTTTGAAGGTTAGTTTACTAGATTTTAATCCTCTAGGTAGTAAAAAGATCCTCTCTTTTTCTTTTTCTTTTTTGTCTTTTATTTTAGTAATATTAGTTAGATTTTCTAAGGGGAAATATGAAATTATACTTTAAAGCAATCACAACTACCAAATTCTGCATTCTGCCCACATTGAGATCATCCCTAATTCTGCTTTTTTTCTCAGTGAGAGCTGCAAAAAGGAACCTGTAGTCAGCAAATCCTCCTGATTTTAGCTCCTGATGGAAAGTTTAAAAAAAGTTCAACTCCTTTATAATAGACCATCAGTTCAGGAGGTCTTTAATTGTTTGTCCTGTAGACTAGTATGATCATCCTCTTTCCGTGAACATAATGGTTAAAAATTGCACTAAACCTCCTGCTTTTCAACCACAGCTCTCCTTTTGACCTCTCTGTAACCCTGAGTGTTAAGGCCTATTATCCAATTTGAATCATAGATGAGTGTAATACTTTTTAGATGCATGTTTAGTAACTTGCCACTTTCCTCTGACTGAAGACAGACACACTGTCTATGCAGGAAAATCCAAGTAGATAAGGGAAAAAGCATCACATCCCATTCCCAGAAGCCAGCTTAGACAAGCAGTGTGCATATTCTTTTAATGAGTATGTTTTGAAATATTGAGAAACCATTGATCTTAAGATTAAGAGCTGACTTTAGCCTCCTTTCATGTACTTTACAACAATTTCCTCAGAAGTCCACCGCAAGTCTTTGCAGTCATGACAATGCCACAGCTGAGCAGCAGCCTACACGCAGAAGGAACCAGGATAAGTATCTCTGAGCAGCTAACTGGGTAAATACAAGATAGAGAATACAGGACTCTTCCAAAATAATTTTGAATTATGATATTTATTAGTCCCTGCAATGAAAATTGTGAATATACAGCTGCTTGACTCATAGGACACCACATACAGTATTGTCTTTGGACTACTGTGTTAGCAGAGGATAGTCTAAAGATCTAATTCAGCATGGGAAGGTTTTCAAATCACCTGGTTGGGTCTTAGTATAGTATTGCCTAACTTACCTTCAGTGGTGAAGTTTTCTGCAGAAATATCTCTCAGAGAGGTTTCTAGATGAACTCGGCGGGGGGCCTTGGAGCAACTGCCTTCACAATGGGGAAGGAAACACAAGCAAAGAGTCTGGCCCATTTCTCTAGGAGGTTTCAAAAGTGAAAACTGGTGTCATCCAGTTGGTTCCATCTCTTTATGTTTTCCTGGATTCTGATGTTCCTCAAGTTCAGAAGCTGGCAGTCAGTTCTTCTCATAGCTTTCTGTTTCTCTGTTAATTTAACTTTTGGAGTTGCGTACAACTACAACCACACTGCAATTTATTCCAGGCCTGAAAGGATAAAGCTTCACATTCCTGAAGAGAAGTCTGGGACTCAGAAAGACTGAGATTTGTTCCATCATCAGTGCAATCCTTGCACTGTCAGAGAGGGAAGAAGTATTACAGATAAGGAACGAATGGAATTGAGGCAGTGCTATTTTCTGACTGAACACATTCACTTCTACTGCTTTTTTAGCTCTCTTCATGTCTCCTTCCTCACACTTTATGGCATTTACTACAGAACTATATATATTCCTCAAGCAGTCAGCTACCACACTGCTCACTGCAACAACTCCTCACATCTCATATCAGATTTATATATTTGTTTGCATAAGCCACTGTTTTATGTGAGGGGTAGAAACATGCAGCTCATAGCTCACTAGTTTTGTGGTGCAGGCAAATCTGGTTTTTATTTTTAAGATAGCTAACAGTGAATTCATGTTCAGGACACACATGGCATAATTACTAGCAGTAACTCTGGATTTATTAGCAGTAATTCTATCTGAAGTACATGACCACCAGTTTCATAGATGTGAATTACAACTTCCAGACTTCCAGAGGGTCTTTCAAAGGATGTATAGACCTTGAGCATAGGTTACACTTAAGCTGTACATGGACCATATACTCCAGAAACTTGGCCAGCACATTTGATGATACTTACCTTGTTATCTGACTGCTGGAGTGTCACAAATACTATATCAGAAAAAAAAAAATATTTTGAAGCAAAAATGTTGCCACTGAGGGTAGCAGCACAGCCTTAGGTGTTTTAAGTTTGTCTCCTATTTTGAACAGAATCAGTAGGATGCAGATGCAGCAGACATTCAGCACAACAGAAATATTTACTGCTTGAGATGTTAGGGATTTAATAATAAATGTGGCCTAAGGATTCAAATTTATAGTCTGCTCTTATGGGAGCTTCTGAGTGCTCAGAAGCTTTGAAACAAGCCACCAGTTTCTGTGAGAGGTATTATATGAGTACCTCTGGGCCAGTCAAATTCTTGGGCTGTGACTGAAATGGTTCAGGCCAGGAAGTGCCTGGAATAGGCATCCTCTCGGAGAGCAAGGACTCCTCCTCAAGCAACCTAGCCTCGACCCACCATGGAATTTGCTGGTGTCAAGCCTGCTCTGGGGCTTCTTGTCACTTCCCTCTACCCACAGACTGCCCCTTGCAGTTCAGTTGGACAGTCACTAAGCATGGCCTACAGCCGCTTTCAATCCACAGTCACTCCATACAGTTTGTAAAAAAACCCAAAAACCAGTCACCCTGTACATTACTTGTTTCTTTGTCTGCTTTTACATCTTTTCATGACAGTTGTAGAAAATATTGCATGTTTGCACAGCAGGCAGAGGGAAGATGGAAGTTTAACACAAGGGTCATGTAAGCATTTTATCACATCAAAATACCTATGCACATCCCACTGTAGATATGGTACTGAAAATTGGGTATTACTTTGGGGCCATTTCAGCAGGAAAGGCAGCAATGTTATGATCAGCTGATGCACCACTACCTCAGATGACCTTGCAGTCCTCTAGAAATGCCTGCTGTTAGTGCATGCTATCTTCCCTAATGTCTGATAAGGTGTAGAATTTTAAATCTCCATTACCTCATCTACCTCTGCCAAGGGAGTATATTCTAGAATTACTTAAGCAGTTTATTGCAGTAATAGAATTCATGTGTTTTCATAAACAGTTTTGTTAAAACAATATGTAGGTATTTCCATTTAATACATTTTTAATGTCATTTGTTGAAGTGAATAAAGTCTCTTGTCAAGTCTCCTAAGATCCTGATTTGTGTTTATTTGCAAATCACTGATAAAAACTGTATGAAAAAAAATATGCCTCAGCGTAGAGAGTAAAACAAAACACACACATGTGCAGCCCAGGAGCACACCATCCTCTGGCCTAGAGCAAAACCAAGAATAGATCCTGCATGTGCAGCCCAGGAGCACTCCCACAGCCAGAGAGATTTGTCAAAAGACAATTTGCTCTTCTTTAGCACAGTGCAGCCTAGTCAGAAATGAATCTGAGGGATTTCAGTCATAGGTGACCTACACCATAGCAGGGATGTTAAGAAACAGTTCCATGAAAATTAATTAGAAGCAAAGAACAGTAGAGAAAATCCTAGAGAAGCAAATGGTAGCAGATAAAATGAATAAGTAAAAAGCAACAGCAAGAAACAGTTCCTCACATGACCCCAAGCTTTTCTGCCACCAGCTGTATAGAACTGCCTGATCATTTGCACAATCTTATCCACTCTTGTTTGCCTGGAAGTTTATTCCCTGCCTACATGTTGCAGCATCATATCTAAATACTGCTCATCTGTTTTTTCTAAAAATACTGACTACAGTACCCACAAGCAGTCTGTTCTTTGAAGGCTCCCTTATGTTAGGCTGAAGCATCTTTTTCCCTGTGCAGGAATAAGTACAACACAGAATAAGATAAAAGGGATAACCCCTCAGAGAAAGTGAAAACTTAAAGCTAAACTTAACCTTAACCCCTAACTGTAATCCTAGCCATAACCATAACCCTAAGGCCTTAACTGCAACGCTAAACCCTAGCCCTAAAGCCCTAACCCTAAACTTAAAGCTAACATGCTCAATGAAGTTTGTCGTCAGGCACTGCAAATGTATCTGACCTTTCCAAGTATGAGCTGTGCGTTGCTACACATTGTTGCATGCTTATGTTATCAAGCCAGAGTTCATAAACAATGTTAGATAGATTCATGTCTGATCAATACACTAAATTTAATGCCAGAAATTGCTATCTGAACATTTGCTTTAGCCTCTGGAATATCCCAGACTTTCCCACTTAGGGACACTCACATAAGGATTATAAAGTTGTGCTTGACAAAGTGTATCTTCCAGAAAGACTTTAGTGTTGCAGAAGTCAGGAAGAGCAATCTGCTGTGGTCATTGACAGTCAGCATCAATGTTTTTTCACTATCTCTGAGGGAAAAAAGGGTTCTCTGTGACTAGAATTTCTGTGACATCAGCAGTACAGCACTTGGTTCTTGTTCTGTCTTTTTCTACTAGACCATTTGGCTTATACATATGGAGTATTTTTTCTTTCATTAGGTTTACAGTACTGACCTAAATCTTTTTTCTTTGTAAAGCAGAGATTTAACTCTAAAATCTTCTACTGTGTCAGGTTTTTTACATACGATTTTTGAATCATTTCTGTACCTTGAGTGATTCCTCTGCACCTTCTCAAGGTTTTCAACGTCAGTTTTGAAATATGGAGAGTAGGTCTGTTCCAAATTCCACTGTACCAGTCTCACAATCACTAGGAAAAATAAAGAAGGATTGTGAGGTACTTAAACTTACCAATGGAGATTCCATTATATTGTCAGATGTATCTAAATGTTTCCCAGAGATGCATCACAAGGCAATTTATTTTGCATCAGCATTGCTCTCCCTACCAAAACAATGCAGAATCTTGTGCAGCAGCTCTGTCCCCATGAGTATTTACTATGTCACTAATCTACCTATATGTTTCAGTGTTTCTTACCTGCATACTTCAGGAACAGTGATTCTACTCTTGATTCACATTAGTTGCACAAGTGTAGAGGCAGAATGACTTATGCCAGTCACTAGGTGGTGGATAGAACCGATGTTTACTATGGAAAACAGGAAAATATACTTTGTGTTGCACATGTAACAGAAGGAGGTGAGCTAATGCTGCACAAAGTGGCTTAGAGGCTGGTGCAGAGAAAAGAATTTTGGGTTTTTTGATCTTGATAAACTTTCTGCTGCACCAGGCCAGCTGGCAACAGATGGAGCACATCTGTCCCAGAGGAGGGGTAAGATCAGAGTGTACGAGAATGGCCTATCCCTCAAAGGGAAAAAGATTCTGGGGAGGGAATTGGCAGGTCTCATATATAGGGCTTTAAACTAGTTTCGAAGGGGGAAGGGGTTGAAACCAGTCCCCCCAGGCTGGGGTCTGGGGGTGATAAGCCAGAGCAAGAGGTGAAACCAGCAGCCCGGCTGAAGTGCATGTACACTAATGCACGAAGCATGGGCAACAAACAAGAGGAGCTGGAAGCCTTGCTGCGGCAAGAAAGTTATGATGTAGTTGCCATCACAGAGACGTGGTGGGATGACTCACATGACTGGAGCGCTGCAATTGATGGCTACAGGCTCTTCAGGAGAGACAGGCAAGGAAGAAGGGGTGGAGGGGTGGCCCTGTACGTCAGGGAGGCACTAGATGCCATTGAGACGGAGATTAGGGACGATCGGGTTGAGTGCCTGTGGGTAAGAATTAGAGGGAAGGCCAACAGGGCTGACATCCTGGTTGGAGTCTGTTATAGACCACCCAACCAGGAGGAGGATGTTGATGAAGCATTCTATAGGCAGCTTAAGGTTGTCTCAAGATCTCCGGACCTTGTTCTCATGGGCGACTTCAACTTGCCTGATATCTGCTGGGATCTTAACATAGCAGAGAAGTGGCAATCTAGGAGGTTCTTAGAATGCATGGAGGACAGCTTCTTATCCCAGGTGCTGCGAGAGCCTACCAGGGGCAAGGCTATGCTTGACCTCCTCTTCACCAATAGGGAAGGGTTGGTGGGTGATGTGGTGGTCGGAGGGTTCTTAGGGGCCAGTGACCATGAGATAATTGAATTCTCATTATTTGGTCAAGCTAAGAGGGGTAGCAAGAAGACCTCCACTCTGGATTTCCGGAGGCGGACTTCAGGCTACTCAAGGAACTAATTCAGAGGGTTCCTTGGGATAAAGCCCTTAAAAACAAAGGGGTCCAGGAGAGCTGGTCCTACTTCAAGGAAGAACTGTTGAAGGCTCAGGGACAGGCTGTGCCAATGTGCCGGAAGATGAGCCGCTGGGGCAGACGGCCAGCCTGGATGGTTAAAGAACTTTTAATGGAACTAAGGGAAAAAAGAGGGTGTATCACCTTTGGAAGAGAGGGAGGCAACCCGTGAAAATTTAAGGATGTTGCTAGGTCTTGTAGGAAGAAAATTAGGGAGGCAAAAGCGCATTTGGAGCTTAGTCTGGCCTCTGCTGTGAAGGACAACAAAAAGTCCTTCTATAAATACATTAATAGTAAGAGGAAGGAAAGGACAACCTCCACTCCTTGGTGGACACGGAGGGAACATTGTATCAAGGGATGAGGAAAAGGCAGAGATACTTAACACCTTCTCTGCCTCAATTTTTACTAGCAGGACAGAATGCCTTCCAGACAGCTGGCCTCCAGAGCTGGCAGAAGGAGCCAGGGAGCAGCATAGTTTTCCACTGTTCCAAAATGGGGTAGTTGGTGATCTGCTCAGCCGCCTGGATCCCCACAAGTCCATGGGACCAGATGGGATCCATCCTAGGGTGCTGAGGGAGCTGTCAGAGGAGCTGGCCAAACCGCTCTCCATCATTTTTCAGCAGTCCTGGCTCACTGAAGATGTCCCAGAGGACTGGAAGCTGGCCAACGTGGTGCCCATCCATAAGAAGGGCCGGTTGGATGAGCCAGGGAATTACAGGCCTGTCAGCCTGACCTCAGTGCCAGGCAAGATCATGGAACAGGTCATCCTGAGTGCATTAACACAGCACTTAGAGGATGGCCAAGGGATCAGGCTCAGCCAACATGGATTTAGGAAGGGCAGGTCCTGCCTGACCAACCTGATCTCCTTCTATGATCAGGTGACCCGCCTGGTGGATGTGGGGAGGCCTGTGGATGTAGTTTACCTGGACCTCAGCAAGGCCTTTGACACCGTCCCCCATAGCAAACTCCTGGCCAAGCTGTCAGCCCATGGCTTGGACGGGAGCACTCTGAGCTGGGTTAGGAACTGGCTGGATGGCCGAACCCAGAGAGTGGTGGTGAATGGTGTCACATCCGGCTGGCGGCCAGTCAGTAGTGGAGTCCCCCAGGGATCAGTGCTGGGCCCCATCCTCTTTAACATCTTTGTTGATGATCTGGATGAGGGCATTGAGTCTATCATCAGTAAATTTGCAGATGACACCAAGCTGGGGACAGGAGTTGATCTGCTAGAGGGTAGAGAGGCTCTGCAGAGAGACCTCGACAGGCTGGACAGATGGGCAGAGTCCAACGGCATGAAATTTAATGCATCGAAGTGCCGGGTTCTGCACATTGGCCACAACAACCCCATGCAGTGCTACAGGCTGGGGTCAGAGTAGCTGGAGAGCAGCCAGGCAGAGAGGGACCTGGGGGTGCTGGTTGATGGTAGGATGAACATGAGCCTGCAGTGTGCCCAGGCAGCCAAGAGGGCCAATGGCATCCTGGCCTGCATTAAGAACAGTGTGGCCAGCAGGAGCAGGGAGGTCATTCTGCCCTGTACACTGCACTGGTTAGGCCACACCTCGAGTACTGTGTCCAGTTCTGGGCTCCTCAGTTTAGGAAGGATGTTGACTTGCTGGAACGAGTCCAGAGAAGGGCAACGAAGTTAGTGAGGGCTTGGAACACAAGCCCTATGAGGAGAGACTGAGGGAGCTGGGGCTGCTTAGCCTGGAGGGGAGGAGACTCAGGGGTGACCTCATTACTCTCTACAACTACCTGAAGGGGGGTTGTAAACAGGCAGAGGTTGGTCTCTTCTCCCAGGCAGCCAGCACCAGAACAAGAGGACACAGTCTCAGGCTGCGCCAGGGGAAGTTCAGGCTGGAGGTCAGGAGGAAGTTTTACACGGAGAGAGTGATTGCCCATTGGAATGGGCTGCCTGGGGAGGTGGTGGAGTCGCCGTCACTGGAGGTGTTCAGGAGGAGACTTGACAGGGTGCTTGGTTACATGGGTTAGTTGATTAGGTGGTGTTGGGTGATAGGTTGGACGTGATGATCTTGAAGGTCTCTTCCAACCTGGTTTATTGTATTGTATTGTAAATAAGCATGTACTTGCTGGATTTTCCCTGAAAAGATCTGTGAAACACAGTTTCACAGCTCTACTTCCTTTAATCTGATTTGCTGTCCTTCAGACTCTCCTGATACAGAAACCACTTAAGGAGACTGAAGTGTTGTAAGAAGAGTGACACCACCATGTCAAATTCGTTCTCTGTTACTCAGCAGTTTCCAGTATGCCCCGTTATGATTCTTTGCTCCTCATGCAAAGGTCAGTCATTTCTGAGCAGTGTTGACAGGACTGAATTATAGCAAGGCATACTCTCTAGATTTGCACAGCTATTCTAAAGATTAAATGTGGTTTAGACAGATGGCAGGCCTTTCAAACTGACTCTGTCTCAGAGGAACAACACTAGCACAACTCCAGGCCCCCTTTCCATGGTATGAGAGGGAATATGTCCCACTCTACATCTACAAGTATCATGAAATAGCCATCTTGGAAGGCTAATCTAAAGTCAAGTCTCTTTCCCATGTTTCTGAAATACATTTGTGAAATTATTCCTCTGTTCCCACAATACCAAACCAGAATACCAAACCATCTTCAAAAAGGGTAAGAAGGAGGAACCAGGGAACTACAGGCCAGTCAGTCTCACCTCTGTGCCTGGAAAGATCATGGAGCAGATCCTCCTGGAGTCACTACTCGCTCAAAAGAATAGTGAAGAGGTGATTGGGAACAGTCAGCATGGCTTTGCCAAGGGCAAATCCTGCCTGACCAACCTGGTGGCCTTCTATGAGCAGGTGACAAAATTAATAGATGAGGGGCGAGCAACTGATGTCATTTACCTGGACCTGAGCAAAGCCTTTGACACTGTCCCGCACCACATCCTGGTCTCCAAACTGGTGACACATGGGTTTGATGGGTGGACCACTAGATGGATAAGGAACTGGCTTGATGGCCGCACCCAAAGAGTGGCTGTCAATGGCTCCATGTCCCAGTGGAGGCCAGTGACAAGCGGAGTCCCTCAGGGATCAGTCCTGGGACCTGTCTTGTTCAACATCTTTGTGGGTGACATGGACAGTGGCATTGAGTGCACCCTCAGCAAGTTTGCTGATGACACCAAGCTGTGTGGTGCAGCAGACACGCTGGAGGGAAGGGAGGCCATCCAGAGGGACCTTGACAGGCTGGAGAGGTGGGCACAAGCCAACCTCATGAAGTTCAATAAGAGCAAGTGCAGGGTCCTGCATCTGGGTCGAGGCAATCCCAGGCACAAATACAGGCTGGGCAGTGACTGGCTGGAAAGTAGCCCTGAGGAGAGAGACTTGGGGGTGCTGGTGGACAAAAAAGCTCAACATGAGCTCTCAATGTGCACTTGCAGCCCGCAAAGCCAATCAGATCCTGGGCTGCATCAGGAGAAGTGTGGCTAGCAGGTCGAGGGAGGTGATCCTCCCCCTCTACTCAGCCCTGGTGAGACCCCACCTGGAGTACTGCGTCCAGTTCTGGAGTCCCTATTACAAGAGGGATGTGGAGGTGCTGGAACGTGTCCAGAGAAGGGCCACGAGGATGATCAGAGGGCTGGAGCACCTCTCCTATGAGAGCAGACTGAAGGAGTTGGGGCTGTTCAGTCTGCAGAAGAGAAGGCTCCGAGGTGACCTAATTGTGGCCTTCCAGTATCTGAAGGGGGCCTACAGGAAGGCTGGGGAAGGACTTCTCAGGATGTCAGGTAGTGATAGGACTAGGGGGAATGGAATGAAGCTGGAGGTGGGGAGATTCAGGCTGGATGTGAGGAGGAGGTTCTTCACCATGAGAGTGGTGAGACCCTGGAATGGGTTGTCCAGGGAGGTGGTCTAAGTCCCGTCCCTGGGGGTGTTTAAGAGCAAGCTGGATGAGGCTCTGTCCAGCCTGATCTAGTGTGGGGTTTCCCTGCCCATGGCAGGGGGGTTGGAACTAGATGATCCTTGTGGTCCCTTCCAACCCTGAATGAAACTATGAAACTATGAAACTATAAGTGTACCTATAGCCACTTATCTTTCTGTAAAAAATCTAATGTCCTCATGCACATTTTTTTATGAATCAAATTTAGTGGTTCGGGTTTTTTTTTGCCAAAAAGAAAAAGAAAAAAGAAAAATGTATGTCCTTCTCCATATTCTCCTTCCTTAAAATTCATAAATCCTGCCTGATTTCTCTCTCAAAGCCAGTACATCACTTGGACATTTAATTAATAACTTTTTGAATTAACTGCTTGGTTAATCCATTTTTCATACTTAGTATTCAGTGGTGCCAGGAGGATCTCTATGTTCCTTCTTAGCTATCTCATAAAATAATTGTTTGTGGAGTGGAGTTGCAGGGCTTAAGAAATTGCTAATGAAGCACAAAGAATTCAGATTAGATCACTGCTTCAGAAGAGATCAAATTAGGAGTGTATCTGATCATTCTTATTACCTGAAAATTACTACATTTAGAAGGGATCAGGAAATTGTTTTAATCTGCATGGCTTCCTGTTTGAAGCCTTCTCTTTCCTAAGTTCTTTAGCTCTTCATTGCCAAAAATGCTACCTCTCCCCATTCATAACTGTATTCTTCCTGGTTTGAAAAGGAAACACCAGGAAATGGTCACAGTCACTATCCTCACAGGCACATGTTGGAAGCAGATGGGGGACCATGGGCTGGCACTTGCCCACTTGTCTTCCCTGTTGGAAGGATCACTGGATATGCTCATGTTGCACAGTGAAGCATACTGCAAAGATTCTCCAGCCTCCCACGGCCTTAATTCCTTATACTCTCCCAGTGTGACACAGCATGAAGCTTTCACCAGAGGCACCCACATAGCCAGTGGGAGTCTCCCAGCTCTTCTCTATGTTTATATATTACAAAAAAATCTCCCCATACCTTCATTCAGCAAGTCACCCACAGTCTGTCTACAGGACCTCAGCAGTCTGTCTATGACTTGAGTCATTCTCATTCTGTCACCTTAAAGACACCTTAAGCCTGTCTTAAGCTGTCATGTCAAAGACCAGGCCTGAGGCCTGTCTGCATTGTAAAGATCAATACTGAGCAAGACTTCTTTTTTTTTTCTTTTTTCCTTTGTTTTTCAGAGAAACTTGAATTTCTCATTACATCAGCTAGTCCCAAGATGTTTTTCTCACGGTTTAGTGCATGTTTTGGAATATATTGTTTATGTTACAAGACATATTCATTTTGTTACAAGTTTTTTTAGAACTTTGTCCTTTTTTTCCTAATCAGTAGAGTTCAAGTATGTAAACTAATGATAGATAAAAAAGACAGTTCATGGTACAAATTGTTTATCAGGAACTAAAGGCAGGTGAGAAAAACACCAAGGAGGACACAAAGGGTGTACTTGGTGCCATAAGAGGTAATTTGAGGAGGGGGTTTGGGAGACTCCAGATCACTTGCACAAGTGCAGACACACAAATATTTTGCTAAACTGTGCCCCATGAGTGTATAATAGGTAAGAGAAATAATTGTATTAGAATAGAATAGAATAGAATAGAATAGAATAGAATAGAATAGAATAGACCAGGTTGGAAAAGACCTTCAAGATCATTGCGCCCAACCTATCATCCAACACCACCTAATCAACTAAACCATGCAACCAAGCACCCTATCAAGTCTCCTCCTGAACACCTCCAGTGATGGTGACTGTTTCAGTTTGAGCTGGGTGCCCCCCTGCAATGTTTACTTCCTGTGTCCAGAAGTCCAGCCCAGAGGGGTGGACACAGGAAATTATGTAGTATTTCCTACCACAATTCTTTGCACCACTATAAGATCCAGTGCGGAGTCTAGCACGCTCTCTTCTCTTCCTCCTCCGTCAGCTGGTAACTGGGGGAGATGTCTCCTGGCTTTGGGCCTGGCTAGGCCCAAGGCCATAGGGGGATGGGCAGTCTCAGATCTGGCCAGCTGAGACTAACCTAGTAGTGGGAGGGGGAAGAAGGAGCCCTGGGGGTCTTGGGTGTACCCTCAGGTGGGGATGGGATCTCTCTGGGTCTGTTTTGGGATCTTTCCTTGTCACTGCGCTTTTGGCTTTCTGTAAAAGTTCACTGCTTTCTATTTAAACTTTCCATCACTTTTGCATTCCGTTTGTCTGAGTGTTTATTGTTGCCAGGGGTGGGGAAGGGGGCTCCCTCAACCCAGCACATTTCTTGGTAGCAGAGGATGGTTTAGGTGGGCAGGGGGTCTGCCCCCAACCCCTTTACATTCTTGGCGAGCCAGTCAGGAGTAGGAGTTGGTTATTGTGGCTACTCTGCAGATTGGATTGCAAAAGATAAGAGAGTTTAAATTTAGTTCTGGGCGTTGTTTTGGTTTTTTTGGCAGTTGGGGGCTCAAGTGGTGTTGTTGGGGCAATTGTGTGGGTTCTTGTGGATTGTAGGGGGACACCTGGTGCATGACCGGTGGCACAGAGTCCCTCCTGCTATTTCAAGCAGGGGTGGTTCTTAACCATCGGAATGGGGGCACCGCTTGAGAATGCGGGACCTGCCCTTCCTCCACCTTTATTCTCTGCGGAGCGGCAGAAGCATCAGGGAGTGAAGTGGGGGAGGGGCAGCAGTGAGCAGATCAAAGTCAGGTCCGTTCTCCCTGCGGGGTAGGGTCAGCCGCGGCGAGCGGGCGAGCTCGGCTCCCTATGGGCGAACGGGGACTCCAGTTGGAAAGCTGTTCTCAAGGGCCCTGAGGACGTGCTTATGGCTTTTGCTGGAGGAGACGTTTGAATGCCCGAGGTGTGGAGGCGATTTTGATTCTGTATCGTGGCGATAGAGGTGGCCGGAGCCCTCCTATATGCCCGGCGGCGGTGGGTCCGGCCGTCCACTTGAGCTGCGGTGGCGGCGGGACCGGCCGTGCGCTCCGAGCGGCGACAGCGGTCCCTGGCTGTCCACTCGGGCTGCGGCCGCGGCGGGTCCGGCCGTGCGCTCCGAGCGGCGACGGCGGTCCCCGGCCGTCCACTTGAGCTGCGGTGGCGGCAGGACCGACCGTGCGCTCGGAGCGGCGACGGCGGTCCCCAGCCGTCCGCTCGGGCTGCAGCGGCGGTGAGCATGGCCGTGCGCTCGGAGCAGCGGCAGCAGGTCCGGCCGTGCGCTCGGGCTGCGGCGGGGGCGGCCCTAGTCTCTTCCCCAACCTTTTCGGACGAGTTCCGAAAATGGCACCTAGCACCTGGCTCCACCTCCCTTCTTCTCAGTAGGTTGTGGTGCAGCCCCTCCCTCTTCCGGGGGAGGGTTCTGTTGTTGGATGCTGTCATGTCTTGGTACGCGAACGCCTAGCGGGAAGGTGGTGTACTGTGACATGCAACTATAGAGCCTCGGGCCGCGGTTGGAAGCGGTCAGCACAGGGCTTGGGATAGGTCCATGCAGGGTTGTGAAAGGCTCAGCATTGGAATGGGCTGCCCAGGGAGGTGGTGGAGTCGCCGTCATTGAAGGTGTTCAGGAGGAGACTTGATGGGTTGCTTAGTGCCATGGGTTAGCTGTTTGGGTGGGTTGGATTGGTTGATGGGTTGGACACGATGATCTTGAAGGTCTCTTCCAACCTGGTTTGGTTTATTCTAAAGGTTATTCTAATACTATCAGCGTGCTGTTTTCCTGGAGGGGTGGAGAAGCAGTTAGAGTCTGATTGTTCTCACTGGCTTGCCCCAGGGGTGGAAATATGCCACTGAGTAAATAGAGATGGGAATAAAGGTTTGGTTGAGAAGTTGTGAGTTTCTTTCCAGGTGACCAGAATGTCCAACGGATCCATGAAGAGCTTGCACCGCAGAAGAGTGAACTCTGCATCGCTGAGAGGTTCTATTAGATGAGGGAAGAAGAACTGGAATGGACTGACACTTGAGCCTGAATGAGAGACTGGGTGGATGCCCAGATGAAGATATGGACTTCGCCGAACATTTAATCAGAAGATTTCTGATTTAATGATGTGTTTGATTGCAACGATTGTGGTATGAAATAAGGCGTGGTGTGTTGCAGTTTGAGCTGGGTGCCCCCCCTGCAATGTTTACTTCCTGTGTCCAGAAGTCCAGCCCAGAGGGGTGGACACAGGAAATTATGTAGTATTTCCTACCACAATTCTTTGCACCACTATAAGATCCAGTGCGGAGTCTAGCACGCTCTCTTCTCTTCCTCCTCCGTCAGCTGGTAACTGGGGGAGATGTCTCCTGGCTTTGGGCCTGGCTAGGCCCAAGGCCATGGGGGGATGGGCAGTCTCAGATCTGGCCAGCTGAGACTAGCCTAGCAGTGGGAGGGGGAAGAAGGAGCCCTGGGGGTCTTGGGTGTACCCTCAGGTGGGGATGGGATCTCTCTGGGTCTGTTTTGGGATCTTTCCTTGTCACTATGCTTTTGGCTTTCTGTAAAAGTTCACTGCTTTCTATTTAAACTTTCCATCACTTTTGCAATCCGTTTGTCTGAGTGTTTATTGTTGCCAGGGGTGGGGAAGGGGGCTGCCTCAACCCAGCACAGTGACTCCACCACCTCCCCGGGCAGCCCATTACAATGGGCAATCACTCTCTCTGTGTAAAACTTCCTCCTAACATCCAGCCTAAACCTCCCCTGGTGCAGCTTGAGACTGTGTCCTCTTGTTCTGGTACTGGCTGCCTGGGAGAAGAGACCAACATCCGCCTGTCTACAAGGTAGTTTTAGAGAGCAATAAGGTCACCCCTGAGTCTCCTCTTCTCCAGGCTAAGCAACCCCAGTTCCCTCAGCCTCTCCTCATAGGGCTTGTGTTCCAAGCCCCTCACCAGCTTTGTTGCCCTTCTCTGGACACGCTCCAGCAAGTCAACATCCTTCCAAAACTGAGGGGCCCAGAACTGGACACAGTACTCGAGGTGTGGCCTAACCAGTGCAGTGTACAGGGGCAGAATGACCTCCCTGTTCCTGCTGGCCATACTGTTCCTGATGCAGGCCAGGATGCCATTGGCCCTCCTGGCTGCCTGGGCACACTGCAGGCTCATGTTCATCCTACCATCAACCAGCACCCCCAGGTCCCTCTCTGCCTGGCTGCTCTCCAGCCACTCTGACCCCAGCCTGTAGCACTGCATGGGCATGACTTTGTAAATGATTGTGTATAAACAGCCACAAGGCACAAAGGCTGTGGAGCGATCCCTTACAAAGCCCAGCACTGATGTTGTGTTGTGCAGGTACACTCTTTTAGTCCTAAACCCAAAAGATGCAAAATGAAAGTGACAGCAGCTGGAACTGCAGCACAGCACATCCACCTCTGTATGCATCCTTTGCCGCTGTCTTAGCTGACCTTCCTGTGAGCTCCTGATTGTATCATTTGTCCCAGGCTTCCATTTCCAAAATAAGCAGTTAATCTCACTAACACATGCAATGACTCTGGGGTTTCCTGAGCTGATAAACAGCCTCAGTGCTCCTCCCAGCCCTGGCATTTCCCGGTAGGCTGGCAGACCACAGTCAGTGACATCAGCACAATGGTCCCATTCCACAGGGAAAATGTTGTGGTCATTCATGCAGAACGATGCTACTGTCCAGAAGCTGTGCCTGCATTTTCACCTCAGCCTGGCAAATCCTTCAGGAACCCTGCCAAAAGCCTTCCAAAACAACCGCTTGTTCATTTGCCTGGAAAGCCGCTCTCAGAAGAGTGGAGTGAGGGTTGGCAAAGACACCTTTTTCGCTCGAGGATCAGTTTCATTTCAGGCAAAGTATTCATTCAAGTCAGGCCTCGAGGCAAACTATGGGAGAAATATCCCATTTCAAAGACTGGCCTGAGGGAACAGACAGCTGCACCGCTGGTGGGCAGAGCACTAGCACAGATAAGGACTATGTTGCCAGCATGTAAGCTGCCAACACCTCTGGGTCTTTGGCATTAGAACCAGCTCCACCAAGGAGGGCAAACAACTTGTGTCCATCACCAGTGCTTGTGTATACATGTTCAGCAGAAGGATCTCTTACCACGTGAAAGAAAGGCAGAATACGTAATTCTGAGTCTGCTGACAAGCTGAAGATAGCAAGCTAATCCAATCCTGGCCATTGCTTAAAGCCAGATTTACCCATATGCTTAGAACTGCACAGCATTCACATGTGGCAAGAATTAGTTAAAATTCTTGTCTGTGATCCATCAGCAGTACCCAACAAAATATCCAGAGCACGTGAAATGGGACATAGAAGTAGGACTAAGGATCTGAGAGTCCCATAAGGGAAAACAAACATGATCTTCTGTCAGAGGAGTTGAACCAGGAAATGGGAGAATCATGCCAGGGTATGGGTGTTACACCATGTCTTGGTCCGGAGACACAGTTCTTTTAAATATTCCCGTGTTGTGAAATTAGAGGCACAAATGAGGCCAAAATATCAACAGCTAGACTATTTATTACATAAATAAAGTGGACATAAGAAGGGGAGAGGGAGAAAATAGAGAGGGAGAGAGAGAAGAGAGAGAGAAGAGGAAAGGAATTATATTACCACACCCCTCATCCCCCCCAAGACAGTTTGAGTCTGTGGAGGAAAGGTGCTGCAGGAGATGTTGGGTCTGTAAAGAAACGGTGCTGAGGCTTTTGCTGGAGAAGAGCTGTGGTCCTCTGGGGAGATGTTGGGTTGGTACAGGAACGGTGCTGAGGCTCTGGCTGGAGAAGAGCTGTGGTCCTCTGGGCAGCCTGGGTCTGTAGAGAAAGGGTGCTGAGGCTTTGGCTGGAGAAGAGAGGTGGTCCTCTGGGCAGCCTCTTTTCTCCAGAGCAGCATTGTCCCGGCTTTCCCTTCTCAGCGGCATGGTCCGTCTCCTGTGTTTTCCTTCATCTCCGTGTTTTTTTTTCCCTAACACGCCAGTAATTGCTTAAGTCTTTTAGACAGTTTTTAGTCCTTAGGTATGTATCCAAGTATTGTCCCTCAGGAATTCCAGGGGCAGGAAATAATCCTTAGGTAAATTGTTCCCCTTTCTCTCTACTGGCAAAGGAGGAAACCCAGGGTGGTATCTCAAACCAGGCAAAAAGAATCACATTAATTTTCTAGCTTTTCCAATTCTCAGAGTGTAAAAGTAGCAAAGGTTCTCATTTCACAGAGAGCTAAATGGTCATGAGGAGTAAGTTGCAACCCAGTAAATAAATGCCCAGTGAGAATGAAAACCTTACCACCAATTATGATTTAGCAAAACAATTAGCCTTCATGGCAAGGCGACATGAATGCTGCATCTCCTCTCTGGATAAAGGAAAGAGAAAAAGGAAAGGAGGAGCCATCTCCTGCAAGACCCAAAGAGTCTGTCGTAGTTTGGGCTGGGTGCTTGTGGTGAAGAGGTTATTAAATTTATTAATATGAAATATGAATTATGAAAAATATTATTTTTATTGATTATCAAACTATTAATAACCGATGAATCACCAACTTATATACATGTTCTAGTGCACGTTCGTGAAATACATTCCACAACTGGCTTAGTGTTATGATTATAACGTAATTGAACTATCTATAAACCCTTTCTGCATTTATAGAACGAAGGGTGCAGTTCCGCCGCTTGGCCACTAGATGGAGACTCGGCGGGACGCGGGCGGCTTCTGGCTATACACAGCAATATTATAATCTGTCTATGCGTCAGCGCTTACTCTGCTAGACGCGGATACTTTGAACTGAGTGCTAGTGGGTGGAAAGCACGTGGACGATATTCAATTCCCTTCAGACAACAGGGATCGGTCCTGGACAGGGTCGGTCCGTGGGGTCGGCCCTCTAAAGTCGGCTCGCACAGCAGGGCGGGACGACGGTGGCCGATAGGTGGGCTCGAACGACGGAAGCAGGCAAAGCTACGGGGGTCGGCCCAACCACGGCGGTTCTCGGGGCTGATGCAAACAGCCTCGGGGAGAGAATGCAGCTGCGTTAAGCGGCGTCTCTCGTTTAATGAGGTTAAAGGAGCAACAGGACTCTCGCAGTGGTCCCGGGTCCGGTGCAATACAAGCACGAACAATGCTCTGGGTTTCCCTGGAATTCACAGGGCTCAGAGCGGCACTCGGCGGCTCCTCTCCCGCACGGCGGGGTTAGGCATACACGGACTCGGTATTAATCAAGTCCCTTCTCCCCGGCAACTGGGCAGATCTTACCCGCGGGGGTTGGTCCAGTCCTCCGGTGGCACGATGGGCTCTTCCGATCGGCACGACTGGTTGTAGCAATGCTGAGCTCCTCAGGGTCAGCGAAGGTCCTCCCTCTGGGCTTCTTAACGATGCAGAGGCTTCCAGTATGCATGCATGTATAACAGAAGCTAATAACAATAAGCTCAATGGCAAAGGCTGCAGCTCGAGAGTTACTCTCTTGAGCAAGCACAGAGACAAAGTAAATGAGGGGGCAGCGTGTTTACCAACTGGGGTAATACTTATAGATTCCTCGAGGCTGGGCTTGACCAATGGGCACTCTCATAAGCAACTGGCTTCAGCCTATAGAAAGCGTGAAGCTAGAATTATGCCCATAATTGGTGTCAGCACGAGCGCTGCATGCGCTGGGTGCGTGCAAGCCTGGCTAATGCCTTGGCTTTTGTCTTCCTCCTGGAGGGAGGGGGAACTTGCCCACATGCTGGGACAAGATTCAGTATTGGGGCATAATGTGCCTTCACCACAGTGCTCTCTTCTATGGGGGGTGTTTCCTGTGTCCAGAAGTCGAGCCCAGTGGGTGGACACAGGAAATTATGTATTTCTACCATAATCCCTTGCACCACTATAAATTTTAGGGCAGTGTCTGGCACTTCCTCTTTCCTTCCTCTCCGACACCCAATAACTGGGGGAGAGATCCCCCGGCCATGGGCCTGGCTAGGCCCAAGGCCACGGGGGGATGGGCAGTCTCAGATCTGGCCAGCTGAGACTAGCCTAGCGGGGAGGGGGGGGGGGGAAGGAGGAACCCTGGGGGTTTTGAGTGCACCCTCAGGTGGGGATGGGGTCTTCCTGGGACTGTTTTGGGGTCTCTCTTGTCACTGTGTTTCTAGCTTTCTGCACGCACTCACTGTTCTCTATTTAAACTTTCCATCACTTTTGCAATCTGTTTGTTTGAGTCGTTATTTCTGCACGTGGTGGGGAAGGGGGGTTTGCCCCAACCCATCACAGAGTCCATGCCAAGTGAGATGGACAAGATGAGTTTCAGCCTTTGACCACCCTGTGGCATGAATTAAAAAAGTTCTAAACAAGCTCTGCCATGCTGATCTGAGAGAATTCATGTCACATTATGACAAATATAAAAGGTTCTCCTGCAGCTCTGAAAACTTGGCTGTGATTGCTTATAAAAGATGTGTCTTTTCTCACAAAATCCTTCCCTACTCCCCAAGATATGTCACTGCACCAGAAAAGCACAGCTTGCTTCTAGAAGAATGACATGAATGCAAAACAAACAGTTCCCACTAAAGCAATCCACAAATATCCTTGGGTTGGCACAGGAGAAATATGATGGGGACAGGATGATGGACAAGATGAATGGCATCGTCATGGTCTGGCACCACCATGGTTCATTAAAAGGCACTAGAGAGGGATGGAACAAAAGCAAAACACTTTCCCAGTGATTTAATCTCACTGTTGAATAAATAAGGGCATCTTTCAGATTCTCAGTCTTCTAACTATCTCAAAAATACCAGAAGAGCAAGATGACAATGGTGAAAGAGGGTTGGTCAATGGATATTAGAAACAAGCAAGGAATCCCTCAGGAATGCAAAAAAGGGACTTGTAAAGTCTAAATCACCACACAACAACCTGGGCCAGACCTCATAAACAAAAAGGGGCAAAAGGGAAAGAAAGGGTGTGTAGTAACATCAACCCATGACAGGATGGTATAGGCAAAGCCTGAAAGCAGAAATAATACTTTAACATATCTTAGCCAGGATGCCATCGTTTGCTGTGTGAACAAGACAAGGCAAATGGGGCAGGCCAGTCGGAACTGGCCAGGGCCAGTCAGTAAATGGGAATAAGCACACAAGGTTGGAAAGGACAGCATCTGAAGAGAAAGGAAATCAAGGAGTCTGATGCACTTGAACCAGGGTCTAAACAACCACTACCCCAAATATTATAGGTATTCATACCATATGAGAAGCTAGGTCTAGTAGCAAGTTTGTCTGAAAAAATATGTCAAGGAAGTATGGCTTACAGAATAGCATCCAGAGCTTGGCTTTCTGAGACTAGGAAACCAGAGGCTAAAAAGGTCTGTTAACTTCTTTCTATAAATACAACAGGGAGGAAAGGGGAAGCAAACAGGAGAGGAAAGGATCCATTTAACCTAAAGAACCACATTGGCAGAAGAACAAATAGGTACACAGTGTCCACAAATATATTTAGGCTGAAAATTAGAAGGCTGTTTGCCTCTGAAGTGATCAGGATCTCTTCCAAAGGCAAAAAGTACCTTTACTTAGAAAACAGACCTTCAAATTGAATTCTTTCAAAAGCTTGTAATATAAATTTCTGTGATATCAGGGAATTGACTGGTAAACTGAAAAGTCTCCTGTTTCTAAAAACAGCTGTCTAGACCAATAGTTATAAGAAGGTAGTTTAAAAATATTTGTTTTGCATCATTAACTAGAAATCATTCAGCAATTATGCAAAGCCCCATGGGTCCCTCCATTGCCTTCAGAGAAATCAAGCCCTGTTAGGGAAACTTCAACTCACCTATAGCCACTTCAACTTCCTGAGAGCAAAGGAAATGGAGAAGAGCTGACATGAAACCCAGCAAACATGTTTATTTCTTCCCCAAGACCATATGGAACAAGAGAAAAAAGATGTGGCCCTCATATGCTCTACTGTGGAGAAGCAAAGCTGTTCTGAGACTGCCATACACACCTTGATTCTTCCAAAATCAGTGCCTGCACAGTTACTTCCAGTGCAGTTTGTGGTGCTTCAGGTTTACACTGCACCTTGTTCTGCAATAACTTTGATGCATTCAGAAGTTTCCTAGAGCTGGTCAGTGCATATGCCCCTGACTACTGTCTGAATATTGGTGCTGCATTGAGGTATACAGAACAAAAGCAGAGAGGGACACAACACATGCAAATCTTTGAAGCTGCAAATGACTTTGAAACAAAACCACTAGTGGTTAATTTGCCAGCTGACAGCAGTCCTTGCATTTCCTGCGGAGCCCAAATTCTTCCCCAAGACAGCAGCTTTGCAGCAGGATATAGATGAATATTTGACACAAGCACTAGTTTTGGCATTAAAAGTAGTTAATAGTTTTTAGAAAAACAGTCCACCAAGTTTACTCCCTGCTACTTTCCAGCCATTTTCACTGCATCATTTGCTGGGACTTTTTATTATGATAGAACATTTCATGTGGCTCATTCTGTGTTGAGATATTTTGGTACACTGTTCAAGCCACAGCACTTTGCATTGGAAATAAATGCTGTGGTCTACTTTTCTGGATCTTTCTTGAACTGTGGCAGATGACTGGCCAGAGCCAAGTTGACCTGCACTTTCTCAGAGCATCCATATTTCTTAGATGTGTACAGAACAAGATGTGGTGGCAACGTGGCTTGTACCTCCAGCCATAGACAGATATATCCTCTTCTTTAGTAGAAATTCAGAAATCTGTTTTCTTTAAATGGGGATTCCCCTTGTTCTAAACATCACTGAAGCAGTACTAACCATGTGATCCAGGAGATCTATAAAACAAAACATAACAGTTTGGAATTACAGCTTGCTGGCCTTTAGGTATCCTAGACTGCATTTCATCAGAACCTTCCTCATTTGAATCCATATAACCTGCCTGGATTCAAAGCCTTATGTATGGTCTCTTAGATCCCTTTAAAAAGCAGAAAGCCTTCTGTTCCTATGCAGAGCACCCCTGACTTTGACCTAGTTACCACAAATCTGTATTTTTTTATTACCATCAAATTGAGATAGAGAACAATTTCATAGTCATATCGGCATTCGGAAGAGCCTGAAGATCCTGAGCAGAAAGGATGAATTCTCATTCCAAGTAAGAATTCTCACTTTTGTAAATTTTAACAGACTTTATTGAATCAGATGCTCTAAATCTGTCCTATTTTATACTAGAAATTGCTATTTCTTTTTCTGTCATTTCCTGATTTATTATTACTGTCTATTTGCCTTTAGCACACCAGTCCAAAGGCTATTTGTGGTGGGAAGCATGTACAAGACTCTCTTCCACATCCAAACTGAGTACTTTGGAGTATTGTTTAGAAGTATTATGCAGCAGATTTTTGCCCTTTTATGTAGTATCATAAACACCTCTGTGTTCAAAGCCTGTGAGAATTTATTGTAACACTCAATTCACTACTAGAAGATGCTCAAAACAGAGCAGGTGTGCCTGGTATAAAAGTCAACCTACAGCAGAATCAGCAGTATAACTCTACTTCAGAAATCATTACTTGTTTCTGTTTCAGTAGAAGGTCACAGAAAAGTTACTTGCTCATCTTTGAAGTAACTTGTAAGTCATTGTGCCTGCTTTCACATGACAGAAATTAATAAAAACACAAGCCAATCTCTGATGTTTTGTAGAGTAAGATGTTTTCCTTAAAGCCAGGGCAAAATTATATTGTGCAAGCCATAATGCTGAAGACCCTTGGCCCTGGCTCAGTGACCCATCACATTACATGATACATAAACAAAGCAAAAACACCACCATCCTGCAGCTCACCATTCACTTCAAGACTGGAGGTGTTTAGGAAGAGAATGGATGGGGCACTTGGTGCTATGGTTTAGTTGATTAGATAGTGTTGGATGATAGGTTGGACTTGATGATCTCAAAGGTCTTTTCCAACCTGGTTGATTCTATTCTATTCTATTCTATTCTATTCTATTCTATTCTATTCTATTCTATTCTATTCCATTCCATTCCATTCCATTCCATTCCATTCCATTCCATTCATTTACTACAATATATTATATTCCAATATACCTGTTTTTCTAGTTCTCTTTTTATGCCCCTGGTCACCAGGTATTTGTTTACATGAAAATGAAATAAAACTCCAGCTCCTCTATGCTGTCTGCCTCACAAAAACATATCTGCCAAATTCATCTGGTAATTCATTGTGTTCCCTGTGTGGGAACTCAAACTTGCTTTTAAGCCAGGCAGAATGAAAAAGTGGAGTATAGCTATTACTTTTTGTTTGTCTGTTTGTTTTTTAAGGACAACACGCTTGAGCTGT
Source organism: Melanerpes aurifrons (assembly GCA_011125475.1). Classification (NCBI taxonomy): domain Eukaryota; kingdom Metazoa; phylum Chordata; class Aves; order Piciformes; family Picidae; genus Melanerpes; species Melanerpes aurifrons. The sequence continues at coordinate 437,261 of WWNC01000118.1, read as the reverse complement.
TATCTAGTTTAAAACCTCTTTCACATACATAGAAAACATATTGTTCCCCTGAAAACTTGTGTACTTAGTGCACTGTGGAGTTTCAGTTAGGGAGGTATACCAGATTTAATTGGAAAATATCAAATACTTGATCGATCTGAAAAATACCCTACTAATATTCAAGTGACCTGGGTTCAACTTTTGACTTGGAAACAGATTTGCTTTTGTGGCCTTTGATGATTCCCTTTCTTTACTCTTCCATCTTCTAGCCTTTGACAACAGTCAGTTTTACTGCCAAAAGGTCACTAGCTTCCTAGGCCATTGAAAATAAAATGCAGCATTAAAAATTAGACTGAGATATTTTTGTGAGGAAGGACTGTCTAATTAGGCAGATAAATGTTCTTGATTATAACTTGCAGACACAAGCGATGGTGTACTGATGCTTCTAGCAATCTTACTGACTAGCCTACTGTGGTTCCTAAATGGTCCCTCAGTAAGCTATGGAGTTTGTGTTTCCTTATCCTTCTCATTCCTGATGTTCCTCCTCTTCACAATTACTTGACTCAAGATATAAATTGACACATATGATGGTTGGTTTAGATAAAGGTATGCTAATCACTAACTGGTTTCAATTTATAGAATCTGGTGGCTTTGGAAGCCAAGATAATTTATTTGCAAGTTGGACACAGAAATACTAATGAATGAAAAGTACAGGGAGGAAAAAAAAAAACACTAATTATGGAGGGTTGTTTTGTGGGGGTTGTTTTGTTTGTGTGGTTGGGTTTGGTGTGGTTGGGTTTGGTATGATTTGGTTTGGTATGGTTTGGTTTCCAATGGAAGATGAGATCATAATTAACAGTAAGAGGGCTCTTAGAGGCAGCTGCCTGCAGGAATAGAATAAGGACATATTGAGCTAACAAACAGTAGTGTTGGGGATTTTTGAAGTGAGAATAATGTGTGAGATGCTGAATGAGACAGCAAGACCTTGATGAATAAAGCTAGTCAAATTTTTAGTGAAATATGTCAAAGTCCATTTAGAAGCTTGAACTTCAGTTTTACCTATGAAAAATGGTCTCTTGTCCTGCTCTTATGATGAGGCTTAGGGCCAGAACATCTAAAAACAGTGGAGCAAGATGAGAAAACATAAAGCCTTCCAGAATGGAATCTCTAATATGTCTTGGTTTTCTGTATTCTTTAATGCAGGGATGCTTTCTTACACCATATTAAGCACATCGTTGGTACAAATCAGACACTGGTCTTTTTATGATTGTGTAAAAATCCATTAAGAAACAAGTCAGAGTGAAAAATCTTTCTGTGGTAGTGTGAAGGTTTAATCCTCCCACCACATAAAGCACAACTGAACTCAGTTGGAGAAGTGAATGAAAAGCTATATTTTACAAGCAGAATAAAATGCAATGAATGTATACAAAATACAGTATTTACAGTATATACAAAAATATACAGGAAAGAATGGAACACAGAAACACCCTCCTGAGGAGAATCCCCCCCCTTGGGTTCCCCCAAAACCCCTCTCCCTCCCCCCTTTCTTGTCCAAGATAATTGGACGGAAAGAGGAGAAAAGAAGAGAGATTGATATTAGGGGAAGCTCATTAGTTCAAAGCAGTTGTTAAGAAAGTTAGTTTTCTTATCTCGTAAGTTTCAGTCCAAGGTCAGTTGCATGCAGACTGGCCAAGAACAGAAAGAAAGACTGAAGACAGATGTTAGTCCTTATGGGAAATTCGTTAGCTCAAAGCAGTTGTTAAGAAGTTAGTTATTCTTATCGGTTTGCAGTTCAGGGTTGACATGCAGACAGCCTGGCCAAGAATGAAAGTCAGAACAGATTGAAGCTGAAGCTGAAGCTGAAGCAAGTGAGAGTAAGAATGTTAGAGATATTTGCTATGGTACATCTCACATCTGATCAATGAGATTCATATAGAATTATCTTTGTTTTCCTTTTTACACCTAAACATTCAGCTAGAGAATTCTGTAGCTGTCCCTTTCTTAAAGGCACAGCCTTAAACTGTCACACTTTCCCAGTCTCATATATTAAAATTATTACATGCAGATGCTGCTCTGTGTGTATATGCATATATTGTTCTCAGCTGATTTGCAGCATGCATTGCATGGTAAACCTTACACACAAGTATTATTTACATGTACTAAACTCTCTTTGAAGAAATAAAGAAGTTATTCTAATTTTGCCCTTGACTGAAAGAAACTTTTCACTGAGTCAACATCACTGGTTTTATACTGCAATTGCACTGGCCAGTTGGATTCTTAGCAATCTGGTCAGCTTCATCTCATCCCCAAAGGGCTATCAAACTGATGGCTGTTACTGAGTTTTTTTCAAAATACAGAAAGGTGCTCAGGGAGATTATTGAGAGCTATGGGGGCTGCACTTTCTAATTCCTGTCTAATCCTAGATAAGAAGTTGCTCTTTCCAAGGCATGACCCTTACCTCACACTGCATCTGAGAACTGTTCTGCCATTGATAGTATGGATGCTCAGCTGATACCTCTAAATCCCCACTTTAAAAATACAGTATTACTGGTGATTGCATTCTGAGTTCACTTTCCAGTTTCTCATGCCTGTTGTGGCCATCTACATTTCACCTCTATGTGCCCTTCTGTTTAGGTGCTTATAAATGGGCATAAAGATACAGGTTGTCTTTGTAAAACATATGCAGTGTAAACAATGAAAAATGTCTTGTAATAGTGTAAGTAGTTATTTTACAACTGGTTGCTTTCCGTTTCATGTTTTGATATCTAGTAAATGAATATGATTTCTCATTTTATGTTCCTTTTTATTGTGAGGGAGCTGTCCCACTCCAATAAATAATTTCCCATCTGTAAGAAATGGGAATGAACGAGGATATTACTGCACTTTAGACTGTGAAGTCTGGAGAAGAGGAGGCTCAGGGGAGACCTTATTGCTCTCTACAACTACCTGAAGGGAGGTTGTAGCCAGAAGGCGGTTGGTCTCTTCTCCCTGGCAACCAGCACCAGAACAAGAGGACACAGTCTCAAGCTGTGCCAGGGGAAATTTAGGCTTGGGGTGAGGAGAAAGTTATAGAATAGAATAGAATAGAATAGAATAGAATAGAATAGGTTGGAAGAGAACTTCAAGAGAGTTGTTGGCCATTGGAGTGTGCTGCCCAGGGAGGTGGTGGAGTTACCATCCCTGGAGGTGTTCCGGAAGGGATTGCATGTGGCACTTGGTACCGTAGTTTAGTAGTCATGAGGTGTTTGGTGACAGGTTGGACTTGATGATCCTTGAGGTCTTTTCCAACTTTATTGATTCTATGACATTCACTTACACCTCTTCTGTGTTATCCTGCATCCCCTCAGGAAATTTTACTGTGGCAGTGTACCAAGGAAAGAGCCATGGGATCAGACTTGGCTGCAATATGAGATGGGCAGCACAAGGTTTTCAACTGAGGCACTGTCCAGAATGCACACTGGATTATGCAAGATGAGCAGGGCTGCTATCTTTCATAGTAAAAAACATCACCTACCTATTATTTTTCTTCCAGAGTCTTTTTAAAGACCCTTTTTTACCATCTTAACCTTAAAGGGTTAAATTTGAAGTTTTCTATTATATAAAAAGGGCAATACTGAGTTATTCCTCAGGCAAAGTGGAAGAAAGTCAAAACAAAAATTTTCTTTGCAGCAAAAGAAAGGTGGGTAGATTATTGTGTACCTGTACAGGTGTAGACCCCTTGACATAAACAGAAGGACTAGATACGATTAATCCCATGTCAGTATTAGTTATCCTTATTCCCATTCACAGGGAGTTGCACTGCTGGGGCTACATCATATCTGAGCAACATCCTGAGCAGACAGAGCTAGTGCCAGTGTGGTGGGTTGGAAGGGGTAAGGCCAAGAAGCCTCTTCCCTCCCCCCTGTAAGTAAAGGGAAAGAAAAATTGAAGGGAAAGGGAAAAAAAAATCACAAGCTGAATTAGCAAAGCAGTGGAGCTATATTTACAAAGCAATGTAGGATTTGCAGGGGAATATTTACAAATTTACAATATCTACAATATATACAAAGATATACAACAGAGTAACACAGAAATGAGAGAAACCCCCCTCAGCAGAGGGGGTTCCCCACCTCCGCTCCCCCCTCTCTTCCCCCCTTTCCCCAGAATAGGTTAGAAAGAGGGAAGAAGAAAGAAAGAAGTTAAAAGCAGTTTGGTGTTAATTGGAAAGGAGTTAATACCAGCCTGTATCAAGTCTTCAAGGCCGAGGCCTTGGCAGAAAGCCCAGCACAGACAGAGCTGCAGCACGAAGAAGAGGCAGAAGCAAGAATGACAGAGAAGTGTTGGAAATGCCCATTTCACTCCCAGTTCAGAAGGTGATTCCTCCCACTTCACCAATGAAATAGTTTAGATTATTCTTTCCGTTTACCAACTTCTGTCCACCATATTCCCTTTCTTAAGGGGGCAACGTCAACCGGTCACAGCCAGGCAGAGTTAGTTCTGGACAGCCTAGAGGAACCAGGAGTGCAAAGCTGCAGTGATCTGCACTGGATGTGTGCAATCCTCTGCTCTGCTAAAAGCAAAGCTCGTGCGTGGCCTTACCTAAACCCTATACGTGATGGTGTGGGAAGGAAGTATGTGCCATGTAGGAGCTGCCCTGGTAACTCACAGCGAGGTTTCTTGCCTGTACTGAAGGAAGAGTATTTTGTTGTGGGATAGGTAAGTGAAAAAAAGAAGGGGAATCTCTAAACCAAGGAGATTGCTGTACTGTGTAGACAAATCTTGGGTTTATAATTCAAGTAACCATTTGAAACAAGTCCAGAACTCTTAGTAATACTGGCATATTTGTACAGCAAATAGTTGCTTCCAGCAGTATTATACTTTTGTGGCATAGCCAAAGCATTACACAGAATAGTATTTCTTCAATATCTGTCCTAATAACACCCAAGAGCTTGATATCTTTCAGGGTAAGGGCTTACTAATACCTGCAACACAGTCCTGAAGAGAGTTAAAAAGACTGAAACAAATCCACTTCAAAAGGCAGCAGATATAATTTGCCTTTTTGCTGGAGTTGCATCCAACTGTGCTGCACCTCAGTGAGAGTTATCTCTGTCCTGCATTGCCCTGTTCCATACAATAGCAAAAGACTCAGACCAAAACCTTTCAACCAAGCCGAGGGATCAGCTTCTGCAAAGCAGTTCTTTCTAGCCATAGCCTTGCTCTCAGTGAGCTCTTGCCATAAGAAAGGTTTGTCTGTGTGAAAAGGTATAAAGAAATAGGTCTTTAAACAATCTGTCTGAAACAACCTGGGAATGTTCCTCCATGCTGTGAGCAACTCAGCACTCAACCATCTGAAGTAGCTGCTCTGACAAGATTTTAAGTCCCCATAATTAAGTCTTTCACATAAAAATCTAAAGCATAGCCTTCCAGTTTTAAATGATTCTTGCATATATTCATCCTGCTGCCTGGGTTTTGTGTTGCTCTGCCTTGTGTCTGTGGAGGCTGTGTCATTATCCACCCACAACAGTAGCAGAAAATTTTCTTGGGTTTGAACCCAACTTTTGTTTTAGTTCAGTTTCTGACATCTAGCTCCCACTCCTGCCCTTGGCAACAACTCCCAGAGAGAATGAGTCACTTCACAGTGTTGTGAAGATGGAAATGAGAAGCTTGTTCTGGTTTCAGCACCTTCCTAAAACTTAGTTTTGTGCAGTCTCAGGGCATATGCAGGTGCAGCCCGTGGAGCACTGCAGCCACCAGACATTCCCTATCTCTGACTGGGGAGCCCAAAGTAAACAGGCTTTGCAGAAGTCTCTTTTCCCAATTACACACAAAGACAGTCTGCATTCACTCTTCCCTACCCTCTCCCATCTAATGTGTGCCTGCAAACAGAAATGCATAAGCCTGTGGGGAGGGGCAGCAGGCAAAGCGGCCACTGATGGCTGCAGGAGCTGTTGAAGCTTTCTGCTTTGGCTCCATCCCTCTCCCTTACCCGGGCTTACTCAGGTGGTTTCGTCCTCTATCTGTCATAGGGGTCTCCTTACTACCATATCCACATTGCTTTCCTGGCAGCATCTCAATCAAAGAGACAAGTACCTAGGAAGGTGGCAATGGTGCTGTTGACCACATCCAAGCCTCTGGAATGGTGAGAGGATAGTGGGAAGGTCTCTGGATGGAAGCTGCCAGCTAGGAATTTTCTGTGGACAGAGAAGGCAGAGAACTGGGAGCTGATACCTCCATAAACAGAAGTGAAATGTTTTCAGAGTCTTTTTGAAGACTGGAGAAAGATAGTGATTAGGTCTAAACACAATTTGCAGTTCAAGGGAGAACTCAGGTTCAAAGCAGATGTTTGGACAACTTCAGTGGCAGATGATCACAACTCTCATCCCTAACACAGAAGTTGTTCATGTATTTGTATGAGCTTTAGTGTGCTTCAAAGAGAAGTGAGAATTTAAGGGTTCTAAATACACATGAAAACAAGGATTATTCACAGAAAAGTGACATAAGGCTAACCTAATTGGCTTATCATGCCTGCAAGATTATCTGTCTAGTGATGGATAACTTAGAATTTTAATCACTAAATTAAAATATTTAGAATTAGTGTCTGGACATCAGTCTGAACCCTGTCTTTGGAAATGAAGGCTGGCTGCCTCACACAACAGGGCTCTCTGTTGAGTCTCCTGTCATTACTGTGCGTGTTCCTGGCTAGACATACCACGAGTGAAACCTATCTTGTGTGAACATGGTGGCTGTGTTTGCAGTTTTAGCCAGGAAGGCAAACAACACTGAAATGTATCTGACCACTTTTAAACTTCAAAAAGCATCTAAGGTTAAGCTGTGATGCTGGGATATAGATATACATTTTAAAATAGCAGCAATTGAAAGGAGAGAGCAAAGAAGCTTCCTGTGGTTGGTATTTTTGTTTGTTTGTTTGCTGTTGGGTTTTTGGTTTTTTTTTCCCCCAGACTGGATTTCCTGTCCAAGTACACCCAGCACCAGGAGGAAGTCATAACTGTGTAGACCAGAACTAAGAAAGTCAAATATGATCCCTGATAAGGAATGAACAAGTCAGTGCTGTGGGTATGACTGAACTCCAGGACTCCTTTTGCAACCTCAGCCTTGAACTGAACTCCCTCCAAGCACTCTGTGGCACAAATGATGTTGGTCATTGAGTCCTCTGACACGCAGGCATTTCCTCACAGGCACTTCCCCAAGCATCTTCTGAGCAACCTGAATCTGCCCATACCTTAAAGTTATACATAATGAAGTAGGAGAGACTGAAACAAAAAAAGCACAGTGAAATTAGACACGTGTTCAAATTACCATGTCAAACTATAACGACATAGATATTGAAGTTAATTACAGAAGTTTCTTTTTTCCTTTTTTTTTTTTAATCCACCTGCTTGCTTATTGTCTTGCCAAACCTACATTTCAGATAGTCATTGTCCAGTGAAGCATTATGCAACTTTTTCATTAAAGTAGGTAGAGAATGTAGTCCTAAATTCTACCTGGGAGCTGGGATTGTTTAGCCTGAAGAAGAGGAGGCTCGGGGGTGACCTCATTGCTCTCAACAACTACCTGAAAGGTGGTTGTGGCCAGGAAGGGGTTGGTCTCTTCTCCCAGGCAACCAGCACCAGAACAAGGGGACACAGTCTCAAGCTGTGCCAGGGGAAGTTTAGGCTGGAGGTGAGGAGAAAGTTCTTCATAGAGAGAGTCATTCATCATTGGAATGGGCTGCCCAGGGAGGTGGTGGAGTCCCCATCCCTGGAGGTGTTCAAGAGGAGATTGGACATGGCACTTGGTGCCATGGTCTAGTCATAAGGTCTGTGGTGACAGGTTGGACTCGATGATCTTTGAGGTCTCTTCCAACCTTAGTGATACTATAATACTGTGATACCTGAGGGGCTCCTTAAGAAACACATCTACTCAGAGTCTCCTGAAAGCTCAACTGGGGTGCTGGTGACACAATTTGGCAACAGCCTAATCTCCAAACCAAGCACACACTATGCGACTGGCCATCACTGCACCATGTTGACTTGCTGGAACGAGTCCAGAGAAGGGCAACGAAGTTAGTGAGGGGCTTGGAACACAAGCCCTATGAGGAGAGACTGAGGGAGCTGGGGCTGCTTAGCCTGGAGAGGAGGAGACTCAGGGGTGACCTTATTGCTCTCTACAACTACCTGAAGGGGGGTTGTAAACAGGCAGAGGTTGGTCTCTTCTCCCAGGCAGCCAGTACCAGAACAAGAGGACACAGTCTCAGGCTGCGCCAGGGGAAGTTCAGGCTGGAGGTCAGGAGGAAGTTTTACACAGAGAGAGTGATTGCCCATTGGAATGGGCTGCCCGGGGAGGTGGTGCAGTCGCTGTCACTGGAGGTGTTCAGGAGGAGACTTGACAGGGTGCTTGGTTACATGGGTTAGTTGATTGGGTGGTGTTGGGTGATAGGTTGGACACGATGATCTTGAAGGTCTCTTCCAACCTGGTCTATTCTATTCTATTCTATTCTATTCTATTCTATTCTATTCTATTCTATTCTATCAAGCACTTGGCAAAGCTCTCATCATGTGTTACCTGTGCTTACAGACAGGGCTCAAGTAAGCACAAATAAATCAGAGTAAATTCAGCAGTTCACAGAGCTGCGGAAGGCATCTGTTGGCCCACTTGAGTGGCATGACTGCAAGCAATAGCAGAAAAGTGTTCTGGCTGGGAGAAGATTGCTTCAACAGTTGGCAGAGTATCCATGGACTAGGACAGCCAGGAGTCCTCTAAAGCCTGGAGGAACCCCTGTGTAATGGTGACCTGAGTCCACCATGGCAGCAGGCAAAATCATCCATTACAGGTGTACCTACAACCAGTATTGAACTCAGTGGCTGTGAATCTCCCCAAAGATGGAGAGTCAGGGCTGAATGCATGAATGTAGATGTTGCCTTGAAAATGAAGCCATTCCCCCTTATTAGGAGAGATGTGAGCGTTGTTATAGGTGACAGCACTGTCTTGTCATGGGGGTACCTGCTTCTCATTTTTAGGGCTAAGAGACTCAACTCTGTCCTATTCCCTCAAATGAGTGTTCCTTGAAGGCTCATGGAGAGGTGAGCCCAGAGGCATGGATGGTTTCACCTACAGCCGAGAAATGCCAAGACTAATAGTGAGGCTGACAGATCAGCAGGTAATAGAAGCATTGAAAATCAGCTCTGTGGGTTTTCAGGAGGAGGCATGAAGAAAAGGACATGTTTTAGGATTGCTGTCAGAGGGGGAAAGGCTGCTTTCATGCCACCTTAATGTCGGAGGAGCCTGACCAGGTTTCATCATTGCTTTCAACACAGCACAAAGTCTGCTGCCTTGGTGAGAGATGGTTATTCAGTCACTGAACTACAAATGCTAGAGGAAGGTCATTTAGCACTTGAGCACAGGCACATAAATCATCAGTCATGTCAAAGAGTCTGAAGAGTTTTAAAAGCCACCTTGCCTCCTCACACAGCCTCTCTTGTGCACTGGCACAGGCACCACCAGCCTTTGATAAGGGAAGCAAAGGAAGCAATGACTGGCCCAATCCAAAAGCTAGTTTTTGGCTACCAGCTTCAGCTGCACCTCACAACACAGTTTCCTCCTTCAGCCTGTGCAAATGGACAAAAGATAAAAACAACACGTTATCCCAATTTTAATGATTAATTGCTTCAAGCCATACTTTGGGGGAATCAACAAGTCTGAAGGTAAAGTGCATGGAAAATGCAAAGTGTACCTCTGGGACAAGGTCTCCAGCACATGTGTCTTTGTGAGTGTCCATTGTTGGCTCATTTGACACTTAGGTGTTAAGGCTACTCATGCCTGGTCTTCTGCATAACAGAAAATGAGGATGGTCTGGTAAAATGAAGGTCACTCCTGAGTAGCAGATATCCCTGTCACTTAAAGGCTTTATAGATGGGAGTGAGAATGGAGATACAATTTTACATTTTCCCTTATGCAACACAGAACTTATCAATTTTGCCTGCTGGGAAAAGAAGCTCTGCTAAGAAGGATCATTTTTGCAAGGGTGAGCTGCACTGGCCAGGACTGTCCCTGTGTTGGACAGCCTTGAAACAAAGAACCAAGCCAGCACCAAGAGAGGATTGCTCTATACCTACACAATCACCAAGGCACACTGCTGAAAGTTGGGAATTTCCAAAAAGTTTTCTGTTTGAAATAAGGTTTGAAATAAGGGATTTGTGAGATGGAGGAAAGGGGATGTTACATGAGCAAAAGGTAAAGTATAAATCACTGTTCATTGTACAACTGTCTCCTGGGCATGCCATCTCTGACCAGAAAAATCAGCCCTTACGGGGCTTTGATTGGGGTCTGTGTTGATAGGTTGGACTCGATGATCCTCGAGGTCCTTTCCAACCTAAGTGATACTGTGATACTGTGATACTGTGATTGGTCAGTAGTTGAGAGGAAAATAACATAGTAGGATGGTGCTGCCTTACAGCAGCCCAAGGCTATTGCAGGAGATGAGGCAGTTGTGGATCAAATCAAATCATGTTCCTTCTTACTGAAGGTAACAAACCCTATGCCAAACAATGGAGAGGAAAACACCCAGATGACCAACTCGGGCTTCCTGAGGAAATCTTGCCTCTCTTTTCCCCCCACAATTAAACTTATCTACTTTTTAGTTTAGATATCATTCCCTGTAAATATTTCAGAGGACTGAAGAGGAGAGGAGATTAAAATAAAATTAATCCCTTAGGCTGAGAAGGCAGCCTTAAATTCACTCACAACCATGGTTATGTGACCACAACTTTCTTGGCACAGCCACTTCAGTCTTGAGGAAGATCCTCTAGAGAGTAGGAAAAGAAGTACTCTAATCAGTGTACAGCTTTGGTCTCTCCAGCCACACCCTGGTGAGAGCTGAAGAGGCTGAGCTGTGTTGGATAGACACAAAGCAGAGATGCCACTGCTGCACAAGCCCCTGAAGAACAAGGAGGCTCTATCTTCTGTGCTCAGGCTGCAGTCACAGCTGGTCTGGGCTGGCCATCAGGCTCTGTGACCATAGTGTTGAATGCTCACCATAATATTTGCAGCCAGGCACCACAGTCTTGTTTCCATGACTTTCCTGTTTAATATCTAAATATCTCAGCTGAAGAGAGGTTTTTCTTCCTGTCTGGCTGCTATGTACATTAGCAAAGGAAAACTTAACTAGGCCTTTACAGATCTTCATTTTTCTGTTACACTTGCCATATCACAAGTTTCATGACTAAAGTGAAAACCAAGGCATGTCTTGTGGGGTCGAAGCTGCAAATTGGAATGTCAAGTAAAATGAAGACTTATAGGGTTGTAATTCCCCAGGAGAAAAGAGGGGCTGTTTCCACAAAACACTTCTGTCAGCCCCTTGGAAATCTTTCCAGCAGGTTCAGCCTCTGAAGGAGGAATTTACAAGCCAGCAATTATTAAAATCCAGGATTGTGAAAACAAGTAGCTGCCCTTGCCTTAAGGACTACTTTGTTCCAAGTTGGTAATAGCACAGCTGATGGAAGGCAGTATGTATTCAATACCTAATTTCGTCCACTGTCACAAATGCAGATAGGACTCCACGACAATTCTGGATATTCACTCTGATTGCAAGTTATAGATCTGTCACTTTGCATTACCACCTAAAACCTCTCAGATTCCATTCCAACAAACATTTGAGGTTGTGGCAGTTTAGGCTGGGTGCCTCCTGCTGCTGCCGCCACATAAGATACATCTTCAATGCCCCGAGGGTCCAGCCCAGTGGGTGGACACAGGAAGCTGCGTATTTCATTCCTATAATGTCCTTCTCCCTATAAATCTATCAGCAAGGTCTCACACTTCCTCTTTCTTCTCTCACTGCTCCTGTGGGAGATGCTCCCTATCTGATAATGGAAGGGGAGTTATCTCAAGGCCTTTTGGGCCTGGCTAGGCATAATGCCAGGATGAGAAGGGGGAAGTGCAATCTCAGATCTGGCCAGCTGAGATTAGCCTAACAGTGGAGGGAGAGGAAGAAAGAGCCCTGGGGGTTTTGGGTGTACCCTCAGGTGGAGAGAAGGGGAGTGCTGGGAGGCTTCTGGGTATGCTTTGAGATCTCTTTTGTCACTGTGCTTGTAGCTCTCTGTAAAACATTCACTGCTTTTCCATTTAAACTTTCCATCACTTCTGCAATCCATTTGTCTGAGTCTCATTTTTTCTGTCCCGGTGAGAGGCAAGAGAGGATCTGCCTCAACCTGGGACAGAGGTCTAACACAGATCTAGTTAAATGCACAAAAATTGAGTGAAATCCAAAAGGAATGACCAGATTTTGCCTTCCTTGCACTCAGGTCAGGTTTCAGCACTAAATAGAGGGGGTAGAATCTGGCTCTGAGGTCCCAAGGATATTCTGAGTTGAGGCAGAAGAGGTTGCTCCTGCTCTGCCCACTGCCAGTTTCCTTCTCATGTGACTCCAGTCATGCAGTATTCCCCGAATAGAAGTTCATACCTTTTCACCTTCAGAGCTGGCCTATTTCTGTTCTCTGGTACTCAGAAATAAGTCTCCCTCCAGGAAGGAGTCATGCTATAAATATCTCCATGCAAGTTTCCTGAGTTCTAATGTTTCTTATAGAATTGTGTGGCTCCTTGTCCAGGAGTGACAAGCCTGGCTGGGTTTTGCAGTGCCCTTAATGTCTTTGTGCTGGTACAGCTGCAGAGAAGAAAGAGAGACACATGCAGTAGCATTGCTGTAGTCGTGGTGGTCTAGACACCAGCAAGACAACATTAGGAAAATCTCTTCTGGCATTAATATATTAGTTCATTATAGAATTGTTTTGGATGGAAAAGACTTTTAAGATCAAGTCCAACCATTCAGGGGCAGGGTTTGACTGTGAAAAGTGCATAAACTCTGGAGTGTTTTCAATGGTGTTTTACATTGGGCACTCCCCAAAATAAAACATCCATTTTCTTAGGTACTGGTTGAATTGAGGAAAACAGTCAAGAATTGTGCAAGGGAACAGTAGGACTGAAAGGATGAAGCCCAAGGCAATCAGCAGCAAGCCCAGGAGCAGAGCAGAGGGTTCTGGACACCATGTAGCAACACATCAGCAGGCCAAGCTTTTCATGATGGAAAGAAACTTATTTTAAAAGTTAAGCAATTGTAAATGGCAGAGGATTAGATGCTTTATGATACCTACCACACAAGTTTAGTTGTTGTTTCAACACAACTTCAGCCTGGCAGTTTGCAGTGGAGCATCTCTGCAAACCCTGGCACAGCTGAATTTTGCCTGTCTGTCCCTGCCACGTAAAGGAGGGGAACCCTACAGCATCAGGGGGCAGGGAAGTGAGGAAGAGCCTGGGATGTTGTTCTGATGGCAGAGTTCTGACCATTTTCTGTTCCCCAGCTAAATTCTTTTGACTATCTTGGGCTGGAGCTCAGGGGAGGGAGGCAGCTCACTGCGATGGCTTTTCTCTGCCCCAGCAGCTGCTGCTCCAGATGCCTGTGCCTGAAGGCTGCCATTGCTAGCAATCTCTGATCCCCATCAAGAGCCAGGAGCTGAACAACAGCTGTCACTGCACCCATTAAACTCTCAGGACACAAAACCAAGGGGTGCAGAAGGAATTGAAAGTGGAGGAGGAAATGCTTTCTGCATCAGTCCTTGGTATCATTACAGGCTGAGGAGTGACAGAATTGAGAGCAGCCCTGTAGAAAAGGACTTGGGGGTACTGATGGATGAGAAGCTGGACATGAGCCAACAATGTGCACTTGCAGCCCAGAAGGCAAACTGTATTCTGGGTTGCACCAAAAGAAGCCTGGTCAGCATATTGAGAGAAGTGATTCTGCCACTCTGTTCTGCTCTGGTGAGACCTCATCTGGAGTACTGTGTCCAGCTGTGGGACCTCCAACACAAGAGACAGAGGAAGAGGGCAACAAAGATGATCAGTGGGCTGGAGCACTGACAGCCCAGAGCAACCTACTATGGCAGAGCCCATGACTCAGTGATGGCCCCAGAGAGCCCAAAACCAGCTGCTAGATTAAATGGACTGTGTAGTAACACATTCCCAAGAAATATAAGCTCTATGACTAAAAAAATATTCTGTCAGACTGTTAAATATTAAACTTCCATATGGGACTACTACAGAGAGAGATGGTTCTGTATGTGTTGTGTGCAGTAAGAAATACCAAGGGCAAGATTTAAAGAGCCTGAAAGGAGGAAAAGAAGCCAAGACAACAGTGCATGTAAGTATAGGATGGACAACACCTATTCACCTGATGTATGTGGTGGTATCCCCTTTATCTCACATTTTCAGGGTCCTATAAACAGTAGGCACTTATTTATCAAAATCAGAAGAAGAAACACTGAGAGTGGAAAAAATTTCTTTTGTGAGTCAGCTATAAATGAACATGAGGAGACGGAGGAGAGTCAGATGTCTCCGGGACCTCCTTAGCCTCATTTACAATGGAGAAAACATGAAGAGGGAGAGATGAGAGTTTCCCCAGCTGTCCAAACATGACATAAGTGGAAGGCAAGAACAATGCAGTTAATGTCTGTGCAAAAGATGCAGATAAAGTTGACATCCCTTATTCAGTTATTAGGCAGTTTGGGAATTTGTCAGGTGTGCCACATGTTTGATGTGAAAGAAGGGGATTCCCCAAAACCTCTCTGCAGTGCCTGGCTGATAATCCTCTCCAACCTGGGAGGAATACTCTCTGGGAGGTCATGGGCATTTTTCTTTGCTTAAAAAAAAAAAAAAAACACAAACATCAACAAAAAGAAACAAGCAAACAACAATTAAACATCATAGTTATAATGATAAATTCATACAAACTGCTTCTAGAGACAGTTGAACTGTTGAGCAAGCTTGAAAAGCAAGGAGAGTCCTGCACACACTTAATCCATGAACTCACCTAGAAAGCACCCCTTCATTAGGTTAGTGACTACAACCTGAGTGGGGAAAGAACATGTACCTCAGGCTTGACAGTGCAGTTTTGTAAGAGGAACTTGTTGATCTCACAATGTGAAGCTGAGCCACTCAGGGTGTAGGAGGAATAAATGTTCTGCAGGCACAGTCTAGTTCCATGAGCCCTAATCAGTAATAGGTGGTTGCAGGCTTGCACCACAGTTTTTCCTTCCTCATTTAAAACAGAAAAACAAAGCTGTGTTCCATTACTGAGACAGCTATGGAAAATAAGTTGGTTTGGCCACAAAATCAGGCCAAGCATGAGAATTGGCAGTGACTCAGCTCCCTCTCACTTTCCCCTCTTCTGCTTTAGCCTTGCTGATGGTAAGAAGTATTCACTTAGGAGGTGGCAAAGAAGGAGGCTCAGGAGCGTGGTAACAACCTCAGGTACAAATGATGCCACTCAGAGGAGCCCCTGGAACTGCACTCACTGCTGCTGCATCCTCATCTGCACATGTCCCTGTATATGGTTGTGGTGAAGGCACATTATGCCCAGATACTGAATCTTGTCCCAGCATGTCGGCAAATTCCCCCTCCTCCTGGAGGAAGACAAAAGCCAAGGCATTAACCAGGCTTCCACGCACCCAGCGCATGCAGTGCTCATGCTGACACCAAGTATGGGCATAATTCTAGCTTCACGCTTTCTATAGGCTGAAGCCAGTTGCTTATGAGAGTGCCCATTGGTCAAGCCCAGCCTCGAGGAATCTATAAGTATCACCCCAGTTGGTAAACACGTTGCCCCCTCATTCACTTTGTCTCTGTGCTTGCTCGAGAAACTCTCGAGCTGCAGCCTTTGCCATTGAGCTTATTGTTGTTAGCTTCTGCTATACATGCACGCATACTGAAAGCCCGTGCATGGTGAGAAGCCCAGAGGGAGGACCTTCGCTGTTTCTGAGGAGCTCAGCGTTGCTACAGCCAGCCGTACCGACCGGGAGAGCCCACCGTGCCACCGGAGGACTGGACCAACCCCCGAGGATAAGATCTGCCCAGTTACCGGGGAGAAGGGACTTGATCGATACTGAGTCCACGTATGCCTAGCCCCGCCGTAGCGGGAGAGAGCCGCCGTATGCCGCTCTGAGCCCTGTGAACCTCAGGGAAGACTAAAGCATTGTTCGTGCCTATACTGCACCGAACCCGGGACCACTCTGAGAGTCCCGCTGCTCCTTTAAGTTCAGTAAACGAGAATCCGCCACCTAATGCAGCCACATTCTCTCCCCGAGGCTGTTTGCATCAGCCCCGAGAACCGCCGTGATCGGGCCGACCCCCGTAGCTTTGCCTGCTGCCGCGTCGACCAAGCCCACCTACCGGCCACCATTGTCCCGCCCTGCCGTGCGAGCCACGAGCCGACCCCGACCAGGACCAATCCCTGTTGTCTGAAGGGATTCGAATATCTTCCGCGTGCTTTCCACCCACTAGCACTCAGTTCAAAGTATCCGCGTCTAGCAGAGTAAGCGCTGACGCATAGCAAGATTGTAATATTACTGTGTATAGCCAGAAGCCGCCCGCGTCCCACCGAGTCGCCATCTAGTGGCTAAGCGGCGGAACTGCACCCTTCATTATATAAATATAGAAAAGGTTTATAGATAGTTCGATTAAGTTCTAATCATAACACTAAGCCACTTGTGGAATGTATCTCACGAACGTGCACTAGAACATGTATATAAGTTGGTGATTCGTCGTTTATTAATAGTTTGCTAATTAATAAAAATAATGTTTTCATAATTCATATTTCATATTAATAAATTTAATAACCTCTTCACCACAATGGTAGAAGGACAATCTGCAGCTCCCTGTGCTTCAGCTGCCTCAATTGTCCCTCAAAACCATGTCTAAGTTTAGTTACCTTCACTGGTAGCAGAGGAGTGTGCTATATTTGTGTCTGTACTGTGCACGCATGACAAAGGCTTCATCAAATGATGGTAAGATTGTTCCACCTGAAGAAAAAAAGAAAGGCTGGAGGTGATACAATTAATGGTCCTTGCCTGCTTATCTTACACTGGGAAATGTTGCTCACATGCTGCTGCGTCAGAGGGATGAGGAATCTCTCCTAGAGATGCTCAAGAGGAAAAACAAGGAGAAAGTCAAGCTGAATATTTTCCACCTGTGAAAGTGGAAGCATACATCAGGCTCCAGTTCTTCCAAAAGCATTTAGGAAAGCACCAAAACTCAGGTGCTTTCCAAACAAAGAATATTTACCTTCTTTCTAAAAGCATCAGATTCCTAACTTCTTTCTAAAAGCATCAGATTTCTATACAAAGAGTGACATAAGGGATAATAGTCAGAGAGGAAAGACTGAGAAGTGCACAAGACAGATATGAATCACTGTGACAAGCACAGACTTATTGAGCACAGACTTAAATGCTTCCCACTTAAAAACTGTTTTGACCCAACAGCTCCTCCCTGTATAGACAGAAAATACATATATTTGGCAATTTAGTAATATGGTCTTCTTATGCCTGGAAAAAGATGAATTAATCTTGGCATATTAAAAAATGGGCAGCTATTAGTAACAAATAGGCTGGCAATCAGATTCAAGTGCAAGGAGATGATGCTCAGAACAGCTTTCTGATGGCAGAAATAGGGGTCAGGGGAGGAAGAAAAAAAAATTAAATCTTACTGACTTCCAAAGAGATTTTTATATTATGGGAAAATCACAGGGGATTAGCATTCCTGGAGTGGAAAGAGCATAGATACCTCAGTTGGGATCTAGCCAGGGTCTGCAAACAGGAATAAAGCTTTCAGGTGCAGCACTGGCTGTGAGTGCCCATGCAAAGGGGCAGTGCCTGGGACACCAGGGTCATCTGTAGCTAGATGGGAATGGGCTCCCGAGCTGGCATGTGTCCACTGGTATGGTGGGTGGGCTGGACTGTCTGCTGAATGGCTGATATCTTGTGTGGTTTTGTCCTGCTGAGGGGCAGCACAAGAGCAGGAAACACAGCTCAAACATGTGGATCCATGTCCAGATACAGATGACAGCTGGGATACTGTCAGCCCTGAATGCTGCATGG
The DNA here is from genome assembly GCA_011125475.1 of Melanerpes aurifrons. Classification (NCBI taxonomy): domain Eukaryota; kingdom Metazoa; phylum Chordata; class Aves; order Piciformes; family Picidae; genus Melanerpes; species Melanerpes aurifrons. Next base: position 419,388 of record WWNC01000118.1, on the reverse strand, counting down.
GAGAATGTGAGGAAAACAGCACTACATGAGATTTCACTGGGAGCTCAGCTGCCATCCAGAAGACAAAATCATCGTGCAGCACATCTCAGTTTGGCAGCAACCTAAGCTGTATTTATGCGTTGGCAACAAATAGTCACTCAGGCTCTGCTTACACCAGAAATCAGCATGCTGCTTGTGGCTGAGAGGGGCCTGAGCAGCTCAGTGGGTTCCGGACTGCTGGCAGGGCACTGTCAGCTGCCTGGGCTGTGGAAGAGGCTCTGGCCACAGGTATGGACCTTCCTGCTTCACCTCTCCTGCAAACACCTGGAAACTTCTCCCGGAAGTTTCCCGGAAGACAGAACCCAGCGCGTGGCTGCAGAGAGAGGAGGCAGCTTGAGGAGCGCAGCTCTGGGAGTTTGGCTTTTGGCTTTGATTCCCTTGCTTTTCAGGCGGTAAGGGGCTGGTGGCTCGGGAACTTCCCGAAGGGAGGAGGAGCGGCAGGGGGCTCAGATTGCCTACCTGCCGGAGGGCAGTGACGCAGCTGGGGGAGGGGTTGCCGCGGAGACCGCGCGCAAACCAAACAGAACCCAGCGCGTGGCTGAGGAGAGAGGGGGCAGCTTGAGCTTGAGCAGCGCAGCTCGGCTTCTCACCGACAGGGGAAAAAAAAAAAAAAAAAAAAAAAAAAAAAACAAAAAGCCGGGTGGAGAGGGTGGTTACTGCAAGATGGTCACCACTAGAGCAAAGTCTAGAAGAAGGACAGTGGGTACCCAAACAGAGACCACTCACAAGCATGCAGATGTTCAGGTAGGTGGCTGCAGTGAGTGCTGGAGCCTGGCACTCGATATGGAGGCTGGAGGGAGCAACTGTTTCAGGTGTGAGCAGGTCAGTGATCTGATGAGCATGGTGGTCAAACTAAAAGAAGAGGTGGAAAGGCTAAGAGCTAGAAGAGATGGTGAGCAGAAAATTGACGATTCCCATAATGTAATCTCTTCTAAACCAGAACAGGGGGTAACACTTAGGGGAACAGGGAGTTGGATACCTCCCCAGAAGCAAGATTCTCAACCTCCCTGCAGTAACCCACATGAGCAGGGCCAATGGGAACAGGTCTCTGCCCGACGGAAGAAGTGCAAACACAGGAAGTCTGCTCCTGTGAGCAGCACACTGCCTCCAGTGCAGTTACAGAACAGGTATGAGGCTCTGCAGGAGGAACAGGTCATTGGGGAGGCTGAGGACTCAAGAAGGTCAGAAGCTGTACCAATGACAGGTTGCCTCAGGCCAGCCATCAAAACTTACCCAGAAAAGAAACCTCGCAGGGTCATCGTCATAGGAGACTCCCTACTGAGGGGAACAGAGGGCCCAATATGCAGACCAGACCAATTTCATAGAGCGGTCAGCTGCCTCCCTGGTGCCCAAGTTAAAGACGTTGTAGACAGAATTCCCAACCTCGTGAGTCCTTCAGACTACTACCCACTGCTGGTCTTTCAGGTGGGCAGTGACAATGTAACAATGAGAGGCTCACAATCTATTAAAAAGACTTCAGAACTTTAGGCAAATGCTAAAGGCATCAGGGGCTCAAGTCGTGTTCTCAGCCATCCCACTAACGTCAGCAATGGATGAGGACACACTGAGGAAGGGCCGACAGATCAATTCATGGCTCAGGGGCTGGTGCCATCGACAGGGCTTTGGGTTCCACAATCATGGATTGGTTTTCAAGGCACCTGAGCTGAAAACAACTCATGGGACACACTTGTCCCAGAGGGGGATAAGAATCCTGGGGCAGGAATTGGCAGGGCTCATTGATAGGGCTTTAAACTAGATTTGAAGGGGGAAGGGATTAATAGTCTCCTGCTGGCTGGTGACAAACAGAGGGGCAGCTCACCAGCAGTAGAGAGAAGGAGATATGGTAAGGGCTCTCAACTTGCTGCCCTGAGGCAAGCCACGAATGATCCAACAGGACATTCTGTGGAAACCGAGGGGATTTGGCACAAGAGGAGGACAGGGCCAGCCCAGCTGAAGTGCTTCTATGCGAATGCACGCAGCTTGGGCAACAAACAGGATGAGTTAAGGGCCACTGTGCTGCTGGGATGCCACGACATAGTGGCTGTTACTGAAACTTGGTGGGATGAATCCCATGACTGGAATGTAGGCATAGATGGATATAAACTCTTTAGGAAGGATAGGCAGGGAAGGAGAGGAGGAGGTGTTGCCCTCTATGTCAGTAGCCAGTTGGAATCAGTGGAGCTCCACCTGGGGAGGGATGATGAGCTAGTTGAGAGCGTGTGGGTTAAAATTAAAGGCAGGACAGGGGAAGGAGATATTACTGTGGGGGTCTCCTACAGGCCACCTGACCAGCAGATCCAAGCAGATGAGGCCCTCCATAGGCAAATAGAAGCGGCTTCCAGGTCACAAGCCCTGGTCCTCATGGGTGATTTCAACCACCCGGACATCTGCTGGAGGGACAACACAGCAAGGCACCAGCAATCCAGGATGTTCCTGGACTGCATAGAAGACAACTTCCTCCTCCAAATGGTAGAGGAACCAACAAGAAATGGTGCTATGCTGGACCTTGTTCTCACCAACAGGGAAGGGCTGGTAAGCAATGTGAGGCTCATAGACGGCCTTGGCTGCAGTGACCATGAAGCAGTTGAATTTAACATCCTCAGGGCAATCAGGAGGAAGTATTCCAAGCTCACGACCCTAGACTTTAGGCGTGCAGATTTTGATCGCTTCAGGGATCTGCTAGCCAAAGTGTCGTGGGACAAAGCCCTGGAGGGAAGAGGGACCCAGGACAGCTGGTCAATATTCAAGGACCACCTCCTCTGTGTCCAGGAGCTCTGTGTACCAACAAAGAGAAAAGCAGGTAAGAATGCTAGGAGGCCTGCCTGGATGGGCAAGGAGCTACTGGACACACTATTACTTAAAAGGAAACTCTACAGGAAGTGGAGAGAAGGACAGGTAGAACAGGGGAATATAAGGAAGCTGCCCGAGCAGCGAGAGTCCTGGTTAGGAAAGCCAAAGCAGAGTTTGAATTGAATCTAGCCAGGGAGATTAGAGGGAACACTAAGAACTTTTACAGGTATATTAATGGGAAGAAGAAGACTAGGGAAGGTGTGGGCCCCTCAGAAAGGAAAATGGTGACATGGTCACAAGTGATGAGGAAAAGGCTGAGGTACTTAATAACTTCTTTACCTCAGTCTTCACTGCAAGGGCCTCTAGCCACACTCCTGACGTTATGGAAGTCAAAGCCAGGGACGGGGAGGAAGAACTGCCCATTGTAAGTGCAGATCAGGTTCGTGATCATCTGAAGAACCTGAAAGTGTTCAAGTCCATGGGACCCGACGGGATACACCCACGGGTACTGAGAGAACTGGCAGATGAGGTTGCTAAACCCCTCTCTATTATATTTCAAAAGTCATGGCAATCTGGTGAAGTCCCCACGGACTGGAAAAGGGGAAACATTGCCCCCATCTTCAAAAAGGGTAAGAAGGAGGAACCAGGGAACTACAGGCCAGTCAGTCTCACCTCTGTGCCTGGAAAGATCATGGAGCAGATCCTCCTGGAGTCACTACTCGCTCAAAAGAATAGTGAAGAGGTGATTGGGAACAGTCAGCATGGCTTTGCCAAGGGCAAATCCTGCCTGACCAACCTGGTGGCCTTCTATGAGCAGGTGACAAAATTAATAGATGAGGGGCGAGCAACTGATGTCATTTACCTGGACCTGAGCAAAGCCTTTGACACTGTCCCGCACCACATCCTGGTCTCCAAACTGGTGACACATGGGTTTGATGGGTGGACCACTAGATGGATAAGGAACTGGCTTGATGGCCGCACCCAAAGAGTGGCTGTCAATGGGTCCATGTCCCAGTGGAGGCCAGTGACAAGCGGAGTCCCTCAGGGATCAGTCCTGGGACCTGTCTTGTTCAACATCTTTGTGGGTGACATGGACAGTGGCATTGAGTGCACCCTCAGCAAGTTTGCTGATGACACCAAGCTGTGTGGTGCAGCAGACACGCTGGAGGGAAGGAGGCCATCCAGAGGGACCTTGACAGGCTGGAGAGGTGGGCACAAGCCAACCTCATGAAGTTCAATAAGAGCAAGTGCAGGGTCCTGCATCTGGGTGGAGGCAATCCCAGGCACAAATACAGGCTGGGCAGTGACTGGCTGGAAAGTAGCCCTGAGGAGAGAGACTTGGGGGTGCTGGTGGACAAAAAGCTCAACATGAGCTCTCAATGTGCACTTGCAGCCCGCAAAGCCAATCAGATCCTGGGCTGCATCAGGAGAAGTGTGGCTAGCAGGTCGAGGGAGGTGATCCTCCCCCTCTACTCAGCCCTGGTGAGACCCCATCTGGAGTACTGTGTCCAGTTCTGGAGTCCCTATTACAAGAGGGATGTGGAGGTGCTGGAACGTGTCCAGAGAAGGGCCACGAGGATGATCAGAGGGCTGGAGCACCTCTCCTATGAGAGCAGACTGAAGGAGTTGGGGCTGTTCAGTCTGCAGAAGAGAAGGCTCGAGGTGACCTAATTGTGGCCTTCCAGTATCTGAAGGGGGCCTACAGGAAGGCTGGGGAAGGACTTCTCAGGATGTCAGGTAGTGATAGGACTAGGGGGAATGGAATGAAGCTGGAGGTGGGGAGATTCAGGCTGGATGTGAGGAGGAGGTTCTTCACCATGAGAGTGGTGAGACCCTGGAATGGGTTGTCCAGGGAGGTGGTCGAAGCCCCGTCCCTGGGGGTGTTTAAGAGCAAGCTGGATGAGGCTCTGTCCAGCCTGATCTAGTGTGGGGTTTCCCTGCCCATGGCAGGGGGGTTGGAACTAGATGATCCTTGTGGTCCCTTCCAACCCTGAATGAAACTATGAAACTATGAAACTAAGTCATGTCTGCCTAATGTGATAGTTTTCTACAAGGGCATGACTGGATGGATAGATGAGGGGAGGGCAGTGGACATTGTCTAGCTTGACTTCACTGAGGCTTTCAAAAACATCTCCTGCAGGAAGTAACAGGTGAAAGTTGAGGTTGACTCTCTTCTAACTTTGTGAGTGACAACTAACACTTGATGTACAGAACTAGCATAGTTTAGGTTGGAAGGTACCTCAGGAGGTCACCTGGTCCAAGGATGGGCTAACATTGACATTAATTCAGGTGAAGCACTGGCATAAATTACTTCTAAATTCACAGACAGCTTATGGTTGATTAGGCCTCTCCTTGGTGGAAAACAACACACCCAGCAAATGCAAAGGAAAAAAAACAACAGCCCTGGCCTTCACCATGGTCTGAACATTGCCATTCAGTGTTCTGCTCCCCAGAGACACAATCTCAATGAAAGAGTTTCAGAGCTTCAAAGGAAATATCATTAGAAAAGGCAGGACTGATACTTTCTAGGATCTACAGCACTTAGCCAGGGGACTCTACTTGCTAGAATCAGTCCCAGAGCACTGTGGTAGTCCAGACAGTGCAGCTGAGTGCTAGCATGACACCTTTCACACTGGGAGATTTTTGCTGAAAACATCTAACAGCTTCTTGAGAGCTTCTGGTTTTTGTCAGTTGGTTTGTGGTGGGTTTTTTTTTGCTTTGTAGGGCTATTATTTTCATAACACCATTTTCAAGCACAACAGAGTTGTCTAATCAAGCTTGTTTAAAACAAAACAAACAAAAAAGGCTGAAGAATTTTATGAGAGGTATCAGGAAATGTTGCAGAACAGTTCTGAGAGTCACAAATTATGGAAAATTTAAATCCTGTCGATATTATGGATGAGACCCCATTAAATTCTTCACTGTGAGGATGTTGAGACACTAGAACAGGTTGCCCAGAAAAGCTGTGGATGCCCAATCCCTGGAAATGTTCAAGGCCATATTAGGTCGGGCTATGAGTAAACTCTTCTACTGGAAGGTCCTGTCCACAGCAGTGGGGGGTGGAAGTAGATTATTTTTAAGGTTCCTTCCAACCCCAAATATTCTATGATTCAATGAAAACAGATATTTCAGCAGGGCTTTGTAGACCTACCTTTTGTCCAAAACAATACCCAGTTGTGATGCTACAAAAATAGCCACCTGGGAATTCCTAATAAACAATTTCTTTTGATTTTAAACATCTGTATCTTCAAAAGCAGCTGATGTGGCCCTCCATCAGTCCTGGGCTTTAGTTAAAGAACTGGCTGCAGCCTGAAACCTATCTTGTCTTGCCCTGCTTCTCTGCATACCAGTAATTCAAGCCCTCTGTGGCTTGTCCTGGCTGATTTTCCCCTGAAACTTGATGCTTTTTCAAGGGATCAAAAGAGCAAAAGGAGAAACAAGAAACTTTTGCAGTGAAATTTCAGCCACAGTGGTTTAAGCCGTGTCTCCAATCTTATGTGTCACTACCAGCCAGCTGACTGATGCTGCCTGCAGAGGAGCATGCTGGTATTTCTATTCTCATGTCCTCAGCCTGTTGGCACAGTTTGCCACACTGACACTTGTTATCCCTTGATCAGAGATTAGGTTTGTGCCCGGTGCACAGGAACCAATGAGCACATAGAGCTGAGATCCACCTTCTAACCTTTAATGCAGTTCTATGCACAAAGACATGCCAGACTCTAGTTTGCAAAGCTAGCACATCTCTTCAGAGGAGTCATAGGGCTTTATGCAGTTTACAACAAAGAAAAGTTGCCCAATACTTGTTCCATGGCCACCATCTGCTTATAAAAATCATGCTCTTCTGCACATGCTCCGATTAGTTTATTATGCAGAGGTGGTCTCACATATGCATGGAGGTTCTCCTTCCAGGGGTGGGATTTTCACCATGCTAATTAGTTTTAGTTTACTTTAGGCTACGGTCAGGAGATCTCACTCCTCCCTTTCCTATCCCCCTGGTCAGGAGGTGATTCACCTAATTGGTATTAGCCCATCCCTGTGTTATCATGAAGCATTACTTTGAACACCACAATTTCCATAGTAATTCCTATTTGAAGGAGGCTAACCTGCAAAAAGGCAGCTTTGCTCCTAATTGCATGAGGAGTTTTACCAGTGCAAAAACATAGAATCACAGAATCATGTAAGTTGGAAAAGACATTTTAAGATCATCAAGTCCAACCATTAACCTAGCACTTTCAAGTCCATCACTAAAGCATGTCCCTAAATGCCACATCTACACATCTTTTAAACACCTTCTGGGATGGTGACTCAACCACTTCTGTGGGCAGCCTGTTTCAGTGCTTGACAAGCCTTTTTGGTGAAGAAATTTTTTCCAATCTAAACCTTCCCTGGATGCACAATTGTGCTGATAATGGGAATATTATGCTGCTAAACTGACTTTCTGAGATAAACCAATAATAACCCCAGAGTTTAACCAAGAGTTCGTGAGTTTAGTATCATCAGCAGAGTGAATCAATACATTATTTATACTTCATCTGCTCTGTGGTAAAGGGGAACTCTGCCTCCCTACAAGGTGCTTGTGCACCAGCCCCCTGAGCCCTGCATGACTGTGCCCTCCAAGAAGGGACAGGGGCTGGCACCAAATGCACCCACCACCAGCTGCCCAGAGGCAAAAGCATGTCAACTACCCCAGCCTCCCTTAGCACTTGCACAGCCTCCAGTACAGTGCAGGTAGCAGTCAGTTAGGGGACAAGCAAGGGAAGAAACCTTCAATGGGTATTTCTTCAGGGATATGAAAAGAAATGGAGGTACTAACGTTGGAAGAGGTTGTTTTCAGATAACTTTGGAAGGCTATAGGGAAGATTTGCCGTTGCCCCTCAGATACCCTAAAGCTCAAGGAACTCCTTTAAATAACTGCAGACACCAGTTTCTCATGATCAGATGGCAGAAATATGTCCAGCTAATTCTTTTTTCCTATTATGTGGCATGTGAAATATCAGAAGTTTACATTTCAAACACATGCTTATGCTAAGTGGCTGAAACGGATGTCATAATCCATAGTAGTCCTTCTATAGATATGTTGGTTTACACATGCAAGTGAAGCATCCTGTCCTCCTTAGCTTCTTCCCTGGCACAAAGAATTGAGAGTATTCTTAGATAAAGAATGTGCAGAGGAAGAATGTCTTTTTATTAAACCCAGGTGTACAACTGCGTGATGGGTTAACGCGCTCAAACCACCACAAACTGGAAAGACAGAGAAGCCTTCAGGCACCAAAACCCTTCTTCCAGACTGAAATATTCCCAGATAAGTAAAGGCTGAGAACAGTTGCTCTGAATTTCACACAACAGTGATAAATCAGTGAGCCCACCCACAAGGAGAGGCCACCAGGGTGTGGGAGCAGAGGTGGGCTGTTAGCGAGGAGTCCAGGCATTAGACACACCTTTGCTAAATTCCTATCTGCAAGGTAATCATGACAATTTGCTTCTGTTTTTAGCATTTTATTAGTATATGTGTGTAACCGTTTGAGGCTGTCCCCTTAAGAAAAGGAATATGGTGGTCGGATGTTTGTAAATGAAAAGATGGATCTAAACTAATTTCACTGGTAGAGTGGGAGGAAGCACCTTCTGAACTGGGAGTACAGCAGAGTATCCTGGGCATTCCTGCACTTTTCTGGTCAGTCTGTCTTCCCCCTCCTTCGGTGGCAGCAGCTCGCTGCTTCTGGGCTTTCGGCCAGACTCAGCCTTGGGAAGAGATAAGAACTTTCTTACACGTAACAGCCTAACTGCTTCTAATTAATCACTGCTCTTTTTTCTTTTTTCTCTCTTTCTAACCCTCTCTGGGGAAAGGGGGAGAGAAGGGGGAGCAGAGGTGGGGAACCCCCTCAGCAGAGGGGGGGAACTCTCATTTCTGTGCTACTTTATTGCATATTTTTGTATATATTGTAAATATTGTAAATTCTGTATATATTTCCCTGCGTTTCCCTGCTTAGTAAATATACAGCACCCACTGCTTTGCTAATTCACCTGTGAGGTTTTTTTTCCTTTCACTTTTTCCGGGGGGAGGAGAAGGCACGGCCTTTCCCATCCAACCCTACGACATTCTTTTTCTTTTCTTGGCACCCAACGTGGGGCAGATAATTAACTTAATTCATTACTTGATTGATTTAGTGTTTTCTAGCTGAATTAGCAAACATGAAGGTGTTGTGGTTTGTAGAGTGATTATTCTTTTCAATTTTTGGGGCTCTGGTTTACAGATATTGTTTGGGTTTGATTTTGGATTACCTGGGTAAATATTTGGTGCGGACAATTTATTTGTGGGTTATGTATAGAGTTAGATTATGGTATGGAAAATGCGTGGATTTCTTATGGCCAGCGAGATACAGAAATGTTACCTCCACCACCCTCCCAATTGAGATAAAGGGTTTTAAGATTCCACCGGAGGAGAGAGTAACTTTAGGTGATGGCTGGGATCCAAAGGTGATTTATTTCATGTGTATAATTCTGCTGCTGGTGATAACTAATGTGTATTCATTGTATTCTCTGTGGATAGAGAGGAAGCTATCCAGACCGTGTTTTGTAATTAAAACTACATCAAAGAGAAAACGCCATGGTTCTGGATCAGGCCCAGAGTCATCTAGTAATGAAGAACGTGGAGAATCTGTGTCAGTAAAAAAGAAAGCTAAGAAGTTAATTGAAAAGGCTGCTCTAAATGATTTTCCTGCTGATTCTGGCAAGCTGCCAAGGGCGGCGGCTGGTATCAACATGGCACCTAATCCTTCTCCTCCTTCTTCTTCTCCGTCGACCATTAACGGAGCAACGTCATTTCCGCCCACTCTCTCGGTGGGACCGGAAGTCACTGCCCCAGCAGCTGATTTATCTCAGGACCTGTCAGCTTCTATTAAGGTGACTGCAAATTCAAACACAGCTCCAGTTAAGGTGGCTGTTTTAAATACTAGAGGTGGAAAGACCAAAGCTGATGGAGAAGAGGAGCTGGAGACTGATCCTGGTGAGGGGCCCTCCACTCTAAGAAATCCTGCTGAGGAGTAAGAGAAGATTTGTTTTAAAGATCTAGCTAACCTAGTGAGATCAAAGCAGGATACAGATGAAGCTAGGAAAGGAGCTGGCAAAGGTGGTTCTCAGCTTAAAGAGATCCTTGACAGAATGGCAGGAGAATTATTAGGGCAACCAGTTGAGGGGGACGAGTTACAAGATGACATAACTGACTGTTCGTCTCCGAGGAAGGAGCTAAGAAATGTCCACAAAGACTACACCAGGGCAGATAAGGAGCCAGTTCTTGCTTGGCTTAGTAGGTGTTATGATACAGGTGCTCCAGCTCTAACAGTTGGAGACAAGTCAGCAGCTCAGCTAGGAACTCTCTCGAGGGATAATGAAATAGATAGACATCTAGGCAGGGTTCTCAGTAAGGTTAATCTGTGGATACGCCTTTTAATGGCGGTTGCCCTGAGATACCCTTCCCGAGATGATCTTCCATGGAATCTTAAACCCTGGACTACCATAGAGGAGGGAATTAAGCGCTTGAGAGAATTTGCTGTTAGAGAGCTACTCTATGGTGAACATGAAACTCTGAATCCTGATGACATTCCTGTGGGTATTGGTCTTGCTAAAAAGATCATCAAACTTGCTCCTTCTAATTATGCAAACATTCTGGCAAGCAGAATTGTGTCAAGAAATTATGGTGGAGCTTCTCCTACGGTTGGCCAATTCAGTGATCAAATGAGACAATTGGAGGATAGCATGACACGTGTTTCTTTGGTTTCAGCCATTGCAACTCTGTCTGGAAAAATTGAGAATTGCATGAGGGAGCTCAAAGATTCCATATCCCAATTGACACAAAGGGATAATTTCAATTCTTCCTCCAGGTGGGTACAAGTTTCATCTGTGAGGAATACACGTCCTCCAAGGAGGTCATTCCAAAATAGATCAAATTAAAACAGACCACCAAGGCAATCACATAGAACTATTTGGATAACTCTGCGTGATCAGTTTGGTGAGAACATGAACCGGTGGGATGGCCAACCAACTTATCTTTTCAGGAGACTGAGGGAATTGCAAAGTGGCAGAACCCGAGGTAACAATACCAGAGGGGTAGCTGTTACTTCCACAGTTCCCCAGAGCAACTCTAGTAGCTCCAACAGTGGCTCCAGATGTAACATGCAAAGTTATAACACTGCACACTGTGCGCAATGCACATGTGGGCATGTTCCCCATAACTAGGGGTGCCCTGCCTCCTGACAGGAGGAGGAGAGGGATAACAGAGATAATAGAATCTATTGGGATATGTACATCCAGTGGCCTGGTGTGATGAATATACTGGTGATTTGTGTTAAAGGTATAAGACTTAGAGTGCACTGGGATTAAGGGTCAAGATCTTGTGAGGCCTGTTTAGAGGGTAAAGGGAAAGAAACCTATCTTGCAGACTTGCAAGGATACTGTCTGGTTAATTGGAGACATCTCAGCTGAGAAAGAGCTGTCTTAAAGATAAACATTCAGAACTAGGAATTTGTTTTCTTCAGATAAGAAGCCTGCACAATTGGGCATGCGTGAAAGTGGATGCTTTGATGCTGACCACACTGAATGTAGGGAGAAGGGATTTGACCACCTATTCTAAGACTAATTATCATATGCCTGCCTTCTATTTAGCATAAGTTTGCTTATGTAGATGATGTAACTATATAAGATGAAGAAAACTACTGTAAGGTTGCTTTTTGGGTGAAGTTTCGTACCCTCACATGCCCAAGCGATTCCTTTAGTTCCTTTTAGTGCTTTTATTGCCTTTTTACGATCTTTTAGTGCCAATTAATCTCTTACCAAAAACTTTTATCTGGAGTCATCTATAACACCTGGCACTTCACAATTTCGGAAGTACAGGGCCTTGGTTAACACAGGAGCTCAGTGCACCATAATACCATCAAATTATCAGGGATCAGAGTCTATAACTATTCTGGGAGTCACTGGTGGATCTCAAGAGTTAAGTAAGGTGGAGGTTAATATAAGTCAAACTGGCAAACAATGGAGGAAGCATACAGTTGTGACTGGACCTGACGCACCTTGTATTTTGGGAATTGTTTTTCTGAGAGAAGGGCGTTTCAAAGACCCTAGAGGTTACAAATGGGCTTTTGGAGTAGCTTCAGTAGAAATTGATGGACAAAAATTGAAGCTGTCTGCTAGACCTGAGCTTTCTGATGAATCTGCAGTTGTGGGACAACATAAGATACAGGACATTAAATTGCCAGTTGTTTCTCAGACTGTGCATCACAGACAATACAGAACCAACCGTGACTCTTTGTTGCCCATTCAGAATCTGATTCGTCAGTTGGAGAGTCAGAAATTCATCAGCAAAACTCATTCACCTTTCAACAGTCCAGTGTGGCCTGTGCGGAGGCAGAATGGAGACTGGCATCTGACGGTCGACTACCGAGCCCTGAATGAAGTGACACCACCTATGAATGCAGCAGTACCAGACATGATGGAGTTGCAGTATGAGCTGGAATCCAAAGAGGCCAAATGGTATGCTACCATAGACATTGCTAATGCATTTTTCTCTATTCCCATAGCAGAGGAATGCAGGCCTCAGTTTGCTTTCACCTGGAGAGGAATCCAGTACACTTTCAACAGACTGCCAATGGGCTGGATCCACAGCTCAAGCATCTGTCATGCAGTGATCCACGATGCTCTGGAGAAAGGAGGTGCTCCAGAACACATCCAGTTCATCGATGATATCATCGTCTGGGGTAAAACTGCTGAAGAACCCCATGCAGTGCTACAGGCTGGGATCAGAGTGGCTGGAGAGCAGCCAGGCAGAAAGGGACCTGGGGGTGCTGGTTGATGGTAGGATGAACATGAGCCTGCAGTGTGCCCAGGCAGCCAGGAGGGCCAATGGCATCCTGGCCTGCATCAGGAACAGTGTGGCCAGCAGGAGCAGGGAGGTCATTCTGCCCCTGTACACTGCACTGGTTAGGCCACACCTCGAGTACTGTGTCCAGTTCTGGGCCCCTCAGTTTAGGAAGGATGTTGACTTGCTGGAACGAGTCCAGAGAAGGGCAACAAAGTTAGTGAGGGGCTTGGAACACAAGCCCTATGAGGAGAGACTGAGGGAGCTGGGGCTGGTTAGCCTGGAGAAGAGGAGACTCAAGGGTGACCTTATTGCTCTCTACAACTACCTGAAGGGGGGTTGTAAACAGGCAGAGGTTGGTCTCTTCTCCCAGGGAGCCAGTACCAGAACAAGAGGACACAGTCTCAGGTTGCACCAGGGGAAGTTCAGGCTGGAGGTCAGGAGGAAGTTTTACACAGAGAGAGTGATTGCCCATTGGAATGGGCTGCCCGGGGAGGTGGTGGAGTCGCCGTCACTGGAGGTGTTCAGGAGGAGACTTGACAGGGTGCTTGGTTACATGGGTTAGTTGATTAGGTGGTGTTGGATGATAGGTTGGACGCGATGCTCTTGAAGGTCTCTTCCAACATGGTTTGTTCTATTCTATTCTAAATCCCACAAACAAGCAAGAGACCCTACGTTTCTTGGGGATAGTGGGATTTTGGAGACTGCACATTCCTGGATACAGTCAGATTGTGAAACCTCTCTATGATGTGACTCGAAAGAGAAATTTCGACTGGGGACCTGAACAACAAGCAGCCTTTGATCAGATAAAGCAAGAGGTAGTTCAAGCAGTGGGTCTGGGACCTGTCCGATCCCTGAGAGCCCTGAGTCAACTAAGAGACTCTGAGAATCCATGTTTCCCTTTTCTTTGCTTCGTCGGTGAAGAAATGAACTGTTTTCCATTTTTCTGATTTTCTGATTTTCTTGGACTTTTGAATCAATTACATCTGAGCATAGCCGGAATGGACTATGAACTTGTCATAGGGTTGGAAGGGTAAGGCCAAAAAGCCTCCTCCACCCCCCTGTAAAGGAAAGCGTAGGAAAAAATTGAAGGGAAAGGGAAAAAAAACTCACAGCTGTATTAGCAAAGCAGTGGAGCTGTATATTTACAAAGCAATGTAGGATACGCTGGGGAAATATATACAAATTTGCAATATATACAAAGATATACAACAGAGTAGCACAGAAATGAGAGTTCCCCCCTCTGCTGAGGGGAGTTCCCCACCTCCGCTCTCCCCCTCTCTCCCCCTTTTCCCCAGAGCAGGTTAGAAAGAGAGAGAAAGAGAAAAAAAGGTTAGAAGCGGTTGTGTTTAATGGAAAGCAGTTAATACAGGCCTTATCAGTTTCAATACCAAAACCTTGGCCGAAAGCCCAGCACAGAGAGCTGCTGCTGCTCGGCGGAGGAGCGGAAGAAAGACTGAAGATAAAGTGCTGGAATGCCCAGGATACCTTCCTGCACTCCCAGTTCAGAAGGTGCTTCCTCCAAATCTACCAATGAAATTAGTTTAGATCCTTCTTTTCGTTTCATAGTTTCATAGTTTCATAGTTTCATTCAGGGTTGGAAGGGACCACAAGGATCATCTAGTTCCAACCCCCCTGCCATGGGCAGGGAAACCCCACACTAGATCAGGCTGGCCAGAGCCTCATCCAGCCTGGTCATAAACACTCCCAGGGACGGGGCCTCGACCACCTCCCTGGCCAACCCATTCCAGGGTCTCACCACTCTCATGGTGAAGAACCTCCTCCTCACATCTAGCCTGAATCTCCCCACCTCCAGCTTCATTCCATTCCCCCTAGTCCTATCACTACCTGAGATCCTGAGAAGTCCTTCCCCAGCCTTCCTGTAGGCCCCCTTCAGATACTGGAAGGCCACAATTAGGTCACCTCGGAGCCTTCTCTTCTGCAGACTGAACAGCCCCAACTCCTTCAGTCTGTCCTCATAGGAGAGGTGCTCCAGCCCTCTGATCATCCTCGTGGCCCTTCTCTGGACACGTTCCAGCACCTCCACATCCCTCTTGTAATAGGGGCTCCAGAACTGGACACAGTACTCCAGGTGGGGTCTCACCAGGGCTGAGTAGAGGGGGAGGATCACCTCCCTCGACCTGCTAGCCACACTTCTCCTGATGCAGCCCAGGATCTGATTGGCTTTGCGGGCTGCAAGTGCACATTGAGAGCTCATGTTGAGCTTTTTGTCCACCAGCACCCCCAAGTCTCTCTCTTCAGGGCTACTTTCCAGCCAGTCACTGCCCAGCCTGTATTTGTGCCTGGGATTGCCTCGACCCAGATGCAGGACCCTGCACTTGCTCTTATTGAACTTCATGAGGTTGGCTTGTGCCCACCTCTCCAGCCTGTCAAGGTCCCTCTGGATGGCCTCCCTTCCCTCCAGCGTGTCTGCTGCACCACACAGCTTGGTGTCATCAGCAAACTTGCTGAGGGTGCACTCAATGCCACTGTCCATGTCCCCCACAAAGATGTTGAACAAGACAGGTCCCAGGACTGATCCCTGAGGGACTCCGCTTGTCACTGGCCTCCACTGGGACATGGACCCATTGACAGCCACTCTTTGGGTGCGGCCATCAAGCCTGTTCCTTATCCATCTAGTGGTCCACCCATCAAACCCATGTGTCACCAGTTTGGAGACCAGGATGTGGCGCGGGACAGCGTCGAAGGCTTTGCTCAGGTCCAGATAAATGACATCAGTTGCTCGCCCCTCATCTATTAATTTTGTCACCTGCTCATAGAAGGCCACCAGGTTGGTCAGGCAGGATTTGCCCTTGGCAAAGCCATGCTGACTGTTCCCAATCACCTCTTCACTATTCTTTTGAGCGAGTAGTGACTCCAGGAGGATCTGCTCCATGATCTTTCCAGGCACAGAGGTGAGACTGACTGGCCTGTAGTTCCCTGGTTCCTCCTTCTTACCCTTTTTGAAGATGGGGGCAATGTTTCCCCTTTTCCAGTCCGTGGGGACTTCACCAGATTGCCATGACTTTTGAAATATAATAGAGAGGGGTTTAGCAACCTCATCTGCCAGTTCTCTCAGTACCCGTGGGTGTATCCCGTCGGGTCCCATGGACTTGAACACTTTCAGGTTCTTCAGATGATCACGAACCTGATCTGCACTTACAATGGGCAGTTCTTCCTCCCCGTCACTGGCTTTGACTTCCATAACATCAGGAGTGTGGCTAGAGGCCCTTGCAGTGAAGACTGAGGTAAAGAAGTTATTAAGTACCTCAGCCTTTTCCTCATCACTTGTGACCATGTCACCATTTTCCTTTCTGAGGGGGCCCACACCTTCCCTAGTCTTCTTCTTCCCATTAATATACCTGTAAAAGTTCTTAGTGTTCCCTCTAATCTCCCTGGCTAGATTCAATTCAAACTCTGCTTTGGCTTTCCTAACCAGGACTCTTGCTGCTCGGGCAGCTTCCTTATATTTCCCCTGTTCTACCTGTCCTTCTCTCCACTTCCTGTAGAGTTTCCTTTTAAGTAATAGTGTGTCCAGTAGCTCCTTGCCCATCCAGGCAGGCCTCCTAGCATTCTTACCTGCTTTTCTCTTTGTTGGTATACAGAGCTCCTGGACACAGAGGAGGTGGTCCTTGAATATTGACCAGCTGTCCTGGGTCCCTCTTCCCTCCAGGGCTTTGTCCCACGACACTTTGGCTAGCAGATCCCTGAAGCGAGCAAAATCTGCACGCCTAAAGTCTAGGGTTGTGAGCTTGGAATACTTCCTCCTGATTGCCCTGAGGATGTTAAATTCCACTGCTTCATGGTCATTGCAGCCAAGGCCGTCTCTGAGCCTCACATTGCTTACCAGCCCTTCCCTGTTGGTGAGAACAAGGTCCAGCAGAGCACCATTTCTTGTTGGTTCCTCTACCATTTGGAGGAGGAAGTTGTCTTCTATGCAGTCCAGGAACATCCTGGATTGCTGGTGCCTTGCTGTGTTGTCCCTCCAGCAGATGTCCGGGTGGTTGAAATCACCCATGAGGACCAGGGCTTGTGACCTGGAAGCCGCTTCTATTTGCCTATGGAGGGCCTCATCTGCTTGGATCTGCTGGTCAGGTGGCCTGTAGGAGACCCCCACAGTAATATCTCCTTCCCCTGTCCTGCCTTTAATTTTAACCCATACGCTCTCAACTAGCTCATCATCCCTCCCCAGTTGGAGCTCCACTGATTCCAACTGGTTACTGACATAGAGGGCAACACCTCCTCCTCTCCTTCCCTGCCTATCCTTCCTAAAGAGTTTATATCCATCTATGCCTACATTCCAGTCATGGGATTCATCCCACCAAGTTTCAGTAACAGCCACTATGTCGTGGCATCCCAGCAGCACAGTGGCCCTTAACTCATCCTGTTTGTTGCCCAAGCTGCGCGCATTCGCATAGAAGCACTTCAGCTGGGCTGGCCCTGCCCTCCTCTTGTGCCAAATCCCTCGGTTTCCACAGAATGTCCTGGTGGATCATTCGTGGCTTGCCTCAGGGCAGCAAGTTGAGAGCCCTTACCATCCCTCCTTCTCTCTACTGCTGGTGAGCTGCCCTCTGTTTGTCACCAGCCAGCAGGAGACTATTAACCCCTTCCCCTTCAAATCTAGTTTAAAGCCCTATCAATGAGCCCTGCCAATTCCTGCCCCAGGATTCTTATCCCCCTCTGGGACAAGTGTGTCCCATGAGTTGTTTTCAGCTCAGGTGCCTTGAAAACCAATCCATGATTGTGGAACCCAAAGCCCTGTCGATGGCACCAGCCCCTGAGCCATGAATTGATCTGTCGGCCCTTCCTCAGTGTGTCCTCATCCATTGCTGACGTTAGAGGGATGGCAGAGAACACGACTTGAGCCCCTGATGCCTTTAGCATTTGCCCTAAAGTTCTGAAGTCTTTTTAATAGATTGTGAGCCTCTCATTGTTACATCGTCACTGCCCACCTGAAAGACCAGCAGTGGGTAGTAGTCTGAAGGACTCACGAGGTTGGGAATTCTGTCTACAACATCTTTAACTTGGGCACCAGGGAGGCAGCTGACCGCTCTATGAAATTGGTCTGGTCTGCATATTGGGCCCTCTGTTCCCCTCACTAGGAGTCTCCTATGATGATGACCCTGCGAGGTTTCTTTTCTCGGTAAGTTTTGATGGCTGGCCTGAGGCAACCTGTCATTGGTACAGCTTCTGACCTTCTTGAGTCCTCAGCCTCCCCAATGACCTGTTCCTCCTGCAGAGCCTCATACCTGTTCTGTAACTGCACTGGAGGCAGCGTGCTGCTCACAGGAGCAGACTTCCTTTGTTTGCACTTCTTCCGTCGGGCAGAGACCTGTTCCCATTGGCCCTGCTCATGTGGGTTACTACAGGGAGGTTGAGAATCTTGCTTCTGGGGAGGTATCAAACTCCCTGTTCCCCTAAGTGTTACCCCCTGTTCTGGTTTAGAAGAGATTACGTTATGGGAATCATCAATTTTCTGCTCACCATCTCTTCTAGCTCTTAGCCTTTCCACCTCTTCTTTTAGTTTGCCCACCATGCTCATCAGATCACTGACCTGCTCACACCTGAAACAGGAGCTGCTCCCTCCAGCCTCCATATCGAGTGCCAGGCTCCAGCACTCACTGCAGCCACCTACCTGAACATCTGCACGCTTGTGTATGGTCTCTGTTTGGGTGCCCACTGTCCTTCTGCTAGACTTTGCTCTAGTGGTGACCATCTTGCAGTAACCACCCTCTCCACCCGGCTGTTTTTTTTTTTTTTTTTTTTTTTTCCCTGTCAGTGAGAAGGCTGAGCTGCGCTGCTCAAGCTGCCTCCTCTGTCTTCAGCCACACGCTGGGTTCTGTTTGGTTTGCGTGCGTTCTCCGCGGCAAACCCTCCCCCAGCTACGTCACCGCCCTCCGGCAAGTAGGCAATCCGAGCCCCCTGCCCCTCCTCCTCCCTTCGGGGAAGTCCCGAGCCACCAGCCCCTTACCGCCTGAAAAGCAAGAGAATCAAAGCCAAAAGCCAAACTCCCAGTTCTGCGCTGCTCAAGCTGCCTCCTCTGTCTTCAGCCACGCGCTGGGTTCTGGTTACCAACTTCCGTCCACCATATTCCCCTTCTTAAGGGGACAGTCTCAACCGGTGACAGTCCACCCCTTCTAAACAATTTCATTGGTCATTCATACTGTCCATCCAATCCAAAATGATATTTACAGTTCGTGAGTAGAGTTCATATTCCACTCCGGCTATGCTCAGATGTAGATGATTCAAAAGTCCAAAAAAATCAGAAAATGAGAAAAAATGGAAAACAGTTAATTTCTTCACTGTCGAAGCAAAACAAAATGGAAACAGGGAATCTCAGGGTCTCTTAGTTGACTGAGGGCTCTCAGGGATCTCAGGGTTCGTGCGCCGTAGATTCCTCGTTGATTCTTCCTTTGGACGCAATGTAGCTGTACAGCAGTTTGAAATTAACCTCCTTCAGCTAAAGTTAAATTTCTTTGTGGAATACACTGAATTTCACCATTCTCTTGCATTACCCAATAAGTGTGACCTGGACCTTCAGCTGAAACCACCCCTCGGACAGGTTTAGCCTCTCCTGAGGGAGAAAATAGCCAAACAGTTTTACCTAATAGAATCTTTTCTCTAACAACAGGAACTCTATCACTTTCTACTTTCCGTAGCAAATCTGAATGTGCAGGTCCAGCTCGGTTCACTGAACCTCTACTATTTACCAACCAGGATGCTTGTGCTAAATGTTTTTCCCAGTTTTTCAAAGATCCACCTCCCATGGCTTTAAGAGTGGTCTTCAGGAAACCGCTGTAGCGTTCAATCTTCCCTGAAGCAGGTGCATAGTAGGGAATATGGAATATCCACTCAATACCGTGCTCTTTTGCCTCATTCTTTACAAGGTTGTTCTTGAAATGAGTTCCGTTGTCTGACTCAATGTGACCGGTTGACGTTGCCCCCTTAAGAAAGGGAATATGGTGGATGGAAGTTGGTAAACGGAAAGAATAATCTAAACTAATTTCATTGGTGAAGTGGGAGGAAGCACCTTCTGAACTGGGAGTGAACTGGGCACTCCAGCACTCTATCTTCAGTCTTGCTTCTGCCTCTCCACGGTGCAGCAGCTCTCTCTGTGCTAGGCTTTCTGCCAAGGCTCCAGCCTTGAAAAACTGATAAGGCCTGTATTAACTCCTTTCCAATTAACACAAGTGCTTCTAACATTTTTTTTTTTCTCTCTTTTCTTCCTCTTTCTATCCCACTCTGGGGAAAGGGGGAGAGAGGGGAGAGCGGAGGTGAGAAACCCCCTCAGCAGAGGGGGGAATCCTCATTTCTGTGTTACTTTATTGTATATCTTTGTATATATTTTAAATATTGTAAATTTGTAAATATTCCCCCGCATACCCTACATTGCTTTGTAAATATAAAGTTCCACTGCTTTGTTAATTCAGCTTGTGAGTTTTTTTTCCCTTTCCCTTCAATTTTCTTTCCCTTTACCTTACAAGAGGGAAGGGAGGAGGCTTCTTGGCCTTACCCTTCCAACCCACCACACTCAATCCTCTCTGGAGTTCTATGCCTCCACAGGATTTCTCTCTCCAGACCGAGAATGGTGTTGCATGCAGTTGCATGTGGAACTGGATAAGTTTCCAACCATCCAGTGTTTGCCTCTACCATAGTAAGCACGTATTGCTTACCAGAACAAGAACGTGGTAGAGTGATGTAATCAATCTGCCAAGCTTCACCATACTTGTACTTGGACCACCTGTCACCATACCACAAGGGCTTAAGTCGTTTTGCCTGCTTAATAGCAGCACAAATGTCACAGTCATGGATGACTTGTGTGATAGCATCGAATGGAAATGTCTATGGATCTGTCACGAGCCCATTGGTATGTTGCATCTCTGCCTTGATGTCCCGACGAATCATGAGCCCGCCGAGCTAAGAATCTCTCACCTCGGTGTTTCCAGTCGAGATCAAGATTAGAGTCCATGTCTACTTGAGAAACTCTTGCAGCTAGATCTGCCTGATGGTTGTGTTGCTGTTCCTCAGTAGCTTTGCTCTTAGGAATGTGAGCATCGATGTGTCTCACTTTCACTGGAATTCTCTTGATTCGATCAGCAATGTACTGCCACAGGTTGGCTGCCCAAATGGGTCTTCCTTTTCTCTGCCAACCACTCTTCTTGCAGTTCTTTAGCCAACCCCATAGAGCATTGACCACCATCCATGAGTAGGTGTAGAGATAAAGCTTTGGCCATCTCTCACGTTCAGCCACGTCGAGAGCTAGCTGGACAGCTTTTACCTCTGCGAACTGACTGGATTCTCCTTCTCCATCCTTTGCCTCTGTAACTCGGCGTGTTGGACTCCACACTGCAGACTTCCATCTTCGCTTGTTTCCAACAAGATGACAGGAACCGTCTGCGAACAAAGAATATTTCTTTTCACCATCAGAAAGGTCATTGTAAGGAGGAGCTTGCTCAGTACGAGTCACTTTCTCCTCTGGAGGTTTAGCACAGTTGATACCTTCAGGCCAACTTGAGATCACCTCCACTAGACCAGGTCTTTCAAGATTTCCCATTCGAGCTCTCTGTGTTATCAGAGCCATCCACTTAGACCATGTGGAGTCTGTGGCATGATGTGGTGTGGAACCTTTGCCTTTGAACATCCAATTCAAAACTGGCAATCTGGGAGCTAAGAGAAGGTGTGATTCAGTTCCAATCACTTCAGAAGATGCTTTTACTCCTTCATAGGCAGCTAAAATTTCTTTCTCTGTTGGAGTATAATTAGCCTCTGAACCTCTGTAACCTCGACTCCAGAAACCAAGAGGTCGTCCACGTGTCTCACCTGGAGCTTTTTGCCACAAGCACCAGGTTGGACCATTGTCACTTGCAGCTGTGTACAAAATGTTCTTAATGTCTGGACCATCTAGGACAGGTCCCAGACCCATTGCTTGAACTACTTCTTGCTTTATCTGGTCAAAGGCTGCTTCTTGTTCAGGTCCCCAGTGGAAATGGTTTCTCTTTCAAGTCACATCATACAGAAGTTTCACAATCTGACTGTATCCAGGAATGTGCAACCTCCAAAATCCCACTATCCCCAAGGAACGTAGGGTCTCTTGCTTGTTTGTGGGACTTGCCATGGTGGAGACTCTATTTACCACATCCACTGGAATGTGTCGGCGTCCATCCTGCCACCGCACTCCCAGAAAGTGAATCTCTGTGGTAGGTCCTTTTGCCTTGTCTCGTTTGATAGCAAAACCTGCATTCAGAAGAATGTCAATGATTTTGTTACCTTTCTTGAAGACTTCCTCAGCAGTTTTACCCCAGACGATGATATCATTGATGAACTGGATGTGTTATGGAGCACCTCCTTTCTCCAGAGCATCGTGGATCACTGCATGACAGATGCTTGAGCTGTGGATCCAACCCATTGGCAGTCTGTTGAAAGTGTACTGGATTCCTCTCCAGGTGAAAGCAAACTGAGGCCTGCATTCCTCTGCTATGGGAATAGAGAAAAATGCATTAGCAATGTCTATGGTAGCATACCATTTGGCCTCTTTGGATTCCAGCTCATACTGCAGCTCCATCATGTCTGGTACTGCTGCACTCATAGGTGGTGTCACTTCATTCAGGGCTCGGTAGTCGACTGTCAGACACCAGTCTCCATTCTGCTTCCGCACAGGCCACACTGGACTGTTGAAAGGTGAATGAGTTTTGCTGACGACTTTCATAGTTTCATAGTTTCATAGTTTCATTCAGGGTTGGAAGGGACCACAAGGATCATCTAGTTCCAACCCCCCTGCCATGGGCAGGGAAACCCCACACTAGATCAGGCTGGACAGAGCCTCATCCAGCCTGGTCTTAAACACCCCCAGTGACGGGGCCTTGACCACCTCCCTGGACAACCCATTCCAGGGTCTCACCACTCTCATGGTGAAGAACCTCCTCCTCACATCTAGCCTGAATCTCCCCACCTCCAGCTTCATTCCATTCCCCCTAGTCCTATCACTACCTGACATCCTGAGAAGTCCTTCCCCAGCCTTCCTGTAGGCCCCCTTCAGATACTGGAAGGCCACAATTAGGTCACCTCGGAGCCTTCTCTTCTGCAGACTCAACAGCCCCAACTCCTTCAGTCTGCTCTCATAGGAGAGGTGCTCCAGCCCTCTGATCATCCTCGTGGCCCTTCTCTGGACACGTTCCAGCACCTCCACATCCCTCTTGTAATAGGGACTCCAGAACTGGACACAGTACTCCAGATGGGGTCTCACCAGGGCTGAGTAGAGGGGGAGGATCACCTCCCTCGACCTGCTAGCCACACTTAGAATAGAATAGAATAGAATAAACCAGGTTGGAAGAGACCTTCAAGATCATCACGTCCAACCTATCACCCAACACCACCTAATCAACTAACCCATGTAACCAAGCACCCTGTCAAGTCTCCTCCTGAACACCTCCAGTGACGGCGACTCCACCACCTCCCCACGCAGCCCGTTCCAATGGGCAATCACTCTCTCTGTGTAAAACTTCCTCCTGACCTCCAACCTGAACTTCCCCTGGCGCAGCCTGAGACTGTGTCCTCTTGTTCTGGTGCTGGCTGCCTGGAAGAAGAGACCAACCTCTGCCTGTTTACAACCCCCCTTCAGGTAGTTGTAGAGAGTAATGAGGTCACCCCTGAGTCTCCTCCCCTCCAGGCTAAGCAGCCCCAGCTCCCTCAGTCTCTCCTCATAGGGCTTGTGTTCCAAGCCCCTCACTAACTTCGTTGCCCTTCTCTGGACTCGTTCCAGCAAGTCAACATCCTTCCTAAACTGAGGGGCCCAGAACTGGACACAGGACTCGAGGTGTGGCCTAACCAGTGCAGTGTACAGGGGCAGAATGACCTCCCTGCTCCTGCTGGCCACACTGTTCTTAATGCAGGCCAGGATACCATTGGCCCTCTTGGCTGCCTGGGCACACTGCAGGCTCATGTTCATCCTACCATCAACCAGCACTCCCAGGTCCCTTTCTGCTTGGCTGCTCTCCAGCCACTCTGACCCCAGCCTGTAGCACTGCATGGGGTTGTTGTGGCCAATATGCAGAACCCGGCACTTGGATGCATTAAATTTCATGCCGTTGGACTCTGCCCATCTGTCCAGCCTGTCGAGGTCTCTCTGCAAAGCCTCTCTACCCTCTAGCAGATCAACTCCTGTCCCCAGCTTGGTGTCATCAGCAAATTTACTGATGATAGACTCAATGCCCTCATCCAGATCATCAACAAAGATGTTAAAGAGGATGGGGCCCAGCACTGATCCCTGGGGGACTCCACTACTGACTGGTCGCCAGCCGGATGTGACACCATTCACCACCACTCTCTGGGTTCGGCCATCCAGCCAGTTCCTAACCCGGTTCAGAGTGCTGCTGTCCAAGCCATGGGCTGACAGCTTGGCCAGGAGTTTGCTATGGGGGACGGTGTCAAAGGCCTTGCTGAGGTCCAGGTAAACTACATCCACATGCCTCCCCACATCCACCAGGCGGGTCACCTGATCATAGAAGGAGATCAGGTTGGTCAGGCAGGACCTGCCCTTCCTAAATCCATGCTGGCTGAGCCTGATCCCTTGGCCATCCTCTAAGTGCTGTGTTAATGCACTCAAGATGACCTGTTCCATGATCTTGCCTGGCACTGAGGTCAGGCTGACAGGCCTGTAATTCCCTGGCTCATCCAACCGGCCCTTCTTGTGGATGGGCACCACGTTGGCCAGCTTCCAGTCCTCTGGGACCTCGCCAGTGAGCCAGGACTGCTGAAAAATAATGGAGAGCGGCTTGGCCAGCTCCTCTTCTCCTGATGCAGCCCAGGATCTGATTGGCCTTGCGGGCTGCAAGTGCACATTGAGAGCTCATGTTGAGCTTTTTGTCCACCAGTACCCCCAAGTCTCTCTCCTCAGGGCTACTTTCCAGCCAGTCACTGCCCAGCCTGTATTTGTGCCTGGGATTGCCTCCACCCAGATGCAGGACCCTGCACTTGCTCTTATTGAACTTCATGAGGTTGGCTTGTGCCCACCTCTCCAGCCTGTCAAGGTCCCTCTGGATGGCCTCCCTTCCCTCCAGCGTGTCTGCTGCACCACACAGCTTGGTGTCATCAGCAAACTTGCTGAGGGTGCACTCAATGCCACTGTCCATGTCACCCACAAAGATGTTGAACAAGACAGGTCCCAGGACTGATCCCTGAGGGACTCCGCTTGTCACTGGCCTCCACTGGGACATGGAGCCATTGACAGCCACTCTTTGGGTGCGGCCATCAAGCCAGTTCCTTATCCATCTAGTGGTCCGCCCATCAAACCCATGTGTCACCAGTTTGGAGACCAGGATGTGGTGCGGGACAGTGTCGAAGGCTTTGCTCAGGTCTAGGTAAATGACATCAGTTGCTCGCCCCTCATCTATTAATGTTGTCACCTGCTCATAGAAGGCCACCAGGTTGGTCAGGCAGGATTTGCCCTTGGCAAAGCCATGCTGACTGTTCCCAATCACCTCTTCACTATTCTTTTGAGCGAGTAGTGACTCCAGGAGGATCTGCTCCATGATCTTTCCGGGCACAGAGGTGAGACTGACTGGCCTGTAGTTCCCTGGTTCCTCCTTCTTACCCTTTTTGAAGATGGGGGCAATGTTTCCCCTTTTCCAGTCCGTGGGGACTTCACCAGATTGCCATGACTTTTGAAATATAATAGAGAGGGGTTTAGCAACCTCATCTGCCAGTTCTCTCAGTACCCGTGGGTGTATCCCGTCGGGTCCCATGGACTTGAACACTTTCAGGTTCTTCAGATGATCACGAACCTGATCTGCACTTACAATGGGCAGTTCTTCCTCCCCGTCCCTGGCTTTGACTTCCATAACATCAGGAGTGTGGCTAGAGGCCCTTGCAGTGAAGACTGAGGTAAAGAAGTTATTAAGTACCTCAGCCTTTTCCTCATCACTTGTGACCATGTCACCATTTTCCTTTCTGAGGGGGCCCACACCTTCCCTAGTCTTCTTCTTCCCATTAATATACCTGTAAAAGTTCTTAGTGTTCCCTCTAATCTCCCTGGCTAGATTCAATTCAAACTCTGCTTTGGCTTTCCTAACCAGGACTCTTGCTGCTCGGGCAGCTTCCTTATATTCCCCCTGTTCTACCTGTCCTTCTCTCCACTTCCTGTAGAGTTTCCTTTTAAGTAATAATGTGTCCAGTAGCTCCTTGCCCATCCAGGCAGGCCTCCTAGCATTCTTACCTGCTTTTCTCTTTGTTGGTACACAGAGCTCCTGGACACAGAGCAGGTGGTCCTTGAATATTGACCAGCTGTCCTGGGTCCCTCTTCCCTCCAGGGCTTTGTCCCACGACACTTTGGCTAGCAGATCCCTGAAGCGAGCAAAATCTGCACGCCTAAAGTCTAGGGTTGTGAGCTTGGAATACTTCCTCCTGATTGCCCTGAGGATGTTAAATTCAACTGCTTCATGGTCATTGCAGCCAAGGCCGTCTCTGAGCCTCACATTGCTTACCAGCCCTTCCCTGTTGGTGAGAACAAGGTCCAGCAGAGCACCATTTCTTGTTGGTTCCTCTACCATTTGGAGGAGGAAGTTGTCTTCTATGCAGTCCAGGAACATCCTGGATTGCTGGTGCCTTGCTGTGTTGTCCCTCCAGCAGATGTCCGGGTGGTTGAAATCACCCATGAGGACCAGGGCTTGTGACCTGGAAGCCGCTTCTATTTGCCTATGGAGGGCCTCATCTGCTTGGATCTGCTGGTCAGGTGGCCTGTAGGAGACCCCCACAGTAATATCTCCTTCCCCTGTCCTGCCTTTAATTTTAACCCATACGCTCTCAACTAGCTCATCATCCCTCCCCAGTTGGAGCTCCACTGATTCCAACTGGTTACTGACATAGAGGGCAACACCTCCTCCTCTCCTTCCCTGCCTATCCTTCCTAAAGAGTTTATATCCATCTATGCCTACATTCCAGTCATGGGATTCATCCCACCAAGTTTCAGTAACAGCCACTATGTCGTGGCATCCCAGCAGCACAGTGGCCCTTAACTCATCCTGTTTGTTGCCCAAGCTGCGCGCATTCGCATAGAAGCACTTCAGCTGGGCTGGCCCGGTCCTCCTCTTGTGCCAAATCCCCTCGGTTTCCACAGAATGTCCTGGTGGATCATTCGTGGCTTGCCTCAGGGCAGCAAGTTGAGAGCCCTTACCATCCCTCCTTCTCTCTACTGCTGGTGAGCTGCCCCTCTGTTTGTCACCAGCCAGCAGGAGACTATTAACCCCTTCCCCCTTCAAATCTAGTTTAAAGCCCTATCAATGAGCCCTGCCAATTCCTGCCCCAGGATTCTTATCCCCCTCTGGGACAAGTGTGTCCCATGAGTTGTTTTCAGCTCAGGTGCCTTGAAAACCAATCCATGATTGTGGAACCCAAAGCCCTGTCGATGGCACCAGCCCCTGAGCCATGAATTGATCTGTCGGCCCTTCCTCAGTGTGTCCTCATCCATTGCTGACGTTAGAGGGATGGCAGAGAACACGACTTGAGCCCCTGATGCCTTTAGCATTTGCCCTAAAGTTCTGAAGTCTTTTTTAATAGATTGTGAGCCTCTCATTGTTACATCGTCACTGCCCACCTGAAAGACCAGCAGTGGGTAGTAGTCTGAAGGACTCACGAGGTTGGGAATTCTGTCTACAACATCTTTAACTTGGGCACCAGGGAGGCAGCTGACCGCTCTATGAAATTGGTCTGGTCTGCATATTGGGCCCTCTGTTCCCCTCACTAGGGAGTCTCCTATGATGATGACCCTGCGAGGTTTCTTTTCTCGGTAAGTTTTGATGGCTGGCCTGAGGCAACCTGTCATTGGTACAGCTTCTGACCTTCTTGAGTCCTCAGCCTCCCCAATGACCTGTTCCTCCTGCAGAGCCTCATACCTGTTCTGTAACTGCACTGGAGGCAGCGTGCTGCTCACAGGAGCAGACTTCCTTTGTTTGCACTTCTTCCGTCGGGCAGAGACCTGTTCCCATTGGCCCTGCTCATGTGGGTTACTACAGGGAGGTTGAGAATCTTGCTTCTGGGGAGGTATCAAACTCCCTGTTCCCCTAAGTGTTACTCCCTGTTCTGGTTTAGAAGAGATTACTTTATGGGAATCGTCAATTTTCTGCTCGTCACCTCTTCTAGCTCTTAGCCTTTCCACCTCTTCTTTTAGTTTGACCACCATGCTCATCAGATCACTGACCTGCTCACACCTGAAACAGGAGCTGCTCCCTCCAGCCTCCATATCGAGTGCCAGGCTCCAGCACTCACTGCAGCCACCTACCTGAACATCTGCATGCTTGTGTATGGTCTCTGTTTGGGTGCTCACTGTCCTTCTGCTAGCCTTTCTCACTCTCCAACTGACGAATCAGATTCTGAATGGGCAGCAAAGAGTCACGGTTGGTTCTGTATTGTCTGTGATGCACTGTCTGAGAAGCAACCGGCAATTTAATGTCCTGTATCTTGTGTTGTCCCACAACTGCAGATTCATCAGAAAGCTCAGGTCTAGCAGACAGCTTCAATTTTTGTCCATCAATTTCTACTGAAGCTACTCCAAAAGCCCATTTGTAGCCTCTAGGCTCTTTGAAACGCCCTTCTCTTAGAAAAACAATTCCCAAAATACAAGGTGCGTCAGGTCCGGTCACAACTGTATGCTTCCTCCATTGTTTGCCAGTTTGACTTATATTAACCTCCGCCTTACTTAACTCTTGAGATCCACCAGTGACTCCCAGAATAGTTATAGACTCTGATCCCTGATAATTTGAAGGCATTATGGTGCACTGAGCTCCTGTGTTAACCAAGGCCCTGTACTTCCGAAATTGTGAAGTACCAGGCCACTGGATGTACACATCCCAATAGATTCTATTATCTCTGTTATCCCTCTCCTCCCCCTGGCGGGAGGCAGGACACCCCTAGTTATGGGGAACATGCCCACATGTGCATCGCACATCGTGTGCAGGGTTATAACTTTGCATGTTATAACTGGAGCCATTGTTGGAGCTACTAGAGACGTTCTGGGGAACTGTGGAAGTAACAGCTACCCTTCTGGTATTGCTACCTCGGGTTCTGCCGCTTTGCAATTCCCTCAGTCTCCTGAAAAGATGAGAAGTTGGTTGGCCATCCCACCGGTTCATGTTCTCACCAAACTGATCACGCAGAGTTATCCAAATAGTTCTACGTGATTGCCTTGGCGGTCTGTTTTGGAATGACCTGTTTTGGAATGACCTCCTTGGAGGACGTGTGTTCCTCACAGATGAAACTTGTATCCACCCGGAGGGAGAATTGAAATTATCCTTCTGTGCCAACTGGTATATGGAATCTTTCAGATATCTCGTGCAACTCTCAATTTTTCCAGACAGAGTTGCAATGGCTGAAACCAAAGAAACACGTGTCATGCTATCCCCCAATTGTCTCATTTGATCACTGAATTGGCCAACCGTAGGGGAAGCTCCACCATAATTTCTTGACACAATTCTGCTTGCCAGAATGTTTGCATAATTAGAAGGAGCAAGTTTGATGATCTTTTTAGCAAGACCAATACCCACAGGAATGTCATCAGGATTCAGAGTTTCATGTTCACCCTAGAGTAGCTCTCTAACAGCAAATTCTCTCGAGCGCTTATTTCCCTCATCCATGGTAGTCCAGGGTTTAGGATTCCATGGAAGATCATCTCGGGAAGGGTATCTCAGGGCAACCACCATTAAAAGGCGTATCCACAGATTGACCTTACCGAGAGCTCTGCCTAGATGTCTGTCTCTTCCATTATCCCTTGAGAGAGTTCCTAACTGAGCTGCTGACTTGTCTCCAACTGTTAGAGCTGGAGCACCTGTATCATAACACCTACTAAGCCAAGCTAGAACTGGTTCCTTATCTGCCCTGGTGAAAACTTTACGGACATTTCAGAATTCCTCACGTGGTGACGAACACTCGGAAATATCATCTTCTTCTTCCTCTCCCTGAACTTTTTTTCCTAATAATCCTGCTGTCATTTTCTCAAGGGTCTCTTTAAGCTGAGTACCACCTCTGCCAACTCCTTTCCTAGCTTCATCTCTATCCTGCTTTGATCTCACTAGGTTAGCTAGATCTTTAAAACAAACCTTCTCTTCCTCCTTAGAGTAGAGGGCCCCTCACCAGGATCAGTCTCCAGCTCTTCTTCTCCATCTTTGGCCTTTCCACCTCTAGTCTTTAAAGAAGCCACCTTAACTGGAGGTTTGTTTGAATTTACAGCCACCTTGACAGAAGCTGACAGGTCCTGAGATAAATCAGCTGCTGGGGCAGTGACTTCCGGTTCCCACCGAGGAGTGGGCGGAAATGACGTTGCTCTGTTAATGGCTGATGGAGAAGAAGGAGTAGGAGAAGGAGTAGGCGCCATGTTGATACCAGCCGCTGCCCTTGGCTGTTTGCCCAAATCAGCAGCAAAATCATTTAGAGCTGCTTTACCAATTAACTTTTTAGCCTTCTTTTTAACTGACAGAGATTCTCCACAGTCCTCGTCACTAGATGACTCTGGGACTGATCGAGAGCCACGGCATTTTCTTTTTGATCTAGTTGTAATAACAAAACAAGCTCTGGTCACCTT
This sequence comes from Melanerpes aurifrons, assembly GCA_011125475.1. Lineage (NCBI taxonomy): Eukaryota > Metazoa > Chordata > Aves > Piciformes > Picidae > Melanerpes > Melanerpes aurifrons. The sequence goes on along the minus strand of WWNC01000118.1, from coordinate 389,143 downwards.
TCTCTCTCGCCGCAAAGAAATCAGGAGATACATGATAATTATCACCAGCAGCAGAATTATAGACATGAAATAAATCACCTTTGGATCCCAGGCATCACCTAAAGTTACTCTCTCCTCAGGCAGAATCCTAAAGCCCTTTATCTCAATTGCAAGATTGGTGGAGGTAACATTTCTGTATCTCACTGGCCATAAGAAATCCACGCATTTTCCATACCATAGTCTAACTCTATACATAAACCACAGATAAATTGTCCGCAACAAATATTTGCCCAGGTAATCCAAAATCAAACCCAAACAATATCTGTAAACCAAAGCCCCAAAAATTGAAAAGAATAATCGCTCCACAAACCACAATACCTTCATGTTTGCTAATTCAGCTAGAAAACACTAAATCAATCAAGTAATAAATTAAACTAATTATCTGCCTCATGTTGGGCGCCAAGACAAAAAAAAGTCATAGGATTGGAAGTGTAAGGCCAAAAAGCCTCCTCCCTCCCCCCTGTAAAGTAAAGGGAAGGAAAAAATTGAAGGGAAAGGGAAAAAAAACTCACAGCTGAATTAGCAAAGCAGTGGAGCTGTATATTTACAAAGCAATGTAGGATACACTGGGGAAATATATACAAATTTACAATATTTACAATATATACAAAGATATACAACAGAGTAGCACAGAAATGAGAGTTCCCCCCTCTGCTGAGGTGGGTTCCCCACCTCCGCTCTCCCCCTTTTCCCCAGAGCAGGTTAGAAAGAGAGAGAAAGAGAAAAGAAGGTTAGAAGTGGTTGTGTTAATTGGAAAGCAGTTAATACAGGCCTTATTAGTTTCAAGGCCAAAGCCTTGGCCGAAAGCCCAGCACAGAGAACTGCTGCTGCTCGGCGGAGGAGCGGAAGAAAGACTGAAGATAAAGTGCCGGAATGCCCAGGATACCCTCCTGCACTCCCAGTTCAGAAGGTGCTTCCTCCCACTCTACCAATGAAATTAGTTTAGATCCTTCTTTTTGTTTATCAACTTCCATCCACCATATTCCCTTTCTTAAGGGGACAGTCTCAACCGGTCACAGATCTATACTCACAAACTGTAAATATCGTTTTGTATTGGATGGACTGTATGAACAGCCAATGAATTTGCTTAGAAGGGGTGGACTGTGACCATTTGAGGTTGTCCCTTTAAGAAAAGGAATATGGTGGTCGGATGTTTGTAAACGAAAGACGGATCTAAACTAATTTCACTGGTAGAGTGGGAGGAAGCACCTTCTGAACTGGGAGTGCAGCAGAGTATCCTGGGCATTCCTGCACTTTTCTGGTCAGTCTGTCTTCCCCCTCCTTCGGTGGCAGCAGCTCGCTGCTTCTGGGCTTTCGGCCAGACTCAGCCTTGGGAAGAGATAAGAACTTTCTTACACGTAACAGCCTAACTGCTTCTAATTAATCACTGCTCTTTTTTCTCTTTTCTCTCTTTCTAACCCTCTCTGGGGAAAGGGGGAGAGAAGGGGGAGCAGAGGTGGGGAACTCTCATTTCTGTGCTACTTTATTGCATATTTTTGTATATATTGTAAATATTGTAAATTCTGTATATATTTCCCTGCGTTTCCCTGCTTTGTAAATATACAACACCCACTGCTTTCCTAATTCAGCTGTGGGTTTTGTTTTTTTCCTTTCACTTTTTCCGGGGGGAGGAGAAGGCACGGCCTTTCCCTTCCAACCCTACGACAATGTGTGTCTTTGTCATTCCAGTGCCTCATTCTGTTTAATGCTCAGGCATGTTTTGAGTGAAACACAGCAATTGCCATCACTGCCAAGTGTTCTATTACTATCATGAGGGGCTGAGCTCATTTCTGTCCCCAGCTGAAGGACACCTTCTTTTGGAACATTTTTACAGAGAGCAAACATGGGAGCAGTGACATGCATTTTCATACCCATCACCCCACCATGGGAAGGCAGGTTGATACAACACTATTTTGACACAAGTTCTCTCCCATTTGGTTTCCTTGGTCTTCTATCTAGATGCTGGTGGCTCCCACCTGTCTTCCTGAGAAAATGAAAATTAATTATAAGTACTTTAGAGTAGCCTGAAATTTGGAGTTTCATAGTGCTTATGAAGACATGGTTGGTTTAAGCATGTAACACAGATTAATTTCTCCTCAGAAAAAAAAAAAAAGAGTAGACAAAATCCCCATCTTTTCATCCCTAATGTTGAGTTGCTCTTGCACACTATGCCGTGATGTTCCTCAGGCCCAGTCAGCATGGGTTTATGAAGGGCAGGTCCTGCCTGATCAACCTGATGTCCTTCTATGGCAAGATGACCTGACTATTGGATGAGGGAAAGGCTGTGGATATTGTCTGTCTAGACTTTTGAAAAGCCTTTGACACTGTTTCACACAGAATTCTCATGGACTAACTGCCTGCTTGTGACTTGGATTAGCACCACTCTGCTGGATGAAGCACTGGCTGGGCCCAACGAGTGGTGTCAGTGGAGTTAAATCCAGCTGGTCGCCGGTCACAAGCAGTGTTCCTCAGGGCTCAGTGTTGGGCCCACTTCAGTTTAACATCTTTAATGATGACCTTGATGAAGACATAGCATGTGTCATCAGTAAGTTTGCAGATGACACCAAGTTAGGTAGAGTGTTGATCTGCACAAGGGAGGGACTTGGATAGATTGGATCAATGGGCCAACGTTAACAGGATGAGCTTCAACAAGGCTGTGACCGTTTGAGGCTGTCCCCTTAAGAAAGGGAATATTGTGGTCGGATGTTTGTAAACGAAAGACAGGTCTAAACTAATTTCATTGGTGGAGAGGCAGAAGCACTGCCTTAAGTTTGATTCCCAGTGGGACTAGTCTCAGTCTGTCTTCCCCTCCTTCGGTGGCTTGCAGCTCACAGCTTTGTGGGCTTTCGGCCGGACTTGACCTTGAAGCCGATAAGAGCATGAGGCCTCATCTAACATTCTAACACATAACTGCTTTTTAATTAACAGTTTCTCTTTTTCTCCCTTTCAACCCTCTTTTGGGGAAAGGGGGAGAGAAGGGGGAGCAGGGGTGGGGAACTCCCCCTCAGTAGAGGAGGGAACTCTCATTCCTGTGTTACTTTGTTGTATATTTCTGTATATATTGGAAATAATGTAAATTCTGTATATATTTCCCTGTGTTCCCTAAACTGCATTGTAAATATACAGCACCCACTCCTTTGCTAATCCGGCTGTGCGGTTTTTTTTCCCTTCAATTTTCTTCCCTCTACTCACAGCGGGGGGAAAGGGCCCGGCCTTTCCCCCAACCCTACGACATTCTTTCTTGGCTTACCCAACGTGCAGCAGATAATTAACTTAATTTATTACTTTATTCCTTCAGTGTTTTATAGCCGGATTAGCAAACATGAACGTCCTGTGGTTCTTAGAACAATTATTCTTTTCAATTTTTGGGGCTTTGGTTTACAGATATTGTTTGAGTTTCATTTTGGATTACCTGGGTAAATATTTGGTGCGGACAATTTATCTGTGGTTTATGTATAGGGTTAGACCATGGTATGGAAAATGTATTGATTCCTTATGGCCAGCAAGATACAGAAATGTTGCCTCTACCACTCTCCCAATTGAGATAAAAGGCTTTAAGATTCCGCCGGAGGAGAAAGTAACTTTAGGTGATGGCTGGGATCCAAAGGTAATTTATTTGGTGTCTGTAATTCTGCTACTGGTGATAATTATCACGTATCTGCTGATTTCTTTGCGGTGAGAGAGGAAGGTGTCCAGACCGTGTTTTGTTATTAAAACTAGATCAAAGAGAAAACGCCATGGCTCTGGATCAGTCCCAGAGACATCTAGTGATGAGGAGTGTGGAGAATCTGTGTCAGTTAAAAAGAGGGCTAAAAAGTTAATTAGAAAGGCAGCTCTGAACGCTGATTCTGGCAAGCTGCCAGGGGCAGCAGCAAATATCAACATGGCGCCTACTCCTTCTCCTACTCCTTCTTCTCCGTCAGCTATTAACAGAGCAACGTCAGTTCCATCCACTTCTTCGTTGGGACCGGAAGTGACTGCCCCAGCAGCTGATTTATCTCAGGACCTGTCAGCTTCTGTTAAGGTGGCTGTAAATTCAAACACAGCTCCAGGTAAGGTGGCTGTTTTAAAAACTATAAGTGGAAAGACCAAAGCTGATGGAGGAGAAGAGCAGGAGACTGATCCTGGTGAGGGAACTTCTACTAGAAAAGATCCTGCTGAGGAGTAAGAGAAGATTTGTTTTAAAGATCTAGCTGATTTAGTGAGAGCAAAACAGGATAGAGATGCAACTAGGAAAGGAGCTGGCAGAGGTGGTACTCAGCTTAAGGAGATCCTTGAGAAAATGGCAACAGGATTATTAGGACAACAAGTTGAGGGGGAGGGGCAAGAGGCAGATGACATTTCTGAGTGTTCGCCACCAAGGGAAAGCTAAGAAATGTCCGTAAAGATTACACCAGGGCAGATAAGGAGCCAGTTATAGCTTGGCTTAGTAGGTGTTATGATACAGGTGCTCCAGCTCTAACAGTTGGAGACAAGTCAGCAGCTCAGTTAGGAACTCTCTCAAGGGATAATGGAATAGATAGACATCTAGGCAGGGCTCTTGGTAAGGTGAATCTGTGGATACGCCTTTTAATGGCGGTTGCCCTGAGATAACCTTCCCGAGATGATCTTCCATGGAATCCTAAACCCTGGACTACCATAGATGAAGGAATTAAGCGCTTGAGAGAATTTGCTGTTAGAGAGCTACTCTATGGTGAACATGAAACTCTGAATCCTGATGATATTCCTGTGGGTATTGGTCTTGCGAAAAAGATCATCAAACTTGCTCCTTCTAATTATGCAAACATTCTGGCAAGCAGAATTGTGTCAAGAAATTATGGTGGAGCTTCTCCTACGGTTGGCCAATTCAGTGATCAAATGAGACAATTGGGGGATAGCATGACACGTGTTTCTTTGGTTTCAGCCATTGCAACTCTGTCTGGAAAAATTGAGAATTGCATGAGGGAGCTCAAAGATTCCATATACCAGTTGGCACAAAGGGATAATTTCAATTCTTCCTCCAGGTGGGTACAAGTTTCATCTGTGAGGAATACACGTCCTCCAAGGAGGTCATTCCAAAATAGATCAAATCAAAACAGACCGCCAAGGCAATCACATAGAACTATTTGGATAACTCTGCGTGATCAGTTTGGTGAGAACATGAACCGGTGGGATGGCCAACCAACTTCTCATCTTTTCAGGAGACTGAGGGAATTGCAAAGTGGCAGAACCCGAGGTAGCAATACCAGAGGGGTAGCTGTTACTTCCACAGTTCCCCAGAACAACTGTAGTAGCTCCAACAGTGGCTCCAGTTATAACATGCAAGGCTATAACACTGCACACTGTGTGCAATGCACATGTGGGCATGTTCCCCATAACTAGGGGTGCCCTGCCTCCCGCCAGGGGGAGGAGAGGGATAACAGAGATAATAGAATCTATTGGGATGTGTACATCCAGTGGCCTGGCACTTCACAATTTCAGAAGTACAGGGCCTTGGTTGACACAGGAGCTCAGTGCACCATAATACCATCAAATTATCAGGGATCAGAGTCTATAACTATTCTGGGAGTCACTGGTGGATCTCAAGAGTTAAGGAAGGTGGAGGTTAATATAAGTTTAACTGTTAAACAATGGAGGAAGCATACAGTTGTGACCGGACCTGACGTACCTTGTCTTTTGGGAATTGATTTTCTATGAGAAGGGCGTTCCAAAGACACTAGAGGTTACAAATGGGCTTTTGAAGTAGCTTCAATAGAAATTGATGGACAAAAATTGAAGCTATCTCCTAGACCTGAGCTTTCTGATGAATCTGCAGTTGTGGGACAACATAAGATACAGGACATTAAATTGCCGGTTGCTTCTCAGACTGTGCATCACAGACAATACAGAACCAACCGTGACTCTTTGTTGCCCATTCAGAATCTGATTCGTCAGTTGGAGAGTCAGAAAGTCGTCAGCAAAACTCATTCACCTTTCAACAGTCCAGTGTGGCCTGTGCGGAAGCAGAATGGAGACTGGCGTCTGACAGTCGACTACTGAGCCCTGAATGAAGTGACACCACCTATGAGTGCAGCAGTACCAGACATGATGGAGCTACAGTATGAGCTGGAATCCAAAGAGGCCAAATGGTATGCTACCATAGACATTGCTAATGCATTTTTCTCTATTCCCATAGCAGAGGAATGCAGGTCTCAGTTTGCTTTCACCTGGAGAGGAATTCAGTACACTTTCAACAGGCTGCCAATGGGCTGGATCCACAGCTCAAGCATCTGTCATGCAGTGATCCACGATGCTCTGGAGAAAGGAGGTGCTCCAGAACACATCCAGTTCATCGATTGTGTCATCGTCTGGGGTAAAACTGCTGAGGAAGTCTTCAAGAAAGGTAACAAAATCATTGACATTCTTCTGAATGCAGGTTTTGCCATCAAACGAGTCAAGGTGAAAGGACCTACCACAGAGATTCACTTTCTGGGAGTGCGGTGGCATGTTGGACGCCGACACATTCCAGTGGATGTGGTAAATAGAGTCTCCACCATGGTAAATCCCACAAACAAGCAAGAGACCCTACGTTTCTTGGGGATAGTGGGATTTTGGAGACTGCACATTCCTGGATACAGTCAGATTGTGAAACCTCTGTATGATGTGACTCGAAAGAGAAACCTTTTCCACTGGGGACCTGAACAACAAGCAGCCTTTGACCAGATAAAGCAAGAGGTAGTTCAAGCAGTGGGTCTGGGACCTGTCCGAGATGGTCCAGGCATTAAGAACATTTTGTACACGGCTGCAAGTGACAATGGTCCAACCTGGTGCTTGTGGCAAAAAGCTCCAGGTGAGACACGTGGATGACCTCGTAGTGTCTGGAGTCGAGGTTACAGAGGTTCAGAGGCTAATTATACTCCAACAGAGAAAGAAATTTTAGCTGTGTGGTGAATTATGCTTATGGTTAGAATTGTGCCCCAAACATTTGTGTAGGATATATTTCTCTGTCTGTTAACCCTCCTTTGTTCCCCCTCCTTTCTGGAGGCTGCAGGGGGGATCCTGGCACCACTGAGTCCAGGTAAACAGCGTACCTGGGCGTGGTCTCACCCCTGTAGTACAAGAGGCAGGCTATATGTTTGTTTCCCTGGGTATAGCATATAATTAGGCCATATTTGGTAGGTGTCAGTTCATTGGTTTATGTTTGCGTTAGCAGCAGATGCTTATTGGACCAGTATTCACTGGGGCAAATGGTAAATAGGGGTCATTTGGTAAATGAGCCCCCCCCACTTCAGTGTTGGAGCCTGTGTGTGTGCGTGTCAGCGCTTCGAGAGGCCTCGTGGTCCTTTTGCCACCGTCACCCAGCTGCATGCGGTGCCGTGGACAGCACTCCGTGGGAACAACCACTGCGTGATCCACCACTGTAGGAGAAAACCTGGTAGCCTGTGTGAACCAGCGTTGCTGCCCTGCCACTGTCCCCCCTCCGAGCGAGGAACCTTTTGTATCCTGGGAGAGAACAGCAGAGCCACGCGGTGCAGCCACGCGGCCGGCGCCATTTCCTGTCTCCTTATTACGGCACATCCGTGCCACGTTCCCTGGACTATAAACATTATTAAGGAAGGACTCCACGAAGTTCTCAGCTTCTGATTAAGCCAAGCCCTTCTTTACAGAGCTTCAGTTAGGATAGCGTTTATATTGCTCCGGGTGGAGGGTTGCTGGTCACTGACCAACCCTTCTCCCGCTAATCTCTGACTCAGTTTCGATTATATATTCTGTGAATCATTTTGATTTAAATGCCCATACATAACATTCAGTAAAGATAGTTCCACTAACCAAATATTGATACCTGTGAAGGGTGACTGTAAATACCCCGTTACAGAGTTTGTACATATATATATAAATAAACTTATATTTTCATTGATGGATCTGCCGCACATTTCTGAAGGCATATCCACTACATTAATGGTGCAGTGTTGAAGACCACTCTTAAAGCCATGAGGGGTGGATCTTTGAAAAACTGGGAAAGACATTTAGCACAAGCAACCTGGCTGGTAAATAGTAGAGGTTCAGTGAACCGAGCTGGACCTGAACATTCGGATCTGTTACAGAAAGTAGAAAGCGATAGATTTCCTGTTGTTAGAGAAAAGAATCTGTTAGGTAAAACTGTTTGGGTATTTTCTCCCTCAGGAGAGGCTAGACCTGTCCGAGGGGTGGTTTCAGCTGAAGGTCCAGGTCACACTTATTGGGTAATGCAAGAGAATGGTGAAATTCAGTGTATACCACAAAGAAATTTAACTTTAGCTGAAAGAGGTTAATTTCAAACTGTTGCACAACTACGCCGCGTCCAAAGGAAGAATCAACGAGGAATCTACGGTGCACGAACTCTGAGATCCCTGAGAGCCCTGAGTCAACTAAGAGACCCTGAGAATCCCTGTTTCCCTTTTCTTTGCTTCATCGGCAAAGAGACAAACTGTTTTCCATTTTTCTCATTTTCTGATTTTCTTGGACTTTTGAATCATCTACATCTGAGGATAGCCGGAATGGACTATGAACTTTACTCACGAACTGTAAATGTCGTCTTGGATTGGATGGACAGTATGAACGGCCAATGAAATTGTTTAGAAGGGGTGGACTGTGACCGTTTGAGGCTGTCCCGTTAAGAAAGGGAATATTGTGGTCGGATGTTTGTAAATGTAAGACAGGTCTAAACTAATTTCATTGGTGGAGAGGCAGAAGCACTGCCTTAAGTTTGATTCCCAGTGGGACTAGTCTCAGTCTGTCTTCCCCTCCTTCGGTGGCTTGCAGCTCACAGCTTTCTGGGCTTTCGGCCGGGCTTGACCTTGAAGCCTATAAGAGCGTGAGGCCTCATCTAACATTCTAACACATAACTGCTTTTTAATTAACAATTTCTCTTTATCTCCCTTTTTAACCCTCTTTTGGGGAAAGGGGGAGAGAAGGGGGAGCAGGGGTGGGGAATCCCCCTCAGTAGAGGAGAGAACTCTCATTCCTGTGTCACTTTGTTGTATATTTCTGTATATATTGGAAATAATGTAAATTCTGTATATATTTCCCTGCGTTCCCTAAACTGCTTTGTAAATATACAGCACCCACTCCTTTGCTAATCCGGCTGTGCAGGTTTTTTTTCCCTTCAATTTTCTTCCCTCTACTCACAGCGGGGGGAAAGGGCCCGGCCTTTCCCCCAACCCTACGACAAAGGCCAAATGCCAGGTCCTGCACTTGGGTCACAACAGCCCAAAGCACTGCTACAGGCTTGGGGAAGTGTGGCTGGAAAACTGTCTGGCAGAAAGGGACCTGGCGGTTCTAATTGACAAGCAGCTGAATATGAGCAAGCAGTGTGCCCAGGTGGCCAAGAAAGCCAATGGCATCTTGGCTTCTATCAGAAATGCTGTATCCAGCAGGAGTAGGGAGGTGATTGTCCCTTGTACTTCAATCTGGTGAGGACACACCTTGAGTATTGTGTTCAGTTTTGGGCACCTCAATATAGGAGAGATGTGGAGGTGCTGGAGCGAGTACAGAGGAGGGCAACAAAGCTGTGAAGGGCTGGAGAATCTTGTGAAGATTGACCGAAGGAGCTGGGGCTGTTTAGTTTGAAAAAGAGGAGGCTGAGGGGAGACCTCTTTGCTGTCTACAACTGCCTAGAAGGACATTGTATAGAGGCTGGTGCAGGTCTCTTCTCCAAGGTAATTAGTGATAGCACAAGAGAGAATGGCCTCAAGCAGTGACTGGGTAGGTTTAGACTGTACATTAGGAAAAAATTTTTCACAGGAAGAGTGGTCAGGCATTGGAATGGGCTGCCCAGGGAGATGGTTGAATCACCAACCCTGGATGTGTTTAAAGGTCATTTGGACATGGTGCCTGGGGATATGGTTTAGGGTGAACCTTGTAGAGCAGGGTTATCGGTTGGACTTGGTGATCCTGAGGGTCTTTTTCAACCTGAATGTTTCTGTGATTCTGTGATTCAATATCTTCTGGGCTGAAAATGCAAGATGTCTATTTACTTCTATAAGAATCTTGAATGCAGAAGTTTGATTTTTGCACAGACGGTGGTGACTGCATCTAGCTATGCACAAACCTTATAAACAGCTCTGGTCTGAAACTCACTCAGCTGGCTCCAGAAAAGGTCAGACTGCCAGTCATCAAACCCCAGATAGCCCTGCAAAGCAGGACCCAATTCTGCAGTCCTGGCTTCTTCATCTGTAGTCAGAGGAAGGAGCCCCACAGAGCAATGACTACAGGGTCAAACCTCATTGTATAAAAACCCCAATGAACAAAAAGCTTAGGAGCAGGAGAAAAGGCTCTTCCAGGGCTATCCCCTGCCAGTGCCTCCTTCCCCATCTCCTGGGAGTCCAAAGCTGACACAACCCTCCCTTTCTGTGGAGTCAGGAAGGGACATTATCATGCAAATGAGCCCACCAGGAAATCCAGTTTGTTTCCAAATTCCTATATCCTGTCCTGCCACATTAAGCTTTGAATGCAGAAGAGGATGAATGGCCTAAAAGCAACAGAATTATACATTTAGTGCAAAATCCCACTCACTGGTCCCTTTTACTTGGAAGCAAGATTTAGCACACACACAAAACCCACACAGACTAGCAGGCTAGGGGGAAAATGTAGACATGCTGTAGACACTAATTTAATATTCCTCCTGCTATGCATCTCCAGTTCAGTGTATGTACAGCATCAGTGCCTCCAGTTTTAAACTTCACTCTTACAGCCCCACCTTTTAGTGTGAATTTGATATTTCAACCATGTAAGAGAAGCAGATATGCCCTTAGTTATTATTATACCAAATGGTACATCCTGCTGGCTTATGGATGGATAATACACTGCTGACACATATAGACATCTCTTACCAGTAACCACAAAACCTCTCACTTCATGAACCCCCTTGATGAATCGGAGAGAGGTGTGTCCTTCAGCACAGAGCATGCAGTTTGGGTGCCAGGCCACCAAACTTCATCTCTGTGGCTGCTGCTTACCACAGACTATGGCTTACCACTCTCACTGGAAGCAAACTCCTGACTCTCAACATGAACTTGGAAAAAATCGAGGGGGGGGGTGGGGTAGGAGAAAAGGAGGAAGAGTAACTCTAGTGGCACTGAAAAAATGGTTACTCATTGCACCAGGCTACCAAAATCAATTTGGTGCAGAGAAAAACGAGTTATGGCTTTGATTCCATCATGTGACCCTGATGGGTGGACTCCCACATAGTGATCTCACATTGCAGGCTTACTCAGAGCTTCACAAGCAGCAGAAAAAGGTCACACTGAGTTAAAACTGAAATGTATGTGTGGAAGACCACAAGTTTGTCTCTCTTACTGTAAATCAACAAAGATAAAGTGATAGCAGAGCCACTGGAAAGATGCAAAGAATCCTGTCTACCAATCCTGGATGCAAATCAGCTTGTGATTGCATCGTGATAACACCGGACTACAACAATGGACCTAAGGACCCAGCCATCACGCTTTCTGGACAGGGTGGTTTCCGCCCATCAAGTACCTTGGGCAGGGTGATACGATGGTTTCCACCACCTGTGTAAAGGAATGTGGGAAGACTTGTCTGAATGGAAGGGGGGCGGACGGAGGCCCCCCTCGCCTCCATCCAAAAATCTTGCCCACAAACACAGCAATACACAGAAAGATTTCCGGGGGAACAGATACCTGGATTATTTCCTTGCCTCTGGAATACTTGACATACCAACACCTGCCTGAGGACTAAAAAACTGTATAAAAGACTTGAGTGACACTGTCAAAGTAGAAGAGAGAAGACGGCACCATAACATCACGGGGCAACGCAACGCATCTTGGACTCTCACCCCTGACCGTTGGTAATATAATCTCTTTCTGACTTTCTCCTTCTAATTCCTTCCCTCTTCTCCCTCTCTCTCTCTCTCTCTCCATTTTCTCCCTCTCCCTTCTTATGTCCACTTTATCTAATAAATAGTCTAGCTGTTGATACTTTGGCCTCGTTTGTGCCTTTAATTTCACAACACGGGAATATTTAAAAGAACTGTGTCCCCGGACCGAGACGTTTAATGTCTCCGGACCTTGACATTTAATTGGCGTAGTCGGCAGGATTCCCGTGCAGTGAAAAGTATCACAGCAAAATTATTGCATTTCTGAGAACCCCGAAATGTGTGTGTGTGCCTGAGACGTACTTTTAGTACGAAGCGAGAGTGGAGTCCAGATTCGCGTTTCCACTCGCCCGAGAGGGAAGTGGCTGGAGAAGGACGAAGCGAAATTTTCAGAGAGACTGTGTGGGAGTTCTCAAAAGCTTTAAATGTGTGTGCTTTCTCGGGGAAGATTATCTGGGGTACAACTGTTGGTTTCATAGTGTGACCTCCTCGAGAATCCTCTGTACCCTGCTTTAAATTTGTGTGCTTTCCCGGGGAAGATTATCTGGGGTACAACTGTTGACTGTATAGTGTGACCTCCCCGAGAATTCTCAGTACCCTCTTTTAGGAAACCCAGTGTTGGTGATATTTGTAAAGTGTGGCTTTCCCGAGAAGCCCAGTATTGAAGCAGAAGTTGAGAAACTTCTGCTGGTGTGTGTTCTCTCAGGGAAACAGAGTGGCTCTTGCCTAAGAATCACAGGGTTGTTGTCCTAGTGTAACAGAAAATTTGTGTAGGTTCTCTCAGGGAAATAGTGTGACTTCCTTGAGAAGCCCAGGTTGCTGTTGTTTTTTCTTGTGTGTGACCTCTCCTGAGAAATCTATTGTACGTTTTTCCAGGGAAGATTTTGCTGGTACAAACAGTGTTTTTACCTAAATCCGCTGTGAAACTTAGTGCCCCATTAAGAAATGCTTTGTGAAACAAAAGAGATGGCCTGGTGTGAGAGGCTTTTTAACCTTTTAGAAGTTCACGGGGCCCGCCCATCTATACAAGGTCTTGATTTGGCTTATGAAAACTGGAATAATTTCCAGAGTGTGGCTGATCGTATTTTGGCTCTGCAAAAGGAAGCCAAGGCAAAAACCGGAAAAGGGAAAGCTTTTATTTGTGCAGTGTTAGGCGCCTGTTTAGCAGTTGCAGTGAGAGAGAAAGAGGAATGGTATGAGCAAGAAAATAAGACTATTTCCTCTTTGCAGGGCTTAGTAGACGCACTACAAAGCCATGTGGCTACTTTAAAAAACGTAGTAGCAGATCTTAAACTTCAGTTAGAAGCAAAACAGGAGGGGGATTACCCGGGTCCTGCCCCCATATATCCTCGGGCAGAATTGACAGCGGTTAAGGAAGCTGCTGCGCATATCAGACCTCTCATTAAAACTGAAGTTTTATATGAGGATGGCGAGGTTACCCCCACTATCACAACCAAAGAAACACCTTTCTCCTCAACTGAATTGGCCAAAATTCGCAAAGAATTTGCACGCTCTGCTGGGGAATCTGAGGTGGAATATGTCTGGCGAGTTTCAAAAACTGGAGGTGATCAGATTCTGTTAACAGAAGCTGAAGCCATGGGTTATTGGGGTGATAATGTTTTTCTAACTACAAAAACAGAAGTGGACCCTGGAGTCTTACGCAAAGGGCTGCCTATTGGGCAGGGGTTTGATCAAAGGAGAGGGGTGAACCCCTAATTCTGCGGGGAGGGATGAATCAGATAATGGAGAATGTGCAAAAGCTGCATGCCTGCAGATGATATATGAAAGGGAACTAAAACATCATTTTGAATCCCCTCTTTCTCTCCTGGTGGATGCAAACAGAATGACTCCTCTGGTCAGGGGTCTCCTGACTCGCTTAAAATAAGAGGCATCCAGCTCCAAAAAGAAATAGCTGATACCCCAATTTCCTCCAGGATGCAGGCTGCTCTAAGAGATAATTTAACACACGGAGGCAGCCAGCCTGACTTGAAACCATGGACGTGGGAGGAGGTCGGAAGGGAGTTACTAGACTATGCCAGGCAATATAGTATCCCTGAAGAAATTAAAAAAAAGTGACCCTAGGGGCTTGAGGCATGTAAAACTGAACCACTTACCCTCAAGTCCTCAGGGTTTAACCGTGCCCCAGCCGGCTTGGAACAGGGGGCAGGGAACACACAAATACCCGGCAATATTGGTGGAACTTAGGTCTAAAGAAAAATATCCCCAAAGAAGTGATAGATGGGCTAAACACAAAGCAATTAGAAATGATTGTGAAGAACTGGCCTGAGCCCAATCAGAAAATTGAGCCCACTGCACCCCCCTTAATAGACTTATCTGATGAGAATAAAGGCATGCCTTCTTTTCAGCCTCAGGGAAACTGAAGTCTTCACCCCCCAATGGTGGGCGGAGGGGTGAAGGGTGGATGTATATTCGTCAGCTCACCGAAAATGGCCAGGGCGATTTACTAATCACTGGCATTGTAGGACCAAAACAAATTCCTATTACAGTTTTAGTAGACACCGGGGCTCAGATTTCAGCTATTAAAACGAAGGATGCTACTGATTGTGGAGTGGTGCTCTCCAAACAGAAATTGCTGGTAGCAGATGCTCTGGGTCAAACCCATGCACAGGCATTAGCAACCATCCGCTTACACTTGCCAGGGGAAGATAAGGACACTAAGGTGTCAATGGTCGTAGGGGAGTTTCCAACTAACCTCCTAGGGCTTGATGTTTTAAAAGGGAAGACCTGGTCAGACAACAAAGGGCGAAAATGATCTTTTGGGTCTCCCATAATGAGCATTAGGCTGCTGAAAGCAGTACCTCTCCTACCTCACTCAAAGCTGACAAATGTCAAACCTTATCCTATACCTCTGGGAGCTAAAGAAGGAATAGTGCCTGTACTGGAGGACTTAAAGAAACAGGGTATTGTGGTTCCCACCCACTCTGCTTTCAATTCCCCAGTTTGGCCTGTACGAAAGCCTAATGGGACATGGAGGCTGACCATTGATTACCGCAGGCTTAATGCCAATACTGAACCACTAACAGCTGCAGTGCCAAATATTGCTGAACTCATAGCTACAATACAGGAGAAAGCACACTCGATTATGGGTACAGTGGATGTGAAAGATATGTTTTTTATGGTCCCGCTGCAACCTGAGGACCAAGACCGCTTTGCTTTTACATGGGGTGGTCAACAATTCACATTCACACGTCTCCCACAGGGATTTAAGCACTCACCCACTTTTGCCCACCATGCGCTGGCACAGGAACTGGAAAAGGTGCAGCTAGAGCCAGGAGTCAGTGTTTACCAATATATTGATGATATTCTGGTAGCAGGAGAAGATATTGAAGGGGTACGAATAACCCAAGATAATATAATTTCACATCTAGAAAATTTGGGGCTGAGAATACCACCTGAGAAAATACAGACGCCCTCAAGTGAAGTGAAGTTTTTGGGAATCTGGTGGAAGGGGGGAATGACCTGTATTCCACCAGACACCCTTTCCTCCCTGGACCAGATCAAAATGCCAGAGTCCAAAAAGGATTTGCAACATGCACAAGGATTACTTGTGTTTTGGAGGAAACATATTGTGGTGAAGGCACATTATGCCCCAATACTGAATCTTGTCCCAGCATGTGGGCAAGTTCCCCCTCCCTCCAGGAGGAAGACAAAAGCCAAGGCATTAGCCAGGCTTGCACACACCCAGCGCATGCAGCGCTCGTGCAGACACCAAGTATGGGCATAATTCTAGCTTCACGCTTTCTATAGGCTGAAGCTAGTTGCTTATGAGAGTGCCCATTGGTCAAGCCCAGCCTCGAGGAATCTATAAGTGTCACCCCAGTTGGTGAACACGTTGCCCCCTCATTTACTTTGTCTCTGTGCTTGCTCGAGAGAGTAACTCTCGAGCTGCAGCCTTTGCCATTGAGCTTATTGTTATTAGCTTCTGTTATACATGCATGCATACTGGAAGCCTCTGCATCGTGAAGAAGCCCAGAGGGAGGACCTTCGCTGAGCCTGAGGAGCTCAGCATTGCTACAACCAGTCGTGCCGATCGGAAGAGCCCATCGTGCCACCGGAGGACTGGACCAACCCCCGCGGGTAAGATCTGCCCAGTTGCCGGGGAGAAGGGACTTGATTAATACCGAGTCCATGTATGCCTAACCCCGCCGTGCGGGAAAGGAGCCGCCGAGTGCCGCTCTGAGCCCTGTGAATTCCAGGGAAACCCAGAGCATTGTTCGTGCTTGTATTGCACCGGACCCGGGACCACTGCGAGAGTCCTGTTGCTCCTTTAACCTCATTAAATGAGAATCCGCCGCCTAACGCAGCTGCATTCTCTCCCTGAGGCTGTTTGCATCAGCCCCGAGAACCGCCGTGGTTGGGCCGACCCCCGTAGCTTTGCCTGCTTCCGTCGTTCGAGCCCACCTATCGGCCACCGTCGTCCCGCCCTGCTGTGCGAGCCGACTTTAGAGGGCCGACCCCACGGACCGACCCTGTCCAGGACCGATCCCTGTTGCCTGAAGGGAACTGAATATCGTCCACGTACTTTCCACCCACTAGCACTCAGTTCAAAGTATCCGCGTCTAGCAGAGTAAGCGTTGACGCATAGAAAGATTGTAATATTGCTGTGTATAGCCAGAAGCCGCCCGCGTCCCGCCGAGTCTCCATCTAGTGGCCAAGCGGCAGAACTGCACCCTTCGTTCTATAAATGCAGAAAGGGTTTATAGATAGTTCAATTACGTTATAATCATAACACTAAGCCAGTTGTGGAATGTATTTCACGAACGTGCACTAGAACATGTATATAAGTTGGTGATTCATCGGTTATTAATAGTTTGATAATTAATAAAATAATACTTTTCATAATTCATATTTCATATTCATAAATTTAATAACCTCTTCACCACACATATTCCTGATTTTTCAATTATTGCAAGACCCCTATACGATTTGTTACGCAAAGGCGTTCAGTGGCAGTGGGAAGAGCCCCACGAAGAAGCATTACAGTTGCTAATATTTGAAGCCACTGCCCACCAAGCTCTTGGTCCTATTCACCCTACTGACCCTGTGCACATTGAATGGGGATTTGCTAAGTCTGGCTTATCAGTACACTTATGGCAAAAGGGTCCAGAAGCCCCTGTCAGGCCAATTTCATTTTACAGTCGTAGTTTTAAGGATATAGAAAAAAGATACACGGTGTGGGAAAAGGGTTTGTTTGTGGTTAGTTTAGCCCTGCGGGAAGCTGAGAAGACCATTAAACAACAACAAATAGTGCTTAGAGGCCCATTCAAAGTAATTAAGACAATTCTGGCAGGAACACCACCACCTGAAGGGGTGGCCCAAAGAACCTCTGTGAGGAAATGGTATGCCCAGATAGAGCACTACTGTGACATCTTTTCAGTATCTGAGGGAACCACCAAAATGTTGACCTTCCAGGAGGAAATGGGTCCAGACTGGGAGGCTAACAAACCGTTCTCCGTAATACAAATAGCACCTACATTCTCTGGACAGATACTGAATGCATGGTTCACAGATGCCTCCTCTAAGCGGGAAGGGAAGACCTGGAAGTACAGATCTGTGGCACTCAGTGTGGATACGGATGAACAGATAATTACTGAAGGGGAAGGTAGTGCTCAAGTGGGGGAGTTGATTGCAGTCTGGAGTGTTTTTCAACATGAGGCTGAATCTACTTCTCCTGTCCACATCTATACTGACTCCTATGCTGTATTTAAGGGCTGTACTGAATGGATACTCTTCTGGGAGGAGAATGACTGGGAAGTTAATAGAATACCTGTATGGCAGAAGGAGAAATGGCAAGATATTCTGGCCATTGCTAAAAAAGGAAAATTCGCAGTGGGATGGGTGGCCTCCCACCAAGAGGATGGTTCCTCTGCTAGCCAATGGAATGGCAGAGCAGATGAACTAGCCAGATTGGCTCCCCTGCAAAACACCCAAATAACAGAAAATTGGGAACGGTTGCTAGAATGGCTGCATGTAAAAAGAAAACACTCTGGAATAAAAGATCTGTATTGTGAGGCCCAGGCAAGGGGTTGGCCAGTTAGCAGAGAAGAGTGCAAGACTTGTGTCTCTGCTTGTGACCAATGCCGCACCCGTTTGGTAAGACACCCTCTGGAAAATGACCCCCTGCACCTAAGAGAGGGGAAAGGGCTGTGGGAAGCTTGGCAAGTGGACTATATTGGCCCTTTCCGAAAATCAGAAGGGAAGCAATATGTGTTGGTTGGGGTAGAAATAGTGTCAGGATTGGTCTCGGCTGAGGCATTTGCCAGAGCAACCGGGGAAAACACAGTAAAGGCACTGAAGGGGTGGTTTGGTACATTCCCTAAACCACAGTCCATCCAGTCAGACAATGGTTCCCACTTCACTGCCAAAACAGTTCAAGAGTGGGCAACCCAGGAAGGAATTACTTGGGTATGTCATACCCCCTCTTACCCACAGGCAAATGGGATCGTGGAACGAACCAACGGTCTATTAAAGCGCTTCCTTAAACCTCATATGCCAGGATGGGCTGAGCGGCTAAGGGAAGCATTGACCAGTGTTAATAGCCGTTGGGGGGTAAATGGATGCCCAAAAATTACAGCCTTTTGCCCCAAAGCCCCGGAAATCATACCAACCATACTTGAGCATTCCAAATCTCCCTCACACTCTCCAGGCCAACCAGTTTTGGTTGAACTCCCCACTGTGGGAACAATACCCCTGGTACTCAAAACTCCAATTAATAAATATACCTGGAGGGCAAAAGATGCTCATGAAAAAGAATTCAAGATTAATACAAGGTGGATTATTCCATCTTTCTAATAATAACTATCTACCGGTTCCCTACAATGGACCGAGTCCGTTTTCTTTTTTTTTTCCTTCTAGGTGAGAGAACCGAGGGCTGCCTTAGAGAACCTGTGGAGCTGTTGTTCATCTGCATGACCTTCTGGGAAACTGCTTTGTTATAATTATCTATGTGATATTCCCTATGATATGAACAAGATGTTTGTCTCTCTATTTTGGTGTACCCTTGGAGCATTAACCCTTGATATTTCTGCATCTGCCCCCAGACCCTAATGAGGGGTTTCTTGTAACCAATCTATTCATGCAGCTGGCAGAAGAAGTGTCCTCTGTGTACAACCTTACGAACTGTTGGGTGTGTGGTGGGCCGCAGGGATTCGAAGCATGGCCTTGGGTTTCGACTCCAGTAGCTCCCAAATGGCTTGTGAGCTCCCTTAGTGAAGTGGACAAAAACACCTTTTGGACTGAAGAAGATACAGCCCCATGGCCAGTCCAGTATCCAGGCCAAGGAATCTATTGTCTAAACCGCACACAACCTGGTGGTGTTTTTGTAGGTAGAAGTACATGTCAATGGACATTTACATATCGCAATCTGAGATTACAAAACCAAAAGAAAAGACCCAGTTTTAGGCACACATCTGGGTGGATGTGGGTTAATAAAACTGGGGAGTTAAGGACTTTGAGGGTTTTGGTCAAGAGAAAATGTGTCTCGTATATATGATTTCAGAGAAAGATATGGTCCACTCCTCTGCCAATCGTTGAGTGGAAAAATGATTCGGGTGCTTGGTATTGTACAATGGTGGGTCATGCTCAGCCTGAGGAGATGGAACCATGTCCTTTTCCCTAATCCATTGGGCATGACAAATTCTACATATTTCCAGATGCCTACAACCCCCACAGGCCTGTTTGAAAATGGAACTACTGCACTGAAAGGCCATTGTGGATATGCGGGCACCGGGCCTATAAAAATTACCACCGAATTGGACCGGGATATGCTATGTTGGACTAATCCACCCATTGTTTTTCTTACTCCCAGGTGGAGAAGGAAATGCCCTGGGGATCAAAGTATATGATAACCTGGGAAAAGGAAGAGGTCCATCTCCACTCACTTGACCAGGGGTAGTGGTCAACAATGGGGAAAGGGTGAATGGACCCCCCAAAGGATTATTGAATATTATGGTCCTGCCACCTGGAACCCCTATGAAAGGATTAGTGGTGCTCGAGAACCAATCTATAACTTAAACCGTATCATAAGGCTGCAAGCCCTCTTAGAAGTAATCAGCAATGAGACAGCTCGTGCCCTAGATTTATTAGCAGATCAAACTACACAGATGCGAACAGCCATTCTACAACATAGGATGGTTCTCAATTATTTGTTAGCAGAAGAAGGAGGGGTCTGTGGGAAATTAAATGATTCTAACTGCTGTCTACAAATTGATGACAATGGAAAAGTAGTAAAAAAAATATCATCTGGACTTAGGAAGCTAACACATGTCCCTGTCCAAACTTGGGAGGGATGGGATATGAGCTGGCTCTCCTGGCTCCCAGGAGGACCGTGGATGAAACAATTGTTGTATTACTTGTTATGTGTTTTGGCCTTGTTACTCCTTTTACCCTGTATTATTCCCTGTTTTATACATTTGATTCAACATGTAGTATCTAATATGCAATTTGTGACTAATGACGATGTAAAACAGATTCGTGCCATTAGGCGATCAAAATGTATTGTAAAAATTGTTTAAAAATTCTCTCCTTTCCTTTCTTTTCTTTCTCTCTCACTTTTATCTTTGATTGACGGGGTGGTGTGGAAGACCACAAGTTTGTCTCTCTTACTGTAAATCAACAAAGATAAAGTGATAGCAGAGCCACTGGAAAGATGCAAAGAATCCTGTCTACCAATCCTGGATGCAAATCAGCTTGTGATTGCATCGTGATAACACCGGACTACAACAATGGACCTAAGGACCCAGCCATCACGCTTTCTGGACAGGGTGGTTTCCGCCCATCAAGTACCTTGGGCAGGGTGATACGATGGTTTCCACCACCTGTGTAAAGGAATGTGGGAAGACTTGTCTGAATGGAAGGGGGGGGGGACGGAGGCCCCCCTCGCCTCCATCCAAAAATCTTGCCCACAAACACAGCAATACACAGAAAGATTTCCAGGGAACAGATACCTGGATTATTTCCTTGCCTCTGGAATACTTGACATACCAACACCTGCCTGAGGACTAAAAAACTGTATAAAAGACTTGAGTGATACTGTCAAAGTAGAAGAGAGAAGACGGCACCATAACATCACGGGGCAACGCAACGCATCTTGGACTCTCACCACCCCTGACCGTTGGTAATATAATCTCTTTCTGACTTTCTCCTTCTAATTCCTTCCCTCTTCTCCCTCTCTCTCTCTCTCTCTCTCTATTTTCTCCCTCTCCCTTCTTATGTCCACTTTATCTAATAAATAGTCTAGCTGTTGATACTTTGGCCTCGTTTGTGCCTTTAATTTCACAACACGGGAATATTTAAAAGAACTGTGTCTCCGGACCGAGACATCTAATGTCTCCGGACCTTGACAGTATGTTCTTGCAGTTTTCCCCCCTAGGGCCAGATGCTCTAGCCCTGACTTGGGCAAAGATCCAATTGGAAATAAAGAATGTAATTACCTTGTAAGCACCTTAGTGGAAAATATTAGTATAGTTAATTATGCAGGGATGCAATGCTAACCCATTTCCCAGTGTTTAACATACAGATATTAATGCTTTCTCCTTCAGGGTTTGGAGAAGATCACCTATTGCTATAGAATTTATGCTTTTTGCAGCTATTGCAATCAGTTCAAACATAAGGGTTGCAATGATGATTTTACCATCTCTGGCTGATACTGCAACAACAGGGGTTTTGAGAGCCTTTGTAAGATTGAGATCTTACAATGTCCATGTCTTACAATGGCCATGTCCCTTTAAACATCCAAACACGATTTTTATTTTTGTTAAGGATGTTTTAGGACCAAAAAGTGATTTCAGGGTTCTCAAGCTGAAGATAAGGAACTCACCACTGGAGTATCAGGAGAATTTAAATCCTTGGAGTTGCATACCCAAAACCTGGGACTTTTAAGTACTCATGAGTAAATTATCTAAGTGAAAATGCCATTACGTTTAATTAAGGATCAGGTGAAACAGCACAGTAAACACATGGACTGAGCCTGTACTTTAGCCTTTGAATTTTCAAAATGCAAAGCCAGGTGCTTCCACACTATTTCTGATTGGCTTTCCAGTTTTCAAATAAGGAGCCTGCTTGCTCTATGTTAGTCTTTCAAATAATCCCCACTGCTTTCACTCCTCAGCTGGCAAAGCCCTCTGAACAAATGAGCAAAAGCCACTCAATATTTTTTGCCTGCCCTGGTATTTGCTAACATCTCTGAACAATCCAGTGCACCCTGGCAGATTTTCATAGTCTAGAAAAACAAAAGGGTCAACTTCTTTGTCACATCTCTGCAAAAGGTGTTGAGAGGGTTTACATAAATATAAAACTGTCCTGAGATTTCTCTTATAGGCACCTAAGGGAGTTTTTTTTTGGGGGGGGGAATAAAAAAGGTGAGGAAAACATCAGCACTTTGGGAATATGCCTTCTTGTTCAGTGAAAATCATGTAATGCATATTCACATAATCATGTTTTGGGTTGGAAGGGTCCTTTAAAGATGATCTAGTCCAACACCCCTGCAACGAACATCTTTAATAAGGTCAAGTTGCTCAGAGCCCCACCCAACCTGACCTTGAATGCTTCCTGGGATGCAGCTTTTACTACATCTCTGGGGAGCCTGTGCCAGTGTTTCACACCCCTCACTGTACAAAATTTCTTCCTTATATCTCATGTTAAACTCCCCCTTTTTATTAGTTTAAAACTATCACCCCTTGACCTGTCACAGCAGGCCCTATTAAAAAGTTTGTCCTTCTCTTTCTTGTAGGCTCCCTTTATGTACTGAAAGGCCACTATAAGGTCTTGCTGGGGCCTTCTCACCTCCAGGCTGAAAAACCCCAATCCCCTCAGCCTTTCTTCATAGGAGAGATGTTCCACACATTTTTCACCACACCACCTCTTCTGCCAGGAGCTGTGGCTGCAGGCAGCACCACCCAGGCTTCCTGCTGCTGCCTGCACTTGCCCCAGCAGTGAAGTGGCAGCAGGGATCACACCTCAAAGCTCAGACAGTGAGGGCTGCAGCAGGCATGACACCCTCCTGTGGATCCTTGACACAGAAAGACCTAGACTTTGCACATTGCTTTGGGAATTAATGAGGCCAGCAATTAGAAAATCCAGCTGGGCAGCTTAGGAGACTGCTGTAGCACAAGCATACCATCCTGCTTTTGATTCAAGCCTGTTCACATGCTCTGCTGTAGCAAGCAAAGGGGAGGTCAGTAATAAAAACTGCTTTTATTGAAATATGTTCTTTGAAAAATAACCCTATCACCCCTGCTGCTTTTTTCTGCCTGTTTTCTTGCTATACAAGTCCAAATCTCACCCCAGCCACCAACAGGCAGCAAGAGCATAAGGTGAAGGAGCACCAGGAACCCGAGCCCAAGCTCACCCTGCACAAGGCACAGAGCCTTCTTGTGCTCTGCAGCAACAAGGATGGATTACTCAACCACCTTGAATTTTGAGTACACTTTCCTATGCCACCTGTAGAGAAGACTTAAGGAAGGAGATCCCTAGCAAATGAAAATTGTCTGAAAGCTGCCAGACAGGTATTTTGGCCAGTGGGGAAAATACAAACAGAAGCATTTGCAGGCAGGGGGCAAACTCTGGTCTACTTCAACAGCATCCAGGTTTATTTTTGCAAACCAAGGACAGTCCCCATAAACCAAACACTGCTCTCACGTGTCAGCATAGAATCTTTTAATACTTTACATAGAAAACCTGCATACACAGTCCATAATCTTATGTAAACATCATATACATCTCAGGTTTTGCCATGTCAGTTTATTAAAAACAAAACCAGTCTCAATACCACTGTTAAGGGAAGAGGGAGAAAAGTAAACATAATGGATACATTTGTTCTCTGAACCAGAGAAACACAAGATTCTTTTCACCTGGGTTGGCCACCCTGTGAAAGTAAGTTTTAAATAAACCTAGTTTCTTTAAACTGCCCTTTAGTACTAAAGTCTGATGTAATCACTGAATAAGGAACAATGCTTTCACTCATTTTTTCCATGGCAAAACGATACAGTGGGTTTATTTTGTCTTGTGTTGAAATCAGTTTAAAACAAGACCCAGATGAGGTTATTGAGTAAAAATGTTTCCAATGCTACAGTGTTGTACGCAGATGGCAAGTGCATTGAGTATTTAAAAACAAACCCCAAAAAAATCCACCAAGTTGTGCAAAGTAATTTCTTCTGAAAATAAACTTTTAAATAAAGCCAAATCAACATACTTGCAGAAAACAACACTAAAGGAAGGAGCAGGCACCAAGATCATAATATAACATATCATCCCCTTCCCCCTTGCTCATCCTGCCTCATCCATCAGCAAGAAGGACAGAGCAGTTCAGCTTTACTTTCCAGCCTGGTGGCTTCTGCAGCTGGAGGCAGTTCAAGGCTCGCATTATCAGCAGGCACGTCACTCAGGTCAAGTTCCTTTGCACAACAAGTCTCAGATGGGTGCCCACTCCCCACGTCACTTGAAATAAGCACTCCCTGTACCACCCCAGTTTGCACAAGGTAGGAAAGGTAAGATATATACAAGTTTCACTTGGGACGACCCTCTTCTCCCAGTCTCAGTCTTCAGGGCACTGACTTCCACAGCAAGTCAGGCTCAGGCCGAAACATCTGCAGGAGAGGCAAGGATGCTGCAGGCAGCCCAGGAGATGCAGCTCCTTCCCCAGCCTGCCTGAAGGGGAGGCACATGCAGGCAGGGGGCAGAAGTCCCTTCGAGCATCTCAGCTCCACAACTCTCCTCTTGCAAAAGAGAGGAAGATGTCTGGAAGCTGGATGCAGCAGGTGGTAGGCAGGTAGGAAGGGCTGGGTGCAATGTTTGGTCAGTCCAGTCTCAGCAGCTTTTTGTCACTGACAATTAACTCACAGGGGTCAGTGGTAGGAGAAGGCTTCTCCCCACTTTATTCCTAAGACTCAGGGCATGCAATCCCCCCCCTCCCTCTGTCCCCACAGCTGAGCCAGCACAACCCTTTTCAGCCAAGGCTAAGGGAGCGTGCACCCTCCCTTAGCCCCCACCCCGATTCATCACCAGCCTCCAGCTGAGGGGACAGGCTGATGCCATGTGCGTTCATAACCCAGCTCCTCTCCACCTGCCAACAGGTGACCCAGGCGCTGTGCCCAGCACCACGCTCCAGCCACATCCTATAGGACCTTGCAGCAGTTGATGCAGCCATTCTGGGTGCCATAGCGCTTCTGCAAGGCTGCCCGAGTGGCAGTCTCAAAGACTTCCCGGACACCCTCCTTGGTCTTGGCTGAGCACTCCAGGTAGTCGTAGGCCTGGATGCAAATGGCCATGGCGCGGCCATCCTCAGTGCACACTGGCTCCTGTTTCATGCGGGCCAGCTCGTTGCGCACATGCTCATCATTACGCAGGTCTTTCTTGTTGGCCACCAGGATGATGGGGACGTTGGGGCAGAAGTGCTTGACTTCAGGCACCCATTTCTCTGGGATGTTCTCCAGTGAGTCCGGGCTGTCTACAGAGAAGCACATGAGAATCACGTCGGTGTCTGGGTAGGAAAGGGGGCGTAGGCGGTCATAGTCCTCCTGGCCAGCCGTGTCCCACAGGGCCAGCTCTACCTGCTTGCCATCCACCTCGATGTCAGCCACGTAGTTCTCGAAGACAGTAGGCACGTAGACTTCGGGGAACTCATCCTTACTGAAGACGATAAGGAGGCAAGTCTTGCCACAGGCACCGTCCCCTACCACCACCAACTTCTTGCGGATGGCTGCCATGGCCAGGCTCGCCAAGCTGGCCTTGCCGTGCAGCAGGACGATGGCAGCGCCCTCCTCCCCCGCGGCTGCTGCCTCCCCCTTCTTCTCGCTTCTCACAGGGCACTGTGGCGAGCCGGGCCCGCGCAGAGAGACGGGCGGGCGCGCGCTCCTCTCTCTTCGCACCGGCACCACGCCCTCGACCCCTGCCTCAGGGGAACACCACGGCTTCAGGGCAGCGCCGCCGGTGACACCGAGATCGGTTCTTCGAGGGCAAACGCTGCTGCCACTGCTCGCCACTCCGCACCAGACTGCCGCCACTCCGCGTTGCCACTGCCGCAAGCTGCTGGCCGGCACCGCTATTTAAAGGCGCTCGCGACTTTCTTAATATAGCCGGCCAATGGCAAGGCAAGGAGTGAGGTCATCCCTGGCGGAGAGCGTCGTGATTGGAGGGAGGCAGCGAACGGGAGGCGGGACGAGAGGAGGATGGGGGACGAGCGGGGCGCGAGCGGTGCTCGGCTTGCGGCGGGGCTGTGCTGTGCTGTGCTGTGCTGTGCTGTGCTGTGCTGTGCTGTGCTGTGCTGTGCTGTGCTGGGGCGGGTGGGGATGACCGGGCGTGACTGCACTGGGCTGGGCTGGTCTAGAGCAGGGGGGCTGGTGGTTATGGGGAGGCTGGGAGCAGCAGGGCGGGTGGTTGTCGGGCGGAAGGGGAGAGCGAGGCGAACGAGACCGGGCTGTAAGGCGAGCACCGCAGGGGTCTCACGGCGCACGGCCGGCAGCGGTGCTGCACCTCCGGAGAAGCCCGAAGCCGGTCCCCCGCCTGCGCTGTGCTGTTGGTGCGCCACCTCCTGGCCCCGGGGTGGGGGTTTTGCGGCAGGGCAGCCCTGCCGCCCAGGATGGCCGGTCTTCAGAGGCTGGGCGAGCACGGGAAAAACAGGGGAAAGCGCTGCGTCTCAGATGCGGTCTTTAAAGCCCAAACAAAGTGGAGCTAAGATTATTACAGGCAGTTAAAACAAAACCTTCACATATTGGTGGATAAACGCAGGACACGACCACTTCCCTTCCTTAAAGGAAAAAATTAATCATGTTTGAGTCTCTCTCTTGCAAGCTCTTGGCCAAAAAGCAATGGAGGAACCAGAAGTAGCAGACTTGAACTGAAATGTCCTTTTGGTCTCAATCTGCACAGCCATCAGGAGCCACAGTAATGAAAAAATTAACGTGGAAAATAAATGAGGGCAAGACTGGAGTTTCAGATTGCTTGGGGGATAGGGTGTAAGTACCTTAATATAAGCAGATGGCTCACGCTGGGTGCATTAATAAAGCCATACATTGTGAAGGCTCACACTGTGAAACTGCTGGTAACAATTCACTGTGTCACTCACTCTTCAGCTAGGTGTTATCTCAAGCTTTTTTGTTGCAAGCACTTTGACCTAAACAGTGTCCTGTGGGTTGGACAGGGCTGGATCTAAAGTATCCTCTTTTGCTAACCAGCACTCGCATTAGTGAATAGAACAAAAACTAATGACTTGGAACAAGATGGTTGTTATTTAAAATTGTACTGAAAAATATCCACTTGAAGACCAAATGCATCACTGAGTCTGTTGATCTGCCTGACAAGATACTTGCAGCGGAGTGCTACAGAAGTGTGAGTCAATAGGGCAAATCGTTCACTTATGGTTCACTTAATCCTGAACATTGAAATATAATTAATCTTCTGTGAGACTTCTGTAATTCCCATTTCTCCCTGTCAAAAGACCGTGTCCCTGGATGGTGATGACTGGATTTGTACCTTGGTCTTACATGGTTTATACAGTATATATTTACAGGATGTTAGCACAATACATTCAAACTGATGTTGGGGGGTGGGGGGGAATGTAGTCATAGGCATCAATATTCTACAGTCCCCGTGGCCTTTTGTCAGGCTAAGTTTCTAATTTGCCTTGTCTCCTTACAGTTGTCACTACTCAGTTTTAAATTCTTCATTAAATGAAAAAAAGTTGCCCATGTGCAAGTGTTCCCCATGCTGGCATGTCCTTCAGGCAATGGAGCATTGGCAGCTTGTAGCTATTTTCTCTATAAATGTAATCACAAGCATGCAGAGCCGTTCTGATAGGCAGATAGAGCTAATTTGCTGCATAATGTAAGTCGTCTAAATGCATTCGCTGTTGTAAACCTCGCGAAGCTCCTCAGCGGAATTAAACCAATGGTGTATTTTTCACTGGTGCTCAGTGCCACCTTGTGGCGGCCTGGCCGACGTGGGTGCCCGCCTTCTTTACGGCTCCCACGCTGGAAAACTGCACCTCAGGAATGGCAGCAGGAAGAGCCGCAAGTGCTTGACAGATCGTGAGAAGTGCTGCTTAAGCATGCTTTTGAATCCCTTTTCATTTGGCTTTTGGGTAGCACAAAGAATCGTGCTTGGAGCTAGGTGTAAAAAAGGATAAAGCAGAGCTCCTGTGAATCAAAGGTAGATTGTGTCAGATTAAACCAGTATCTTCAGAGGACACAGTCTCAAGCTGTGCCAGGGGAAGTTTAGGCTGGAGGTGAGAGGAAAGTTCTTCACAGAGAGAGTTGTTAGCCATTGGAATGTGCTGCCCAGGGAGGTGGTGGAGTCCCCATCCCTGGAGGTGTTTGGGAGGGGATTGGATGTGGCACTTGGTGCCATGGTTTAGTAGTCATGAGGTGTTGGGTGACAGGTTGGACTTGATGATCTTTGAGGTCTTTTCCAACCTTATTGATTCTATGCTTCTGGATGTTTCATTTTGTCTTTTCATGCACAAAACAAACAGAAAAAAGAATCACCCAAATAAGAAGCTATGCTGATCATCTCATCTGTGCTGTGCCATGAAAGGTAGGGAAATATGCAGATTGCTCATTTCAAAGCACACAATTCAGAGTTCTGCTAGTAGTTGTCTGTGGTTCTCGGTGTAGAGAAAGCAAACCAAGCATTCAGCATCCAAACTAACACTTTCAGACTTCAAAGCAGGGTGGTCCCATCCAAGCAGTCTACGGGTCCCTACTTCTAAACTATGCTAAGGAAATATTCTAAAAGATTTGGTTAACCCAAGTCAAACCCACAGCAGACACTCTTCATGTAACTAGAACAGCACAGACATAGTTTGAATACCCAGTTAGGTTCTAAGCCATAGCTCCCTAATTTTCTGGTGAAGCCTTACATTTGTGGTCTTCCACAAAATTACACTGAAGGCAGAGGCCCTGATGTTTCATATCTCATCTTGGAAGAAAAACTGCAGCAAAATGTGTGTAATTCCTTGGACTGGGCTTTCAAATCCTTTTTTTTTTTTTTTCCCAGAGGCTTTGTATCAGGGGACCCAGCCTTGTGACTCACTCAGGCTGAAACTACAATCATTTCACTGTCCTAGGGTACACTCTGGCAATGGTCTCTATAGGGGACATTTATTCTTATATGTGTAAAACTTGGGACTTGATCATGGCCTGAGTGTCATACTTAGTGTAAAATTGCCACACACCACCTTCCTCCTGCAGTGGATTTAGCCCATAAATATCAGTGCACTGTGGGGTACCTGCCCTGAGCTGTGTGAGTGCAAGTGAGGAGGCCCTTAGTTTATATTGTCTTTTTCAGTTATATATTATTACTTCTCTGGAGCATTCTTTCTTCAGCCCATACATGAAAGCAAGAACTGAGTCAGTTTCAGGAACAGTGGAAGTCCAGAGTAGAGTTGTGCATAGGAATCCTTTTCTTCCTGCTTGGATCAATGCATCAGGAATGGTGGGAATCTGAGCACCTTGGCAGTGCTGCCAGTGCAGCAGAAACAGACATGGCCATGGCACTGTAAATGAGCACAGTGAAAGTGCTTCCTTCTTGGGGTGGTGTCTGAGAGCAGAGGCAGAAAACTTGAAAACAAAACAATGAAGAGTCTTAGCAATGAGTCGGCTTTTCCCTCTCCTTAGGGAATTTTGTACAGGAACAGTTCTGTATTGAAGCATGGTCATGGTCTGGATGACACTGGGGAGTGTAGCCAGCTCACACGCTTTAGGGCTGAAGCTGAAATTTCTGTTGTAACTTTTATGTTTTCTGTTCAAATCTGCATGGTAAGCCAAACTATACTTCTTTAAGTAAACTGAAACTTCACTCTAATCCCTAAATGTGTGTGCTCTAAGAGTATTTGTTCTGCTGTACCACATACAGATGTATGATCAATGAAAAAAGTATGAAGTAGAAAAGAAGGCACCACTGCTTTGCTTTCATTGCTTGTGCTGGTGGTTTTGAGATTAAAACCTGGCCTTTTGTTTTTCATTTGATTTAATCTAATTTGCATTTTTTGTTGCTGAGAAGACAGTTCTGGTCAATTACTAGAGATAGTTTCCAGATTATATTCCCCCCTCCCTGGCCCTGTTCTTTTTGGTAAACAGATTTTCTAAAGGGCATGTCTGTAACTCAGATAATTTATGCTCAAGCATAAATCTGTACCAAAAGCATGAAGGCTCAGTAGGGAAGGTAATATTTCTTCTTTTTGTCACTAAGTAGGCAAGTAAGTACATCGCCTGCTGTGGCATAATGTGCTGAGGGAGCCATATGTGCCAGTAACAGCATACTGAGTCCTGCATGCTAACTTGTACTATAACACTAGGAACAAGCATTCTGCAGCCCTCATGCAGGCAAAGCTTCTCAGTGAAGTAAGGAAAGCAAGAGCTAGCTAAATATGAGCAGCTTAGAGGCTAGTGTGAAAAATCTCTGAATAGATGTGGGAGGACAGACAGAAATGGTAAGTATCTGTCTCTCTAATATGCTAATATTCTCTGGCATATATAGGAACCAGACCACTTGCTGTGTGTCACAGCAAGTCTGTTGCCTTCCAGTGTCCCTGAAGAAAATTGGAATTTAACTCTCAGATCCCCTTGTGATCATGGTCTCAGCACAGAAGCCAGACTAAGCTACCTAGAAACCAGAATGGCAAGGCACAAAAAGACAAGGTGAAAAAGACCTCTATATTTTCATATAGAGGTTTAGGCTAAGTACAGCACAAGTGAAAGCACGTTGTGCCAAACAAGAAATGCCTTCATGATCCTAAAGAGATGTTGTAGTGGGTTGAGAGAGAAGGCCTAGCTTTCTTTCCCCGACAAAGAGGAAAAAAACCACAGCTAACTCAGCCGGAGAAGCAAAGAGATGTAGCTATATTTACAAACAATGGGAAAATGCAAGATATGTACACAATATATACAGTATTTACAATATATATACAGAAATATACAGTAAAGAAAGATACAGGAACAAGACCCCCACATCCGGACAGAGGAGGGTTCCCCCCTGTACCCCTTCTCTCCCCCTACCTCCCTTTTTTCCCAAAGAGGGTTAGAGAGAGAAAAAGGCAATTATTAAGGAAAGATTAATTTTAGTAGGCCTCATGCAAATTAATTGCAGGATTAGTGCTTATCTGGTATCCAAGGTCAAACTCCGACTGCTCAGAAGCAGACAGGCTGGAAAAGCAGGAGAGAGAGAAACTGAGAAAAAATCCGTCTGAACTCAAAACTTAAAGTTGCATTCTACCAATCTACCAATGAAATTAATTTAGAATATCTGATTGTTTTTGTTATTATTCCAAAACATTCATAGTTTCATAGTTTCATAGTTTCATTCGGGGTTGGAAGGGACCACAAGGATCATCTAGTTCCAACCCCCCTGCCATGGGCAGGGAAACCCCACACTAGATCAGGCTGGACAGAGCCTCATCCAGCCTGGTCTTAAACACCCCCAGGGACGGGGCCTCGACCACCTCCCTGGACAACCCATTCCAGGGTCTCACCACTCTCATGGTGAAGAACCTCCTCCTCACATCTAGCCTGAATCTCCCCACCTCCAGCTTCATTCCATTCCCCCTAGTCCTGTCACTACCTGAGATCCTGAGAAGTCCTTCCCCAGCCTTCCTGTAGGCCCCCTTCAGATACTGGAAGGCCACAATTAGGTCACCTCGGAGCCTTCTCTTCTGCAGACTCAACAGCCCCAACTCCTTCAGTCTGTCCTCATAGGAGAGGTGCTCCAGCCCTCTGATCATCCTCGTGGCCCTTCTCTGGACACGTTCCAGCACCTCCACATCCCTCTTGTAATAGGGACTCCAGAACTGGACACAGTACTCCAGATGGGGTCTCACCAGGGCTGAGTAGAGGGGGAGGATCACCTCCCTCGACCTGCTAGCCACACTTCTCCTGATGCAGCCCAGGATCTGATTTGCCTTGCGGGCTGCAAGTGCACATTGAGAGCTCATGTTGAGCTTTTTGTCCACCAGTACCCCCAAGTCTCTCTCCTCAGGGCTACTTTCCAGCCAGTCACTGCCCAGCCTGTATTTGTGCCTGGGATTGCCTCGACCCAGATGCAGGACCCTGCACTTGCTCTTATTGAACTTCATGAGGTTGGCTTGTGCCCACCTCTCCAGCCTGTCAAGGTCCCTCTGGATGGCCTCCCTTCCCTCCAGCGTGTCTGCTGCACCACACAGCTTGGTGTCACCAGCAAACTTGCTGAGGGTGCACTCAATGCCACTGTCCATGTCACCCACAAAGATGTTGAACAAGACAGGTCCCAGGACTGATCCCTGAGGGACTCCGCTTGTCACTGGCCTCCACTGGGACATGGACCCATTGACAGCCACTCTTTGGGTGTGGCCATCAAGCCAGTACCTTATCCATCTAGTGGTCCACCCATCAAACCCATGTGTCACCAGTTTGGAGACCAGGATGTGGTGCGGGACAGTGTCGAAGGCTTTGCTCAGGTCTAGGTAAATGACATCAGTTGCTCGCCCCTCATCTATTAATGTTGTCACCTGCTCATAGAAGGCCACCAGGTTGGTCAGGCAGGATTTGCCCTTGGCAAAGTCATGCTGACTGTTCCCAATCACCTCTTCACTATTCTTTTGAGCGAGTAGTGACTCCAGGAGGATCTGCTCCATGATCTTTCCAGGCACAGAGGTGAGACTGACTGGCCTGTAGTTCCCTGGTTCCTCCTTCTTACCCTTTTTGAAGATGGGGGCAATGTTTCCCCTTTTCCAGTCTGTGGGGACTTCACCAGATTGCCATGACTTTTGAAATATAATAGAGAGGGGTTTAGCAACCTCATCTGCCAGTTCTCTCAGTACCCGTGGGTGTATTCAGCCAGAGTGTCCCAGCACTGTCCCTTTCTTAAAGGCACAGCCTCAAACGGTCACAGTCCACCCCTTCTAAATGATTTCATTGGTTGTTCATACTGTCCATCCAATCCAAAACAATATTTACAATTTGTAAGTAAAGTCCATAGTCCGTTCCGGCTATACTAAGATGTAAATGATTCAGAAGTCCAAGAAAATCAGGAAATGAGAAAAATGGAAAACAGTTTATCTCTTTGCAGACAAAGCAAAGAAAAAGGGAAACAGGGATTCTCAGGGTCTCTTAGTTGACTCAGGGCTCTCAGGGTTCTCAGGGTTCGTTGTGACCGGTTGAGGCTGTGCCTTTAAGAAAGGGAATATGGTGGACGGAAGTTGGTAAACGAAAAGAAGGATCTAAACTAATTTCATTGGTAGAGTGGGAGGAAGCACTTTCTGAACTGGGAGTGCAGAAGGGTATCCTGGGCATTCCGGCACTTTTATCTTCAGTCTTTCTTCCGCTCCTCCGCCGAGCAGCAGCTCTCTGTGCTGGGCTTTCGGCCAAAGCTTGACCTTGAAATTGATAAGCTGCAAGGCCTGTATTAACTGCTTTCCAATTAACACATAACTGCTTCTAACTTTTTTTCTCTTTTCTCTCTCTTTCTAACCCACTCTGGGGAAAGGGGGAGAGAGGGGGAAGCGGAGGTGGGGAACCCCCTCAGCAGAGGGGGGAACTCTCATTTCTGTATATACTGTAAATATTGTAAATCTTGTATATATTTACCTGCGTTTCCCTGCTTTGTAAATATACAGCTCCACTGCTTTGCTAATTCAGCTGTGAGGTTTTTTTTTCCTTTCCCTTCAATTTTTCCTTCCCTTTACTTTACAGGGGGGAACGAGGAGGCTTTTTGGCCTCACCCTTCCAACCCTACCACATTTTTTTTTCTTGGCTTACCCAACGTGCGGCAGATAATTAGTTTAATTTATTACTTGATTGATTTAGTGTTTTCTGGCTGAATTAGCAAACATGAAGGTGTTGTGGTTTGTAGAGCGATTATTCTTTTCAATTTTTGGAGCTCTGGTTTACAGATATTGTTTGGGTTTGATTTTGGATTACCTGGGTAAATATTTGGTGCGGACAATTTATCTGTGGGTTACGTATAGAGTTAGACTATGGTACGGAAAATGCGTGGATTTCTTATGGCCAGCGAGATGCAGAAATGTTACCTCCACCACTCTCCCAATTGAGATAAAGGGTTTTAAGATTCCACCGGAGGAGAGAGTAACTTTAGGTGATGGCTGGGACCCAAAGGTGATTTATTTCATGTGTATAATTCTGCTGCTGGTGATAACTAATGTGTATTCTCTGTATTCCTGGCGTCGGGAGAAGAAGGTGTCCAGACCATATTTTGTTATTAAAACTAGATCAAAAAGAAAACGCCGTGAGTCTGGATCAGTCCCAGAATCATCTAGTGATGAGGAGTGTGCAGAATCTCTGTCAGTTAAAAAGAAAGCTAAAAAGTTAATTGGAAAGGCTGCTCTAAATGACTTTGCTGATTCTGGCAAGCTGCCAAGGGTGGCAGCTGGTATCAACATGGCACCTACTCCTTCTCCTCCTTCTTCTTCTCCGTCGGCCATTAACGGAGCAACGTCACTTCCACCCACTCTCTCGGTGAGACCGGAAGTCACTGCCCCAGCAGCTGATTTATCTCGGGACCTGTCAGCTTCTGTTAAGATGGCTCTAAATTCAAACACAGCTCCAGTTAAGGTGGCTCCTTTAAAGACTAGAGGTGGAAAGGCCAAAGATGGAGAAGAAGAGGAGCTGGAGACTGATCCTGGTGAAGGGCCCTCTACTCTAAGAAATCCTGCTGAGGAGGAAGAGAAGGTTTCTTTTAAAGATCTAGCTAACCTAGTGAGATCAAAGCAGGATACAGATGAAGCTAGGAAAGGAGCTGGCAAAGGTGGTTCTCAGCTTAAAGAGACCCTTGAGAAAATGACAGCAGGATTACTAGGACAAAAAGTTCAGGGAGAGGAAGAAGAAGATGATATTTTAGAGTGTTCCTCACTGCATGAGGAATTGCGAAATGTCCGTAAAGATTTCACCAGGGCAGATAAGGAGCCAGTTCTAGCTTGACTTAGTAGGTGTTATGACACAGGTGCTCCAGCTCTGACAGTTGGAGACAAGTCATCAGCTCAGTTAGGAACTCTCTCGAAGCATAATGGAATAGATAGACATCTAGGCAGGGCTCTCGGTAAGGTTAATCTGTGGATACGCCTTTTAATGGCGGTTGCCCTGAGATACCCTTCCTGAGATGATCTTCCAATGGAATCCTAAGCCCTGGACTACCATAGATGAGGGAATTAAGCGCTTGAGAGAATT
Organism: Melanerpes aurifrons; assembly: GCA_011125475.1. NCBI lineage: Eukaryota > Metazoa > Chordata > Aves > Piciformes > Picidae > Melanerpes > Melanerpes aurifrons. Next base: position 354,106 of record WWNC01000118.1, on the reverse strand, counting down.
TGCTGTTAGAGAGATACTCTATGGTGAACATGAAACTCTGAATCCTGATGACATTCCTGTGGGTATTGGTCTTGCTAAAAAGATCATCAAACTTGCTCCTTCTAATTATGCAAACATTCTGGCAAGCAGAATTGTGTCAAGAAATTATGGTGGAGCTTCTCCTACGGTTGGCCAATTCAGTGATCAAATGAGACAATTTTAGGATAGCATGACACGTGTTTCTTTGGTTTCGGCCATTAAAACTATGTCTGGTGATATACAGAATTGCATAGGAGAGTTAAAAGATTAATTTAGAAATTCCATATTATCCCAATTGGCACAAAGAGATTATTTCAATTCTTCCTCCAGGTGGATACAAGTTTCATCTGTGAGGAATACACGTCCTCCAAGGAGGTCATTCCAAAACAGGTCATTCCAAAACAGATCAAATCAAAACAGACCACCAAGGCAATCACGTAGAACTATTTGGATAACTCTGCGTGATCAGTTTGGTGAGAACATGAACCGCTGGGATGGCCAACCAACTTCTCATCTTTTCAGGAGACTGAGGGAGCTGCAAAGTGGCAGAACCCGAGGTAGCAATACCAGAAGGGTAGCTGTTACTTCCACAGTTCCCCAGAACAACTCTAGTAGCTCCAACAGCGGCTCCAGTTATAACATGCAAAGTTATAAAATGGCACACTGTGCGCAATGCACATGTGCGCATGTTCCCCATAACTAGGGGTGCCCTGACTACCACCAGGGGGAGGAAAGGGATAACAGAGATAATAGAATCTATTGGGATGTGTACATCCAGTGGCCTGGCACTTCACAATTTCGGAAGTACAGGGCCTTGGTTGACACAGGAGCTCAGTGCACCATAATGCCATCAAATTATCAGGGATCAGAGTCTATAACTATTCTGGGAGTCACTGGTGGGTCTCAAGAGTTAAGTATGGTGGAGGTTAATATAAGTTTAACTGGTAAACAATGGAGGAAGCATACAGTTGTGACCGGACCTGATGCACCTTGTATTTTGGGAATTGATTTTCTGAGAGAAGGGCGTTTCAAGGACCCTAGAGGTTACAAATGGGCTTTTGGAGTAGCTTCAATAGAAATTGATGGACAAAAATTGAAGCTATCTCCTAGACCTGAACTTTCTGATGAATCTGCAGTTGTGGAACAACATAATATACAGGACATTAAATTGCCGGTTGCTTCTCAGGCTGTGCATTACAGACAATACAGAACCAACCGTGACTCTTTGTTGCCCATTCAGAATCTGATTTGTCAGTTGGAGAGTCAGAAAGTCGTCAGCAAAACTCATTCACCTTTCAACAGTCCAGTGTGGCCTGTGCAAAAGCAGAATGGAGACTGGCGTCTGACAGTAGACTACCGAGCCCTGAATGAAGTGACACCACCTATGACTGCAGCAGTACCAGACATGATGGAGCTACAGTATGAGCTGGAATCCCAAGAGGCCAAATGGTATGCTACCATAGACATTGTTAATGCATTCTTCTCTATTCCCATAGCAGAGGAATGCAGGCCTGTTACAGTTTGAGCTGGGTGCCCCCCTGCAGTGTTTACTTCCTGTGTCCAGAAATCCAGCCCAGAGGGGTGGACACAGGAAATTATGTAGTATTTCATACCACAATCCTTTGCACCACTATAAGATCCAGTGCGGAGTCTAGCACGCTCTCTTTTTCTTCCTCCTCCGTCAGCCTGTAACTGGGGAGATGTCTCCTGGCTTTGGGCCTGGCTAGGCCCAAGGCCACGGGGGGATGGGCAGTCTCAGATCTGGCCAGCTGAGACTAGCCTAGCAGTGGGAGGGGGAAGAAGGAGCCCTGGGGGTCTCGGGTGTACCCTCAGGTAGGGATGGGATCTCTCTGGGTCTGCTTTGGGATTTTTCTTTATCACTGTGCTTCTGCTTTTCTGTAAAAGTTCACTGCTTTCTATTTAAACTTTCCATCACTTTTGCAATCCGTTTGTCTGAGTGTTTATTGTTGCCAGGGGTGGGGAAGGGGGCTGCCTCAACCCAGCACATTCTTGGTAGCAGAGGATGGTTCAGGTGGGCAGAGGATCTGCCCCCAACCCCTTTACATTCTTGGCGAGCCAGGCAGGAGAAGGAGTTGGTTATTGTGGCTACTCTGCAGATCGGATTGCAAAAGATAAGAGAGTTTAAATTTAGTTCTGGGTGTTGTTTTGGTTTTTTGGCAGTTGGGGGCTCGTGTTGTTGTTGGGGCGACTGTGTTGAGTTCTTGTGGATTGCAGGGGGACTCCTGGTGCATGACCGGTGGCACAGAGTCCCTCCTGCTATTTTCAAGCAGGGGTGGTTCTTAACCATCGGAATGGGGGCACCGCTTGAGAATGCAGACCTGCCTTCCCCCACCTTTATTCTCTGCGGAGCGGTAAAAGTGGCAGGGAATGAAGTGGGGGAAGAGCAGTGGCGAGCAGATCAAAGTCAGGTCCGTTCTCGCTGCGGGGTAGGGCCAGCCGCAGCGAGCGGGCGAGCTCGGCTCCTTATGTGCGAACGGGGACTCCAGCTGAAGGCTGTTCTCAAGGGCCCTGAGGATGTGCTCACGGCTTTTGCTGGATGAGACGTTTGAATGCCCGAGGGGTGGAGGCGATTTTGATTCTGTACCGCGGCGGCAGAGGTGGGCGGAGTCCTGCTGTGTGCTCGGGCGGCGGCAGGACCGGCCGTGCGCTCGGAGCAGCGGCGGCGGTCCCCGGCCGTCCACTTGAGCTGCGGTGGCGGCGGGACCGGCCGTGCGCTCGGAGCGGCGGCGGTGAGCACGGCCGTGCGCTCGGGCTGCGGCGGCGGTGAGCACAGCCGTGCGCTCGGAGCGGCGGCGGCGGCCCTAGTCTCTTCCCAACTTTTTTCGGACGAGTTCCGAAAATGGCGCCGAACATCTGGCTCCACCTCCCTTCTTCTCACTAGGTTGTGGTGCAGCCCCTCCCTCCGCCAGGGGAGGGTTAAGTTGTTGGATGCTGTCACGTTTTCGTACGCGAACGCCTAGCGGGAAGGCGGTGTACCGTGACATGCATCTGTAGAGCCTCGGGCCGCGGCTGGAAGCGGTCAGCACTGGGCTTGGGATAGGTCCGTGCAGGGTTGTGAAAGGCTCAGCGTGCTGTTTTCCTGGAGGGGTGGAGAAGCAGTTAGAGCCTGATTGTTCTGACTGGCTTGCCCCAGGGGTGGAAATATGCCGCTGAGTATATAGAGATGGGAATAAAGGTTTGGTTGAGAAGTTGTGAGGTTCCTTCCAGGTGACCAGGATGTCCAACGGATCCATGAAGAGCTTGCACCGCAGAAGAGTGAACTCTGCATCGCTGAGAGGTTCTACTAGATGAGGGAAGAAGAACTGGAATGGACTGACACTAGAGCCTGAATGAGAGACTGTTTGGGTGGACGCCCAGATGAAGATATGGACTTCGCCGAACATGTCATCGGAAGATTTCTTATTTAATGATATGTTTGGGTGCAAAGATTATGGTATGAAATAAGGGGTGGCGTGTTACAGTTTGAGCTGGGTGCCCCCCTGCAGTGTTTACTTCCTGTGTCCAGAAATCCAGCCCAGGGGTGGACACAGGAAATTATGTAGTATTTCATACCACAATCCTTTGCACCACTATAAGATCCAGTGCGGAGTCTAGCACTATCTCTTTTCTTCCTCCTCCGTCAGCCGGTAACTGGGGAGATGTCTCCTGGCTTTGGGCCTGGCTAGACCCAAGGCCACGGGGGGATGGGCAGTCTCAGATCTGGCCAGCTGAGACTAGCCTAGCAGTGGGAGGGGGAAGAAGGAGCCCTGGGGGTCTCGGGTGTACCCTCAGGTATGGATGGGATCTCTCTGGGTCTGCTTTGGGATTTTTCTTTATCACTGTGCTTCTGCTTTTCTGTAAAAGTTCACTGCTTTCTATTTAAACTTTCCATCACTTTTGCAATCCGTTTGTCTGAGTGTTTATTGTTGCCAGGGGTGGGGAAGGGGGCTGCCTCAACCCAGCACAAGGCCTCAGTTTGCTTTCACCTGGAGAGGAATCCAGTACACTTTCAACAGACTGCCAGTGGGCTGGATCCACAGCTCAAGCATCTGTCATGCAGTGATCCATGATACTCTGGAGAAAGGAGGTGCTCCATAACACATCCAGTTCATCGATGATATCATTGTCTGGGGTAAAACTGCTGAGGAAGTCTTCGAGAAAGGTAACAAAATCATTGACATTCTTCTGAATGCAGGTTTTGCCATCAAGCGAGACAAGGTGAAAGGGCCTACCACAGAGATTCAGTTTCGGGAAGTGCGGTGGCAGGATGGACGCCGACACATTCCAGTGGATGTGGTAAATAGAGTCTCTACCATGGCAAATCCCATAAACAAACAAGAAACCCTACGTTTCTTGGGGATAGTGGGATTTTGGAGACTGCACATTCCTGGATACAGTCAGATTGTGAAACCTCTGTATGATGTGACTCGAAAGAGAAACCTTTTCCACTGGGGACCTGAACAACATGCAGCCTTTGACCAAATAAAGCAAGAGTGTGGTGAAGAGGTCGAACGTGCACTAGAACATGTATATAAGTTGGTGATTCATTACTTATTAATAGTTTGATAATTAATAAAAATTATATTTTCATAATTCATATTTCATATTCATAAATTTAATGACCTCTTCACCACGATATGGCGAAGCGAGCAGGGCGCACAGCTGTGAAATATTTCCATAACTTGGGATACAAAATTACAGCCCCAGACTTGGAATGGGCAAAATTAAATTGTAAAAATATAGATGGCATTTTCGCAAAGCTAAGCGAACCCAGCAGCAAACACACTGTCCTGATGGCATCTTGTATTATACAGATGCAGGAGGAAATTAAATTCTTTGACCAAAAGGTTTCCCAATTGGAAAGGGAACTGGCGAAGTCAGAGGCACAAAGCCAGAGACTTCATGATTTATTTGAGCTGCACATAAAAGAGACCATGTCTGTTTTCAAGTCTCAATGGCAATCACATGCTACCTATGAAGTAGCCAGGGCACATGACTCACGAGAGCTAGGCTCTCCTTTTCTGTCTGTTCCAGCTGACAGGCAGAAGCTAGCTGATTTTGGTTCAGCAGCTGCTCAGCATCAGCACATGAGCAATGTTAGCTCACCCACACCAGACAGGTCAGCAACTACAGCACTGGTGCAGCAAGCCAAGCCAGGCTCCACATCACCGGATGATGACAATGAAGCCACCAGCTTCAACCAGCAACGAATCCCCAAGAAGAAGGTGAGATTCAAGTTAGCATCGCTAGATGACTCCAAAGCCAGCAGCGGACCGAGTTTCCCACAGCATGGCAGACCAAGAGGTAACCAGGGAAATAGAAGCTCCTGCAATAAGGTAGCCAAGCTGACTCGACAACAGCTTGCACAGCATCCCAGCAAGAGAGCTTACTGCGATCCCAGTGACACACAGAGCACCACATCAGACTCAGATTCTGGATGTGAGTCTAGCCCACAGCATCACCGCAAACTGCGGAAGAGCCAAGCTGCTATAGAAGCCAATGAGGCTGAACCCCACAGCATCCTGAAAGCAAAGCTCCAGGAAAAGACCTCCGAAAGGGAGAGTTCCAGAAGGGACCACAGACCCAGCAAGGAGGGACACTGGCAAAAGGTAAACACTGCCAGCCGTAAGGCGATACCGCATGGCCAGAGAAGGGAAGAACAACGCTCTCAAGCATCCCCTTCCACCAACCCAGGCAAACATGAATACTGCACTGGAAGACAACACTCACGAGGTTCCTGCAACCCCAGTAGAGGGAAAGAAAACATGCAGAGTGACAGGGAATGCTCTAATTTACGAGATTCACCTGACTCACTAGATCCATGGTGTTGGGTACTCCTCAAAATGGAATGTCCCGAGGAAGTTGTATTTGGCTTGGAACCAAGGATGAGAAAGAAAGTAGCAAAAAGGGTACTAACTAAATTGATAAAAGAAGCAGTGGAAAGACATTATTCCTCATCTCAATACTGAGGAAGTCCTGTCATAGTGACAGAGCCCATCCTATCAAGGGGGTGGGAAATTGACAAACTCCATAGACACTTTGATAACTTCAGTGTCATATGGGAGTCAAACCCCATAACTCAGTCAAGGGGGTGGTGGGAGATAATTGAGAGTACCAATATTGGTTTTGGAGAAAACATTTGTTCCACACTGCTAAGGCAGCACGCTCTGTTAAGAGTACAGTTTAAAGTTTGTATACTGTTCATATAGTGCTAAGGTATTGTAAGTCACTATGTTTGAAAATGTATTCTACCAAACAGGTATGATATAGCTTAACCTATATGGGATAAACCTTGTTAAGGGTAATCCATACTCGAGGCTTATATATGCCCATGGGCAAGGGGGTGGTAATGTGGTGAAGGCACATTATGCCCAGATACTGAATCTTGTCCCAGCATGTGGGCAAGTTCCCCCTCCCTCCAGGAGGAAGACAAAAGCCAAGGCATTAGCCAGGCTTGCACGCACCCAGCGCATGCAGTACTCATGCTGACACCAAGTATGGGCATATTCTAGCTTCACGCTTTCTATAGGCTGAAGCCAGTTGTTTATGAGAGTGCCCATAGGTCAAACCCAGCCTCGAGGAATCTATAAGTATCACCCCAGTTGGTAAACACGTTGCCCCCTCATTCACTTTGTCTCTGTGCTTACTCGAGAGAGTAACTCTCGAGCTGCAGCCTTTGCCATTGAGCTTATTGTTGTTAGCTTCTGTTATACATGCACGCATACTGGAAGCGTCTGCATAGTGAAGAAGCCTAGAGGGAGGACCTTTGCTGAGTCTGAAGAGCTCAGCGTTGCTGCAGCCAGCCGTGCCGACCGGAAGAGCCCATCGTGCCACCGGAGGACTGGACCGACCCCCGAGGGTAAGATCTGCCCAGTTACTGGGAAGAAGGGACTCGATTGATAACCGAGTCCACGTATGCTTAGCCCCACTGTAGCGGGAGAGACACCGCCGAGTGCCGCTCTGAGGAGCCGCCGAGTGCGGCTCTGAGCCCTGTGAATCCCAGGGAAAACCAAAGCATTGTTCGTGCCTATACTGCACCGAACCCGGGACCACTACGAGAGTCCTGTTGCTCCTTTAAGCTCGGTAAAGAGAATCCGCCGCCTAACGCAGCCGCATTCTCTCCCTGGGGCTGTTTGCATCAGCCCCGAGAACCGCCGTGGTTGGGCCGACCCCCGTAGCTTTGCCTGCTTCCGTCGTTCGAGCCCACCTACCGGCCACCATCGTCCCGCCCTGCCGTGCGAGCCGACTTCTGAGGGCCGATCCCACGGATCGACCCCGACCAGGACCGATCCCTGTTATCTGAAGGGGATTGAATATCGTCCACGTGCTTTCCACCCACTAGCACTCAGTTCAAAGTATCCGCGTCTAGCAGAGTAAGCGCTGACGCATAGACAGATTATAATATTGCTGTGTATAGCCAGAAGCCGCCCGCGTCCCGCCGAGTCTCCATCTAGTGGCCAAGCGGCAGAACTGCACCCTTCGTTCTATAAATGCAGAAAGGGTTTATAGATAGTTCAATTACGTTATAATCATAACACTAAGCCAGTTGTGGAATCTATTTCACGAACGTGCACTAGAACATGTATATAAGATGGTGATTCATCAGTTATTAATAGTTTGATAATTAATAACAATTGTATTTTCATAATTCATATTTCATATTCATAAATTTAATAACCTCTTCACCACAAAGAGGTAGTTCAAGCAATGGATCTGGGACCTGTCCGAGATGGTCCAGACATTAAGAACATTTTGTACACGGCTGCAAGTGACAATGGTCCAACCTGGTGCTTGTGGCAAAAAGCTCCATGTGAGACACGTGGACGACCTCTAGGTTTCTGGAGTCGAGGTTACAGAGGTTCAGAGGCTAATTATACTCCAACAGAGAAAGAAATTTTAGCTGCCTATGAAGGAGTAAAAACAGCTTCTTTAGTAATTGGAACTGAATCACAACTTCTCTTAGCTCCCAGATTACCAGTTTTGAATTGGATGTTCAAAGGCAAAGGCTCCACACCACATCATGCCACAGACTCAACCTGGTGTAAGTGGATGGCTCTGATAACACAGAGAGCTCGAATGGGAAATCTTGAAAGGCCTGGTCTAGTGGGGGTGATCTCAAGTTGGCCTGAAGGTATCAACTGTGCTAAACCTCCAGAGGAGAAAGTGACTCGTGCTGAGGAAGCTCCTCCTTACAATGACCTTTCTGATGGTGAAAAGAAATATTCTTTGTTCACAGACGGTTCCTGTCGTCTTGTTGGAAACAAGCAAAGGTGGAAGTCTGCAGTGTGGAGTCCAACACGCCGAGTTGCAGAGGCGAAGGATGGAGAAGGAGAATCCAGTCAGTTCGCAGAGGTAAAAGCTGTCCAGCTGGCTCTCGACGTGGCTGAACTCCTTGGTTGACATGGAGGGAAATGTTGTATCAAAGGATGAGGAAAAGGCAGAGGTACTTAACACCTTCTTTGCTGTCATTGGAGGTTTTCAGTAGGAGACTTGATAGGGTACTTGGTGCCATGGGTTAGTTGTTTAGGTGGGTTAGATTGGTTGATGGGTTGGACGTGATGATCTTGAGGGTCTCTTCCAACTTGGTTTATTCTATGTATTATTTCTATGTAATTCACCACTCTCATGGTGAAGAACCTCCTCCTCACATCCATCCTGAATCTCCCCACCTCCAGCTTCATTCCATTCCCCCTAGTCCTATCACTACCTGAGATCCTGAGAAGTCCCTCCACAGCCTTCCTGTAGGCCCCCTTCAGATACTGGAAGGCCACAATTAGGTCACCTCGGAGCCTTCTCTTCTGCAGACTGAACAGCCCCAACTCCTTCAGTCTGTCCTCGTAGGAGAGGTGCTGCAGCCCTCTGATCATCCTTGTGGCCCTTTGCTGGAAACGTTCCAGTACCTCCACACCCCTCTTGTAATAGGGGCTCCAGAACTGGACACAGTACTCCAGGTGGGGTCTCACCAGAGCTGAGTAGAGGGGGAGGATCACCTCCCTTGACCTGCTGGCCACACTTCTCCTGATGCAGCCCAGGATCTGATTGGCTTTGCGGGCTGCAAGTGCACATTGAGAGCTCATGTTGAGCTTCTTGTCAACCAGCACCCCCAAGTCTCTCTCCTCAGGGCTGCAGGACCCTGCACTTGCTCTTATTGAACTTCATGAGGTTGGCTTGTGCCCACCTCTCCAGCCTGTCAAGGCCCCTCTGGATGGCCTCCCTTCTCTCCAGCGTGTCTGCTGCACCACACAGCTTGGTGTCATCAGCAAACTTGCTGAGGGTGCACTCAATGCCACTGTCCATGTCACCCACAAAGATGTTGAACAAGACAGGTCCCAGGACTGATCCCTGAGAGACTCCGCTTGTCACTGGCCACCACTGGGACATGGACCCATTGACAGCCACTCTTTGGGTGCGGTCATCAAGCCAGTTCCTTATCCATCTAGTGGTCCACCTATCAATCCCATGTGTCAGCAGTTTGGAGACCAGGATGTGGTGCGGGACAGTGTCGAAGGCTTTGCTCAGGTCTAGGTAAATGACATCAGTTGCTCACCCCTCATCTATTAATTTTGTCACCTGCTCATAGAAGGCAACCAGGTTGGTCAGGCAGGATTTGCCCTTGGCGAAGCCATGCTGACTGTTCCCAATCACCTCTTCACTATTCTTGTGAGTCAGTAGTGCCTCCAGGAGGATCTGCTCCATGATCTTTCCGGGCACAGACGTGAGACTGACTGGCCTGCAGTTCCCTGGTTCCTCCTTCTTACCCTTTTTGAAGATGGGGGCAATGTTTCCCCTTTTCCAGTCTGTGGGGACTTCCCCAGGCTGACATAACTTTTGAAATATAATAGAGAGGGGTTTAACAACCTGCTCTGCCAGTTCTCTCAGTACCCATGGGTGTATCCCGTCGGGTCCCATGGACTTGAACACTTTCAGGTTCTTCAGATGATCACGAACCTGATCTGCACTTACAATGGGCAGTTCTTCCTCCCCGTCCCTGGCTTTGTCTTCCATAACATCAGGAGTGTGGCTAGAGACCCTTGCAGTGAAGACTGAGGTAAAGAAGTTATTAAGCACCTCAGCCTTTTCCTTATCACTTGTGACCATGTCACCATTTTCCTTTCTGAGGGGGCCCACACCTTCCCTAGTCTTCTTCTTCCCATTAATATACCTGTAAAAGTTCTTAGTGTTCCCTTTAACCTCCCTGGCTAGATTCAACTCAAACTCTGCTTTGGCTTTCCTAACCAGGACTCTTGCTGCTTGGGCTGCTTCCTTATATACCCCCTGTTCTAGCTGTCCTTCTCTCCACTTCCTGTAGAGTTTCTTTTTAAGTAATAGTGTGTCCAGTAGCTCCTTGCCCATCCAGGCAGGCCTCCTAGCATTCTTACCTGCTTTTCCCTTTGTTGGTATACAGAGCTCCTGGACACAGAGGAGGTGGTCCTCCCAGCTGTCCTGGGTCCCTCTTTCTTCCAGGGCTTTGTCCCACGACACTTTGGCTATCAGATCCCTGAAGTGATCAAAATCTGCACACCTTAAGTCTAGGGTAGTAAGCTTGGAATACTTCCTCCTGATTGCCCTGAGGATATTAAATTCAACTGCTTCATGGTCACTGCAGCCAAGGCCATCTCTGAGCCTCACATTGCTTACCAGCCCTTCCCTGTTGCTGAGAACAAGGTCCAGCATAGCACCTTTTCTTGTTGGTTCCTCTACCATTTGGAGGAGGAAGTTGTCTTCTATGCAGTCCAGGAACATCCTGGATTGCTGGTGCCTTGCTGTGTTGTCCCTCCAGCAGATGTCTGGGTGTTTGAAATCACCCATGAGGACTGGGGCTTGTGACCTGGAAGCCGCTTCTATTTGCCTGTGGAGGGCCTCATCTGCTTGGTTCTGCTGGTCAGGTGGCCTGTAGGAGACCCCCACAGTAATATCTCCTTCCCCTGTCCTGCCTTTAATTTTAACCCATACACTCTCAACCAGCTCATCATCCCTCCCCAGTTGGAGCTCCACTGATTCCAACTGGTTATTGACATAGAGGGCAACACCTCCTCCTCTCCTTCCCTGCCTATCCTTCCTAAAGAGCTTATACCCACCTATCCCTACATTCCAGTAATGGGAATCATCCCACCAAGTTTCAGTAACAGCCACTATGTTGTGGCATCCCAGCAGCACAGTGGCCCTTAATTCATAGTTTCATAGTTTCATAGTTTCATTCAGGGTTGGAAGGGACCACAAGGATCATCTAGTTCCAACCCCCCTGCCATGGGCAGGGACACCCTACACTAGATCAGGCTGCCCAGAGCCTCATCCAGCCTGGTCTTAAACACCCCAGGGACGGGGCCTCGACCACCTCCCTTGGACAACACATTCCAGGGTTTCACCACTCTCATGGTGAAGAACCTCCTCCTCACATCTAGACTGAATCTCCCCACCTCCAGCTTCATTCCATTCCCCCTAGTCCTATCACTGCCTGAGATCCTGAGAAGTCCTTCCCCAGCCTTCCTGTAGGCCCCCTTCAGATACTGGAAGGCCACAATTAGGTCACCTCGGAGCCTTCTCTTCTGCAGACTGAACAGCCCCAACTCCTTCAGTCTGTCCTCATAGGAGAGGTGCTCCAGCCCTCTGATCATCCTTGTGGCCCTTCTCTGGACACGTTCCAGCACCTCCACACCCCTCTTGTAATAGGGACTCCAGAACTGGACACAGTACTCCAGATGGGGTCTCACCAGGGCTGAGTAGAGGGAGAGTATCACCTCCCTCGACCTGCTAGCCACACTTCTCCTGATGCAGTCCAGGATCTGATTGGCTTTGTGGGCTGCAAGTGCACATTGAGAGCTCACGTTGAGCTTCTTGTCCACCAGCACCCCCAAGTCTCTCTCCTCAGGACTACTTTCCAGCCAGTCACTGCCCAGCCTGTATTTGTGCCTGGGATTGCCTCGACCCAGATGCAGGACCCTGCACTTGCTCTTATTGAACTTCATGAGGTTGGCTTGTGCCCACCTCTCCAGCCTGTCAAGGCCCCTCTGGCTGGCCTCCCTTCCCTCCAGCGTGTCTGCTGCACCACACAGCTTGGTGTCATCAGCAAACTTGCTGAGGGTGCACTCAATGCCACTGTCCATGTCACCCACAAAGATGTTGAACAAGACAGGTCCTAGGACTGATCCCTGAGGGACTCTGCTTGTCACTGGCCTCCACTGGGACATGGAGCCATTGACAGCCACTCTTTGGGTGCGGCCATCAAGTCAGTTCCTTATCCATCTAGTGGTCCACCCATCAAACCCATCCATCCTGTTTGTTGCCCAAGCTGCATGCATTTGCATAGAAGCACTTCAGCTGGGCTGGCCCTGTCGTCCTCTTGTGCCAATTCCCCTCGGTTTCCACAGAATGTCCTAGTGGATCATTCGTGGCTTGCCTCAGGGCAGCAAGTTGAGAGCCCTTACCAGCTCGCCATCTTTCTGCTGCTTGTGAGCTGCCCCTCTGTCACCGGCCAGCAGGAGACTATTAACCCCTTCCCCCTTCAAATCTAGTTTAAAGCCCTATCAATGAGCCCTGCCAATTCCTGCCCCAGGATTCTTTTCCCCCCTCTGAGACAAGTGTGTCCCATAAGTTGTTTTCAGCTCAGGTGCCTTGAAAACCAATCCATGATTGTGGAACCCAAAGCCCTGTCGATGGCACCAGCCCCTGAGCCATGAATTGACCTGTTGGCCCTTCTTTAGTGTTTCCTCATCCATTGCTGACGTTAGAGGGATGGCAGAAAACACAACTTGAGCCCCTGATCCCTTTAGCAGTTGCCCTAAGGTTCTGAAATCTTTTTTAATTGATTGTGAGCCTCTCATTGTTGCATCGTCACTACCCACCTGAAAGACCAGAAGTGGGTAGTAGTCTGAAGGACTCACGAGGTTGGGAATTTTATCTACAATGTCTTTTACTTGGGCACCAGGGAGGCAGCTGACCTCTCTATGAAATGGATCTGGTCTGCATATTGGGCCCTCTGTTCCCTTCAGTAGGGAGTCTCCTATAACGATGACCCTACGAGGTTTCTTTTCCGCGTAAGTTTTGATGGCTGGCCTGAGGCAACCTGTCATTGGTGCAGCTTCTGACCTTCTTGAGTCCTCGGCCTTACCAATGACCTGTTCCTCCTGCAGAGCCTCATACATGTTCTGTAATTGCACTGTAGGCAGCGTGCTGCTCCGTTTGCATTTCTTCCGTCTGGCAGAGACCTGTTCCCATTGGCCCTGCTCATGTGGGTTACTATAGGGAGGTTGAGAGGCTTGCTGCTGGGAAGGTGTCAAACTCCCTGTTCCACTAAGTGTTACCCCCTGTTCTGGTTTTGAAGAGGTTGGATTATGGGAATAGTCAATTTTCCTTTTGCCATCTCTTATAGCTCTTGGCCTTTCCACCTCTTCTTTTAGTTCGACCACCATGCTCATCAGATCACTGATCTGCTCACACCTAACACAGGAGTTGTTCCTTCCATCCTCCATATCGAGTGCCAGGTTCCAGCACTCACTGCAGCCACCTACCTGAACATCTGCATGCTTGTGTGTGGTCTCTGTTTGGGTGCCCACTGTTCTTCTGTTAGCCTTTGCTCTAGTAGTAACCATCTTGCAGTAACCACCCTCTCCACCTGTTTTTTGTTGGTTTTTTTTCCCTGTCAGTAAGAAGGCTGAGCCGAGCTCCTCAAGCTGCCTCCTCTCTCTTCAGCCACGCACTGGGTTCTGTTTGGTTGGCACGCAGTTTCCGTGGCAACCCCTCCCCCAGCTACGTCGCTGCCCTCAGGCACGTAGGCAACCTGAGCCCGCTGCCCCTCCTCCCCTCTTTAGGAGGTCCCGAGCCACCAGCCACTTACCACCTTGTGGTGGGTTGGAAGGGTAAAGCCAAGAAGCCTCCTCCCTTCCCCCTTGTAAGGTAAAAGGGAAAAGAAAATTGAAGGGAAAGGAAAAAAAAAACTCACCAGCTGAATTAGCAAAGCAGTGGAGCTATATTTACAAAGCAGTGTAGGGTTTTGCAGGGGAATATTTACAAATTTACAATATCTACAATATATACAAAGATATACAACAGAGTAACACAGAAATGAGAGTAACCCCCCTCGGCCGAGGGGATTCCCCACCTCCGCTCTCCCCTCTCTTCCCCCCTTTCCCCAGAATAGTTCGGAAAAGAGGGAGAAAGAGAAAGAAAGAAGTTAAAAGCAGTTTGTGTTAATTGGAAGCAGTTAATACAGGCCTGGTTATCAAGTCCTCAAGGCTGAGGCCTTGGCAGAAAGCCCAGCACAGCCAGAAAGTTGCTGCACCGTGGAGAAGCGGAAGCAAGAGTGACAGAGAAGTGCTGGAAATGCCCATTTCACTCCAGTTCAGAAGGTGCTTCCTCCCACTTGACCAATGAAAATTAGTTTAGACTATTCCTTCCGTTTACCAACTTCCGTCCACCATATTCCCTTTCTTAAGGGGACACCGTCAACCGGCCACACACCTGAAAAGCAAGGGAAGCAAAGCCAAAAGCAGACTCCCAGAGCTGTGGTCCTCAAGCTGCCTCCTCTCTCTTCAGCCACGCGCTGGGTTCTGGTTGTTGGAAGGTTTTGAACAGTCTGATGAATTGCCAGAGACGGCAGACAGCAAATGGGATCCAGATGTGTCCTCCAGCATGAGGCTTTTCTTTCAGAAGGAATTTCCCCAGATCTTGCTCTTGGGGTTTTTCTCATGACATACAACCACCTGGCTTCCCTCCAGATCCCAGCCATTAGCATTGTCTTCCCAGGAAGTGAAAGTGTGGCCAAAATACTGCTTGCTCCCCTCCATCACTACAGCTTGCTGCTTGTCCATCCTCCAGGCCCAAGGAATGGATGCCTGGTCCTCCCAGGCACGCTGAGCCCTCATCCCACTTGAAGATGTCTCTGCTTATTGCAGGGGGACTTACATATTGCTGAGCTGTTTCCCTTGGACAAACATACTAAACCACAAGAGAATGGAAACAACAAGTACTCCATCACAGAGAAGGTCCATCTGGTTCAGTGCTCTTTCCAAGGTGCACAACCATAAATGTATGAAGGAAAACATATGAGCAGTGCAAGTCTTCTTCTGTCAGGGTTCTGGGGTGCTCATAGGTCTCAATGTCTGGAACCAGCCTCCCATGAGACTCCCACCCCTCCATCTCCTGCCAAGGACCCAAGAGATATGTCTCAGCTCAGACTGGAGTCTCTAGTGCCTGTGTGAGCTGTTTGTAGGTGTGCCTGTCCCTGCCCCTGTCTCATGGATAGGGTGGTGTGACCGTTTGAGGCTGTGCCTTTAAGAAAGGGACAGTGCTGGGACACTCTGGCTGAATATTTTGTAAACAAAGACAGGTCTAAACGAATTTCATTGGTAGATTGGTAGAACGCAGCTTCAAGTTTTAGTGCAGTTGGAATTTTTTTCTCAGCTCGTTCCTTTCCTTCTTCCTTTCCAGCTTGCCTGCTTCTGGGCACCTAGCCAGAGCGACCTTGGATAAGATAAGCATTAATCCTGCATGTGCTTGAAGGCCTCTTCCTTAATAACTGCTTTTTCTCTCTCTAACCCTTTTTGGGGAAAAAGAGAGGTAGGGGGAGAGAGTGGGGTACAGAGGGGGAACCCTCCTCTGTCCGGAGGAGGGAATTTCGTTCCTGTATTTTTCGTTGCTGCATATTTCTGTATATATTGTAAATACTGTATATATTGTGTATATATAACACCTGCATTTTCACATTGCTTGTAAATATAGCATCCCTTTTGCTTCTCCGACTGAGTTAGCTGTGGATTTTTTTCCTCTTTGTGGGGGAGGGAGTGCTGGGCCTTCTCTCTCAAACCACTACATTTTTAATTGGTGCCCAACATGGGGCAAAAGTAGCTTGATTTATTGCTTGCTTGAGTTGGACTAGCAAACATGAAGGTGTTTTGGATTTTAGAGCGTCTGTTCTTTTCAGTTTTTGGGGTGCAGATCTACAAATATTGTTTAGGTTTACTTCTCCATCACATAGTGTGACCGTTTGAGGCTGTGCCTTTAAGAAAGGGACAGTGCTGGGACACTCTGGTTGAATGTTTTGGTGAAGACAATGAAAACATCGATATTCTAAACGAATTTCATTGGTAGATTGGTAGAATGCAGTTTTAAGTTTTAGCGCAGCTGGAATTTTTTTTTCAGTTTGTCCCTTTCCTTCTCTCTTCCAGCTTGCCTGCTTCTGGGCTCCTTGCCAGACCGACCTTGAACAGATAAGGAACTAATCCTACTAATAGGCCTACTAGAATTCTGCTTTATTAATAAATGCCTTTTTCTCTCTTTCTAGCCCTTTTTGGGAAAAAAGGCAGGTAGGGGGAGAGAGGGGAGTACAGGGGGGGAACCCGCCTCCAAAGGAGGGAATTTCATTCCTGTATTCTTGTTTTTTTACTTTGCTGTATATTTCTGTATATATACTATAAATACTGTATATATTGTATATCTAACCTGCTTTTCCACAGCCTGCTTTGGATTTTTAAGCAATTGCTCTTTTCAGTGTTCTGATTTACAAGTATTATCTGGGCCTCCTTATCAATCACCTAGGTAAATATTTGATGCAGAAATCATATTTGTGGTTCAAGTATAAAATGCTGGTTCTGTATGATCGTTGTCTGGGATTCTTTTGGCTTACCAGATACAGGCATGTGACCTCTAGCACTCTCCCGATTGAGATAAGGCAGTTTAAGATTCCAGTAGGTGAAAGACTAATTTTAAGTGATGGCTGGGATTCAAAGCTAATTTTTTTGATGTGTGTAATCCTGCTACTGGTGATAATTAATGTCTATTTGCTATATTCCTTACGCCAAGAGAGAAAAGTGTCTAAGGCGTGTTTCATTATTAAGCATAGATCAAAGAAGAGGTGGCGTACTTCTGGGTCAGCCCCAGAGATGTCCAGTGATGAGGAGAATGGAGAATCTGTGTCAGTTAAAGATAAAGCTAAAAAGTCTATTGGGAAGGCTACTTTGAACAGTTCTGTTGCTGATTCTGGCAAGCAGCCAGGGGCAGCGGCAGCTCCCAACATGGCGGCTCCCCCGGCTTCAGCGGCCATTAATGAGGCAAAGTCATTTCCGCCCGCCTTCTTGGCAGGACCGGAAGCCCCCTCCACAGCAGCTGATCTGTCTCAAAACCTGTCAGCTTCTGTTAAGGCGGCTGTAAATTCAAACACAGCTCCAATTAAGAAACTAGCAGTGTTAAAGACTAGAAGTGGAAAGGCCAAAGCTGATCCAGGAGCTAATGGGGGAGAAGAGCAGGAGACTGATCCTGGTGAGGGAACTTCTACTAGAAAAGATCCTGCTGAGGAGGCAGAAAAGGTTTGTTTTAAAGATCTAGCTGAATTATTGAGATCAACACAGGATAGAGATGCAGCTACGACAGCAGCTAGCAGTGATGCTTCTCAGCTTAAAGAGATCCTTAAGAGAGTGACAGCAGGATTATGGAGACAACATGTAGAGGAAGATGTGATAGATGGACAAGCAGATGACCTTCAGGGATGTTCTTCACCTCAGGAAGAGGTTCGTAATGTGCGTAATGATTACATCAGAGCACATAAGGAGCCAATTCTAGCTTGGCTTAGTAGATGTTATGATACAGGTGCTCCAACTCTAATGGTTGGAGACAAGTCAGCAGCTCAGTTAGGAACTCTCTCGAGGGATAATGGTATAAATAGACATCTAGGCAAGGCTCTCGGTACGGTCAATCTGTGGATACGCCTTTTAATGGCAATTTTCCTGAGATACCCTTCCCGAGATGATCTTCCATGGAATCC
The DNA here is from genome assembly GCA_011125475.1 of Melanerpes aurifrons. NCBI lineage: Eukaryota > Metazoa > Chordata > Aves > Piciformes > Picidae > Melanerpes > Melanerpes aurifrons. The sequence goes on along the minus strand of WWNC01000118.1, from coordinate 336,333 downwards.
TAAGCCCAGGACTACCATAGTTGAAGGAATTAAGCGTCTGAGAGAATTTGCTGTTAGAGAGATACTCTATGGTGAACATGAAACTCTGAATCCTGATGACATTCCTGTGGGAACTGGTCTTGCTAAAAAACTCATCAAGCTTGCTCCTTCTAATTATGCAAACATTCTGGCACACAGAATTTTGGCAAGAAATTATGGTGGAGCTCCTCCTATGGTTGGCCAATTCACTGATCAAATGAGACAATTGGAGGATAGCATGACACGTGTTTCTTTGATTTCAGCCATTGAAACTCTGTCTGGAAAAATTGAGAACTGCATGAAAGAGCTCAAAGATACTATATCCCAATGGGCACAGAGAGATAATTCTAATCCTCCCTCCAGGTGGATACAAGTTTCATCTGTGAGGAATCCACGTCCTCCAAGGAGGTCATTCCAAAACAGATCAAACCAAAACAGACCACCAAGGCAATTACATAGGACTATTTGGATAACTCTGCGTGATCAGTTTGGTGAGAACATGAACCGGTGGGATGGCCAACCAACTTCTAATCTTTTCAGGAGACTGAGGGAACTGCAAAGTGGCAGAACCCGAGGTAGCAATACCAGAAGGGTAGCTGTTACTTCCGCAGTTCCCCAGAACGACTATAATAGCTCCAACAGTGGCTCCAGTTCTAACAGTGCACACTGTGCTCAATGCACATGTGGGCATATTCCCCATAACTAGGGGTGCCCTGCCTCCTGCCAGGGAGAGGAAAGGGATAATAGGGATAACAGAATCTTTTGGGATGTGTACATCCAGTGGCCTGGCACTTCACAATTTCGGAAGTACAGGGCCTTGGTTTACACAGGAGCTCAGTGCACCATAATGCCATCAAATTATCAGGGATCAGAGTCTATAACTATTCTGGGAGTCACTGGTGGATCTCAAGAGTTAAGTAAGGTGGAGGTTATTATTAGTTTAACTGGTAAACAATGGAGGAAGCATACAGTTGTGACCGGACCTGACACACCTTGTATTTTGGGAATTTATTTTCTCAGAGAAGGGCGTTTCAAAGACCCTAGAGGTTACAAATGGGCTTTTGAAGTAGCTTCTGTAGAAATTGATGGACAAATATTGAAGCTGTCTGTCAGACCTGAGCTTTTTGAAGAATCTGCAGTTGTGGGACAACATAAAATTCAGGACATTAAATTGCCGGTTGCTTCTCAGACTGTGCATCACAGACAATACAGAACCAACCGTGACTCTTTGTTGCCCATTCAGAATCTGATTCGTCAGTTGGAGAGTCAGAAAGTCGTCAGCAAAACTCATTCACCTTTCAACAGTCCAGTGTGGCCTGTGCGGAAGCAGAATGGAGACTGGCGTCTGACAGTAGACTACCGAGCCCTGAATGAAGTGACACCACCTATGAGTGCAGCAGTACCAGACATGATGGAGCTACAGTATGAGCTGGAATCCAAAGAGGCCAAATGGTATGCTACCATAGACATTGCTAATGCATTTTTCTCTATTCCCATAGCAGAGGAATGCAGGCCTCAGTTTGCTTTCACCTGGAGAGGAATCCAGTACACTTTCAACAGACTGCCAATGGGCTGGATCCACAGCTCAAGCATCACTCATGCAGTAATCCATGATGCTCTGGAGGAAGGTGGTGCTCCAGAACACATCCAGTTCATCGATTGTATCATCATCTGGGGTAAAACTGCTGAGGAAGTCTTCGAGAAAGGTAACAAAATCATTGACATTCTTCTGAATGCAGGTTTTGCCATCAAGCGAGACAAGGTGAAAGGACCTACCACAGAGATTCAGTTTCTGGGAGTGCGGTGGCAAGATGGACGCCGACACATTCCAGTGGATGTGGTAAATAGAGTTTCTTCCATGGCAAATCCCATGAACAAGCAAGAAACCTTACGTTTCTTGGGGATAGTGGGATTTTGGAGACTGCACATTCCTGGATAGAGTCAGATTGCGAAACCTCTGTATGATGTGACTCGAAAGAGAAACCATTTCCACTGGGGACCAAAACGACAAGCGGCCTTTGACCAGATAAAGCAAGAGGTAGTTCAAGCAACGCATCTGGGACCTGTCCAGGATGATCCAGACATTAAGAACATTTTGCACACGGCTGCAAGTGACAATGGTCCAACCTGGTGCTTGTGGCAAAGAGCTCCAGATGAGACATGTGGATGACTTCTTGGTTTCTGGAGTCGAGGTTACAGAGGTTCAGAGGCTAATTATACTCCAACAGAGAAAGAAATTCTAGCTGCCTATGAAGGAGTAAAAACAGCTTCTTTAGTAATTGGAACTGAATCACAACTTCTCTTAGCTCCCAGATTACCAGTTTTGAATTGGATGTTCAAAGGCAAAGGCTCCACACCACATCATGCCACAGACTCCACCTGGTCTAAGTGGATGGCTCTGATAACACAGAGAGCTCGAATGGGAAATCTTGAAAGGCCTGGTCTAGTGGAGGTGATCTCAAGTTGGCCTGAAGGTACCAACTGTGCTAAACCTCCAGAGGAGAAAGTAACACGTGCTGAGGAAGCTCCTCCTTACTATGACCCTTCTGATGATGAAAAGAAATATGCTTTGTTCACAGACGGTTCCTGTCGTCTTGTTGGAAACAAGCGAAGGTGGAAGTCTGCAGTGTGGAGTCCAACACGCCAAGTTGCAGAGGCGAAGGATGGAGAAGGAGAATCCATTCAGTTTGTAGTGGTAAAAGCTGTCCAGCTAGCTCTCGACGTAGCTGAACGTGAGAGATGGCCAAAGCTTTATCTCTACACCGACTCATGGATGGTAGCCAATGCTCTATGAGGTTAGCTAAAGAACTGGAAGAAGAATGGTTGGCAGAGGAAAGGAAAACCCATTTGGGCAGCCAACCTGTGGCAGGACATTGCTGATCGAATCAAGAGAATTCCAGTGAAAGTGAGACACATCGATGCTCACATTCCTAAGAGCAAAGCTACTGAGGAACAGCAACACAACCATCAGGCAGATCTAGCTGCAAGAGTTTCTCAAGTAGACATGGACTCTAATCTTGATCTCGACTGGAAACACCGAGGTGAGATATTCTTAGCTCGGTGGGCTCATGATTCGTCAGGACATCAAGGCAGAGATGCAACATACCAATGGGCTCGTGACAGATCCATAGACATTTCCATGGATGCTATCACACAAGTCATCCATGACTGTGACATTTGTGCTGCTATTAAGCAGGCAAAACGACTTAAGCCCTTGTGGTATGGTGACAGATGGTCCAAGTACAAGTATGATGAAGCTTGGCAGATTGACTACATCACTCTACCACATTCTCGTTCTGGTAAGCAATACATGCTTACTATGGTAGAGGCAAACACTGGATGGTTGGAAACTTATCCAGTTCCACATGCAACTGCACGCAACGCCATTCTCGGTCTGGAGAGACAAATCCTGAGGAGACACGGAACTCCAGAGAGGATTGAGTCAGACAACGAAACTGAGCCAAAGAGCAAGGCATTGAGTGGATGTTCCATATTCCTTACTACGCACAAGATTCAGGGAAGATTGAACGCTACAACGGTTTGTTGAAGACCACTCTTAAAGCCATGGGGGGTGGATCTTTGAAAAACTGGGAGAAAGATTTAGCACAAGCAACCTGGCTGGTAAATAGTAGAGGTTCAGTGAACCGAGCTGGACCTGCACATTCAGATCTGCTACAGAAAGTAGTAGGTGATAGAGTTCCTGTTGTTAGAGAAAAGAATCTTTTAGGTAAAACTGTTTGGGTATTTTCTCCCTCAGGAGAGGCTAAACCTGTCCGAGGGGTGGTTTCAGCTGAAGGTCCGGGTCACACTTATTGGGTAATGCAAGACAATGGTGAAATTCAGTGTATTCCACAAAGAAATTTAACTTTAGCTGAAAGTGTTTAATTTCAGACTGTTGTACAGCTGCATTGCGTCCAAAGGAAGAATCTACGAGGAATCTACAGTGCACGAACCCCGAGATCCCTGAGAGCCCTGAGTCAACTAAGAGACCCTGAGAATCCCTGTTTCCCTTTTTCTTCGCTTTGTCTGAGAAGAGACAAACTGTTTTCCATTTTTCTCATTTCCTGATTTTCTTGGACTTCTGAATCATCTACATCTGAGGATAGCCGGGATGGACTATGAACTTTACTTACAAACTGTAAATATTTTTTTAGATTGGATGGGTAGTATGAACAGCCAATGAAATAGTTTAGAAGGGGTAGACTGTGACTGTTTGAGGCTGTGCCTTTAAGAAAGGGACAGTGCTGGGACACTCTGGCTGAATGTTTTGGAATGATAACTGTGCTGGGTTGAGGCAGCCCCCTTCCCCACTTCACTGGCAACAATAAACACTCAGACAAACGGATTGCAAAAGTGATGGAAAGTTTAAATCAAAAGCAGTGAACATTTACAGAAAACCAAAAGTTCAGTGACAAAGAAAGTTCCCAAAACAGACCCAGAGAGATCCCATCCCCACCTGAGGGTACACCCAAGACCCCCAGGGCTCCTTCTTCCCCCCCCACTACTAGGCTAGTCTCAGCTGGCCAGGTCTGAGACTGCCCATCCCCCTGTGGCCTTGGGTCTAGCCAGGCCCAAAGCCAGGAGGCATCTCCCCCAGTTGCCAGCTGACGGAGGAGGAAGAGAAGAGAGCGTGCTAGACTCCGCACTGCATCTTATAGTGGTGCAAAGAATTGTGGTAGGAAATACTACATAATTTCCTGTGTCCACCCCTCTGGGCTGGACTTCTGGACACAGGAAGTAAACATTGCAGGGGGGCACCCAGCTCAGACTGCAACAATAATGAAAACAATCAGATATTCTAAACAAATTTCATTGGTAGATTGGTAGGATGCAACTTTAAGTTTTGAGTTCAGTTGGAATTTTTCTCTGTTTCTCTCTGTCCTGCTTTTCCAACCTGTCTGCTTCTGAGCAGCTGGAATTCTGACCTTGGATAAAGATAAGCACTAATCCTGTACTAATAGGCCTACTATAATTCTTCTTTCTTAATAACTGCCTTTTTCTCTCTTTCTAACCCTTTTTGGGAAAAAAGGGAGGTAGGGGGAGTGAGTGGGGTACAGGGGGGGAACCCTCCTCTGTCCAGAGGAAGGAATTTCATTCCTGTATTCTTTTTTTTCCCTTGCTGTATATTTCTGGACATATATTGTAAATACTGTATATATTGTGTATATCTAACCCACCTTTCCACATTGCTTGTAAAATATAGCATCCCTTCCGCTTCTCTGGCTGAATTAGCTGTGGTTTTTTTTTCTTCTTTGTGGGGGAGAGAAAGCTAGACCTTCTCTCTCAACCCACTACAATGAGGCTCTGACCAGCCTGATCTAGTATGGGGTGTCCCTGCCCATGGCAGAGGGGTTGGAACTAGATGATCCTTGTGGTCCCTTCCAACCCTGACTGATACTATGATACTATGAACCTACTCAGCCCATGAGAGACAGAGAGCTAGAGCCGTCTGCATTTCTGTAGACTCAAGTCTGGAACAGGACCAGGGTCTGAAACTCATTTGGGGGGAGAAGTTCAAAGAGGCTTGTCCATCCTTCAGAAAGAGCTTCACTGGCTTTTGAGAGAAGCTCAGCTGAGGAACATTTTTGCCTCATATGCCCCCAGAATGACACCGTTGCAACAGTGCTTTTTATGGCTTTGTGATTAAAATTACTTTTTTTTAAATCAGGATTGGGGATTTTTGCATTACTGCTGTTGTGTCTATTCTTCCTCTACCCATCAACCAGGGATAATGCAGTGTGTGGCTGCATTGAAGGAACCAGAGCAGGTGGCAGAGAGGACAACACAAACTTTCAGGTCAGACTCCTGCAGGAAACCAAGAGACATGTAGTGTTCCCATCGCTCAGTGGAGAAACATAAGCACACATTTTGCTGTGCCAAATGCAGGGCTTTCAGTGGCACAGCAGGTGCACAGGGGGCACTTGAGGGACAGTGACATCTTCTCTCTGAGAAATGACGGAGCAGCTAAGGTCACCTAAGCACAGCATCAATTCCTAGCAGCCTCTGCTATCCACTTATAGGACTGGAGGAAGAGTTGGGACCAGGAGGTCTACCAGGGGACATCTTTAGTGTCATGGTGAAGAGGAGTGAGATTTCCACCCATGAAGCAGCAGATCACTCCAGTGCTGGTACAGCACAGTCTGTCTCATTGCTTTGGGAACAGCAGGCACTTTAGGACACAACTTCCATCACGATGCCTGACTTCACAGTGGCACCATCCTGAAGCACCATCTCTACCTACTATCCATGAAGCACATATGAAATCATACAAAATAATGCAATGTCTGCTTTCTTTGGTTCATAATATGAACATGAAATACACTACATGTCATTAATACACAGAGTTCATCTTCCCCCTTTGTTCTACTCCTTCAACATTGGTTCCCACCAAATACTTTTTCTCCAGCTTTTAAAACTGAGCTCTCCCTAGCTGATGGTATTGTAGGCTGTGGAATTTTCTCTTCTCTGCCAAACTGCTGGTTCTTTCATCTCTTCCAGTGACTCCAAGTGTGGCAATGCCAGCGACGAGCAGTGTGAACAATCTGGCAGTGCAGGCCTAGAGCCTGACATGCTGGTAGGCCATGCTCAGCATAAATGCAGAGCCAGCTAGCAGTGTAGCAAAACAGTGCTGTGCCTGCAGCATGTAACTAAAACAAGATACTGGTAGCTATAAACATGGACAGTTATCTTGGGACAGCAGGACATGCACCTGCATCAACAACCTCGTTGTGTCATTAGTAATTGGTAATCTGTAATAATGCAATGTGTGGTCACTCAGAGGGAACCAATGGAGCTATGCCAACAGGGCACTCCGAGTTTATATAAGTTCTAGCAGTTCCCTTCCGATGCACTTCTGCCTTTCCTGTCTCCTGTTTCTTCTTTACTTTACTGTGCTATACTTGCACTACAGGCCTGCTCCATAGGCCTGCACCTCAGGCCTGCACCATCGGCCTGCAACACTGGAACAATAAAGGAACAATACTCAATCATACTGGTCAGTCGCATTGATTCCTATCTCCATCGCCTGCCATATAGTTTCATAGTTTCATAGTTTCATTCAGGGTTGGAAGGGACCACAAGGATCATCTAGTTCCAACCCCCCTGCCATGGGCAGGGACACCCCACACTAGATCAGGCTGGACAGAGCCTCATCCAGCCTGGTCCTAAACACCTCCAGGGATGGGGCCTCGACCACCTCCCTGGACAACCCATTCCAGGGTCTCACCATTCTCATGGTGAAGAACCTCCTCCTCACATCTAGCCTGAATCTCCCCACCTCCAGCTTCATTCCATTCCCCTTAGTTCTATCACTACCTGAGATCCTGAGAAGTCCCTCCCCAGCCTTCCTGTAGGCCCCCTTCAGATACTGGAAGGCCACAATTAGGTCACCTCGGAGCCTTCTCTTCTGCAGACTGAACAGCCCCAACTCCTTCAGTCTGTCCTCATAGGAGAGGTGCTCCAGCCCTCTGATCATCCTCGTGGCCCTTCTCTGGACACGTTCCAGCACCTCCACATCCCTCTTGTAATAGGGGCTCCAGAACTGGACACAGTACTCCAGGTGGGGTCTCACCAGGGCTGAGTAGAGGGGGAGGATCACCTCCCTCGACCTGCTGGCCACACTTCTCCTGATGCAGCCCAGGATCTGATTGGCTTTGCGGGCTGCAAGTGCACATTGAGAGCTCATGTTGAGCTTTTGTCCACCAGCACCCCAAGTCTCTCTCTTCAGGGCTACTTTCCAGCCAGTCACTGCCCAGCCTGTATTTGTGCCTGGGATTGCCTCGACCCAGATGCAGGACCCTGCACTTGCTCTTATTGAACTTCATGAGGTTGGCTTGTGCCCACCTCTCCAGCCTGTCAAGGTCCCTCTGGATGGCCTCCCTTCCCTCCAGCGTGTCTGCTGCACCACACAGCTTGGTGTCATCAGCAAACTGATCTAGTGTGGGGTTTCCCTGCCCATGGCAGGGGGGTTGGAACTAGATGATCCTTGTGGTCCCTTCCAACCCTGAATGAAACTATGAAACTATGAAACTATGAAACTTGCTGAGGGTGCACTCAATGCCACTGTCCATGTCACCCACAAAGATGTTGAACAAGACAGGTCCCAGGACTGATCCCTGAGGGACTCCGCTTGTCACTGGTCTCCACTGGGACATGGACCCATTGACAGCCACTCTTTAGGTGCGGTCATCAAGCCAGTTCCTTATCCATCTAGTGGTCCACCTATCAAACCCATGTGTCAGCAGTTTGGAGACCAGGATGTGGTGCGGGACAGTGTTGAAGGCTTTGCTCAGGTCCAGGTAAATGACATCAGTTGCACGCCCCTCATCTGTTAATTTTGTCACCTGCTCATAGAAGGCCACCAGGTTGGTCAGGCAGGATTTGCCCTTGGCAAAGCCATGCTGACTGTTCCCAATCACCTCTTCACTATTCTTTTGAGCGAGTAGTGACTCCAGGAGGATCTGCTCCATGATCTTTCCAGGCACAGAGGTTAGACTGACTGGCCTGTAGTTCCCTGGTTCCTCCTTCTTACCCTTTTTGAAGATGGGGGCAATGTTTCCCCTTTTCCAGTCTGTGGGGACTTCACCAGATTGCCATGACTTTTGAAATATAATAGAGAGGGGTTTAGCAACCTGCTCTGCCAGTTCTCTCAGTACCCGTGGGTGTATCCCGTCGGGTCCCATGGACTTGAACACTTTCAGGTTCTTCAGATGATCACGAACCTGATCTGCACTTACAATGGGCAGTTCTTCCTCCCCGTCCCTGGCTTTGTCTTCCATAACATCAGGAGTGTGGCTAGAGGCCCTTGCAGTGAAGACTGAGGTAAAGAAGTTATTAAGTACCTCAGCCTTTTCCTCATCACTTGTGACCATGTCACCATTTTCCTTTCTGAGGGGGCCCACACCTTCCCTAGTCTTATTCTTCCCATTAATATACCTGTAGAAGTTCTTAGTGTTCCCTTTAATCTCCCTGGCTAGATTCAATTCAAACTCTGCTTTGGCCTTCCTAACCAGGACTCTTGCTGCTCGGGCAGCTTCCTTATATTCCCCCTGTTCTAGCTGTCCTTCTCTCCACTTCCTGTAGAGTTTCTTTTTAAGTAATAGTGTGTCCAGTAGCTCCTTGCCCATCCAGGCAGGCCTCCTAGCATTCTTACCTGCTTTTCTCTTTGTTGGTATACAGAGCTCCTGGACACAGAGGAGGTGGTCCTTGAATACTGACCAGCTGTCCTGGACTGGACTACCCCACAGGAAGGCTGGAACACCTCTGAGACCAGCTTGCATAGGCAGAATTGCAAGCAAAGGCAGCACACCAGTGCTGGGATAACTTCCCTGTGTGAGCAAGGTGCCTTATAGTATGCAAGCATGGCCAGGTTTACCCCCTCTGGCAGGTTTATTGGCTAGGTCACCCCAGACCCTGTGTCAGGTGCTCTGACACAGCAGTATTTCAATTGTTCATTTCAAAGCTGGTCTTAAAATTTGAGCTAAATGTAGTTCTGTGTCTTCCCAAAATTACACAACAGAAGAAGAAATTAATGAGACAAGATAGACACTCCATTTAAAAAAGATGGGGACAAAAGTCTTTGGGCACGAAACAAAGTGGCACTTAACAGCTGTCACTGTACTAGTGGTTGAACAAACAGAGTGTTTTCCTCTCTGTTTTAGTGTCACAAGAAGATAAAGTTGCTCAAGACACCTTTTTTTATGTCCTTACCATATGGCCTTCCCTTGCAGCAATGTAGCACACGCGACCTCCGCTAATGAATGTGCCGTTTGATGAACCAAACGTAGACAGTGCCACCGACAGGGAGATGAGCCATGCCCAACTGCCCAGGACTTTGTCTCTGAGGTAGGAAAGAGTTCACAGTATAACATACAAGCTTGTAGATGCATCAAATACTAATCATAGAACCAGAGAGGTTTCTTCCCTCCATTATTCTCAATATTTTCTTTTCCAAAGTCTTTCTAATGATTTAAAGTCTTCTTTGAGTTCCCTTAATATTTAGTCACTCCTAACTTTGTCTTGTACAGAAAAGGCAGCTTTTTGTCCTGCCTGGTTTATATATGTCTACATCTGCATACCTTGCAATAGTGTACAAAGCTGCCACAACAGGAAAACTCCCATTTTTGTGTGTGTGTATAGATGTTGTGATGTGAAACCTGGAGATATTGTTATTACAGCCAACAATATTAGCTTGGAAATGGATGAAAAATTGTTCCCACCAGACCTGAAGAAATATCCTGCATTGTGGCCTTTTTCCCAGCACACATAAGAATGTAACCCTTGTATGCACATATTTTTTGCCACTCTATGAATCATGATTAAGTCAAAACAATTGTTTGAATTCCAGAAGTCTGTTTCTACAACATTTTGAGACACTTATAGTTTCCTTTCTCCACAACAGAAGAAGCAGCTGGGTTACAAATAGAGTTTTAAGTAAATATTTGAAAGGCACAATACATTCTTCACCTAAAAGTAAAGCTTGTCTTTTGGAATGAAGCAACATGAAGAATACTAATTGAGTAATACATGCTGGAGTTTGGGACAATTATCACATACATGTGCACACACATACAAAGCCAAACACACTGTTCATCTAATTGGCAAAAATCCAAAATTCAGAAGTTTGTCAGAACACTTTATATTTCTGTCTGTACAGAATGTCTTTAAGACATGTATCACCTATCCCAAATGTTCAAAAATCAAGATATAAGGTTTCCAAAATCACGGTGGATGCTTACCTACCACAATAATTCAAAAAATGTAGTTTAGAAGCATAATACCTGGTTTATGGTCCTTCAGGCTTTGAGTTATTAAGCTACTTGCACTAACCAGAACAAGGTATTTTCCCTTTTTCAGAATGATAGAGTCTAGGCATCTCCTACGATCATGAAGCTCCACAACCACAGGATGTCAAGGGAAAACAATATATATCATATCACAAAATTAATAATAAAATCTGTAGCAATTGTGTATTTTACACTTATGAGGTTGGTGCTTTGCCATTGTTGACCCTGAAAGTGATACACACTGCTGGGTGTGCTGGGTTGAGGCAGCCCCCTTCCCCACCCCTGGCAACAATAAACACTCAGACAAACGGATTGCAAAAGTGATGGAAAGTTTAAATAGAAAGCAGTGAACTTCTACAAAAAAGCAAAGGCACAGTGATAAAGAAAGATCCCAAAGCAGACCCAAAGAAATCCCATCCCCACCTGAGGGTACACCCGAGACCCCCAGGGCTCCTTCTTCCCCCTCCCACTGCTAGGCTAGTCTCAGCTGGCCAGATCTGAGACTGCCCATCCCCCTGTGGCCTTGGGCCTAGCCAGGCCCAAAGCCAGGAGACATCTCCCCCAGTTACCGGCTGACGGAGGAGGAAGAAAAGAGATAGTGCTAGACTCCGCACTGGATCTTATAGTGGTGCAAAGGATTGTGGTATGAAATACTACATCATTTCCTGTGTCCACCCCTGGGCTGGATTTCTGGACACAGGAAGTAAACATTGCAGGGGGGCACCCAGCTCAAACTGTAACACGCCACCCCTTATTTCTATACCATAATCTTTGCACCCAAACACATCATTAAATCAGAAATCTTCTCATGACATGTTCGGCGAAGTCCATATCTTCATCTGGGCGTCCACCCAAACAGTCTCTCATTCAGGCTCTAGTGTCCGTCCATTCCAGTTCTTCTTTCCTCATCTAGTAGAACCTCTCAGCGATGCAGAGTTCACTCTTCTGCGGTGCAAGCTCTTCATGGATCCGTTGGACATCCTGGTCACCTGGAAAGAACCTCACAACTTCTCAACCAACCTTTATTCCCATCTCTATTTACTCAGCGGCATATTTCCACCCCTGGGGCAAGCCAGTCAGAACAATCAGGCTCTAACTGCTTCTCCACCCCTCCAGGAAAACAGCACGCTGAGCCTTTTACAACCCTGCACGGACCTATCCCAAGCCCAGTGCTGACCGCTTTCAGCCGCGGCCCGAGGCTCTACAGATGCATGTCACGGTACACCGCCTTCCCGCTAGGCGTTCGCGTACCAAACGTGACAGCATCCAACAACTTAACCCTCCCCTGGCGGAGGAAGGGGCTGCACCACAACCTAGTGAGAAGAAGGGAGGTGGAACCAGGTGCTCGGCGCCATTTTCGGAACTCGTCCGAAAAAGTTGGGGAAGAGACTAGGGCCAGCCGCCGCCGCCGCTCCGAGCGCACGGCTGCGCTCACCGCCGCCGCAGCCCGAGCGCACGACCAGGACCGCCGTCGCCGCTCCGAGCGCACGGCCGGTCCCGCCGCCACCGTAGCTCAAGTGGACGGCCGGGGACCGCTGTCGCCGCTCGAGCGCACGGCAGGGCTCCGCCCACCTCTGCCGCCGCGGTACAGAATCAAAATCGCCTCCACCCCTCGGGCATTCAAACGTCTCCTCCAGCAAAAGCCATGACCAAGTCCTCAGGGCCCTTGAGAACAGCTTTCAGCTGAAGTCCCCGTTCGCCCATAAGGAGCCGAGCTCGCCCGCTCGCCGCGGCTGGCCCTACCCCGCAGCGAGAACGGACCTGACTTTGATCTGCTCGCCACTGCTACTCCCCCATTTCACTCCCTGCCGCTTTTACCGCTCCGCAGAGAATAAAGGTGGGGGAAGGCAGGTCCCGCATTCTCAAGCGGTGCCCCCATTCCGATGGTTAAGAACCACCCCTGCTTGAGAATAGCAGGAGGGACTCTGCCACCGGTCACGCACCAGCAGTCCCCCTGCAATCCACAAGAACTTAACACAGTCGCCCCAACAACAACACGAGCCCCCAGCTGCCAAAAAACCAAAACGACGCCCAGAACTAAATTTAAACTCTCTTATCTTTTGCAATCCGATCTGCAGAGTAGCCACAATAACCAACTCCTACTCCTGCCTGGCTCGCCAGAAATGTAAAGGGTTGGGGGCAGATCCTCTGCCCACCTCAACCATCCTCTGCTACCAAGAATGTGCTGGGTTGAGGCAGCCCCTTCCCCACCCCTGGCAACAATAAACACTCAGACAAACGGATTGCAAAAGTGATGGAAAGTTTAAATAGAAAGCAGTGAACTTTTACAGAAAAGCAAAAAGCACAGTGACAAAGAAAGATCCCAAAACACACCCAGAGAGATCCCATCCCTACCTGAAGGTACACCCAAGACCCCCAGGGCTCCTTCTTCCCCCTCCCACTGCTAGGCTAGTCTCAGCTGGCCAGATCTGAGACTGCCCATCCCCCTGTGGCCTTGGGCCTAGCCAGGCCCAAAGCCAGGAGACATCTCCCCCAGTTACCGGCTGACGGAGGAGGAAGAAAAGAGATAGTGCTAGACTCCGCACTGGATCTTATAGTGGTGCAAAGGATTGTGGTATGAAATACTACATCATTTCCTGTGTCCACCCCTGGGCTGGATTTCTGGACACAGGAAGTAAACATTGCAGGGGGGCACCCAGCTCAAACTGTAACACTGGGTTACTGCAAGATACTTCTTATAAGCAAACAGATCTGTAGTTGTTAAATCAATGGCATCAAAGAAATGTTGGGGAGAGTTTCATAAGCTCCTTCTGTGACTGCACCTCTCACTACTGAACAACACTTCTCTCTGGCAGTTTTCGTATACACTGAATGCATTTAAATGCTGTCTGTCCTCTTCTGACTTCTTTACACCCCTTCCATTCTTTCTCAATGATGTGTATACCTGCATCTCTTGCTTGGGAACCACAGCCACTACACTCTCCTCAGCCTGTGGTTATCTACCTTTGATCCATCAAGGCTTTTGAATGCCCAGCTTTCTGGTTCCTAGCTCAGGGCATCATCCTGAATTGCACTCTTGGGGTGAAAAGGTTAATCGTGCAGGAAAAGGAGATGTGTTAAAAAGCAGGAAGCTCACAAATAACTAGCTAATCAAGAATGAAGGGAAAGGAAGTACAGGGAGAGTTCATGACGCTGAAGATTAGTGAGGCTTTATAACCTGTTCAAACAAAGCACTAGACCTTTAAAAGCTCCTACTTGTAATGACATGAAAGGCTATTACAGAACACATCCAGCAAGAGCTCAGTCAGATCTTCAAACTGGAGATCTTACAAAATGCACACAGAGGCAAAGTTGCTGCTGACTTTTTTGGAAGGGGATGAGCAGCAATATAATCTCTGAATATAGTGTGTCATCATTTTTGCCAGACAGCTCATTTAGGGATATCATGGATTCTGTGTCTTTGGAAATATTTAGACTAAGGCTGGATGTTCTGGTGGAAGATCATCTGGTTAGGAGTCAATGGTGCCTGCATCTCTCATGACAGCCCCTCCCTTCTCTTCCCAGAATCTTTGTCTTGCACAGAACCTATTTAATATCACCAGACACTTCAGGCAACTCTGGAAAAGGACAAGCCAACTTAAAGATACAATTACCAATGGTTGCTCAATCCATCTATGCACTTCTTCTCGAAGGTGTTGTAGAGGTCAGTATAATTTTTCATTTCCCCACAGACGAAGAAACTGAACCACAATACTCTGATATGGTCTGATTTCCAGGTGCCAAGTGGACAAGATCCATGCAGTTTTCTCCTATCTCATTCCCAAAACACTGCCTCTGCATTAATGGGGCAGCACATTGTCCTCTCCACCTTTCTGGAAATACCTAAAATGTGAACATCTCCCAGTTCCCAGGTATGGATATGCAGCCTCACTGTATCCTCGTTGCCTGTGGGGAGATGTTTAGGGTGTGAACTTCACCCCCTGTTTATGAACACTCTCCATGGGGAAAATCATGAGCTGGAGGGGACCCACAGGATTGTAGTGGGAATGGGGAGTAAGAGGCATGCTATAGCCCAGGTGCATCTTGGAGACCATAGGGATGCGGTCAGCCTGGGCCTTTGGTTAGGGAAGGCTATACACTTCCCTCAAGGTGACAGAGCAGAGACTGGCAATATGCTTTCCTGTAACAGAACCTGACAGGTATTCCTGACCTGACCAGTGCAGTGCCTCCATTCCTAATGGGAATAGCATCTAAATCTCCTGAAACAGACGAGAGAACTCATATTTCACTGGACTTCATTGACTGTGTTGCCACATGCAGAGCTCACCCCCAAGTGACAGCCACAGCTCCTGAAGACAGCAGTTCAGATGGAGTCATGACTGCTAAGTAGCTCACATTTACCAGCAAATACAGACATGTCACCAAAGGAATGGCAATCATCACAGCTCTGGGAAGCGTCACCTGGAAAAGGAATGGCAAGAGTGTTAGGTGAAGCACATTTATGCTTGCACTAGGATTTTTTTGTTGTAGGTTCTTTTGTTTTGTTTTGTTGTCTTTGCCACTATTTGCATCTGTCACTCAAACTCCTTCCTTCACTAAGCTTTTCCAGAGAATAAGACTTAGACCTAGATTTCCATGACAAGTTTTACACCAGTCTCCCAAAGATGCCAGGCAAACAGTAAATTTGTACATTTCAAAAGTTGGGTTTTCAGAAAGAAAAGAAGCAACAACAACAAAGAAAACAAACAAAATATAATTAAAAATATTTTGGTCCAAAAATAGTTGGTTTGAAATGTCTGTTGATTTATTTGTTGCCAGTGTATTATGTCTCCTGCAATGTTGCATCTTCCTACAAATATCCCACTGATATGGACTAGATCAAAGCATGGCTGAACAAAGGAGATTTGCTTCAGGAAGGAATTATTTTATTTATTTTTTTTAATGACAGAATGCTATCTTGGAACACCACAGATCACATCAAGGCTCAGACAAATCAACAAATACTACTAGCTGAAAGATGGGGAAAAAACAACTGGCACAGTAATCATAGAATCATAGAATTGTTTAGGCTGGAAAAGACCTTTAATATCATTGAGGTCAACCATTATCCTAACACTACTAAGTCTGCTGCTAAACCATGTCCCTAAGCACCATGACTACAAGTCTTTTAAACAGTTCCAGGGATGATGGTTCAACCACTTCCCTGAGCAGCCTGTTCCAGTTCTTGACAATCCATTCAGTGAAGAAATTTTTCCAGAAGTCTGAATAAATTTTTCCTAATGTCCAAAATAGAAAGACTGCATATATCTACAGGTCTGAAATATGAGTCTTTATATTCCCCATGATGAACAGAAAAGTCTCATTAACAGAATAACAGAGTTGATAAGAATTTTCTGCTTGTTAGCTGAAATGCTGGAATGCAGGGAGGGGGAGAGGGGTTAGCAGACAGCCTTTGGATAGATAAGAAATAACAGGATTTATCAGTGATTCACTTCTGTTAGTCTTGGACAAGATGATCTTTTGTATAAGATAAAGGACACCTGCATGATATGTATACTTCTGCTATTTTTAGATAGATAAGTGTGACCGGTTGACGTTGCCCCCTTAAGAAGGGGAATATGGTGGACGGAAGTTGGTAAACGGAAAGAATAATCTAAACTAATTTCATTGGTGAAGTGGGAGGAAGCACCTTCTGAACTGGGAGTGAACTGGGAGTGAACTGGGCACTCCGGGAACTTTATCTTCAGTCTTGCTTCCGCCTCTTCTTCGTGCTGCAGCTCTCTCTGTGCTGGGCTTTCTGCCAAGGCCTCGGCCTTGAAGACCAGATAAAGGCCGGTATTAACTCCCTTCCAATTAACACGAACTGCTTCTAACATTTTTTTTTCTCTCTTTTCTCTCTCTTTCTATCCCACTCTGGGGAAAGGGGGAAAGAGGGGAGAGCGGAGGTGTGAAACCCCCCTCAGCCGAGGGGGGAACTCTCATTTATGTATAACTTTATTGTATATCTTTGTATATATTGTAGATATTGTAAATTTGTAAATATTCCCCTGCAAATCCTACACTGCTTTGTAAATATAGCTCCACTGCCTTGCTAATTCAGCTTGTGAGGTTTTTTTTCTTTCCCTTCAATTTTTTTTTTTTCCCCTTTTACCTTACAAGGGGGAAGGGAGGAGGCTTCTTGGCCTTACCCTTCCAACCCACCGCAATAAGCTTTGTATAGATAGGAAGCATCTGGACCCCTGCCATTATAGACAGATAACTTTTTGTATAAAAGTTTGCCCAAAACTCTCTGAAGACACACAGGTCTTTTGAAATGATTCTACCTGTGTCAGGCGCGCCAGAATAGAAGCATAATACAAGAAACTTAATGAGTCTCTTGTGTGTCATTCTCTAAGTCAATTTGGCGACCGCGGCAGGACGACTCTGTTTGGCTGCAGGACCTGCTGAGGAGCCGGACCTCTCAGGGCCCGCCAAGAAATTCTCGAGGAGAGCTCCGCTGCTCATCAGATCGCTGCAGGAACAGACAAGACTGCCAGCAAAGAGAAGGTATGCTTCTATAAAAGGGGTAGCTCCGTAAGTCGTGAGGGGACGCCCTGCGCGGGAGAGAGGCATTTATTGCACCCCTAGGTAAAAGAGCTCTTGGGTTGGGACCAGGGGGGTCCCAAAGGTGACTATAAGCATTGTTTATATATTATGAACATTGTTTGTAGTGTGGGACCAGGGGGGGCCCAAAGGGAATTATAAGTATCGTTTAAGTGTGTGAGGGGCCAAGAGGGTCCCTAAAGAACATAAAGTACTAGAGGTTTTGAATGTATGGCTGAGTGTGTGTGGCCAATAACTGTGTGCTAAGGACCGGTCATTATTGTTGTAGTTGTATTTAGAATAGAATAGAATAGAATAGAATAGAATAGAATAGAATAGAATAGAATAGAATAGACCAGGTTGGAAGAGACCTTCAAGATCATCGCGTCCAACCTATCACCCAACACCACCCAATCAACTAACCCATGAAACCAAGCACCCTGTCAAGTCTCCTCCTGAACACCTCCAGTGACAGCGACTCCACCACCTCCCCGGGCAGTCCATTCCAATGGGCAATCACTCTCTCTGTGTAAAACTTCCTCCTGACCTCCAGCCTGAACTTCCCCTGGTGCAGCCTGAGACTGTGTCCTCTTGTTCTGGTGCTGGCTGCCTGGGAGAAGAGACCAACCTCTGCCTGTTTACAACCCCCCTTCAGGTAGTTGTAGAGGGCAATAAGGTCACCCCTGAGTCTCCTCCTCTCCAGGCTAAGCAGCCCCAGCTCCCTCAGTCTCTCCTCATAGGGCTTGTGTTCCAAGCCCCTCACTAACTTCGTTGCCCTTCTCTGGACTCGTTCCAGCAAGTCAACATCCTTCCTAAACTGAGGGGCCCAGAACTGGACACAGTACTCGAGGTGTGGCCTAACCAGTGCAGTGTACAGGGGCAGAATGACCTCCCTGCTCCTGCTGGCCACACTGTTCTTGATGCAGGCCAGGATGCCATTGGCCCTCTTGGCTGCCTGGGCACACTGCAGGCTCATGTTCATCCTACCATCAACCAGCACTCCCAGGTCCCTCTCTGCCTGGCTGCTCTCCAGCCACTCTGATCCCAGCCTGTAGCACTGCATGGGGTTGTTGTGGCCAATGTGCAGAACCCGGCACTTGGATGTGTTAAATTTCATGCCGTTGGATTCTGCCCACCTGTCCAGCCTGTCGAGGTCCCTCTGCGGAGCCTCTCTACCCTCCAGCAGATCAACTCCTGGCCCCAGCTTGGTGTCATCAGCAAATTTACTGATGATGGACTCAATGCCCTCATCCAGATCATCAATAAAGATGTTAAAGAGCACAGGGCCCAGCACTGATCCCTGGGGGACTCCACTAGTGACTGGTCGCCAGCTGGATGTGGCACCATTCACCATCACTCTCTGGGTTCGGCCATCCAGCCAGTTCCTAACCCAGCTCAGAGTGCTCCTGTCCAAGCCATGGGCTGACAGCTTGGCCAGGAGTTTGCTATGGGGGACGGTGTCAAAGGCCTTGCTGAGGTCCAGGTAAACTACATCCACAGGCCTCCCCACATCCACCAGGCGGGTCACCTGATCATAGAAGGAGATCAGGTTGGTCAGGCAGGACCTGCCCTTCCTAAATCCATGTTGGCTAGGCCTGATCCCTTGGCCATCCTCTAAGTGCTGTGTTAATGCACTCAGGATGACCTGTTCCATGATCTTGCCTGGCACTGAGGTCAGGCTGACAGGCCTATAATTCCCTGGCTCATCCAACTGGCCCTTCTTGCGGATGGGCACCACGTTGGCCAGCTTCCAGTCCTCTGGGACATCTCCAGTGAGCCAGGACTGCTGAAAAATGATGGAGAGCGGCTTGGCCAGCTCCTCTGACAGCTCCCTCAGCACCCTAGGATGGATCCCATCTGGTCCCATGGACTTGTGGGGATCCAGGTGGCTGAGCAGATCACCAACTACCCCATTTTGGAACAGTGGAAAACCATGCTGCTCCCTGGCTCCTTCTGCCAGCTCTGGAGGCCAGCTCTCTGGAAGACATTCTGTCCTGCTAGTAAAAATTGAGGCAAAGAAGGTGTTAAGTATCTCTGCCTTTTCCTCATCCCTTATCACAACGTTCCCCTCCGTGTCCACCAAGGAGTGGAGGTTGTCTCTGCCCTTCCTCTTGCTATTAATGTATTTATAGAAGGACTTTTTGTTGTCCTTCACAGCAGAGGCCAGACTAAACTCCAAGTGCACTTTTGCCTCCCTAATTTTCTTCCTGCAAGACCTAGCAACATCCTTAAATTTTTCACGGGTTTGTATTTGTTTTGTGTTCTGTGTGCTGTAAAAAGACAGTACTGTGTTGTATTGTGTAAAATGGGAGGGAGACAAAGTAGTGAGATCCCAAGACATAGCCCACTTGGTTGTATACTTGCCCACTGGGGGGAAATTGGAGGCCCCCCAGGAGGGTCAACAAATCAAAAGACTCTAATTAAATTTTGTACCCGGTGGTGGCCATTATATAAATTAGATGGTGGAGAGAAATGGCCTGTAAATGGGAGCCTGGAGTATGATACTTTATTGCAATTGATGTTGTTTTTAAGAAGAGAAAAGAAATGGGATGAGACAATATATGCTGATATGTTTTTCTATCTCCGAGAGCATCCAGAGTTTCAAAGGGACTGTGGTGTTAGAGCTCCCTCTGATCCAATGGTTTTGGCCCTTGAAAAAGAAAACAAGGCCAAGAATAAGAGGCAGACACAGTTGAAAAGGTGTTGCTCTGTGTGTAGCATAGGGCAGAGGTGTCTTAAACTTGAGGAATTAAAAGACCTGCCTGAATTTTATCGATCTCCAGGAAAATTGCACGAGGTAGTGACAGAGAGTTCGGAAAATAATGTAGGAAGTTTTGGGAGTGGCAGCAATTCGGAGAGTGATACTGGAGTCAGTTCCCAGAGCTATGCTCAGGGAAGCCCAGTGGCAAGAAGGACCCGAGGACAGCAAGCAAATGCCCCGGCTTCCCAGGTACTCATTCAAGCCCCCCTGTGACAAGCAGTAGGGCCTGAGGGGGACCCAGTCTGGATTAAGGTGCCTTTTACAAGTCATGATTTGGATAGTTGGAGAGAAAAGGCTAAAAATTATCGTAACGATCCCACAGGGACAGCTACACATTTTCGATTCATGGTTAGGCAGCACAATCCAGACTGGGACGATATCTAGTTATTATTAGAACAAATGACTGAAACAGAGAAACAATGAATTGAAAAACATGGATTGGAGCTTGCAACAGAAAGAATTCAAACCCGGGGAGGGGGGGGCAAACATTGGAGATGTATTTCCACTCCAAAATCCGGAATGGAATACGAACAATGCCCTGCAAAGGACTAGATTGGAGGAATACCGAGAGTTTGTAGCCAGGGGAATAGAAAAAGCCATTCCGAAAGCAATTAACTGGTCTGTGTTATACTCAGTCAGACAAGGACCTGGTGAATCACCCTCAGAATTCTTAGATAAGCTGAGGGAAGTCATGAGGAAAAACACCTCTCTTGACCCTGGATCAGAAGTAGGTATACAACAACTGGTATCCCTATTTATTGGGCAATCCGCTAGTGATATCAGAAAGAAGCTGCAAAAGTTGTCACCCCCGCAGGGAAGGGATTTAGAGGCACTTTTGGATGTAGCATGGAGAGTATTTTCTAACAGGGAAGAAGAAAGTAGGAGAAAAGAGAAGAGAATGTTGGTAGCAGTGTTGCAGGAAAGTAAGGAGACTAAAGGGACTAATAGAGTGCGGTTGGAAAAGGATCAGTGTGCGATTTGCAGAAAGAAGGGACACTGGAAAAGAGAATGTCCAGAGAGGAAAAAGAAAACTAGAATACAGGCACAACTAGAAGAGGATGATTAGGGAGGACCGGAGGAGACTATAAATACCTTAGCAGATCCTCTGGTTATAATGAAGCTAGGGGAACAAGAAAATAAACTGGAATTCCTAGTTGACACAGGAGCAACCTTTTCAGTCTTAAATCAAGCACTGCTGCATTTGGATGACAGCTATGTTTCTGTGGTAGGGGCTACAGGTCAAATTGAGAAGGCATATTTTTTTAAACCTCTTAAATATAAATATGGTAAAACTTGGGGCTTACATAAATTTTTATATATGCCAAATGCCCCAAAGTCATTGCTGGGGAGGGATTTGTTGGAAGCATTGGGAGCTGAAATTAAATTTAATAAGGGGAAGGTAGAATTCAGAGTAAGGGAGGAACAGTTGATTGAGGTTTTAAGTCTTGCATTAATGAGCCCTCAACAAGAGAAAAACAGAATAAAAGAAAGCATAAAAGATCAAGTATATCCTGGGGTTTGGAACACTGAGCAGCCTGGAAGGGCCAAAAATGCCCTACCTGTGATAATAGATCTTAAGCCTGGAGCTCAACCTGTTAGATTAAAACAATATCCTTTAAGGAAAGAAGATAGGGAAGGAGTTTTGCCTATTGTAGAAAAATTCTTAAAGTATGGGCTGCTAACAGAGTGTGAATCAGCTTACAATACTCCAATTTTACCTGTAAGGAAACCAGCTGAAGGGCACCGGTTAGTGCAGGACCTAAGGGCTATAAATAAAATAACAAAGGATATCCATCCTGTGGTGGCAAACCCATATACCCTCTTGACTCAATTGAGAACAGAATTAGAATGGTTTACCGTCTTGGATCTAGAAGATGCCTTTTTCTGTTTACCCCTGGCCCCTGAGAGCCAGCCACTGTTTGCCTTTGAATGGGAGAACCCAGAAACTAACCGAAAATGTCAATTAACTTGGACAGTCTTGCCCCAATGATTTAAGAACAGCCCTACTCTATTTGGAAATCAGCTCGCAAAAGAATTAGAGAAGTGGAACAGGCCAGAAGGCAACGGAGTTCTGCTACAGTATGTAGATGACATCCCGCTGGCCACCCAGACCAGAGCGGAATGTGAAAGATGGACTGTGAGTATGCTGAATTTCCTGGGACTTCATGGGTACCGAGTTTCCCCGCAGAAGGCCCAAATAGTATAGCAGCAAGTAACCTACTTGAGATATGAATTAACAGCAGGACAACGAGTGCTGGGCCCTGAAAGAAAGGAGGCCATCTGTTCTATTCCACTTCCAAACACAGTAAAGGCACTCCGAACCTGTTTGGGAATGACAGGGTGGTGCCGGTTGTGGATTTATAATGATGGCCTGCTTGTGAAACCCCTCTATGAATTATTGAAAGAGACTGTGTGGTGGGTGAAAGGGTAAGGCCGAGAAGCCTCTTCCCTTCCCCCTTGTAAGGTAAAAGGGAAAGAAAAATTGAAGGGAAAGAAAAAAAAACTCACCAGCCGAATTAGCAAAGCAGTGGAGCTATATTTACAAAGCAGTGTAGGATTTTGCAGGGGAATATTTACAAATTTACAATATCTACAATATATACAAAGATATACAACAGAACAACACAGAAATGAGAGTAACCCCCCTCGGCCGAGGGAGTTCCCCACCTCCGCTCTCCCCTCTCTTCCCCCCCCTTTCCCCAGAATAGTTCGGAAAAGAGGGAGAAAGAGAAAAGAAAGAAGTTAAAAGCAGTTTGTGTTAATTGAAAGCAGTTAATATAGACCTGGTTATCTTATCCTCAAGGCCGAGGCCTTGGCAGAAAGCCCAGCACAGAGAAGAGTTCCTGCACCCTGGAGAAGCGGAAGCAAGAGTGACAGAGAAGTGCTGGGAATGCCCATTTCAGTCTCAGTTCAGATGGTGCTTCCTCCCACTTGACCAATGAAAATTAGTTTAGACTCTTCCTTCCGTTTACCAACTTCCGTCCACCATATTCCCTTTCTTAAAGGGACACCGTCAACCGGCCACAGTCCACCCCTTCTAAACAATTTTCATTGGCTGTTTATACTGTCCATCCAATCCAAAATGATATTTACAGTTCGTGAATAGAGTTCATAGTCCATTCCGGCTATGCTCAGATGTAGATGATTCAAAAGTCCAAGAAAATCAGAAAATGAGAAACATGGAAAACAGTTCATTTCTTCGCCGACGAAGCGAAGAAAAGGGAAACAGGGAAATCTCAGGGTCTCTTAGTTGACTCAGGGCTCTCAGGGTTCGTGCACCGTAGATTCCTCGTTGATTCTTCTTTTGGGCGCGATGCAGCTGTACAGCAGTTCGAAGTTAACCTCTTTCAGCTAAAGTTAAATTTCTTTGTGGAATACACTGAATTTCACCATTCTCTTGCATTACCCAATAAGTGTGACCCGGACCTTCAGCTGAAACCACCCCTCGGACAGGTTTAGCCTCTCCTGAGGGTGAAAATACCCAAACAGTTTTACCTAACAGATTCTTTTCTCTAACAACAGGAACTCTATCACCTTCTACTTTCCGTAGCAAATCTGAATGTGCAGGTCCAGCTCGGTTCACTGAACCTCTACTATTTACCAGCCAGGTTGCTTGTGCTAAATGCTTTTCCCAGTTTTTCAAAGATCCACCCCCCATGGCTTTAAGAGTGGTCTTCAACAAACCGTTGTAGCGTTCAATCTTCCCTGAAGCTGGTGCATAGTAGGGAATGTGGAATATCCACTCAATACCGTGCTCTGTTGCCCAGTTCTTGACAAGGTTGTTCTTGAAATGAGTTCCGTTGTCTGATTCGATCCTCTCTGGAGTTCCATGTCTCCACAGTATCTGTCTCTCCAGACCGAGAATGGTGTTGCGGGCAGTTGCATGTGGAACTGGATAAGTTTCCAACCATCCAGTGTTTGCCTCTACCATAGTAAGCACGTATTGCTTACCAGAACGAGAACGTGGTAGAGTGATGTAGTCAATCTGCCAAGCTTCACCATACTTGTACTTGGACCATCTGTCACCATACCACAAGGGCTTAAGTCGTTTTGCCTGCTTAATAGCAGCACAAATGTCACAGTCATGGATGACTTGCGTGATAGCATCCATGGAAATGTCTATGGATCTGTCACAAGCCCATTGGTATGTTGCATCTCTGCCTTGATGTCCTGACGAATCGTGAGCCCACCGAGCTAAGAATATCTCACCTCGGTGTTTCCAGTCGAGATCGAGATTAGAGTCCATGTCTACTTGAGAAACTCTTGCAGCTAGATCTGCCTGATGGTTGTGTTGCTGTTCCTCAGTAGCTTTGCTCTTAGGAATGTGAGCATCTATGTGTCTCACTTTCACTGGAATTCTCTCGATTCGATCAGCAATGTCCTGCCATAGGTTGGCTGCCCAAATGGGTTTTCCTTTTCTCTGCCAACCACTCTTCTTCCAGTTCTTTAGCCAACCCCATAGAGCATTGGCTACCATCCATGAGTCGGTGTAGAGATAAAGCTTTGGCCATCTCTCACGTTCAGCCACGTCGAGAGCTAGCTGGACAGCTTTTACCTCTGCGAACTGACTGGATTCTCCTTCTCCAACTTTCGCCTCTGCAACTCGGCGTGTTGGACTCCACACTGCAGACTTCCACCTTCGCTTGTTTCCAACAAGACGACAGGAACCGTCTGTGAACAAAGCATATTTCTTTTCATCATCAGAAAGGTCATTGTAAGGAGGAGCTTCCTCAGCACGAGTTACTTTCTCCTCTGGAGGTTTAGCACAGTTGATACCTTCAGGCCAACTTGAGATCACCTCCACTAGACCAGGTCTTTCAAGATTTCCCATTCGAGCTCTCTGTGTTATCAGAGCCATCCACTTAGACCATGCTGAGTCTGTGGCATGATGTGGTGTGGAACCTTTGCCTTTGAACATCCAATTCAAAACTGGTAATCTGGGAGCTAAGAGAAGTTGTGATTCAGTTCCAATCACTTCAGAAGATGCTTTTACTCCTTCATAGGCAGCTAAAATTTCTTTCTCTGTTGGAGTATAATTAGCCTCTGAACCTCTGTAACCTCGACTCCAGAAACCAAGAAGTCGTCCACGTGTCTCACCTGGAGCTTTTTGCCACAAGCACCAGGTTGGACCATTGTCACTTGCAGCCGTGTACAAAATGTTCTTAATGTCTGGACCATCTCGGACAGGTCCCAGACCCATTGCTTGAATTACCTCTTGCTTTATCTGGTCAAAGGCTGCTTGTTGTTCAGGTCCCCAGTGGAAATGGTTTCTCTTTCGAGTCACATCATACAGAGGTTTCACAATCTGACTGTATCCAGGAATGTGCAGTCTCCAAAATCCCACTATCCCCAAGAAACGTAGGGTCTCTTGCTTGTTTGTGGGACTTGCCATGGTAGAGACTCTATTTACCACATCCACTGGAATGTGTCGGCGTCCATCCTGCCATCGCACTCCCAGAAACTGAATCTCTGTGGTAGGTCCTTTCACCTTGTCTCGTTTGATGGCAAAACCTGCATTCAGAAGAATGTCAATGATTTTGTTGCCTTTCTCAAAGACTTCCTCAGCAGTTTTACCCCAGACAATGATATCATCGATGAACTGGATGTGTTCTGGAGCGCTGCCTTTCTCCAGAGCATCGTGGATCACTGCATGACAGATGCTTGAGCTGTGGATCCAGCCCATTGGCAGCCTGTTGAAAGTGTACTGGATTCCTCTCCAGGTGAAAGCAAACTGAGGCCTGCATTCCTCTGCTATGGGAATAGAGAAAAATGCATTAGCAATGTCTATGGTAGCATACCATTTGGCCTCTTTGGATTCCAGCTCATACTGTAGTTCCATCATGTCTGGTACTGCTGCACTCATAGGTGGTGTCACTTCATTCAGGGCTCGGTATTCTACTGTCAGACGCCAGTCTCCATTCTGCTTCCGCACAGGCCACACTGGACTGTTGAAAGGTGAATGAGTTTTGCTGACGACTTTCTGACTCTCCAACTGACGAATCACATTCTGAATGGGCAACAAAGAGTCACGGTTGGTTCTGTATTGTCTGTGATGCACAGTCTGAGAAGCAACCGGCAATTTAATGTCCTGTATCTTATGTTGTCCCACAACTGCAGATTCATCAGAAAGTTCAGGTCTAGCAGATAGCTTCAATTTCTGTCCATCAATTTCTATTGAAGCTACTCCAAAAGCCCATTTGTAACCTCTAGGGTCCTTGAAACGCCCTTCTCTCAGAAAATCAATTCCCAAAATACAAGGTGCGTCACGTCCGGTCACAACTGTATGCTTCCTCCACTGTTTACCAGTTAAACTTATATTAACCTCTACCTTACTTAACTCTTGAGATCCACCAGTGACTCCCAGAATAGTTATAGACTCTGATCCCTGATAATTTGATGGTATTATGGTGCACTGAGCTCCTGTGTCAACCAAGGCCCTGTACTTCCGAAATTGCGAAGTGCCAGGCCACTGGATGTACACATCCCAATAGATTCTATTATCTCTGTTATCCCTCTCCTCCCCTGGCGGGAGGCAGGGCACCCCTAGTTATGGGGAACATGCGCACATGTGCATTGCACATAGTTCGCAGGGTTATAACTTTGCATGTTATAACTGGAGCCACTGTTGGAACCATAAGAGTCGTTCTGGGAACTGTGGAAGTAACAGCTACCCTTCTGGTATTGCTACCTCGGGTTCTGCCACTTTGCAATTCCCTCAGTCTCCTGAAAAGATTAGAAGTTGGTTGGCCATCCCAGCGGTTCATGTTCTCACCAAACTGATCACGCAGAGTTATCCAAATAGTTCTACGTGATTGCCTTGGCGGTCTGTTTTGGAATGACCTGTTTTGGAATGACCTGTTTTGGAATGACCTCCTTGGAGGACGTGTATTCCTCACAGATGAAACTTGTACCCACCTGGAGGAAGAATTGAAATTATCTTTCTGTGCCAATTGGTATATGGAATCTTTCAGATCCTTCATGCAATTCTCAAGTTTTCCAGACAGAGTTTCAATGGCTGAAACCAAAGAACCACGTGTCATGCTATCCTCCAATTGTCTCATTTGATCACTGAATTGGCCAACCGTAGGAGAAGCTCTACCATAACTTCTTGACACAATTCTGCTTGCCAGAATGTTTGCATAATTGGAAGGAGCAAGTTTGATGATCTTTTTAGCAAGACCAATACCCACAGGAATGTCATCAGGATTCAGAGTTTCATGTTCACCATAGAGTAGCTCTCTAACAGCAAATTCTCTCAAGCGCTTAATTCCCTCATCTATGGTAGTCCAGGGTTTAGGATTCCATGGGAGATCATCTCGGGAAGGGTATCTCAGGGCAACCGCCATTAAAAGGCGTATCCAGAGACTAACCTTACCGAGAGCTCTGCCTAGATGTCTATCTATTCCATTATCCCTTGAGAGAGTTCCTAACTGAGCTGCTGACTTGTCTCCAACTGTTAGATCCGGAGCACCTGTATCATAACACCTACTGAGCCAAGCTAGAACTGGTTCCTTATCCGCCCTGGTGAAATCTTTACGGACATTACGCAATTCCTCGCGGGGCGAAGAACATTCCAAAATATCATCTTCCGCCTCGTCTCCCTGAATTTTTTGTCCATATAATCCTGCTGTCATTCTCCTAAGGATCTCTTTAAGCTGAGAACCACCTTTGCCAGCTGCTTTCCTAGCTTCATCTGTATCCTGCTTTGATCTCACTAGGTTATCTAGATCTTTAAAACAAACCACCTCTTCCTCCTGAGCAGGATCTCTTAGAGTAGAGGGCCCCTCACCAGGATCAGTCTCCAGCTCCTCTTCTTCTCCATCTTTGGCCTTTGCACCTCTAGTCTTTAAAGGAGCCACCTTAACTGGAGCTGTGTTTGAATTTACAGCCACCTTAATGGAAGCTGACAGGTCCTGAGATAAATCAGCTGCTGGGGCAGTGACTTCCGGTCCCACCGAGGGAGTAGGTGGAAGTGACGTTGCTCCGTTAATGGCCGACGGAGAAGAAGAAGGAGAAGAAGGAGTGGGAGAAGGAGTAGGCGCCATGTTGATACCAGCTGACGCCCTTGGCAGCTTGCTGGAATCAGCAAAGTCATTTAGAGCTGCTTTACCAATTGACTTTTTAGCCTTCTTTTTAACTGACAGAGATTCTGGACATTCCTCGTCACTAGATGACTCTTGGACTGATCCAGAGCCACGGCGTTTTCTTTTGATCTAGTTTTAATAACAAAACATGCCCTGGACACCTTTCTTTCTCGCCGCAAAGAAATCAGGAGATACACGATAATTATCACCAGCAGCAGAATTATAGACATGAAATAAATCACTTTTGGATCCCAGGCATCACCTAAAGTTACTCTCTCCTCAGGCGGAATCTTAAAACCCTTTATCTCAATTGGGAGAGTGGTGGAGGTAACATTCCTGTATCTCACTGGCCATAATAAATTAATACATTTTCCATACCATAATTTAACTCTATACATAACCCACATATAAATTGTCCGCACCAAATATTTACCCAGGTAATCCAAAAGCAAACCCAAACAATATCTGTAAACCAGAGCCCCAAAAATTGAAAAGAATAATCGCTCCACAAACCACAATACCTTCATGCTTGCTAATTCAGCTGGAAAACACTAAATCAATCAAGTAATAAATTAAACTAATTATCTGCCCCACGTTGGGCGCCAATAAAAAAAAATGTGGTGGGTGAAAGGGTAAGGCCGAGAAGCCTCTTCCCTTCCCCCTTGTAAGGTAAAAGGGAAAGAAAAATTGAAGGGAAAGAAAAAAAACTCACCAGCCGAATTAGCAAAGCAGTGGAGCTATATTTACAAAGCAGTGTAGGATTTTGCAGGGGAATATTTACAAATTTACAATATCTACAATATATACAAAGATATACAACAGAACAACACAGAAATGAGAGTAACCCCCCTCGGCCGAGGGAGTTCCCCACCTCCGCTCTCCCCTCTCTTCCCCCCCCTTTCCCCAGAATAGTTCGGAAAAGAGGGAGAAAGAGAAAAGAAAGAAGTTAAAAGCAGTTTGTGTTAATTGAAAGCAGTTAATATAGACCTGGTTATCTTATCCTCAAGGCCGAGGCCTTGGCAGAAAGCCCAGCACAGAGAAGAGTTCCTGCACCCTGGAGAAGCGGAAGCAAGAGTGACAGAGAAGTGCTGGGAATGCCCATTTCAGTCTCAGTTCAGATGGTGCTTCCTCCCACTTGACCAATGAAAATTAGTTTAGACTCTTCCTTCCGTTTACCAACTTCCGTCCACCATATTCCCTTTCTTAAAGGGACACCGTCAACCGGCCACAGACTGATAAGGACTTGCAATGGAATGGAGAAGCTGAACAAGCTTTCTGTACCTTAAAGAAGGAATTGATGAGGGCACCAGCACTAGGCCTACCTGATGTCACTAAACCTTTTTTATTGTATTCCTATGAAAGCCAAGGGATAGCACTCGGAGTCCTAGCACAAACCTTAGGACCCTACCGAAGGGTGGTGGCATACCTCTCTAAACAACTGGATGAGGTAAGCAAGGGATGGCCAGGATGCCTGAGGGCTGTGGCAACAGTTGCGATTAACATTCAAGAGTCTCACAAATTCACAATGGGGCAGAAGATCACAGTCCTAGTATCACACACCATCTCTGTTGTTCTAGAAGCCAAGAGAGGACACTGGCTGTCTCCACAACGATTTCTTAAATACCAAGCCATCCTAGTGGAGCAGGATGATGTAGAAATTAAAGTTGCTAACTTTGTCAATCCAGCCTCTTTCCTCCAGGGTGGTGATGGAGAACCAGTTATTCATGATTGTTTGGAAACAATTGAGGCCACTTATTCCAGCAGACCTGACCTGAAGGAAGAACCCCTAGAAAAGGCAGACCATAACTGGTACACTGATGGAAGCAGTTTTGTGATTCAGGGAGAAAGAAAAGCTGGGTATGCTGTAACTACAGGAGAAGAGGTAATCGAGGCAGAAGCCCTACCAAGTAACACCTCCGCTCAAAAGGCAGAGATAATAGCACTGACCAGAGCCCTTGAGCTTTCCTGAGGGAAAAGTGCAAACATATGGACTGACTCCAAGTATGCCTTTGGGGTGGTACATGCCCATGGAGCCATTTGGAAAGAAAGAGGACTGTTGACATCTCAAGGAAAAGGTATTAAACATGCAGAAGAAATACTGAGGCTGCTAGAAGCAGTGCAGAAGCCAAGCAAAGTAGCCATAATGCACTGCAAAGCACACCAAAAAGGGAATACTGGTCAAGAAAGAGGCAACAGACTGGCAGATGAAACAGCTAAAAGGGTGGCCAGGGAGGGGAGGAAGGTGTCAGAGTTTGTTTTGATCCCAGATGGTAAACTGTCAATTGAGCAAAAAGAGCCGGAACCTGTGTATAGCACAGAGGATCAGAAATTACTTAAAGACCTTTTGGGGAATAGGACAGGAAAGGGCTGGGCCAGGACACCGGATGGGAAATTAATCATTCCCACGAACTTTCTCTGGGCTTTTGTTCAGATGGAACAGGCAAAGACTCACTGGGGAACAGAAGCCCTGTATCGAAAATTGGTTCAGGAGTGTACAGCACGGAAGTTATACACCACGGTCGAACAGGTAACCCGGCAATGTGAGGTGTGTCTTAAGGCTAACCCCAAAGTAAGAAGAGGAGTTAGACTGGGACAAATTAGCAAAGGAAATTATCCAGGACAACAATGGCAAATTGATTTTACTGAGCTCCCAAGAAAGGGGGGATACCGGTACCTGTTGGTACTCACTGACACCTTCTCTGGTTGGCCAGAAGCATTTCCCTGTCGCACAAACAAAGCACGGGAGGTTACTAAGGCAGTGTTACAAGAGATAATACCTCGTTTTGGGGTACCTGCTGCTATTTCCTCAGACAGGGGACCTCATTTTGTGGCCAAGGTGGTACAACAAGTGAGCAAAATTTTAGGGATTGATTGGCAACTCCACACGCCCTACAATCCACATTCGAGTGGGCAAGTGGAGAAAATGAACCATTTAATCAAAAACCAGATAGTAAAAATTGGACAGGAAGCAAACCTTCCTTGGCCACAAGCATTACCAATTGCCCTGTTGCGAATTCAAACTAAGCAAAGAATAAAGGAAGGGTTGAGCCCATTCGAAATCCTGTTTGGAAGACCTTATGTAGTAGGAACTATGGACCCTTCTGAACCAGGGCAATTTAGAGAGGAAATGTTGAACAAGTATCTTCAGCAAATTTATAAGAACCTGAGCATTGTTAACAAACAGGTGATTGGAACCAATGTGAGAGGGTTAGACAGACCAGTCCATGATGTGGAACCTCGAGATTATGTCTGTGTCAGATCTCTTTCAGGGAGCCCTTTGGAGCCCAAGTGGACCGGACCATATCAGGTGTTACTGACATCCTTCACAGCCATCAAAATCAAGGAACAAGCTGCTTGGATTCACCACACCAGACTCAAGAAGACCTCAGCGAGAGAATGGAAACTTGAATCCCAGGGACCCCTGAAGCTCAAGCTGTATCGATAATTGTGATTTGTTTGTTGGTTGATACTATTGAGGGATGGGAAGGAAATATGTACTGAAATGTTAGTCAAGAATTGGCTTTGTAAACTAATCTCCCTAACTGTTGGATAATACTACTGTTAGTTTTGATTAAGATAATGATGTGTACTGGAAATAGTGGTGTAGAATCCTACCAGAAGTATAAAAATTATAAACTCAGGCATGAACTGGAAACAGGACATTCTTTTAAGAAAATATAGTATAGGAATATACTGTTGGCTGTAAGAAAGGGGGGAATTGATGAACAGAAAAGTCTCATTAACAGAATAACAGAGTTGATAAGAATTTTCTGCTTGTTAGCTGAAATGTTGGGATGCAGGGAGGGGGAGAGGGGTTGGCAGACAGCCTTTGGATAGATAAGAAATAACAGGATTTTTCAGTGATTCACTTCTGTTAGTCTTGGACAAGATGATCTTCTGTATAAGATAAAGGGCACCTGGATGCTATGTATACTTCTACTATTTTTAGATAGATAAGCTTTGTATAGATAGGAAGCATCTGGACCCCTGCCATTATAGACAGATAACTTTTTGTATAAAAGTTTGCCCAAAACTCTCTGAAGACACACAGGTCTTTTGAAATGATTCTACCTGTGTCAGGCGCGCCAGAATAGAAGCATAATACAAGAAACTTACTGAGTCTCTTGTGTGTCATTCTCTAAGTCACCCATTTCCACCACAGGACAAGATACAGCAATTCATTTATGCTGTGGCCATTCAGGTTAATATTTAACTGTGTGTTTTCATTTTATCTGTAAAATCTTGTGTGCTGTACTGGTAGAAATCATACTCTATAGACTCTGCACTTGCACATCTCTGACAAGGGATGTTTGCTGCTGTAGCATCTGATCTGTGAAAAGAAGCAATAGGACACAGAGAGGGCTGATGTGAGATGCAAGTGAGATACTTTGGTGCATATAGAACAATGCCTAAAAAGTAGACATTTAAAGATAAGGGTCATTTAGAGAGTTAGATTCCTTCCCCAGTGTGGTTTGGTTTGCTCTGAAGTTCTCCCTTCATGCAGTGAGGGAAGGTTAGTGGGGTTTTGATGCATGCATGGTTCAAGTCTTTTAGGGAATATATGGTGTTAAGAAACATTTATGGATTATAGAAGTGAGTTTTTTTCTGCATAAATGTAGGTGGCTACAGTGAGATCCTCTCAACACTAAGACAAAACTTAATCCCAAAATAAACCAAGTGCTGCCTAATAGCTTTTTTTCCTAGTCAATGGGGTACTTCAGTGCTTTCTTGTAGATTGGCTGTTATTTTGCTTCAGCATTCATTTTTATCCTCTCTGGTCACATCCACAGGTTGTCTTGCTCCAGAAGACAGAAAAAAATCAGAAGGATATCTCAGTAGTCATTCCTGAATGCTCCAGTTCTTTGATTACCCATCTTAACAGTCACAGATAGAATCAAACATATTAGCAGTAGAATTAAGTAAGTAAAACCTAGCTCACTCACCTCAGGCTTCTTCAGTTCCTCAGTTACATAGTTCAGATTGTTCCACCCATCGTAGGACCAGAGCCTCTGGTAAAATGTCACTCCAACTGCCCCAATACCTGGAGTCGTGTTTTGAAAAGCATTTTGAAAATTCTGAGTTTGTCCTTTGGCAAGTAGCACCAATCCACCCACCACAATCACCAACAAAGCCAAGAGTTTGGCAACTGTAAAAATGTTCATAATAGATGCTGTCAGCCTCACGTTGAGATAGTTGATGATAGTTAAAAGCAAGATGCAGGCAGCAGCCATACATTTAATGACAACCTGTGGAGATGAGCATCCTGGGTAGAACGGTGCAACAGCATATTCGGCAAAGCTCAGACAGCTGCCAAACTAGTTGGTCTCACCAGGATATCAGAAGTGTAGGCAAAAAAGAAAGCAGGAAAAGAACCAAAAATC
The DNA here is from genome assembly GCA_011125475.1 of Melanerpes aurifrons. NCBI lineage: Eukaryota > Metazoa > Chordata > Aves > Piciformes > Picidae > Melanerpes > Melanerpes aurifrons. Next base: position 302,762 of record WWNC01000118.1, on the reverse strand, counting down.
CTCAAGATGTAAATATATTCTCCTCCAGACTCTTTGATTATGGTTCCAAGCTCAGCGTATGACAAAGCTCCAAACATGGCCAGGACACCACAAACTGCCCAGATAAGCAGGCTGCTGGCAGGGCTCCCCATATGATATAGTACCCACTCAGGGGACATAAAGATCCCTGAGCCTATCATGGTGCCTGCAATTAATGACACTCCACTAATCAGGCCAACCTCTTGCTTCAGTCTTAATTTCTCCTTTCCTTCACTCAGATCTGTGGATGAATGAGGTGAATTTGTTGTCTGTCTTCTCTTCATTGTGGAAATGTTTGGAGATGATGTTGTTAGGAGATCATGTGGAATAGGACTGAAGTATTTGAATAAGGACTATCTCAGGCTTTTAGGGTTGAGTTAATAATTACAATAGTCACACTGAACACTGTCAAGAAATATAAACCTACCCCCAGCATTTTATATTTTCATTACCTGTCTTATCTTGAGAATTTATTGTGTTTCACATTCTCCCAAGGCTGACATCTTTGAGCCTCCCTTCAAGCAACTGTAATGGAAAACATGCATCCCCACCTCAGAATTACTCAGCACCTTACTGGACTGTGTCCCCACTTACCTGACATTTAAATTGTTCTTCAAATGGCACCTGAAATAAGGATCAGGGAAGTAAAATTCCCATGCAAATCCATACTTTATTCATTGATTAAAAAGCAACGTTCAAACACGTGCTTTAGCACTCAATCATTTTTGTCATTCCCCACTATAAAGTGAACAAACAAACCTGTCACCCAGTATGTTATGGCTTTGCTTGACAAGAAACTTTTCCAGTGTCTTAAACAAAGAAACTGTTTTTTCTGTACAATAGTAAGGGACAATTCTGGCTTTTTCAAATTTCAGAAAATGGAGGAGGAGAAGAATAAAAAGGCTATACTTGCTTTTTTTACAGCTCCTTTTTCACAATGTACATGAGACATACACATTTTCACCAGCCTGTGATCTTCAGAGGACTTTGTCACTGCTCATCCTGTACATATCATGCAAAGGCAAGATATCACAAGCTTTTGGAATGGCAATGACCACTACATAGATATCTAACACCTAAAATTTCAGATTTTGGGGAGGGTTCTGCTATAAATCTGAGCAAAAGGGAATTTCCATATGGATTCCTTTGAACTTTAAATAAAGTTTACTGTCTGCAGCTGTAAAGAAGGAGACTTACTGCAGTCATTTGTAGACTGCTGTTGTGATAGCTACCCAGAAATATGAGTAATACTTTCTTCGGCTCTTTATGGAAACAGCAGACCTTGAATCTTCAAAACTATCTCTCCTCCTCAACTGAAAAAAAGCATGAGTGCAAACAGAAAAATATTTTTATTGTTTGTCCAAAAATTCATTCTCTTCTCAATAATTTTTATTTATCTTTACTTCTAAAAACAAAACAGAACAAAACAAAACAAAATCTCACCAGTTTTGCAGGTCACTGTAGCAGACCAAGAGCTATCTTTGCAAAACCCATGGACCCATAAAAATAAACAAACCCATCTTTAATAGTAACATAATCTCTTATGCTAAAGCAAATGAGGCTTTGCACATTTTAGCATATGGTTGGAAGTCTTTAATTTCTTCAAAGAAGCAAAAAATAAATAAACAATTCAAATCTCACTAAAGAGGAAGTTTTTTACAGTATAAATCTTATTATAAGATGAATGATGAGTTGGACTAGACGGCCTCTAAACATCCCTTCCACCAATGTTTTCTATAATTCTATGGAAGAAATATTAAAAGGGTTTGGGTTTTGTTGTTTTGGTGTGATTGTGAGGTGTGTTGTTCTCCGGGGGCAAGGGCGGGGGGTGTAAGAGATATTAGAAGCTGTCCCTTTTATAAACATTCAGAATTGATCAAGATGTAGCTTTAACATAAGCAAAAGGTTACTTTATCTGTATCAGGTAGCTTCTTAAGCCTTCCTAGCAGAGATGTGAGTTTTGAGATTAAACGTGCACCTTGTACTGCAAGGGCACAAGTTAATGCATTTCAAGTTAATGGTTTGCAAAGTACTTGAGAACTTGCAGGGAGGCATCCCAGTAATGCAGAGTATTTCTTTTCACTTGTGCTAAGTGATAGTCCTCTCCTTGTTAGCTGGTTTAGCTATTCGTAGCAAATTGTCTTTAAAATTCCTAATCACAGTGTTAGGTGATGCTGGAATCCTTCAGAAACCTAAAGGTCTGACTTCTTCTGCACTGTAGACACTCTACTACTGTGTGCATCCATGCATGTATTATGTATACCAAAACCAATTGGCAATGCATTCTCTTGATATGGTTAATCTTAAAGAAAACTTAACCTGACTGCAGGCAGTTAAGTATCCTTCCAGTAAAGTTACAAATATACATCCATAAGTGCCCTCCATTAGGAGGAGCTTCTTTTCTAAAGTGCAAATGCAAAGTTCTTGGAGGGATTGAGAGGATCTTTAAAAACCTTTACAGTTCTTGCTCCTAGAAATGAGGAACTTTTAATGTAATGTTGTAGAAACAATCAGAACTTCTTTAAATTTGATCATGTCAAAAAAAATATTCTGTAGGACAGCTCAGATCACCAGGATTAATTAACTGGTGAAACAGTAGTCTCAGTTAGTTCCTAAAGGGAGATTTATTTGCCAATCCAGGATCATTGTTACTCAGTTCTATCTGCTTCTACATAAAATAATAATGACTAATTAATCATGATAAGAACTTGAGGCAATTCGTGTGGAAGCTAAGACAGTCTGAT